>JACAAK010000010.1:1287500-1966167 GCA_025093985.1 Calvatia gigantea
TGGTCTTTGGGAACGAGGGCGATATCTTTGCAAGCTTCGAGCATACCGAAGGGAGCGCCAAAGGCAAGATCTCCAACGATGTCAAAAGCAAGGTAATTTGTCCCTTGAGCCCCACTATCAGTATTATGAACAGACTAGAAATGCCGAAATTGAGAACTTACAGGGTAAACAGTCTAACCAAAGTCTTCCATCCCTTCCTTCCCAACCACCTTCGCCGTCGTCTCCAGACATACCCTTTACGGCCATGTCGTACAAACGGTCCCACTGCTTCAAGAGCTGGCCGACATACATACGAACATGAGGCTCGAACTCGAGGACGCTCTTTTGAGAGAATATATGGGAGACGATCTTGCGCTTGCGAGTATGTTCATTGCGATCCCTCGAGTTGAAGAGACCACGCTGAATGGAGACAAAGGCATCATAAAAGTTGGACTTGAGTGCGCCGTTTCCGTGGGCGTAGACTAGGCCAAGCGCTTCGGGGTCAGCGATTGACACATGATTGGGCGCAATGCGGACAATGGGGCCTGCGCGTGATATTCATCAAACGCCAAGTGGGGCAGTTCATGTTAGCTCAACGTATGGTTGTGATACAAGATCCGAAGCGAGACTGATTGACATACCGTACTTGAGGTGCATTTCATGTACGACCTCTGAGCGGTGGCCCCCCTTGGATACGTACCCCAGCCATATGTCGGAGAATTTTGCGAGGAAGGGACCTGGATATTTGCGAATGCCTTGGGGGTCAATGAGCCATGGGACAAGGTGAGTGAGGATAATAGCGGCCGGAAGGGTACAGGCGGCCGTCTGAAGGCTGAGATGTTCAGACAGCTTATTCAGAATATCTGTTAGAGTATCCGTAATCATGGCAGGAAGGGAATGTGGGGCACTGCAGGAGGGGTGAGTGGGGAGGGGAGGGGGGCTTAAGTAGTGTTTCGAAATAGACGGTCTTACTAAAGTGCTTGCCAAAAGAACATGGCTAACGTATCGTAGCAAGTATCTCCCTCTGGTCTGTGCTCCGTCCGTCACTTACCCTGACGTAAATCATATACAATTTGGGAAATACTGCAAGAAGCTGGACGACGGGATCGGTGCCTAGCGGCTACTTCCCAAATCATGATAGCTCCCAAGTATATCGCCAATCACAGAACCGGAACATTCATTGGACCAATTGCATTCCGAATTCCTGAGGGCGTGTGACGAAATGTGCGTGTGCGTAGGAACTGAGAAGCACTGGGACTATTGGTCACCGGTCAGCGCCAACCCGTGTCAGCGACTCCGACCGGCCTGGTGCGAGATCCTAAGGACAACGGATACTTACCACATCGTAAATTGACGAAACTTATTAACAAGGGATGACAGTGAACGGACCAGGAAAATAACTTAGGTTCGGGCGTCCCGGCCCTTGACACTCCATACTCCCCCGAGTCCCCCAGTCACTCCATGGGATGATCCTTCTGCTTCAGATAGCGCATTCCCAAGTCGCTCGCCGTCTAACGTGGGCTGACGCGCCATGTACATACACAGGTCCAGAAATCTCTCAAACTCCTTCCCGACGTCACCTATCCACACAAGGGGCCAATTACAGTAACCCTGCTCTTACCCCGTCAATCAACATGTGGCACCATACACTTGACACTGATGCGATGGCTAACAAGTTTTCTTAGCCTTTCGTGGAGAAATAAATGAGGAGTCTTTCTGCACTCATGGTTAACATCCCTCCTGTGGCAGGGCAGGAAGCTGGACGAAACGTCGCCCTTGAGTGTGCAAAATGTACACGACTCCTGAATAGTGTTACTATAGGTAAGTGGTTCAGCTCTCGTACCCTGGGCAGCCATGACCGATCCGATGGGATGTCTGCAACAACATCACACAAGGGTGATTGATTGGAGGTGGAATGATAAAGTACTCGAGAGGAGATAGAGAGTGCACCAGGGTCGGACCAATTCGGACAACCAGTTGCTCCATGTTGCTCCTTGCTGGTCCTGAATGGGACGAGAGGCCTAACAATCCATCCATGATAGGCTGATAACGGTCGTCTTCACCTGGGGCATTCTGGACCATCGTTATATTGATAGAGCTGTTACAATCCGGTGGGTACAATATAAACAGATGTCGCCTTGACTCCGACAATGTTGTCTGATATATATAGGGAATTTTGTTTAAAACCTGAGATGATATAGTACAACAGCAGTCATCTGCACATGTTGGCTAGTTTTATGTGAGTTGATATGCCAAAGTCCAACTTATGGTATAGTAAGTATGCCGGAATAATACACCATTGTACAGAGGAAAAAAAGTGGAATATTGAGCAAAGCCGACCAGGATAGAGTGGAAAGAGAACAGTACGAAGATCGCCCAAGAAAAAAAAAGTGATAGAACTAAAGCACAAACTTATTATGTCTCAGTAAACCCAAATCCGGCTCTCCTCGCGGCTTTCAGCAACACAGTCGCATTCGGATCTTCATCTAAATCCCACCCCTCCCTCATAGCAGCAGCAACAAAACCCTCAATCAATAAAATGGGGTTAGCCATGGAAGTTTCCCTCTCCCAGGTTGATTCGTTGACAGGATATCTTAATACGACACTGCTCGTTAGGCATGCACGCCGCAACAAGATGAAGCGGGACACTTACCCCTCCCACTCGACCAACCACTCCTCCGTGCGTCCTCTCCCACCTTCAATCTTCACCCTTTTGCCAATGATACGTTTCACAAAGTATTCGTCCTCGTCGGGTATTGTCTTGAACGCACAATCTGGTCTTCCACAATCTTCAGATGGGCTCTTGTCTCCGCCTTTTTTTGGGGAGGTGGTGCCTGGATAAGCCGAGGTGAGAAGGAAGTCAAATGAAGGGCTGCATACATCAAGCTACCTCGAAGTCTGTAGTTACGAAGTCAAGTTATTATCTAAGGATAAAAAGGACATATCGTGGCTAAACTCACCGGCCGGAGCTGCAAGGCGGACAGGCAAAAATCTCAGAATTCTCCAACCGTATGTCTCCGATTCTTATTCCGACACAACCATAATGGTACCATGCGTTGCAGCTAATAAATGGGCGAAAATACTTAGGAACTCAGCCTCTCGCGCGAAAAGTAAGCTATCTTACAGGTCGCATTCAACAAACTACATACCAAGGAGGTAGAGTTGATCAATATGACTTCAATAGCTTCAGCTCAAAGAACTCACATTTTTGTCAAACCGACTCCCAAGCTTTCTTCACGGGCCAACTGATCCTGACTGGCGAACTTGGTGGATCGTAACCCAACCCCAGACTCCGCCCCGACTGGGAAGCATTCGGTTTCTTCTTCCCCTCCCCGTTCTCCACAATTTGTTCCTCCTTGTTCCTGGACGACCGCCTCAAGTCCGTACTCCCGCCTGATACAACAGATTCCTTATCCGCAGAACGTGTTTTTGCTTTTTTCAGCGGTGGTTCACCATCATCTCCCGAACGAAGTATGGGTGCAGAAACACTGGCACCGAACGACTAGGTGATAGTGCGTTCATTCGGTTCTTCCTCTTCACCTTCGTCTGAGCCTTGCTCTTTTTTTCATTTGCTTTCCGCCTCGAGAGGATGTCGCTTAAATCCACCCTTGGCCCCCTCCCCGCCGTCACACTGGCAGGTCCTGATTGCCTCCTACGTTCCTCGCTTTCGTCTTCATCCCCGTCCTCCTCGATGAACTGAGGCTTCTTATACAATTTGGCGGGTATAATTTCAGCGTCGTCAGCTGTCCTCCGCACCGATGGGTAGCATCTTTTTCTCTTTTTCTCTCTTCCTCTTCCTCTCCATCTCTCTCTTCTCTCGTTCTGCCGCCTCCTTTCGTTCCTGCTCCTCCTTCCTCTCTCTTTCCCTTTGTGCTTTTGTCTTCGCGCCCGCCACGATCGGGTTTGCATTTGCATTGCTTGGTTTGCGTGGATTGGCTCCAATTACAGGTGCTCCCCCTAATCTACCCAACACATTTTCTGAAACCACAGCCCGCGCCTGCGCCGGTGGAGGCGATGGACTCCCAGTCAAATCGATGTGGTCTATGCTCTTCTCCCCATCTTTACCGTTCCCCAACTTGTTCCCTCTCTCCTCTGTGGGTGTAGTAGGTGTTGACGAGATGTAAGTCGGACTTTCCTCCCTTCTCTGCTTCTTTTGCCTTCCACCACCCTTCGCACTCGTACCAGAGCCAGCAAACCATATGGATGGTAGCGTATCATTCTTCTTTCTGTTCGTAGTAGGGCGGGAAGTGGATTTGGTGCGCGTGGCAGAAGATTCAGGGCCTGACCTCCTGCTTGGAGTATTTGTCCCAGCCCCACCCCTCCCCAAATTGCGCACCAGGACCTCCCTTTCATGAAAGGGTATCTCTATGACATCCATTGACGTACTGTCCAGCTGCGAGATTTCTGTGACAGAGGGTGTCTGAGCCCCGACGACCGAAGCTAGTGTTTGTTGCTGCTGCTGCTGATTCCTGGTACTCGTATTCCCTGCGTCGTTTCTGATCTCCTCCAACTTTCTCTTCCTTCCGACTATCCCTCCCCGAGTGCCAACGCCAAAGCTGAGACCGGAACCAAAACTACGCCTGTTCAAAGGAGAGCGGGAAGGGGAGGGCGAGTTTACAGGTGAAACGTACTCAGGCAAAGGAACTGGTGTCACCGGCCGTTGCGGACGGTTTCGGTCATTACGAACATCGGAATTTTGGTTTTGAATCGGGGGAATAGGCACGGCAGGTGAATTGATAGCAGGCGCTGGTGCTGATTCAGGCAATAGAGGTGAGTGTTGTTGGGGCGAAGGTTCCAATTCCTTGTGAGATTCAGCCTCAGGCTGAACAGCAGCAGAGTCAACGTGGGTATACTCTTGGTCTCCTCCATGTCTGCGCTCATCAGGAACCGTAGAGGCTTCCCTCTCTCCTCCTTTCCTCGGGTCCTTGCTTCCGGTCTGCTTCCTAGCAGTCTGCCGCACGGGCGAGGCACGCACAGTCCCAAACGACCGAATGGAATTATCTCCACCCGACTTCACCATTTGCGGTGTAAATGTCCGTATCGACGACCCAGTCGCATCTGTCGTAAACGTCTCTTGTACATCCCCCGCACCTGCCTGTCCCCAGGTCGGACCGTGGCGCCAACGCTGCTGCTGCTGCTGCTGACGCATGTACAAAGCTGGTGGCGAGGGCCGAGGCGGCTCCGAAGGTAGCAGCTCATCCACTTGATCTTCCTCTTCTTCACTCTCTTCGTCCTCTGAAGAAGAAGGCTCGGATAAAGTAGTGAGTTGTGCAAGGATATGTGCCGTTTCTTCTGGTGATATACTCCCGACAACGCGTGTCGCTGGAGGTGTACTGGTGGCATCAGGTTCAATAGGTATATCAGCATATGAAAGACAAGGAGAAGATTGAGGTTGCGACGGCTGCGAAGATATAACCTGAGATATGTCAATGATTGGTGTTTTCCTCCGTACGATTGGGGACGTAGGCGCGGGAGAAGGCGGAGCAGAGGATGGGACGTGGTCTTCACGGAATTCTGGTGACGGTTCTCTTTGAGGTTGAGGTGAGGATGGGGGTGCGAAGCGAGGCAGAGTGGGTTTGAGGGGGGACGGTTCGGGTGAGAGTAGTAGATTTCGAGAGGTTTCTTGTTCCTCCCTCTCTTCATCTTCATCCCTAGGTCGTTCTTCAGTTTGTTCTTGCTGCTGTCCTGACTGGTCTCCTTCCTCCTGTTCTTCCTTGATTCTCTCCTCCAGAACTGTCATATCGATCAACTGGGACAGGAGATAGAGTCCCGGTTCTCGACTCTGGCAGGAACAATGGTTCCTTTGCCTTCGGCGCCACCAACACCCTATCTTGCCCGACAGGCCCCTGAGGTACAGACGCGGGTTCAGTGTTTCCGAATCCAGATGCGCCTTCACCATTCTCAGTATGTGGATCGATTCTAGATGAATCCTCCTCAAGCTGTGGTCGTGAGTCTTCCTCGATGGGTTGAATATGATCTTCCCCCTCTGCCTGGATGTAATTCTCCTCCTGTGCTTCGGGATCCTCCACTTCCCCATTCGCTTTTTCACTGACAATTTCCCCCGGTTCAGCTTCCGTTAAACCATGTTCCCGCTCATCCCCCATCTCCACTTCCCCATTCGCTTTTTCACTGACAATTTCCCCCGGTTCAACTTCCATCAAACCATGCTCCCGCTCATCCTCCATCTCCGTTTCAACCTCCCGCTCAATCTCAACTGCAGCCTCAGGCCCAAACCCGGGCCCAGGTCCCAGCTCATGTTCAGACCCCAACTCAACACTTCCCCCAGCCACCTCGTTTCCCACACTTTGCTCCTTCACATATCCCATATCCCCTTCCTCACCAACATCCTCACCCTCATTGCCGCCCTTTTCCTCATCTACTTGTCCATAACCGGCTTCCTCTTCGCCCTCGTCACGGACGATATCACTACGGTTTTCACCAACGCCAACATAGTCACTCTCTGGAATGACTGTAGGCTCCCTAGTTGGATACCCGAGCTCGGGCAGCAAGCTCCCAGACATTACAGGGGAGGACGCCAGGTTCATCTCCGCAGAATTTAAATGGAACGAGGAGTGTGAAGGTAGGTTCAACGAATGGGCTATGGATGTGATAGATGAGGATGGGTTGAGGGGGTGAGCGTATGTCGAGTTAGTGATGGCAAATGCGATGGGGCTAATGGGAGTAGGAGGTTGTTGCTGTAGCGGAATGTCTGGTTGCCCAATTGCTAAAGAGGGCGGTCGAGCTTGCGGTGTTTCTTGCAAGTTGAGTTCCGTGTTGTCGTTCGAAATGGGAGGATGAGAATGGTTAGGAGAGGTCCCGGTGCTAACGTCGGCCCTGGCGTTGGCGTTTGCAGAGGTTTCTGAAGACGGCAGATCAAGTGGTGTTGAAGCTAGAACACAAAGGATGCATGTCAATATTTGAATCGTATTAACGAAGAAAGGCAGGCACGAACGTCGCCCTCCACCTATTTTGTACCAGCAAGTTCATGAGATTCACCGATGTAAAAAATGGTCGCGGCATACCTTCTTGCGCCCAATTGTTTACGGAGACGCTTTCCAACCCATTACCCGGCCTAGGAGAGACAGGGCTAGCACTGCGTTCCAAATCCAAAGCGTCGAGGTCGGGATCCGCGGCGCCAGGTTTAAAACTCAAAGCCACGTTGGAAGATCCTTCGATCGGTTGTGTGTTTGTACTTGCGACAGGTCGCTCCATATCAACATCGACCATATCAACATCCGGGGAGGGAGTCGGGGCTATATGCACACATGAGAAACATAAAGGGTGGACAAACGAGAGGACAGACCTTGGTTTGTATGGCCCGAAGTTTTACGATGACTTGGATGGGGTACCGTATCCACTAGAGACCAATAACGTGACAATTTCCGGGCTGAAAGAAAGGATTCATACCTTGAGGGTTCGCAACGACTCTTGCAGGCGTGGGCGTCTCTGGATTTGAGGCCCCAGCTTCGAAGGCATTTGGGCCGGTACTCTGTTCACCTACAGATCGCATCGGGCTGCTTTCCAAAACTTGATCCACCACAATCAACATGGGAAAAGAAACATCTGGAAACGGGTAGAAAATAACGCACTATCAGCTTCACGGTCCGCCATTTTCTCAATAACTTCCTCAAGCGCAATGTAAATCTCATCCAAGCGACCCATTACAGTCACCCCGCTTCCACCACCATTCTCATAGCTCAACTGCGTCTTCCCAATAAAAGCTTTGAGAGCTTCAGCTTTTTCAGCAAAACCTTTCAAAGCTTTGGTAGTCGCAGTGTCACTTTGATTTTGAGCTTGGGAGGTAGTCTGGATGTCGTCTCTGATCTTTGTGACATCTTCTCTGACTTGATTAAAAGAAGTTTTCAAAGAATCGATGTCGACACGAAGAGAATTGAACTGGGGTAAGAGTGCTTCGGCGGTTTTCTGGGACTGGGTCTCGAGCATTTTTATCACGGTAAGCATAAAATCCGACAGAGTATGGGATTCGGGAGGAGAGGGGTATGCTGAAAAGCCGCCCCCAGGTCCATAAAGAAGTCCTGGAGTTTGAGCCTGAGCATAAAGCTGCGAGTATGGTTGCAGTTGTGGCTGTGGTTGAGGAGCAGTCTGAGGTCTTTGAACTGATGGCTGAGTTTCCGAAGGAGGAAGAGGCACCTGAGAAGATGACGAGGATGCAGTAAGAGAATTCAAAAGATGAGACTGAGCAGTAGCAGCCTGCACAGCGTCTAAAGGCTGAATCGGTAGAGGACGTGAATATCTTCTTGCGGAAGTAGATTGTCGATTTGCTTACCCCCCGAAACGCCAATGGAAAACGCGAAATGCTCGGTCTGTCACTGGTTGATCCAGAACTGGAAGTTGCATTTGGAACATTGGAAATGGACGAAGGTACGGATAAATCAATCCAATCATTACGACCGTTGATGATCCATCTAGAGCCCATAACCGGTCAGTAATGGGCAGAACACGGGGGAACCAACGATAGAGATGGTTGATGGAGACCTTGCGTGAAAGAACCTCACCAATGGCCATCACCACGTCCCGGCCCGGTCGTCCCACTTGTCTTTCCGAGGCGCAGACACACAGAACCTGAAAGCATGCCCAGGCATACGTCTCTAATGCAGCACTCGGAATATGTAGAATGGTTTTTACCAGTGTGTTTCGATATTCGATATGAACTATATAGTGACTACAAATGCTATTGTCCTGAAATTGAAATTATCAGTTTGTGGCGGCATTTGTTTCTTCTCGTTGTCACTGGCACTTGTCACTGCCAATCTCACTAGGGACTTGGTCAACTTTATCATTGGATTTCTGATCCATATCAAGCAGAAGCACCATCGTTCAAGGTCCCAGTGTTTCCCGCACGGACCCCCCCCCCCCAAGTGTCTCCAGTGCCTTATCAAATTGCGCCCCAAGTTTACGACCGAACGGCTTCTGCTCTCAGAGCTATACCTATTCTGTTCGCTTTAAGTCTTGTCACTGTCTCAGTACTTTTGATACCACTGTGGTAACGAGTAAGATAATTCTGTGTGTGATGAGGCACATACCCTTTTCTTGTTCTTGTTCTTGCCCACTGGTTGAGGTTGTGGATGTATTTTCACTTACATTGTTCACTCCTTCATATGATATACTAGCAATGTCTGATGCAGGAGAGTTTTCTGTTTTGTGGATGATACTTATGTGATCCGGAGCCGGGCGCATGGCAAATGGGGGTAATGGCAACTCGGCATCAAGGTCAAGGTTTCCTCTTGGATCTCGATCAGCCCGTCGGTCCTGAGGCAGCTTCATTCCGGGTTCAACTTGAACTGCCCAAAGGCGTTTCTGGGCCTACAATTGGGTGCATGCCTGAGTTTCCTGCCAGGCAACCGAAATACACACTTGCAAGATTAACTCTCGTCAATCGGGCAGTGATCACCACTCAGCTTCTCGTTTCTGCAACACCACCTGCTCTGTGCCTCCAATTGCAGCACGTCAGATAAGCCAAGCAATTATGGAATTACCTGGTACAGCACCATTCTCGTCTCTTCCTATCTACTGAATTGAACGTTCAAACTCTTAGGCGTTGTACTCGATCCTCAACCCCACTTTGCCAATGGTACGGACCAGAAGACAATATGCATCATAGGAGCCGGGCCATCGGGCCTTGCTGCTCTCGAAGCGGCACTAGAAAGCGGGCAATATAAGTCGGGTAAATGGCTTCCCGTCGTTTTTGAATCTCGAGAGGATGTTGGTGGCATCTGGTACGTACTGAGCTTCGTCTTCACCCTCGCCACTCAACGTTCAACGCTGTGTGCCGCAGGTTACCAGCACCTCCAGAGTCTGCTGATCCCCCTCTTACACCTCTCTACGACTCCCTTACGACTAACCTCCCACACCCAGTCATGGGTTACACTTCCTACCTCTTCCCTCCAGAAACACCCCTCTTCCCAGTCGCTGATAAAGTTCTCAAATACCTCAAAGACTACACCTCACACTTCTCCCTTCGCCCTCACATCAAATTCAACACTCGTGTAACTTCGGTAACATATACCCCAAACCAACAACGCCCCTGGCTTGTCCAAACCTCTCCGAACGATGAAGCCTACTACTTCGACTTTATCATGGTCTGCAACGGACACTATCGCGTCCCTCGTTACCCTCCGCTTCCTGGCCTTTCCGAATGGCTCAACGCGCACAAAGCATCACATTCGGTGTACTACCGCCATCCTATCCCGATCTACAAAGACAAAACGCTCCTCATCATTGGTGCAGGTCCTTCAGGCTGTGATCTCTTCTTAGATCTCCAAGGCTATGCATCTAAGGTAGTCCTCTCTGGTTCCGAGGTACCTGCTGCAGTGGATTTAAGCGGTGTCATCACCCGCCCGCGGGTCACCTCCTTTAGCACAGACCCGTCCATCGGCAAAGTTACGTTCGCCGATGGAACCTTTGAAACTGGCATAGACCATTGTATACTCGCAACGGGCTACTGTCAGTCTTTCCCATTCCTCCAGCCACCTATCATGCAATCGGGACACCCACCGGGGGTTCCGCCACTCCCAAAAGCATTATTCAATGCGTCACATAGTGTCTTTCCGCTCACCCGACATTTATGGCCCTTACAATCGTTCTTCCCACCCGAACTAATGACCTTCCTCGGACTCCCAATGCGCGTCTCACCACTCCCGCTCATTGAAGCACAAGCCCGCGCTGCCTTACGTGCTTTCGACACCTTCACCAATAGCGGCAAGGGTATTGATGAACAAGCCGCAGCCGTGGATGTCATGACCCGCTGGGAAAGCCTAAAATCCAAATTCAACGGGAACGAAGAGAGCGTGCTTAAATATTGGAATCACTTTGAAACGCTAGAACAGTTTGAGTACCGGGATGCGTTGTCTGTTTTTGCTGAGACAGAGCCTCCGCCTCTTAATCCGCCTCAACTGAATCCGAGCTCTGGGAAAACATGGAGCCAGGAGCTGCTTGATAATCCTCCCAGCTCCAACTCCCTATCCCCAATTTCACAACCAGAAAGCCAGGGAGGCGAACAGCGGAAAGTTATCCGGGCGCAGGACTGGGAAAAGGAGATGTACATTAAGAAAGATATATTGCGAAGGACATGGGTTCGGATTGAGAAGAGTGGGGGTGCGGAAAAGTGGTTAAAAGGTGTTGGAAAGAACGGAGTGGAGGATTGGGTAGACTTTATGAAGCGGGTTGCCAAATACGGAGAGGAGCTGGAGCGGGAGGAGGAGAAGGCAAGGCTTTGATTTGACTTCTTTCCATCGATTCCTGAAGGATGCGGGTCCCAACTACCGAGTATACCCACTTTCGTGCTCCCTGTGGCTATACAACTTTGAAATGCCAGTTAGACCTCGGATGATTTGCGCGAGTTTCTCAGCATCTGCTATCATCTGACCCTTCCCATCAGGACGTTTTCGATGTACTCTAACCTGCGGGAAAAATGGGCCTCATACGATGGTACTCTCTTAGAGGCCATGGTTTTATTTTATACACCCAAACATTTACTCAAATAACGTGACCAGCATTTTTAGCTCCCCAAAGTCAAACACACCAGTGATCAGAGCAACGTCACATCGACACCGATCTCAACAATCTACTGAGTTCTCAAAGAATACTATTTCTCCAATTCTCCCCCTCAAGGTCCGGTTTCTCCGTGTTGAAGTTCTTCGGTGCCATTCAACGGTAAGCAAGGCCCCATCACATGTTCTCGCCACGCCGGGCGGGCCTTCTAGGACCGCCAGGTCGGATTTATTTAACACAGTGAGAATTCGGAAACATATGACACAGGGATCATCCTCGAATAAACTCCTACATAAATATTTGACGGCAGACCACCCAGAGACATAATTCACATAACCCACGAACACAAACCTTAGCGTGTGAGGTAGTCCACAGCAAAATGCTCCTACGCTTCCTCCACGTCCTCTTCCTTCTCCCAGCTCTCTTCCTCCAGACCCAAGCAATAACCTGGCGCGGAGCAGACTTTTCTTCCCTCGCAAACCTCGAAGCCAGTGGTCGCACGTTCCGTGATACGTCTGGCGGTGCCGTCACTCCTTTTGAGAGAATCTTGAAAAATCATGGTGCCAATCTCGCGAGGATTAGGATTTGGACCAGCACGTCGAATTCGCAGTATAGTCTCAATTATGGATTAGCGCTTGCGAAGAGGGCAAGTGCGGCAGGGCTGAGTATCATGGTTGATTTGCACTACAGTGATACTTGTGAGTAGTTCTATTTTTAGCTCAAGATACTCTGATCGATGTTTTCCCGTCATTAAACTTTTTTTGCAATATTGCAGGGGCGGATCCAGGACACCAATCTATTCCTTCTGCGTGGCCCAAGGATCTTGCTGGTTTAAACACCCAGATTTTTACGTAGGTGCATATCCTTGTCCTCGTACTCATATCCCAACAACTTGAACAGGTACACCCGAGACGTTGTCAATGCGTTCACAAACCAAGGCACACCAATCACCTGGATTCAGATCGGCAACGAAATCAATGATGGTCTCCTCTGGCCTGTCGGCAAAATCTCCACCAACGGCTTCTCCCCCGCATCCCAGCTCCTCCATTCAGCGGCTAATGGAGTTCGAGCAGCTTCCGGTGGCTCTAGCGTCAAAGTCATGGTTCATATCGCCAACGGCTGGGATTCTTCCGGTGTCAACTTTTTCTTCAACGGTATCTTCCTTCAAGGTCAATTTGCCACATCCGATTTCGACATCTTTGGCTTCTCCTTTTATCCGTTTTATAACACTGCTGCGACGTATAACGCGTTGAAGTCAAGTTTGACCGGGGTTGTTAATAAGTTCAACAAGGTGTGTTGACAGACATCCAGACTTTTACTATCTTTGCTAATGTGGCTGCAGGACATAATGATTGTTGAGACGGATTGGCCAGCCACCGGCTCGTGCGGTGCCACTTTGAGCGAGAGGTCGATTCCCATTTCTGCCGCTGGACAAACTACTTGGGTGAATGGCATTAAGAATATTTTGACTGCACTGCCGAATGGCCGTGGCACGGGTATTGTGTATTGGGAGCCGCAATGGATCGGAAATGCTGGTCTAGGCTCTAGTTGCAGCGTATGTATTTCTTAAAGTTCACCGTGAAACATGACGCTGTGCTAATTTCCTCGAATAAACTCTAGGACAATTTACTGGTCGATGGATCCGGCGTTTCCCGAAGTAGCATGTCAATGTTCTCAAGTTAAAGCTATTTTTGTATGATAGGTGCTTAGTAAATGAAACAGACTTGTCCTGAGGACCGTCGTCAATCAAAAGGCATCTTTGTCACAAGCTACGGTTGATGGATGAATCCAAGGAGTAGGGTTGTAGTCTAAGTCTCTAATTCGGATTCAAAACCATATCAAAATGTATTGCTTGGATATCCTGATACAAACCACGTATCCATTATCACTATTCAAATGGTCTTAAATAGTTTGAACTGATTCAGGGGAAGGGTTTCAACTTTCCCGTGGCATTTTGAGTAAAATTGATGCTGACTATATCAACCCTACTCCCTTGGATTACTTAGTCCGAGAGAGCAGCTGGGGAGACTTACATGGGTTCAGTCTGGTGAAGGAGCTCATCAGAGGGCTTAACCACTGCCCTAACCCTTGAAGCTTGAAGGGCAGTCTTGGGCATCCCCCTACACTGGACCATTCACCATGCACTGATGAGAGGCCGACCGACTGCATGATCCTTGAGACCATGGCTTTGCCATCCATCTATTTGCATGGTTATCCGTTGTCAGATCCTTACGTAATCACCAGATTGGCCGTCTCTAAGGATATGGCAAATAAGCTGAGAAACTGCGGGATCTTTTGGATTGAACCAAAGAAACCAATGGGAAGATCCTGTCGGATACCTTCACCGTTGCATAAGTCTTTCGGTAGAGACATCATGATCGTCATGAACCTGGAATCTTGATGGAAGCCACCCGACTACGGCTGAGCGCTGAGCTCTGAGGTGATGATCGGAACATACAGGGAGACCCAGCGCAGAGATCCTCCAGAGGCGATCATACTCACTCTCAAATTTTGATGAATCTCCTTTCCCTCCTCAACTCACTGATCAATCGTTCGGCGTTCAAGGGCAACAAAAACTTGCCATTTTATAAGTAGGAAAAATTATGGACCTTTCTCCTCAACAAAATGTGGACTCCCAAGTCTTTCACCTCTCCCTCCCTTGGCCTGCGGCCATCCAACCCCGCGAAACCCCAAGTATCGGCTACAGCATTGAGCTCATACCCGGATGATATCAAATCCTATCTCACCCCCCAACCCCAGACCCAAAACGACGCTAGCCTTAAACGACAAATCCTCATTTATGCCATCGTATTCATTGCTTTGGAGGCTTCCTTCCTTGTCCTCGCTTACTACTGCCTTTTCAGGCCAATCCCCCTGCACAAGACTCCGGGTGACGGCCAGTTCCAGCTCCTATCAATCCACAATGTTACGGCAGAGGAAGTCAAAAGTGGCGTCACTGCAGTCTCGGTCGTTTGGCATACCTTGGCGGGCCTTTTTGTCAAGGACATCATCAATATAATTTGCAGCGCGGAGTTCATGGCTCAATACCTCCAATACAGGAGCTTAAGGCCTCGAAAGACGGACAGAGTTTCGAGGGTTACGAGTGGATTGATTGATCAGATCTCCCATTTCCTAACACCCTCAGCCAGTCGGGAGTACCGGCTGACTTTTGTGATTGTGCTGGTTATCATGACCCTTGGGCCACTGGGGTCAAGTACTATCACTACTGGTTCGATGTTCCTTACCTCGGGGATGGACTTTAGGGTGGCCTACCTCGCGGACATGCCAGATCCTGTCACCACTTCGTCCAATTCTGAGATTGAATTGTCTCTGCAGGCAGCCTTCATCTCGCGCGTGGAGACCCTACACCAACAGTTGTCCTTCGGATTTGAAACGAGATCTGAAAACACCCTCATACCCTGGCCTCGAGACCGTTTAACAGACCTACCGGAATTCAGCACATTGACTTATCAAAGTGATATTGCCCGTTACAAGCTCGCATGCTCTTGGAAGAAGGGTTCATTTGTTCGCGTGGTGAACGGCTCGTCAAGTTTTGACGCTTTTGAAATGGAGGGTAAGTTATACGGCGTAAGAGAGGGCCTTGCTTCGATCCGCGCCTTACCATGTGAGTATCTTTTGTTGAGTGCCGAAAGCATTGAGGTCGCTCACCACACATATACAATCAGCCATCATCCCGCTTGGTCAAATCTCGCCCTCTGGGCACATAGTGCAAACATCCCCGACTGTCTTCGCATTCCTGACTAACGGCAAGCCGATACTACCTAATACGACCATAGCCACGGCGTTCAAGACCCCAGTGCTCGGGACACTAAATCTCACAAATGTTCCATCATTCCTAGTGTCCAATTCGTCTATTGGAGCTCTACTGGTTTGTAACCCGCAGATCTCGATTCTGCCTGCGGAGGTGACGGTCTCACGAAGATTCCTCCTTACAGCAAACCCAATTCCAGGCTGGGGTGAGCCCAACAGCTCAGTACCACTGATTGGAAATTTCGCGTACAGCGCTGCTATGAGGATAATTCCTGAAGTCTTCGCCAAGACTCTCGGTGCCTCAGACCTACAATTCTTTCCTAAACGATTCAACGTGCAATCACTGAACACATTTCTCACAAATGATTCCAATGCCCGGCAACTCCCAACGCAATTGACTTCACTCTATCCTCTCCCCCTGGATACAATCGGTCAGAACCTGGATCGCCTGGTACAAATACCAGCCAAGATTTACCTTATGGGGTACCAAGCTATAATGCTGAAAAATGCCACGGAATTGGCACTCCGTGCTTCCCATGGGACTGCCACATTGCGGTTTCCAGTGACAGCTCTCCTGTCCAGCAAGCCATTTCTTGTCGCCCTGACCATCGTAGATGGTTTGATAGCGGTGGTCCTTCTTGCGTTGCTCTGGTCTGTGAGTCGAGAACGAGCGCTCTATCTTTTCGACCTGGAAAACCTCACGGAGGTTTTGTGTCAGGAACGAGGTTTGATTTGCCGTTTTCATGACTTATATCCACGGTTGGCTGATCCCTGTAATTAGGAAATCCTGGCAATATTGATTCTGGAAAGTAGAAACAACTCAGATATGAAAGTGTTGAAGGTAAGAAATGTGGAAATCCAGCATTCCGTTGTAATCAATCCACGATTTGTTTTTGAAATTCTTCGGGCTTTCTTTTGTGTACCCCTTTCATCATTTCCATCAAGTGGCAGTAAAGATATGTTCCGTAGCTTCGCCTTTTTGCCCCCTCCAAATATACCTTGTGTTTGTCCTTTCAACAGGAAATGTGGACTGGTGTGATAATAGATGTTGGACACCGCACCTTTCCAACTTAGATTTTCCTATGACTCCCAGGATTCAGCGATACAGATAAAGATGTTACTTCTAAACTGTTGTTGTCAACCAGATGACGCGCGAGATACTCCATTCCCATCCCTCATCTCCCGTAAATATGCCCTTTACGAGAGTCCTTCATACCTTCAGCGCTAAGATGATATTCCTGACCGACGAATAGAGAATGAAGGCTTGATTGGACGTTCTTGCAAGGCCGGGCTCCAAAGGGCGGATGATACCCTGATTGCAATTCCGCTGCCGCCGGAGCGGCATTAAACTTTATTCCCAGGAGTCGAACGGACACCATGTTGCCTTGCGCGGGGGGGGATATTTTGTACAGGTTCTAGGACCTCTTGGGACAACAATGGTATCATGGTGTTGACTAAGTCCGGTGTACCATTGCGTTTGGGCATGATAACACTCATCTAGTAAGGACACGAGCGGTACGAGCAACGTTCTTGTGCATCTGTATAGATGGGTGTGTCTAGAATCAATGGAAAGGTGCCACGAGAGCTCTCAACAAGACGTAGACCTTGCCGGCAGTGAACTGAGGGATTGCCATTCAAAGTGGGTCGGGGCGAGGTTTCCGAACCCCCAGGGTAAATTGTGGTTAATGAGAACGAATAAGATGGTGATAATGGGTAGGTATTCATGTCTTGGTAGCCCAAGAGATATGCAAAATACACTATTTCTGATTTCTATTAAGACATAGAGTTACATACATACGTATGATGCATGGGATTAAAGAGAACATAACTATAAATTACTATCATTAGAATTTCTAAAATATCAAGATCCAAAATGTCCCCAAATGCAATGAAAATAGAGATCAACATAAAGAACCTAAGCCTATGAGGCGGCGGATGAGCGGACGGCACCGAGGGCCAGGCGAAGGGAAATCCAGACGCGCTCAATCATCGCGTAGAGAGGTCCGTCGATGACACCGAGAGCCGCTGCGTTGCTCCAGAGACCATGCACCGCCAACAGACGCTTCGTAAGTTCAGTAGCATTGGGGGTTAGGGAGGAGGGTGGGAGAAGGAGGCCCTCAAGCGTCGAGATATTTTTATTGTAGAGATATGTCTGGAGGTAGGGGTACATCACAGGGGACGGAAGAGCAAGGGGGACAACGGGGATGGTGTTTGAAGACGAAGGCGTTGGAAGTTTTGGGAGATTGGCACAGTGTGCGGATAGGACAATCTCGTGTGTAGGGAAGAGCGTCACTTTGGTTCTGGCAGCACTCGGGTTCGGTTTCGAGGCATATACGGCAAGCATGTGAGTAGGAGGGACAGCGTCAAGACAGTTGCTGGCAATTGTTTGGAGCTCCCGAGGAAGGAAGCAGGAGCCCTGAGGCGCGTTCACCAGGCGCAAGTCACGGAGGCCGGCAAGCAAACTGAACGAGTTGATTAGATTACGTGTGTAGTGGATCAAAGTTTACGAAACACACCTGTCCTTGAACAGAGCGAGCTTCTCACGGACATACTCATCCGATACGTTCGGGGCAGTAGGAGATGAAGTCGGTGTGCTTGGCTCGGAAATGAGCGAGGCTTGGTGAGATTTGGGTGCAGCCATTCTGTTAGCAATATTGATGACAGATAAAGGGGTCCGTCGTTGCGAGACTATCATCTTGTGCTTGGCGGCAAGCCGGGTGACCAGTGGAGCGAAATATCCGTTGCCCGAGACACGGCTGGTGCGGCGGCGTCTGCCGGAGGTGCAGACGAGGGTACCGGAAGAGGTCTGGCGACGAGAAATCATACTGACTGTGATGGAGGACTTGCGAAGGCGAAAAGATAAAAGATTTTTTTGCTTGCTGACTCGCTGGGGAGGCGATGGGGGGGAAGGGCCTCGGGACGGGGGCGGTTATATACAGATCTGACAATGGGAGTACCTGGTGGGAGAAGAAAGCCCGACTAGTGCCCTTTTTAGGCTGGATTGGTTGCGACCGTGGTTAAAATTACCGTTTAGGGAAGGTACACACACAAAAATGGAGCTGTGGGCGCACCAATCCGTACCAATCCGCACAGAAATTCCTTCTTGGTGTTGAATCAGACCGGATTGGTAGCAACGCGTCGCTTTGCACGACTGACTTATGGCAGCAAATTGGATACCATGCCATTTATTCCCCTCAATCGATTATGGCCCCCTGGTGTTGTTTTGTCCGGGTGATCAGTGACTCGGGTAGGCCTATTGTCATCAAATCTGTCTCCCTTCACAAAGAATTCATCATTCCACTCAGGTCCTTCCAGGTCTGGATGTATAAAAGGCAAACCTATCTTTGTCGATCAATGGGATGGAAATTTAACTTCTAATCTTTTTACAGGGATCACCGATAGTTGAATGTTCTGGTACTATTCGTTATGCGTTGGCCGGGTGTCGTGGGCTTCTTCAATAGTGTGCACTGTGCACGATCATCCCACCTGCATGGACCAGCGCACAAACATCCGTTACCCCATATAGTCGACATTGCCAATCAGTCGAAGCGTCCACATTGAGGGTGCAAAAGTGATGCGCCCACAATCAACGTTCAACTCGTGTGGTCAGTCCGTGGGCTAAGATGGTTTACCGATGCCGCCCACTACAGGTCGTCTGTGGTCGCGTTTGTGGGCACGACCATGTTTTTCCCACGAGTGACAAGGGTGGGTTGGCGGTACGTATCGCTGTATTCGTTGCGGTGTTTAGCGCAGAATCGTTATGATGGCTCGTGCGATGGAGCATGGTACGTCCTTCCAACCCTCTTTGCATCTTTCTTACAACACAACAGCCGCCCTCTTCGAATGGAAATTAGAAATACCTCCGGATACCCATTTGGACACCGCTTTATTTGACCCGTGGAGTGGTTGGGAGAAGGATGAGACTTGTTTGCATCGGGGATCCGTCAGGGATGTGGATTGAGGTCAACGGGTATTTCTAGGTTTTGTCTTCATAAGTAGCGAGTGTCAAAAGAGGGAATTTAATTGAAGCATACTTAGGCTCACCCACTTGTTGATTCCGACAGGGTGTACCGCCCTATACCCGTATCGCAGGGACACTTCAATGAAGACGATTCCCTGCTCCACGTTTCGAGGGTACTTCGAGAGGGCTGTCACCCATATCGAATACTTCTCAGACTGGCAAAACGTTATTCGGGGTTGAAAGTCTTGTGAGTTGATGAAGTTTTTTTTTTCGCCAAGGTACGCCTTATTTGGCTTCCGTGACCCTGATAAAATATGGCCGGACGGGGGCGAGGAAGTACAGCTGAACATCTGAATCGGTAAAATTGGCTCTAGGTGTCAAAAATTAAGTTTTTCATTACTCCCAGGTACTTTGCAGGTACCAGTCTTCTATGGCTTTCCTAACGCTCATGCACCGTGGATTCACTCCAAGGGAATACAAGTCCGAGTGTCGAAAGGGTGCCACTTATTGTCTTGTTAATAACTAGCGAGAAGAGCCCCGTTGTCGTTTAGGGTATCACTAGGTCCACTTTTGCGTTCGTAATATCCGCCCCACCGTGGGGGTTTAAGCACATATTCCATTTTCCTCAAGTCCAGAAATGAATAGCGAATTTAGTAATCCTGTTCCGCAGTGGGTGTTCTGGAGGAAACGGCTGGTGGTCTCATTAGTGTCAGTGTTAAGTAGCGAGGAACGTTCAGTGTTAAGTAGCGAGGAGCGTTCAATGTCCATGTCATCTCTTCTCGTCAGTGCTGTCCGGTCCGGACCATCCGACAACCGCACCTGCATGACCTTGGTGTGGGTGTAAGATTTGAAATTTGAGAGGTTAAATATTTAACCACTTCTGATGGTGGTTGTAATATCGATACATTGATGTCTGAAATGAGAGATAAATATTAAATTCGGAGACTCTTATAAAACGTCCAGGTTGAGGCCTTGAGGCTCTGACCCCGTTTTCTGGCGACCACAAACCGCCATTCTTTGGGCAGCTATGGGCACACCCAACTCCACCTACGCTTTATGCTCCTCGCAAAATCTTCCTATGGACGTCCTGTGCGAAATCTTCAAGTCTTATGCGAAGGAATATTACCACAACCAGCCACTCTCTCTCATGAGGAGTCCTAGGGACATTCCTTGGTTCCTCAGCCATGTCTGTCGCCTGTGGAGGATAGCTGCGATCACCACTCCTCAACTCTGGAAACGATTTCCTCCCCTTATTTTGACCACCGAAAACGAGTCCCTCGACAGTCATCCAATGTTTGACGAACTCCTCAAACGCTCTGGGGCGAGCCCTATTCACGTTCAGTTTGACTTCATCTGGTATAAAGGTGATATCGATGGTACCAAGTCTTACCCTATCCTTATGCCCCTCCTTGCCGCTTCGAAAAGATGGGAGGGAGTGACGGTACGAGGTTTTCATGTTTGGATCATGGAGTCACAGTTTCGCGGGATTGAAGGGTGCATACCTTGCCTTCGCCGAGTGGAGTTACTGTTTCCACTTGACGTTATGGAGGATAACGATCTAGAAGAACATCTGAGCATTTTCCATAACGCGCCAATGCTGTCCGAAGTTCTCCTCTACAATCTCTCCTCGAGCTTTTGGCGGAGTTTTCCTGTCATACCCTGGAAGCAATTGACCGAGTTCCAATATTATGATGGTGGTCGTGGGGGATTCTATGAGGTCCTCAAACGTGCGGAGAACCTCGACACGTTCATGGCTGCGGAGTGTAACTTTTCCGATGTCGACCGACCCCTTTTGGGGCATTCCAAGCTTCGGCATCTTCAACTTCATGTTGGCCAGACTCGCACTTCATTTTTGGACTCCCTTCGCAAACTCAAGTTGCCTGCGCTCGAGATTCTCGTCGTCACCTTTGATCCCACACGGTCATTTCCAGAGTGGCAAGTTGCACCAGCCTTGATGTCCCTCCTTGTCCGTTCCCAGTGCAAGCTCAAACATCTCGTACTCAATCTGGGACCTTTACATGATTTCGAGGTTTCAGAATTACTCGCAGTTACACCCGACCTGGAGACACTAGAACTTGGTGATTGCGCCAAACTCGACAAGGTCCTCTTGTCGTTAGTGTTCAAGAAGACAGAAACAACTTTGCTCCCATATCTACGTACTCTCACACTCGCGTTTCCTACCACCATGGAACCCCGACATGTCATGACCATTCGGCGCATCGTGGAGTCCAGGACCCAAGTTGTATTGGAGGATTTGCCTGGCCGACTTTTCTCTCCCTTGCAAAACGTTCGCATGACAATCGATCAATTCGGTTTCCGCTTCCAAGCGTGCTTAGATCTCAACGAGGAACCCTCCGGGAGTAATACCGAAACGTCTAATCGCCCACATCCAGTGAATATCTCGCTTCCCTGAAATCGTCGGTTGATATTTATTGGTATCCCAAGGTTGATACGATTGATGCATCAGGCGCTCCCGGCACAGCGAAATATGAAACCATACTAGGTGATTTTCTCAGCATGCTGGAAGGTTCGGAATTGAGCACAAATTCGCAAAGGGTGAGTTCTCCAACCATCACTTTGAGACCGCTAATACCTCATCTATGGTTATTATTAACCTATAGGAACGTCAAACTGTTTATGCCGTGCGACTTATGCAAGTACTTCATACGAGCGGCTCCAGAACGTTGAACTTAAACGCGATACGCGAGGTCTGTCAACCGCTGGTGACCGACGAATTCATCAAGGCCTGCAAGTGGATGTTGGTAGGTAAAGAAGATATTGTGTATATACATCCTGAGCACGGTGGGTTGCCGCACCTCCTCCCTGATAATGCCGAATATGACCCCCTCTCCGCAATCCGTAGAGCTCAGAAACTCACAAAATCGTTGGGATATTGTTTTCGGTGTGTTCGGCGCTGGTCCAGAGTCACTGAGAGGGTATCGCGACTCTGAAATATCAGCCGAGCAGAGAGTGTGGTGGAAGCACTAAGCGAAGATGTTCCTCGACCAGAGAACAAACAAACCCCACGACAAATCAAAACCGCTTCCAGCTAGTGGCTCCCGCATCGTTGGAAGTGGTGGGCTTTGTAATGCATATATTATTTTAGATCATCCCTGAGTCAGTGAATGTTGTGAGTGAGAAGCCAGATCCAAAGATAGGCACTATGACGAAGGTAGATAAACCTGGTTGTGTGAGGAACACTCTAAAAGGCGAGCATCCCACACAGCAAGATGGCGAGTGCTAAGTCTATCTTGGAAAGTCTGGCTGCCCAGAATCTCTTTGATTTACGAGGAGTTGTAGCTGTCGTGACCGGAGGCGCCTCAGTAAGTCCGGGTATGCATAGAGCTGAATGCTGCTAACATCACACAGGGTATTGGCCTTATGATAAGCTCGACATTGATGGCGAATGGGGCTAGAGTGTACATAATTGACATTAACCAGGAACGCCTTGACCGGTGCGGCTCAGTTTTTCCAAGCCATTTAGCCTTATTAAAACATCTCATGGAACCGGGTACAGTATCCCGAAGCAATACAACGAAAGTGCGATATCCGAAATGGGGCGCCTGATTGGTGTTCAAGGCGACATTAGCAAGAAGGTTAGTTCTGAACTATCAATCTCACAGACGTTACGATAAGTGATGTATTTCAGTCAGAAGCAACCCGCTTAGCGGCCTACATATCATCTCAAGAACCAAACGGCATAACCGTACTCTTCAATAACGCCGGTGTTCTTGCCGGGAGCTTTAAACGCCCCGCTTCTTCAAACCCAACTGCACAAGACTATGTCAAAGCCCTTTTCGACGATGTCCCCGAGGAGAGCTTCACGGACGTGTACAAGGTAAACGCGGTGGGGCCTTACTGGTTGACATTCGCGTTTTTGCCTTTGCTTGAAAAGTGGAAGATCTCACAAGCGTCAAATGCGGGAAGCAGGCGAGCGAACGGGGGAAGGGGTTATGTCCCACAGGTGATCATGACGAGCAGTATGAATGGATGGACCAAGGTATGATAATCATCACTATATGTGGCGACAGTAGTTTTATCTGAGTTTTAGGACCTGGCAACGTCAGGCTTCTCTTTCCCCTATTCTTTTTCCAAGTCTGCGATTGGTCTTGGTACATCCGCACTTGCACATGAATTACTGCCACTGGGAATCAGAGTGAATGGCATTGCTCCCGGCCTCTTCCCAACAGAGGTGTGTTTTCCACCATGCCACTGACGAAACGGATGAAATGAAATTCTCTCAATTCAGATGGCGGCTCCCGGAACTTCGGATTCCCTCGGGGTATCTACAATTTCGAAAGAGGCCGCCTTCGAATCCCCTGCGAACCCAGCTGGTGGATCAAAGTTCGATATGGGGATGCTGGCGCTATTCCTTGTGTCGAACTGGTTCGTGAACGGCGAGACAGTGCTCATTGATGGCGGTGTAAGTTGGTGTCTTCGGTCTGGTGGAATGCGAAAGCTGACGACATTTGGAACAGACTTTGCTAAGGACATCCTTCTGCCTTCTGACCGTTCCTCAGGCCCATTAAACCTAAGTCGTAAATGTTCCGAATGCATAATATGCCTGCGACGAAAGTTCTTTGTCCCATAAAACTACTAGTATGAATTATGAATTATCAAACATTTCACAAATTTACCGGGCATACGATTTTCAGCAAGCATACTAACACGGAACGCCAGATAAAAGGGACAATGGCAACCAGCGTCACTATGTCCACATTACATATTCAGGATTTCAAAGCCCATAACTGAAAAGATGAACATAATGGAATGCCCGTCGAGGGGCTGCTCACGCACGAACACCGCACCTAACACAAACCTCCTCTTTGTCTCGCCTACGTCGAGTAGTAAACCGAAACTCAGCAATGGAAAGCAGCGTCTCAAAAGAGATGACTTACAAAAAGCATATCAGCCCACAAGGGAAAAGGGACCTAGGAAATGGCACATCAATAATCAAATAACACGGGTAACCCGCATAGAGAAATGGCGCCGTACAATAAGCATGATAATACCCATTACACCATGTTTCGTCTTGAACTCGTGCTTTCCTTCCTGGCAGAACATCGTTTCTAACGACAACGTTAACCTTCTATTTATGACGCCGGAGACAGAAGGTATTACCGTCTGGATTGGCTGCGTCAGGCGGCGGGGTAACACCGCCTCTGTCATCTTTAGGAACCTGCGAATCCTCATGCAAAGATCCTTGGAGTTCCTGGAATGGTGTAGGAGGTCTAGCCTGGTAGGTCTGGTCATCGACCTTCTCGTCTTGAGGAAGTTGGAGGGTACTAGCTTTCCTTGATGGAGGGTTCTGGGTTATGACTTTCTCCGAAGTCCCAGCGGTTTTGACGTTGGTAGACATTGGTCGTGAGGTCAAGTATGTGATAGGGCAGTCAAGGACTCGTTGGATAGTAGGATGACGGAGGGCGGCGAGGACAGAACAGTAATGGGGAAACTAGAGGGTTGAGAGCCAGAGGAACAAGGCAACAGGGGCGAAGTGAGCTTGCCGTTGGTTGGTTGTATATGAATATGAGGTCCGGGCAAGTCTGAACGTGCAAACCATGCACCAACTTCATATCGTAGCTCCCTTTTGTTGGGGGTGTCAATTAGGCGCAGGCCGAGAGATACAACCCTCATTTTGGTGAGGTCATAGTAACAAGTGCCCGGCTCTTGTGAGAGGAAATTAAGCAGGCGGTCCATTGTAAGAAAACAACAGCCTCGGAATCTACTAAGTCCCAGGGTACTTAGCAGGGTCACGACCGTCTTCGATGTTCTTAAGAACAATCTGAAAACTGCAAAACTCATGGTTGACTCCTACCTGAAAAGCTCGGCGCCTTTAAGAAGCCAAGAGCATAAAGTTGATTTTCTTAATCCCGTAACATCACTCAAGTGAAAATCGCGGCACCACAGGTCGTATTAACACGTGTTCTAGGTGAACGAACACCCGAATCACCGCCTGAAACCACATTGCTTACCAGTCCTTTCCTGATTCAAACTCCATCGACCCCTTTTTCAACAAAGAATCTCCGAGGCAGATGTTTAAATCACCGACCAAGGATGGTAAGTTACATGGAAAGTTCGGTCCCAAGGAAACGATTGTCGGTCATTCTGAGCGCAATCTTAACAGCAAATTGCCAAGGTGAAACTTACGACAGCACAAAGAAGCTTTACGAGTACGGGAATTGTCTGCCGGTCGTGCTTCCCTTCTCAAAATATGGACGATGTGGTATGTGGACCCTGGGTACATTGCATAATAAGCCACGCCTCCGGTGTCGATAAGCATAGGTTAGGTACCAAAGTGATGATTGCCCGTAGTTTGGAGCCCAGACCGCTGGCACAAGACACCTGCGGAGATACCAAGACAGACTTCCGACACATTGCCTTCTTGCGGCCCATAACCAAGGTGTGGGAGACCTCGAGAAGGATGAAGTTGCATAGGTGGGGATGGGGATGTATTGTGAATGTATAAGGAGTCCGCGCGGTGGGATTGAGTACATTTAACAAGAGTGCTGGCGACCGCATTTAGATGATAGTAGGTTAACTCACCCGTGTGACCAAAACCCGTCATGAAAAGATAAGATGCGACCAGCACGCGAATGGGATTATAGATGCCTGAAACTTTCAAGGCACTGAAGTAGTGGTATATAAGAATTGCGGCTGTAGAAATCCGAAGTGAGATTAGCGGTCAAAACCACCAATAAAGAATAGGAAATCGTCTGGCGCGGCATCCACCCCTTCCACTCATCCGTCTGATCTCGATCTAAGAACCCCAAGTCTTTATCTCCTCTTTTGAGCGTGAACATCCCATACACCAAACAACTGATAGAAAGGAGAATGAAGCCCCAGAAGTCGAACTGTTTCTGTGTTGTACTGAGGAGATTACTAACCAAGAAAGCGCACTCGAAAAGGGCGGTAGGGAGGTAAAGAGCGCGGATGCGTCATCGCTATCCAAGGATTCTGGCGCGACATCCGCATCGGTGCCCACAGTCGTGCGTTTTGATGAGGTAATAGCCCTGTCCGGAGAAATTTTAGTTTGTGAGTTCTAAGGAAAAAAAAAGAAAAACCATATCCAACTCCCGATTTCATACCTACATACGATTCACCCACTTGAAACAATGGTCACCCATGATCACCAAGTCCTACCTTCTCTGGGTCAGAATCACAGCAGCTGAGGCCGTTGCACACTGAGGCTGGAGGCACGAGTCCTCGCCCCGAGTATCACCTAGGCATTAACTGCCGTAAAACCTTTTTTTGCTCAAGGCCAGTAGCGATAGCCAGGGATTAATCGATGAAGTTTCGAAAATTTGAAAATTTGAAAACGTATAAGTATCCCTATTCCAACCCCCACCCAACGCTGAGTCAGCGTGCATACCATATATGGAGTCCTGACTACCATATTCCTCCTGGCTTATTGTCAGGGGCGCTGGGCACCAGCTACTTTGTTAATCCTCAGGGTAGTGCCGCTCTAGGTAGACTAAGTTATTGCTTCCTGCTAAATTCAAAGCCGAGGTAAGTCACAGCGGAGTCATTACGTGAGCTTAATTGTAGGGGAACGTAACGTCTACAGAAAGCCCCAAAAATAAAAATCCCTGAACCAGACAAAGCTACCAAGTATTTGAAAGATGGGGATGTAGGAGTTTTTTTGGGGAAAAAAACAATAGTTATACTCATTACTGAATCGCGTTAACCCATCGTCCGGAAGTCAACCGCAACCTTGAACTTCAAAATGTTCCAAGGCCCAGAGAGACTGGGCGGCACTAGTCGCATCGCTTATTATTGACAGGAGGAATAATTACTCCTGTAGAAAGCCGCATCTCCTACATACGTCCTCCTTATCCAAGCTACATTGACCGGTACCACCGTTAGGCAGGGACGTGCGAAGCAAGATATAAAATGCTCACCAAAGTCCTATCAGTCCGCACGGAAAGCACGCCTACACCGTACAAAGATTTATCAGCTACCTGGACAACATTTCAATCTAAAGAGGACTGTTAAAACTCACGATAACAAAAATGATGCCAACGATTCCACCGTTTCTCCGAAAGTCGCGCTTTTCTTGCGTACACAACTCCATACCCGGAACTCGGACTACAACCACTTCTGTGAGTAACGCACACATGTATTCTTTGAACCACTCAAGCGGGCCGCGCACCAAAATAACCTCCTCCGGTTTGAGGGCCCCCACGATATCCCGCAACACCAGAAGTCCCAAACCCTCCGCTTGGGGTAGTACTCGCATAAACCCCTGGATTCGGGTGTGGTGGTTCTTGGGAAGGATATTGTTGCACATTCAAAGGAGCGTTGGCACCAGTAGTGTTGTGGTTCCTGGTGTTGGTATCGTTGGTATTATTCACCGGTGTATGTATAGGCGGAGCGGCGCTAATAGAAGGTACAGCCGCGCCATTGTGGTACGAGGAGTGTGGCGCTTCAGTAGCACCGGCTGCTTGAGCAACGTACTTTGACCTAGTAGTGGACATTGTCGGCTGGGATTTGAGTTGGTGAGCTTTGGAAGGAACCACCCCTAGCTTATGACCCCTGCACATATACGATTCATCCACTCAAACCAGACAACAGGGCACCGCAACAGCGCCGTGTTATACGGGTTACCACGACACCCGTGGAGTTGGGGGCGGAGCATAAGCGTCAGAGCCAAGCAGATACATATCTCCGGCTTGAGGCCATAACCCAACGATGATGCTATCTTTGTCTTGTGGGCCCGTCGACACTTTATCTCGAAGTTGGGGGTTGGTGCACGGACAGGAATACACTCTCCCGTGACCCGAATTCCCGCCGCCACGGTAATAAGATGCGCAACCCTTCTTTTTGCCTGGCGTCCCTGTAAGTGGAGTAAGGATAGGTTTGAGTGGTTCACCTATTGCACTGGGGGTTGTCCGGTACCCGTAGTACCTGCTCTGTAGTTTAAAATCCGGGGAATGGGGTGAGCTTTGGTGCGTACCCTGGCAACTCCTCTGCAATCTGGTAGGACTCGGATGGGGGCGTCCTTCCATCGCGATGACGCCGGCTCTTATTATAGGGACTATAGGCAGTAAACACATTATGTAGTGGTATAGGCCTTATAGAAATGTTGATCTAAATAATAATAAAAATAGGTTTGAGTGGAACCTAGACTTCAAGCTGCACTTCGGGGCAATAACTTTCTATTTGGGGATCGGGTGCATTTGTTAAAGTGCGGCCCATATGTTACACTGTGCGGGTTGGTACCGCTCAAATCCTACGGATTAGTCCGATAATCATGCACCCCCCACGTGAAGTAATACCACTGAAGAATTTCAACGACTCCACTCAAGTTTAAACCCAACAGTCGTGCAAAGTTTCCGCTTCGCGGTGTAGTGAGCACAGTGGATATAGAGGGCGTAAACAATGGGTACCTTGGCGGGTCCTGGTTGGATCTCAGGAATCAGTATGATTGATGGTGTTGCGGGCATAAACACCCTCGGGGCCCTGGTACGCCAAGTCGTCGCCTGGCTCATAGCCACACCGCCTGCAGACATCTTCCCGACTCAGGCTTCGTAACTCGCTGTGTTAGAAGGAGAAGTTTGAGCCTTAAAATAAAAGCCCACCAAAGCCATAGTAACCCAAAAGGAAAGAATACCTGCAGGCGTAATGTTAACCAACCACCCTGCACGCGAGAAAAAGGATCTGGGAACCCACAACAGAGTAAATAATTCGCATTTCCTGTAGGATGTCTCTTGGAATCATGCTCTCCTTCCCCGCACAGTTCCATATGTGGGCCTTGGGTTTATGTTGGCATACATCAGCCATTCCCATACAGACTTCTCAACAGGTCAAGAACACGTACGGGTGCCTCTGTTCCATGGCCACCTTTGGGAAAAGTACGGTGGCGGAACCACTGGGGGAGGGTTGTTGATAGTTAGGGTGGAAGCAGTGGCGATTGAACTGGGGCCTCCAGCGGCTGCATTGCGTAGTGGGGAATAGTCGGACGGAGGGGTACTGGATGGTGAAGGAGGCCCAAGCGCACCGCGATCGTCATCATTCGAGCCTAAGCGTGATACTAAATAAGTGTTGAGCCTCATAGCAGGCGTGTCCATAGGAGTGCCAGGTTGTGATGTCGAATGAGAATCAGTGGTCATAATAGCACGTTTGGACGAGGCAGCAAGGAACTCTGAAAGTTCAAGTGTGAGGGTTCCGGGAGAAACCATCCCCTAATAATCTAATCTCGTCCATTCAGTATTAAATGAGTTCACCTGGTGGGACCATGATTAAAATGGCTGTTCAAGTCAGGGACGCACGTGTCTTCCATCGAGCTGAGGATAGGTCGCTATTATAAGCCCGGGTTTGGGCTTATATGAGTGTGCTGGACTTGAAGTTGGAAACCAGGGCAAAAGATGGAAACTCGATGCTCATGACACCTCAAAAAGGTTCTTGGTGTGCGCATAAATAGAGCTTGAAGGCTTGAACGTTGAACGTTGAACGTTTGAACTCTCCAAAGCAACATCATTCTTCTCATTGACCTGCGTCACCACCTCGTCCTGGCGTAATGGCTGTGTACTTGGTCCTACCCAACGATGAGACAGCTATCTTTGCCTCATGCCCTCCCAGTGGTGTCATCCCTGCGAGGGGGAGGGCGTAACCATGATTTGCCGACCGGAAAACCGCAGTGATGGGATCACTGCCCTTCTCTGCATTTCAGCGGAAATTGATTAAGACACCGTGAGTAAGTGTCCCGCATAGAGCAAAGGGATTAACACGATACTATACGTCGAATTCCGGCAGCAAATTCTCAGTTATACGAGGTGATATGTGGTCACTACATGGGGGACTCTACGGGGAGACCGTCAGGGGCGAACAAGGCCCAAATCATATTCTATCCCAATACAAGGATGGATGAATAAAGGGAGGGGGAACCGGAGTCATAGAGTGGTCATAGACGTTGGGCACCACATCTCCGACAAATTACATCCCTGTCGATACTACACAAATTCTGCGCATTAGTCGACTCCCAGAAACTCAGATGGGGAGAGGGACTCACCAAAGTCCTAAAAGCCCACATGGGAAACAAAACTGCACCATAAAATTTCGTTCAACGCACCACGAGTAACGAAATGTTTGGAGACATACAATAGCACAAAGAATCCCGCCCAATCCATAATTTGTGTGGAAATCATGCCGTCCTGCTATGCACATTTGCATCCCTAAAGAAAAAACACATGGATGCATCAACGGCGCAGTCTCCTTTTAAACCAAAAGTGCGTACCATAATCATAATAGACGCCACTAAGAGACGCGCCAGCCCGTCCATACGCAGGCGGTTCCTGTGCAGGCTGTCCTGTGTATGTCTGTGGCTGTGCTCGCGGCGTAGGCGTTGGCTCAGGTTGGGTCTGGGGAACAGGCATTTCGACTTTTGTTGGCGTCGTTGCTTGAGTCGACATTTGTGCTTTGGGAGGTCAAGTTAGGCTTGAAGGTCTGGCCAGTATGCCTCGCAGGTCTGTGGGGAGAGCAACTGGGAACGGCCCAATCTTTTGTCACCTGATTCACGTTCATGTATAATCTGAGACCTAGGTGTGTAATTCCGTCGGAAACGGGAGTACTTTTGGAGTAGGGGACAAAGTGATTGTGAATTTCTGAATTTCGGGGTTGTGGGTAAAATGCAACAAGCAAATTTAGGAATTAATGAGCACGGATGTGCTTGGTATGGGTGTTTAGAATTTCAAAGGTTTCGGTTTGCTACCTCGTCTTCGTGGTGTCCCGAGTCTGTTTGAATCTCTTCAATGGGTGCACACACCTCTCCTGGTATCTTAATCAAATCCCTTTAAGACTGCCAATCGACTGTGATCTTTGAATCTCGCTTCTATTGGGCGATTGGTCTGCTCGGCGTCCAATTGTGGCACAGTAGACCGGGGCGTTCTATCGTCCTTCTCTTGCCCCCTGCCACCGGGGTTGTGGACAGCCAGAACTGAATACTGCTACATTCAATATGCGGCACGTGGTACAGGAGAGTTCTATGTCTATAACGTGTGGTCCTGGGCTGGGTGTGCAGTGTTATACTATCAGTAGGGGAGATTAGGGTTAATTCGCAGCGCATTATAAAGAGAAAAAACGGACACCCATGACTATCCCGCTGAGCCTGGACTTGGGCCGTCGGCCTATGACATCTTAAGAACATCCGGAGGCGCTCACAACCACCTCAATCCAGCGTTCCTCCCAGCAAGAACGCAATCCGGTACACTGACACCTCCCACGCCAGCTCCTATAACTTCAAGTTTCCCTCCCCACCCGCCTTCACTGATATCTCTGCCCAACACATCCTGCATCTCCCGCATACGTTTATTGTGCCCAATGGAGTATGTTGGAATACAATTATCGTTACGCCAAAGACGGTAACAAATGGGATCTGGGAGTGGACGAGAGAGGTGCGCTGAGAGATGGCTGAGGATAACGCGGATGTGGTGTGGGATTTCTATTTTACTTTTACCACCGCTGCTGTTATGCGCTTGCGTGGGGGAGGTGGGAGTTGAGGGAGGGATGTATAACGGGTAAGGACCGCCGAGCATGACGGTTAGTTTTGTGTGCGTACCCTGGGAATACCATTCTTCTGGTGACATACTAGGATCGTCTTGTTGTGAGGTCGAGCAAGAATCGAACACGACACCTAGGATACCTGGGTGTTCATCACTGGCTGTGGTGGGATAGCCTTCATGGGGACGGGGGATGAGGTAGCCGAAACCTGGAGGGTGGATTTCGGAGGGGGGCGAGGGGAAGACGAGGTTGAGGACGTGTACTGAGGAAGATGTGTTTTGTGTTAGGTGAGGTATGGACGATAAAGAGGTGGTGGTGTTTTGTGAAGATGGATATGGAGAAGGCGAGGTGGTCAGGCGTGGTTGGACTATGGTATGTAAGGCTGGAAGAGGAAGGGCGGAGACGACATGAGTTGGGTTAACAGCGGATATAGATGTACCGCCATTGTGCGGATTGAGATATGAGAGCTAAATAAAGGAGCTCAGTTGAGTAGTGATACCGGGTGTTTTGAAGGCGCATACCTCAAATGTATGATCCCTGCGCATCAGGAGATTGAGGACAGAGCTTCCGCAGAAAAGCTGAACATTAGACCTGCTTTCGAGATGTCGTTCGAGAGCGCGCGGAATAGTTTTAAGACCATTCTTGAACGAGTAGACAGAAGCACCCTTGAGAGCTTCGCCTAGTTGGCCTATGTTCGGGAGAGGTTGCACTACGTCAGCCGCAATACTGGATTGTACATTGGTGAGGACTTGATTGCGGTTTTTTGGAGACCAAAAAGGAAGAGCGGAATGTGCGCTGAGTTGTCGTGAGTCAGCAGCATATATGCCGTGGATGATGGCACTTCCGACAGCAGTCGCCATGTCTTCGCCAAGGATACGTGAAGCGAACGAGTGGACACTCTCGTCCTCGCCATCTTTGGTATCTTTGCGCAGAGTAAATTGCAGCGGTGCGCGAAGAATGGGCCAGAGGAACTTCCTCATCAACGGTGAGGATAGGTCAGGGCCCACAGTATTCAGGCCGGAGACACCTGGAAGCTGGCCTGGAGGGACATAGATGTAACGTTTCTGAGCAGTGGGGGAGGATTTGGGAACAGTAATGAGCTCGTCCTCGATACCAAGGTTCCTAATCTATCGTAATATGTCAAATGTATCTTTTGACGAAGAAAAATCTACGAACGAGTTCAAGGACAGCCGCGCCCTTTGGCCGTAGCGTGCGTGGCCCGCCCTCGAGGAGGACCTTCCGTCCTTGGGCTTCGACAAATTCCGAGCGAGCCCATCCGCCGAGGTGTTTTTGTTTTTCAAAGAGTAAGATATGGGCTGCAGGGAATCTGCAAGAGAGATTGAATGCTGCAGAGAGGCCAGACAGTCCACCGCCGAGAACTGCAATCCGCATTGAAAGGGGAGGGTGTTCATGACGGTCCGCGGACCGGGGTGCGCCGGATGTTTGCTGTGTATTTGTATGTATTGTGGGAGGGCGGGGGATCTGGGATTGGTTGTTTGGATTCTGTGACATTCAGCTGACGATGGACTCGCCAAAACGCGCAGGCTCTGCAAATCCACAAGGAGACCCAAAACGCATAAAACTTGCAGTCCCACCACAGAACCAGGGCGCAACTCCTGTTGATCCAGAAAACGCTCCGGGAAAACGCAGCGAGCTCGACCCCATCCAGTCAAACGACATTGCAAACCTCCCGCCAGACTCTGCTGCCCCCGAAGACGACAATCCAAACTCCTCCTCCGTCAAAGTCCGTCAACTCAAGGACCGCGATGGTGACGAGACTGCTGACGTCTCGATGGCCGACGGCGCAGACGATGCCGAGGAGTCTGGGGAAGATAACGACGATGAGGACCCAGCACAGCTAGAGGCTACCCGTTTGCGTTTGGAAGAACAGGCGCGCAAGTATCTCGCGGCACAAACCCATGAAATTATCATACCAAGCTACTCTGCCTGGTTTGACATGTCAAAAATCCACCCTGTTGAACGCCGTGCTCTACCCGAATTTTTCAACTCGCGCAACAGATCAAAGACACCATCCATATACAAAGACTATCGCGACTTTATGATTAACACATACCGCCTACGACCCACGGAGTACCTCACCGTTACTGCCTGTCGGAGAAACTTGGCCGGAGATGTTTGCGCTATCATGCGTGTCCATGCCTTTTTGGAGCAATGGGGATTGATCAACTACCAGGTAACGCTCCCTCCCCCTGTATTCCCTTCCACGCGGAAACTCAACACATCGTTCAGATTGACCCAGACCAACGACCAGCGGCACTCTCTCCTCCCTTCACAGGCCACTTCCGCGTTATCCTCGACACCCCACGCGGTCTTCAATCCCTTCACCCTGGCACGCGCCCTCCTATCCCTAATGCTCCTACCAGCGGTACCCCCGGAGCTAATGCCACCACCAACGGCAAACCACAACCTTCCGCGACCCCAGCCTCACTCGAACTCCGTTCATCCATCTACCAAACTACATCCAAATCCTCCCGCTCCCTCACCTCAACTGAAGCCACCACTCTCGCCAATGGAGCCTCTGCCAACGGTACCTCCGCTTCTCCAAGCCAACCACACACTCACACCTGCGATACATGCGGTGCCGATTGTTCTTCGGTGAGATACCACTGTCTCAAGGACAAAAAATTGGAAATTTGCGCACCGTGTTACCTTGATGGGAGGTTTCCCTCCACACTCTTCTCTGGGGACTTTGTCAAACTTACAGCAACGCCACCCGGAGTTGCTGGTGCTTCCTCCACGAATAATGATTGGTCTGACCAGGAAATCTTGCTCTTGCTCGAGGGCGTGGAGATGTACGATGATGATTGGTCCAAGATTGAAGAACACGTCGGCACGAGGACTGCCCAGCAATGTATTCGCAAGTTCCTGGAATTACCTATTGAAGACTCGTACCTCCAGACAGAGGGAAGTATGGGTCCTTTGAAGTTTGGCAGAATTCCGTTCGAGCAGGCGGATAACCCCGTTATGAGCGTTGTTGCCTTCTTAGCTGGTGTTGTTGGTCCTGGCATAGCTGCAGAAGCTGCCAAAACAGCACTTAAAGAGCTCACAGATGGTGAAGGTGGCAAAAAAGTCAGCAGTGGGGAGCAACAAAATGAAGGTGGTGGTGAGTCTGCCGAGAAAAAGAGCGGTGATGAAGACCACAAGATGGACGAAGACGCTCCTGCGGTTACGGGTCAGAAAGACGAATCTAATAACATGACTGTCGATGCGCCTTCTGACCAACCAAAATCACCTCAAATTACAACGACAACGTCTACAACCACGGCCGTTACTACCGCAAATACAACAACTACAACCACGACGCACACTCTCCCCCATTCACAAGTCCAGCGCGCAGCTCACCTCGCTCTCTCCGCTTCCGCCAAAGCGGCCGCCTCCCTTGCCTCAGCTGAGGAAACTCAAATACGTAGCACCCTCGCAACGCTCATCAAACTCACCTTGACCAAACTCGAAATTAAGATGACGCAGTTTGAGGAACTTGAAGAGATTCTAGAAGAGGAGAGAAGGAACTTGGAGAGTGCGAGGGTAGCGCTTGTCAACGAGAGGCTTGGGCTAAAGAAGATGTTGGATACTGTTAGAGGGGAGGTTGTTAGGCATCAACAGGCTCAGCAACAACAACAGCAGCAGCAAGCAGGTCAAGGATTACAAGGTGGTGTTGGTGCAGGCGGAGGTCCCGGGTTTTCACAGGGTGTGATTAATGCCGCGATGAATTCCGGTACGGCTCTTGGGACGACAGGGCAAGGAACGGCGGTTAGTGAGGTGCAGGCTGGTGCTCAGGGTTTTGAGAGCGGTGAAGGACCATTGCAAGATGGACAAACTTTGCAACTGAGTTAAGAACGGTGGTAGTGGTAGTGCTGTTTGTTTGGTAGACCCTGTGCGCTTTTTGCCTTTCTTTTTTTGTTCTGTCGGTGATAATAGTACGATAACGAGTGTATTACTTTGTTAGCTGTCGTTTCCGTTTCGTGGCCGAATACTTCGGCTTTGGATCTAATTTTGAGTGTGCTCTATACTTATATATTTCTTACTCCGTTTGAACTCCCGTCGCTCTTGAGGCCTTGAGGGTTTGAAACCGACTTGGACACAATCAACAACACCCCAATCTTGCACGAATTTTTTAAAAAAGACCAATTTTACTTGTTCATAAGTCCCAACGGCGATTTGAACGCCGGACTCCGAGATCTGCAATCTCATGCTATGACCACTTAGCTATCGGGACATGAGGTACTATATCCTGCAGACAGCCGCGGAGGGTTGGGGTGGTCCTTGTGCCGCCCTGACAGAGGCGGAGTTGGTGAGCTTTTTGAGTTTGTGTCAGACGACATCCTCACCAAAAACACCAGGGAACACGGCTCGTCCGTGCGCGGGTTTGTGCGTGCAGCATCAAGCCCCGAATGACATCCAGGCTCCACCAATGTTCTTGTCCATCATCAGCCAGCGCTAATTTTCCTCTCACGGCGGTCGGATTTCCAACACCTCATCCACCATAATTAAAAACTTGTCTGGCCCAGTCATGACCTCTACTTACACCAGAATCACCCATGGAAGGCCTTAATGCACGCCCCAACCGAGCCACTTGAATGTGTTACCGTACCACCGTAACCTTTAACGCACTGGGCGTCTATTCGGCGATACCCAGTGAATGTTTGACTATTTAAAGGTCCACCCCGGACATGAGGAACGCACGAACACTTCTTCCCCTTCTCTTGCCGCCATACATGCTTAGTGGCACGCTACAGCACTTGGGGTTAGCCTTCGGGTTCTTGCAAACAGCAGGCCCGATAGCTGGTGTCCCGTTGGCCGCTGGTCTGGCCTCTGAGATAGTCAAGGCATGCGACGAGGTCATCAGACAAAAGGTATGTCAGCTATCTCTTTGGCTGGATCTTTTCCGAGATTGAGAACCAGTGTTTTCTTGCAGGGAATTGCAAAGGCGCTTGGACAGAAGAGCACGCAGCTAGCAAATGCATTGCAGGAAGCGTCGGATGGTTTAGAGGGAATGGAATTGCAGGGACGTATTGACGAAGTTGTTGAGTGCGTCGGATCTATAGTGCTAATGAATCGTGTCATATTAATGGGCGGTATAGTGTGCTGAGGAAAGTACTCAAATCCGCTCAGAGATGGCAACGACGAGGCGCACTGCTGCGATGGCGTGAGTGGCCATGCTGGTGGACGCCATCTTCGATATTCACGTTCACCTAGTCCGTCGCGCCGATATGGAGAAAGACCTTGAACAGTGTAATCATCTTTTAGACAACGCGATCAAGGTTTTTGAGGTATGTCTTTCCTTTGCACTTTGACCCAACCACGCACTAATCTATACGTGTGTCAAGCTGAGGTACGTTGATACTGATCAAAACTGAGGACAATGACCTAGGTGGCTGTAGGGGCCAGATAGCTATCCAGAAGGATCTGAAGGATGCACGTGCAGAAGGAAACTACCACTTTGAAGCAACCCGCGAGCTCCTCCTAAAGATATTCGAGAATCACAAGGAAATGCAGAAGGTGGCTCAGCTTCACCAGGCTGGAAGACCCGAGGCCAGGGAGTTGATGGAGAGCGGCCAAAAGGTGAGTGTGGACCTTCCTGCGTAACGACGTGTACCGGACAAATTTATGTTGTTCTAGTTGTTAAAAGAGATGCGACTGGAAGTCTCGGGTGAAGGTGAAGGGACCAGTAACGGAAAATATCAACCCTTCGTTCCACCTTCCTCATCCACTCCGAACAAACAAGCAGCCGTCCAGCAGTACCGGGACATGCAGCGTGGCCTTGCCATGTTACATCGTATGACAGCCGTCCTTCCTCCTGATAAGGTTCTGGATGGCACTGTCAAAAAAGTGGATGATTTCCCAGTCGTTGGAGGATCATCCAGTGACATCTGGCGTGGAGTTTGGCTCGAGGAGGAAAAGGTGGCCCTTAAAGGTTTGAGAAACGTCAAGGTCGACGACACGCTCGCGCAAAAGGTTGTTTAATAATTCTGAACGTTTCCTCCAATGGTGCTGACCCTCTCATCGATAGCGCTTCGTCCGAGAAATTGAAGTGTGGTCGAAACTAAGCAATAGTCACATACTCCAATTTTATGGCATTGTCACTGACCTAGGCGCGAATATATTCATGGTAAGTATCTGGTCCCAATTCCAGGCATTGGTAGTTCTTAGAACCATTTTCAGGTATCTCCCTGGTTAGAAAACGGCGACGTTCTTGAGTAGGTTTACGGGTTGTGGTGGGAAGCGCGTTCTGATTAAAAGGATGCTAGATATATTAAGAAACATCCTGAAGCCAGCCGGCTGGACTTGGTATGTGCATTTCACAAAAAAAGTCCACGGACGTCCGTTCAATACTACCCAGATACGCGGAGCAGCTGAGGGTATGAAGTACCTCCACTCGGAGAACGTCATCCATGGAAATCGTAAGTGACAACCGCTGTCTTTAAGTATCTCAGTACTTACCCAAATATTAGTCAAATGTGTAAGTCGGCAGCCGTCCACCACGAAACTCAACGGCTGACTTTAATAGGCCAACATTCTGGTTGCAGCATCGGTGAGTTCCACTCTGGGTTTGAGGAACCCCTTTGAATAACACGATACGACAGGGAGAAGCCTGCATCAGCGATTTCGGAATGGCCAAGGTAATCGAGGACGTGACCAAGACGCCTGCGTCCACGACGTTCGCATCATCTGGAGGTACACGCTGGGTGGCCCCAGAAATTATCGAGGGAAGCGAAGGAAGTGCACCATCTAAGCAGTCCGACACGTACTCTTTCGGCATGGCGATCCTGGAACTGTTGACGGGGAAACCCCCATTCCCCGAATACAGATCGGATGCTGCTGTTATTCGTGCTCTGATGACAGGTGCCCAACCTAAACGCCCTGCGGAGCACGTTAAGTGGCTTGAGGACGGGATGTGGGCCTTAATGCAACGGTGCTGGTCGAGGGAGCCGAGTTTGCGACCTACCATGGAAGCGGTGATAACAGAGTTACAGGAGATGTAGTTCGGTCTTCCATTTCCTCTTGTGAGAGAACACTATGTATAATACATCTTTCCCAACTGAGGTGTACCAACTCGAAGCTGAGAAATGCAAACCAAACCAATCAAATGTGAGGCCAGGTTATCGACTTGGGAGTTGGTTGTATCTTTGGCTATGCTATCTCTGACAGACAGTCATTTGTGCACTGAAAAGACTCGAAGCAATAGAAGTACGGATGGGCGAGGGTTGATTAGCGTTTGGAGGACAGGTCAACGGCTGAAATTAAGTCGGGTCGCTAGATTATAGTTGAGACTTTTTTTTTTTGAACTCTTCGCTCAAGGGGCTGCTTTTTTCGGTAGAATTGGCTTAAGTACCTTCAGCTGTACAATTAAATCATCTACGATATTATCTACATGGGCGCCAAGGCCTAAGAGCTGAGTCACGTTTCGGCTACAGCCTTCCTTTGTCAACAACGCCCTCGTTGTCTCTTCTCTTAGATGGCCACTCGCAAGAAACCATGGAAATTTTGGCGCAAAACGTCATCCTTAGGCTCCCATACTAACGATGGTGACTCTATTCTGAAGGTACCATCTTCATCGGGTCAATCAGGGTCGAACACTTCTTCTCCTCCGGTTCCGTCACCCTCTTCAAACCCCCCTCTCCCAATATCACCACCCTCTGAAAAACGTATCCAGATCTCGGAGCAGGTCTCGACCTCTCAAACCCCTCCTCCTGCCCAAGACAGTCAAAGTGCGATCTTCATTGCCATCATCATTTCTGGGACTAAGGGAGACGCATTTCTCAACAGGCCAACCTTTTCCCGGTGAAGGCCCTAGGCTTCTTCGCAGGCTCACACAATTTCGTGCTCAACCATGCAATCTTGGGAGAGAACCAGAATGTTCGGCTAAATTACCCTTTCGACGAGGGACTGCAGACGCCTGTCCAAGAATTCTCCCCGGGGAGCCCGTCTCAGAGCACATCCAGCCAAGGTGTGTTACCCGGAAATGAGGGTATAATCCCGTAAGAACTTATCTCGACAGGTCTGGCCGCGCATACAAGATCAGGCTTATCTAGACCGCCTGGAAAGTCCACCTTCCTCGCACAACACCAGAATGTCCACATTCATAATAATCATAGGAAATCGAACGGTAAGTGTGTCGACACATCACCCGGTAGGAGCGCACTAACTCAGGAACTATCTCAGTGCTGAGAGAGTTCAGTGATTACATTATTCCCGGAGCCCAGTTCAATTCCGCAGAACGCGATCCACCTCCCAGGTGTCATCCTGGTACCCGGATATCCATTCGAGACGACCTTCGCGCCCGCGTTGAAGATGCTGGTGGGGGTGCGAGAATTATCTGGATTCATGGACCAGCCGGCGTTGGTAAGAGTGCAATCATGCAGACCCTTGTAGAAGAGGTGTTCCCCCGTGCCTTCTGTGGAACCTTATTCTTCTCGCGACCCAACAACCGTGATGACCCCAGAAAAGCACTGGCTACTATCGCCTATGGTTTGGCTGTCGCCAACCCAGATTATTGCCAGTACATTGGAGCGAGAATGGAGGATGATCCTATGTGTTTGACGACATCCCTCGACGAACAGTTTAGGATCCTTTTCATCACCCCTTTCATCGAAAATCGCGTTCGTGTCAGGTTCGCAACGATGGGCTGTATTTCTGGATGGTCTGGACGAGTGCCAAAACACCGAGGCCTCGGATAACCAATGTCGGATTATTAACCTTAATCTGTGACTCTATCTTCGACCATGGCGAATCTGTACCCTTCCGTTGGGTTATTGCGAGCCGACCAGAGGAGAATTTGAAGGAAGCCTGGTCCCAAATCCAGAAACATTTTCAGAGGAGGGCTTCTGACCTTTGGGGACTCACAATCCCGGCTGATTCTCCCCAAGCCACCCAGGACGTCGAGCTTTACCTTCACAAACAATTCGAGACGATCAGGGAAAAATACTCCAAATTGATGCCCAGGGCATCGCGCTGGCCATCAGATGGCGATTTTGTCAAGGTCGCCCAGGTATCGTCTGGACTTTTCATCTTTGCATCGACTATAGTCCGATATATCTCCCATGAAGACCCCGTTTATCGCCTCAGGTTCATTATCTCTTTGATTGACCGGGCGCAACAAGGCCTTACCACCACTGAAGAGAAACCATTCCAGATGATCGACCAACTTTATTCCTCAATCATGTCAGAGATCCCGAAACGTCTACTTTCCGTCGCGAGATCTCTTTTAGGGTTCTACTTTCTTCTGGACAGGGTTTCTGACCGGCAAGAGATAGAACTTCCAAAAGTGGGGCTTATCGAAGCTTGCAATACACTAGGATTGCAGCAGAACGAGGCTTACGCCGCTTTGCGCAAGTTACACTCCGTCCTTAATTGTCCAACCCCTGAGGCTGCCCAAGAAAATGGAATTGAATTTTTTCATGCTTCCTTTTCCGATTTCCTCTGTGACCATTCCCGCTCTCAGGAATATTATATCAACCTAGACCAGGAACTCACCAGCGTATGGCGATGCTACGTTCAGATTCTCAAATGGTCTAGAGCAGCACTCGGTGAATAAAGTACTCCTGTTTATAAACATTTTCGTTGACGTTGATAATAGGACCGGCTGGGGTAAATATTTCCTGGCCGCCTGGCAATGATGTCCTGTTCAGTGAACTTCAGGAAAAATTGCTGTGGAGGGCGCAATATAGTTGGATCAGAATTCTGATAAATAATTCCTTCCGTAAAACTGCAACCAGACGCCTTGAAATCAATATCCCAGAGTTGACTGAGACACTCCAAAGTCTTGGTCTCAGCTTTCTGGTAGGTGACAAATTTCCTGTCGGGGCATTCCTGAATTGGCTTGATAAGTGTGTAAGTTTCGTCTCCTCCAGACGGACAACCACATGAAAGTGACTCATCTCTATGTAGGCTCCCGATGTGATCCGAGAAAGAGTTGTATCTCAAAGATTTCCTTTGAGTCAGCTCGACATAGAGCGCCTATTCAGATCCCTCTGCGCTGCACCTGGGTATCGATACGCTACGACTTCCGATGTCTACGAGATTAGCTTGATGTCCATTAAGGTGGGCCTTCATCCCAGGAATCAGGCGGCGGTGATTCTAACCATATCCTGTTCTTTTAGGATCTCGATGGCTCACAATGGTCCAAAGCAAAAGCCATTCTCTGGACCCCTGTCGGAGAGTTTCACAGGCTGGTGAAGTCTTTGGGTGCAGAGAGTGTTCTCGTGGCCGTTGTTGAAGTTGAGCCGGCGGAGAGCTGCGCAATAATTGGGCCCATAAAACTTGATACCTCTAACGAACGGTTCTTTATTCTCCCTTACTCAGCAGCGTGATTATGGGTATGTTTCTCCGGTCCCACTATCTCCAAAATCTTGCGGGTTCTGTTGGGGTGTTGGGCCTTGGGTGGTGAAACGATTTTATATTTGCGACTTAGTAAACGTGTACCTGTTCATTTGGTAGTGGTATGTTTGTTGATAAAGAAAAAATGGTCCCCTGGGGTGCAGGATCTTTTTTATCGATGGCAGTCCGCAAGTGTAAAATCTGTAGTGGCCTGGAACAACACCGAACGCCGATTATGTGCACAGCGCGACAGCGCACCAAGTTCACAAGCAAACGTTCTTCCTCGTGTGACCGTGACAGCTGTTTTCGATGGCTGGGGACTGAGTACTGAGTTGTTGGTTCCAACGACAACGCCATACCAAGCCAACCGACCACAACAGGGTAAATCTCCTCCACTGCGTTACTAATAGGTGACTTAGCGGGAAACGTGCTCATCACACAGCCAGGTATTCGAAAGCAAGTGGAGAAGTCCGTGGAAAGTTGAAATACAGGGAGAAGAGTCAAATCATGTACAGAGGGAATGACTTGCGGGAGGAACAAGAGAAAATTATATCAGATAAACAGTCACTGGATTCACGGCCATCTAGTCCTTCGCAGCCCTCCGGTGGAGTTTTGAATCAATCGGCCGGCTTCACAAAAACCGTCCCCCATTCGCTACAGGAACATCTGCATGACCTGATACCAAAGATTCTATCCGATCCTCACTTGTGCGCCTCAATCTGCAAACTATCAGGGGATGAGGCACAGCGAGTGATTGATTTTTTCGACATAGTATGTGCATCTACTGTGGTTTATCACAATCCTGATCTCCCAGCGACAAAAGGTGTTGTCCGATGTGGGCATTCTGCCGTTTGTTGAATGGAAACGTGCTCTACACCTATCCTGCAAACTTGCCCAGTCCGCTCAAGTATATCCTAAATATTACAAAGTTAAAGGAGCTCATCAATACGGTCAGAAACCCGTATCAGGGGGCGGTTTTGCAGATATTTATAAGGGCGTGTTTCAGGGCCAGGCAATCTGCCTCAAGGCTGCACGGGCCGAAACGGAGGCACCAAAGATAGCAAAGGTAAGTTAACTATAGATATATAAATCCTGATCTTTATTATGTTACTGCGCGACCTGAATACCTCCAGCTTTCGCAGATGCACACCAGAGAAATTACGCTGCTAGCCCACCTTTCACACCCAAACATCTTGCCATTTTGTGGGGTATATGTCGCTGAGGAAAATGCAAAAACTTTCCTTATCTCCCCTTGGATGGAGAATGGGAATCTCCGTGGTTATGTAAATCGCTTCCCTGAACACCCTCGGATACCTTGGGTGAGGATCCTTCACTCTGAATGCGGCCCAGGAGAGTCACCATTAATGCTCAGATATCTGATATTGTAAATGGCTTGTTATACCTGCATCAGCTAGATATCTTGCACGGCGATCTCAAGGGGGTATATTTGTTGTCCTCAATATCCATAAGTTGTTGGTTGACATATATCCTTAGGAAAACATTCTGGTTTCGAATGATGGGCGGGCGTTGATCACAGACTTTGGGCTGTCATGCTTTGGAATAGATGCTAAAATATCTATCCATGGCTTTGGCCCGATCCGCTGGATGGCGCCTGAGCTGCTTGAAGAAGACCCAGCTAAGCGAACAAAAGCATGTGACATATGGTCATTAGCTTGTCTCTGCTACGAGGTAACCAAATTTTTTCCTACTAGTACATGATTCGGTGCTGATGGGATGACCATGGAGATACTTTCGCGCAAAGATCCATTCTACCAATATAAAAGAGATCACCAAGTCATTGCCGCTTTGCAAAGACAAATTTTACCAAAGAGACCAGAAGTACAGGACGGCGCTGATAAGATCGGCGACGAGATGTGGAGTCTGATGATAGATTGCTGGACCTTTGATCCCCAGCACCGACTGGGCGTAGAAATAATTCAAAACCAGATCGCTGCCCGCACAGGGATCAAGCGAGATCTCCCGCAGATGCCAGAAGTAGTTGAAGGTAACCTCGCTTTCTGGAAACACCAGGACGACAGACAAAACCATGAAGTCGACCTCCAGCAGGGATATCAGGTCTTGCGACATGTAAGCCTTTATTGCGATTCCATAGCGGTGATGATAAGGCCTCGCCAGACTCAAGAAACGGCTCTGCCCATGGGTACAGTGTAGGAGAAAAGTTTAATTTTTTTCGCTGTACAGTTGAGTGGCCGTGGCAGGGGGGTCGAAGAATGGCGGAAATGGAATGGAAACACATTCACTCCCAGCTCTACTTAGACTGATCTTGATTTCCGTTCAACATGCCTCGGGTTTTCGTCCCAAATTTTTCTCGCTCCCTCAGGACACCGCGCCCCGCTCCCTCCTGTGCTCGTATTCGCCTCCACGCACCTAACCTCCCCCTAATCTTGCTTTTTGCTATCGTGTTTAGTTTACCTCTAAGGTGATTTTTGATTGTGATGAAGCCAATCAATCGGGAACTTCCGGTGCACACCTGCCACAACTATTTTATCAGACGCCGCCAGCGCCTATCCGGCGACACCCAGCGACGACGAACACGGGGAATGGTCACACTCCCTTCCTTCCCCATTGATGAGTAGATTACCGCAGCCCTTGGGAATCGCCTCGCAAAAGACTGGTCCCTGTAGCTAGCGGCCCCTTGGCGGTGGTCCTGGCCTCTGAGATAGTCAAACAATGTGAGGAGGTTTTGAAGCAGAAGGTGTCCAAGTATTCTGATAGGGGTTTACCTTCGAACCTGACGTATTCTATTTTGGTAGGGTGTTGCGAAGTCTCTTGGGCAAAAGAGCACGCGACTAGCAAATGTGTTGGAGGAATGGTCTGAACAGTCGGAGGGTATCGAACGACAAGAACGTATTGATGAGATCGTTGGGTGAGTGTTGCCCACAATTAAATTCAAAGTGAAGCGTGTAAGTAAAGGTATGGACTAGTGTGTTGGAAAAGACACTGGAAGAAATCCGAGCGTGGCGAGCCCAAGGCTTAGTGACACGATGGCGTGAGCAGCTTATGTCGTTGTCAACTTGTCACCATCTTTCTGTTAACTTCTTTCACTCAGTCCGTCGGGCTAAGTTGAAGAAAGGTCTTGAGAAATGTGACCACAATCTTGACTACGCGATCATGGGTTTCGAGGTATTTTTCTCTTCTACAGCTTGATCAAGAACTTACATGCATATTTTATGAAGCTGAGGTGTGTTGGAACACAGCAATGAACCTGGTTGCTCAAATAGTCGTCCGTAGGAAGCAAATAACGGCCCAGAAGGCACAGGAGGGCGCACATGTGAAGGAAAGCCGCCAGTTTGATGCAAACCAGGAACTTCTCAAGAATGTCTTAGAGGAACATCAGGCCTCTGTTCCGTCGTCCTCATCTGATCCAAGCAAACAAGCAGTCGCTCAGCAGTATCAGGAAATGTCGCAGAAGCCTGCTGTAGTACCTCGCACGAAATCCACCCTGCCTCCCGACAAAATTTTGGATGGTTCTGTAAGAAAACTCGATGATAGCCCAGTCGCTGTAGGGCCTTTTAGTGATATATAGGCTTGGCATTTGGCTCGAGGAAAAGGTGGCTCTTAAAGGTTTGAGAAACGTCAGGGTCGGTGATAAGGCTGCGAAAAAGGTCACTTCACAATTTCGGACACCATCTTCAGTAGTATTGACCCTTTCATTGATAGCGCTTCGTCCGGGAAGTTGAAGTGTGGTCGAAACTAAGCAACAATCATGTACTCCAATTTTACGGCATTGTCACTGACCTGGACGCGAGTGTATACCTAGTAAGTATCCAGTCCCACACACGCATGGGTAATTCTTGGAATCATTTTTAAGGTATCTCCCTGGTTGGAAAATGGTGACGTTCTCGAGTAGGTTACGGATTGTGGTGAGAAGTTAGTGCTGATAAAAAAGACGCTAGATATACCAAGAAACATCCCGAGGTTAACAGATTGGACTTGGTATACATATTTCACACTAAGCCTATGAGCGTCCGTTCAATATTACTCAGATACGCGGAGCAGCCCAAGGCATGAAGTACCTCCATTCGGAGTACGTCATCCACGGAAATCGTAAGTGACGGCCACCGCCTTGAGTATCTCACCACTTACCCTAAATGTTAGTCAAGTGTGTAAGTGTAGCAACCGTGCATTGCAGAAACTGGTGGCTCAAATGGCTCGTATTGAACAGTCCCAAATTTTGGTCACGGCATTGGTGCGTCAGTCCCAAGAGCGGTGATATTTGATAAATAATTCTGCGACAGGGGGAAGCTTGTATTAGCGATTTCGGAGTAACCCAGATCATGGAAGACGTTAACACAGCATCTACATCTACAACCTCGATGGCTGGGGGTGCACGCTGGGTGGCGCCGGAGATCATTGATGGATCTGCACCATCCAGGCTGTCCGACACGTATTCATTCGGCATGGTGATCCTGGAACTCTTGAGCAGGAGGCCGCCGTTTTCTGAATACACGATAGAATTCGCTGTTATTCACGCCTTGGTGAAGGGTGTTCAACCTAAACGTCCCATAGAACCCATTGTATGGCTCACGGATGAGTTGTGGGCTTTCATGCAGCGATGTTGGTTGAGGGATCCGGATTCACGCCCTACGATGGAAGCGGTTGTGGCGGAGTTAGGGAAGATGTAGCCCTCCCGATTTTATTCCCGCTTCCATTATATGTGTGCACATCGTTCTGTTCAACGTTTAGAGAAGCTCCTCTGTAGATCGGTACAGGTTTCCTTAAGGGCACATGAGTAATTCCATGTGAGGTTGCGGATAGCGGGCAAACGAACACCTTTCCACAAAATCCCCTGGAATAATCCCAGCTTTCCAGTCCACCCGAAGTTTGCTAAATGAGGGAGCGTCGTAGTTTCTGTAATTACGTCGAATGGGGGGGTGGAACGTTTGGTCGCATATGGGGTTAACGCACCCGAAAACATCGAGCTATGGTGGTGGTGGTTCGGGCGGCCCAAAACAGTATACCAACAGCGTCATCTCCAGCCGGACGGTGGTGATCTGGTTCCAGTAGGACTGATTTCTGGACATAAGTGGATTCACCGCATTAGGGAGGGAAAATTGGAGCGTTTTGAAGTTCAAGAGGAGCAGGACGACTACCCAAGAGGTGTAGACGTTCGAGATGGGGAAAATGTTGGTCCGGAGAAAAGGGTGCCACCCTCCATATTCTCGCGTCCCGAGAGTGGGGAGCCTTGAGCACCAAAGCCCTAATTCTATGCTGATATTCCGTGGCGACAACTGCCAAGATTTCGCGGACGGTTTCCGGTTAATTGTTGGGCATATGCCAACTGCTATCAGTGTCTATGAGCTTTATGAGCTCAATAGCGACCTTCAATTGCCCGGAGTTCTTCAAGAACGGGCGCAAGAGGTACAAGCTGTCATCTATCATGCTCCTCCCAGGACGCCATCTTGGATCGCATCTAATGGTCGTCCATAACTCTAGCGTACCCCACACGACTCCCTACCGGAGCGAGCACACAGCCCCGAGGTGGGGTAGCGCTGCTGACACCGTGGACCCGGATAAGATTTCTGGAGGAGTGGCGCGGGTTCTCGCTCGAAGGTTGTTGAGTTGGCAGAGCTTGGCCGTTCTGCCGCGAGCTCATCAAGGTGGGTCTCAATGAGGCGGGCTTGGTCGATTTCAGGTGCGTCTACCGATGATTGTGGAGGCATAGCATACAGGTTCGGTGGGCGAGGAATACCGTCCAGGTGTACATGTTCAACCGCACTGAAGTGGGCCGATGCACTGCCGTTCACTCATTACTTTTCTGGGCCCCTGAGCTAATTTCAGATAACCGACCGGCCAGTAGCTGCAAGGTCAATGTTTTCCGGAAAATGTGAAGCCCCGGAGCGATCCTATTCACGCCACGTCGCAACGCCAATGTTGTGCCCAGGCGATCCGACGATGTGATTGCAATCACCCCAAAGAGATACCGAGGGTCAAGCCAAGTCTCCAAGATATGGTGAATGAAACGTGAAGGGAAAAGGCCCAGATCATTTCATCAATGGTCTCGAACCTGGCTCAAAATCAGGCACAGATTATCTTCAGTGACCAAGAATAACTTACGCCTATGAATACAGCAAGGGTTGATGGTGAAGTTCATTGCTACGGCTGCCAATAAGAGGTGTGGCAGAGATAATAGGGGACGTGCCCAAGGCACCCGCATCTGCAACGCTTGCATCGTCTGGAGGTACATGCTAGGTGGCTTCAAAAATCATCGAGGGAAGCGCCGAGTGAAGTGCACCGTCTGAAGAGTCCGACATGCACTCTTTCGGCGTGGCGAGTCCCTGTTCCCCGGATACGGATCGGGCGCTGCTGTTATTCGTCCTCTGATGAAAACGGAACGTCCTACGGAGCCCGTTCAGTGGTCCGGGGGCGGGATGTGGGCCTTAATGTAATGATGCTGGCTGAGGCCTTGAGGGAGTCGGGCTCGCGACCTACTATGGAAGTAGTGATAACAGATTTACAGGGAATAAAGCTCAGCGAATTTCTATTTCCTCTTACAATAAATAGCTCTATTTATTATCTGTCAAATTTTATTGCTCTTATACATAACTAGAGAAAATCGGGTATCGGGCGATGTTGTTCATCATGGTACAAGGCTAAGGACACAGTGGTGCGGATAAACACTAACTAGACTACGTGTGATATAAATACCGGCATTCATACAGTACTGTGATGAGAATAATACACTTGAAGCTAAAAAGGGCGTTGTGTTGTGCTTTGCAAATAATACGAGCTCCGGACCATTACGCTCTTCATCTGTGGTGGCAAGGACTACTTTCACAGTCCGTTTCTGGGTATATTGATGAGTAGCAAAGTTTCCACGGCCTGGGATTTGATCGCTAAAGATTAGGATGAGTGATTTGTGGGTAAGAAGGGCGAATCTACCTGTCAGCCATGGTTGCAGTCGGGTGAGCAAGACCTAGTAGTGTTCGCCAGGGATCCCGACGACCTGAAGGAACGTGTTGCCGAGCTGGCGCATGATATCGTGAGTCGTTGACGAGAACTCACAGCTTGAGATATAGACCTACAATACGCGGATAGTATTTCCGTTTCGGCAAACCCTGTTGCGGATCTCACCAGTCTCAGCCTCTAGCCTAGCGGTATTTGCCTCCAGTTCGGCAATCCTCTTCGATGTCGACTCAAGTAGGTCCAGAAGGTGTTTTATAGCTTCATCCTTCTCCCGAGGTACATCCCAATACGAGGGTGCCTGTGGAACTTGATCCGTCTCATGAGGCGGGAGGGAACGGGGCTTGGAAGTGTGCTTGGAAGGCACTGGTGGTGGCTGGGCGACGGACTTGGAAGGGTGCGGGTTTGACTGGGGCAGGACAGAAATACTCCCCAATTGTTGATACTGTAAGACTTGATTAGATATTGCTGCAAATGTTGGGGAGAGCTCACCGTTTTCCTTGGCATAATTGAGAAGAGTGAAGAATGGGATTGATTCCAAAGACGCCTCGAGGGTCTTTACCCAAAGTCACATATCTGGATAAAGGAGTATTGGCCAGGTTTGGAACCTGACACAATAATAGGGGACGAGGACTTCGTATGTACCGAGGCTGAGTATGAGGGGAAGGATGCCCAGTGAGGAAGTATGGGTGGGGCGAGGGGAAACCTAGGATCACTGAATACAACATTAGTTTAACACAGCGCGCGGAGCGGGAGGAAGGAGAACAAGACGTACAAGTCTGAGAAGGAGGGCCCGAGGAGCAACAACCAAGCAGAGAAGACCGCAGATACAGGCTTGGGTGGCAGCTTCTGGTCTAGCCTAAAGGTGTGGTAGGATTTCCGGAAGGGAGTGGAACGACGCCTCGCCGGGGTGCTCAGGCGGAGGTTGTGAAGCTGGACCGGAAAGGTCAACCCTGCAGCGACAGGAGTATCTCGAGTTTCCCAAGGAACAAGCTCGCATCCAATGCCGCATCGCGGGTAGGAGGTAGAGAACTTGGAGGCCCAGCCATGTTAAGTTCGGATTTAGTTTTTCCGCTTGGAGAGACGCGGATGGGCTGGATGCCTTCTTCATTCGGTCGTGGGATCATAGGGGGGTTGGTGGGGATGGATTCCTCTGCCAAACTTTTTGTTGGCGATTTGGAATGCAATTTTGGGGGTATCGGTTGTGCTGAATATTATGGGATTTTTGACCTTGTGGATGAGGGAGAGATTATTGGTCGTATCAGCGATTTTGAGACGTAAAGTTACAGCGCTGCACTAACAGGCTCTGGGCAGATTTGTTAGCCTTTGGAGTCGAGGAAATTATAGCGGGGGGATTGGAGGGTAAGTGCTTTGGCATGTACGGAGGCTACAAGGAGTAATAGCGACGCAGCAAGGACGGGCATTGTGTGAGCCTGGAAAGAGTTACACATCGGTTTCTTGATGAGTTATCAATCCCGTGCGAACTATGAAATAATCCCACTACCATGTCCATATGGCAGAAGAAAGGAAATTCTCTGTTTTCTGTTGAAGATTTCGACGCGCTGGACCCAGAGACCTGCAATCCCATTGTATATAACCATATATACGTAGCTATCAGGAGTTGAGAGCCATTGTTGCCATACGGGGACCAATTAGCACCCGTGCCGAATATGGGCAAGAGGCAGGTGATGCGTCCTGCAGATTTATGCGTCTTCAATTACACTCAGTAATTAATCTACCACTGCACATAGCCATGGCTAGCGTCGAGATGAAAAAGGACGGAAAGAACGAGGCAAAAACGAGGAAATTATAACTCCCCCACCACCTTCTACTCCTGCAGAAATCAAGCCCACCTCGCTTCACCCACCGAGTCCTCAAGTCGCTCACAACATTGCGGAAGTGCACAGATACTACCGTGCCTGAGAAACGCGATTCTAAAGGTAAGATCATCCAGTTGGAATAGGATCGTCCACCTCGTTAAGACAGGCTTGCAGACAATACAACAAGGAAATCTCTTCCTTCGTGGCTTCCTAGTCCCTCAGATTCTGGAACTTCCATGGACGTCGACACTTCTTCATAATTGGCGGCCCAGGGACCTGTACAAGAAGTAGAGATGTACCCCCGTTTGCTGATCATCTTGACTCAGAGACCTATGCAAAAGGTGTTACAACTGGCAAAAGAGGCAGGTGAAAAGATCCCACAGCTTCATCGGAGGAGTATGGACCCAATCGCTACAAAGGTCTGGTATGCAGTAGATCGTGCATACGAACTCGGTGGAGATCTCGCAGATGCTCGACTGTACGGCAACCTGTCCCTCCTGTTCACAAACTCCCTTTCCTATCCCATCTCATCCAGAATCCTACTTTCCGCACAACGAACAGCTTCCCTTGGCGATGAACGTTGAACCCCGGGCAGTTCTAATCAACTGCCTCCTCCACAACTACGTTCACTACAGTCTTTTCGATCAAACGGATAAACTCGCCTCGAAGACTACTTTCCCTACTAGTGCCAGTAGCCCTTAATATGCACGATACTGTTATAACCTCGGTCGCGTCAAGGCCGTACAGCCCAACCACCCAGAGGCATACCGGAACCTACGACAAGCTATCCTCTATGCTCCTCAATCAAAAACCGCTCCTAGCTTTTACCAAGCCGTGCACAATTCTTTATCATCGTAGAGTTGTCAAGTGGATGATAAATTTGATTCCAAACGCGAAGTTTTGGAAAAGGCCTTGATCACTTATTTCGACATTGTCGAACGTAAGTGTTCACAAATCCAACCAGCCGCAACGAAACAAGACCGACACCATATATCCGCCAATTAATCAGCCCTCCGCACAGGCTGCCTCTCCCAATTCCAAACAACCCTCTCCAAACATGTTTCCCAGTTCACGACTAAACAAAAACTAACCCTCGTTCTCCGGCAGAACGTAGTTCCTCACGCACCGAAAATAACTACCCAAACTCCCGATGCTTCCTAGATCTGGAGCAATTGAGCACGGGACGGGTTGCGCAGTTTGGGGTGCGACGATAGGTATTAAGTGTCTGCCGCCCAGCAACCGGAATCGTCACCCAACTTGCAAATTTCACAATTCGCCCACCATTTTATGGCAACCACCCCTTCTTCACGATTTCGCGCGTCCTGCCGAGTATACCGTCATGTTCGGTGAGGCAGAAATTAAGGCTGCATGAATTCGATCGGACACGGGTTTTGCAGAACCAGCTGTACGTCCACACCTTGCCCTGCACCATTATTTACCCAACTGCACGAGATCGCTTTAAGGCATCTGACTTCCGGGTTCGGAGCGCTAAGTGTGGGAGATGGCGGTGCCTATGGCAAGAAAATTAGGACATTTACCGAGGTACGAACTAGATTAGATAACATACAATCAACGTTCATGCTATGGTAGCATGCGTCTCTGTTTCACATCGTTGATACGGGGACCTGTGAAGCAGAAGGGGTCGCCAAAGTGCCAACGGTCTGCCGGATGGAACAAAGCAATTCTAATTTACCTACCCGATCCTTATCGCCTCCGCACTCACGAGCAGCGACCACCAATACACCGCCATGACTTTTCGCCATTCACCGCTGCTCCCTTATCCCCAGCATCACATCTAGTACCTTCTCCACACCAGCCGAAGTCCGCTGGGGCACATGCTACTCGACACTACGAGCAAGAGGATGAAGATGATCAACTTCAGGCTCATCTCACACGGACTCTGCTTACCGCCCTCCTGTGTGCAGGCCAGATACGCGAAACACATGGCAGGAAGGTGGTATGGAAGTGGCCGAACTCGAATCCGATTGTGCGCCGTCCTTGGTCCGTCACGTAGCAGTTCTCCTATTCCAACACGAGATCTCTGCCTGCCTGGGCTTAATGATTCGAATGAACGGCGCCCAAGAGCCAGGGCAGAAGAGTCTCTGGTGACAGAAATAACATCCGGGGACAGGGATGGTCTCGATATAGTGGGAACATGCTTTGACCGTATTGGGGGTCATATCTACGTTGCTAGTAAGGAGAGCGTCGCGGAATGGTTCTTGCAGGACGCCGATAAGAGGTGGTGGTGTGGTCAATTCCTCAGGCAAGGTTCCCCAACACCCTCCAAACCTCCAAATAGATCCACTGGATATGAACCGTCCAATGCGTATTCCGAATATTGAATTATCACAGAATACGCTTTTTTCTCTGGCCCTCACTGTATCTTCTAGACCTAACATATGGTCATTCATCCCTGTGTCAATCGCCACCAGCACATGCGCCACTGGTTGCAACCCCCCTAGCTCACGGACTCAAAACTTTCATATACTCAACCACTGCCCGCGCATTGTCAACTCATTTCCACCACTCAATTAACCCCTCATTCGTTACTCACCACCTTCTGAGAAGTTCGAAGCTCAGGAGGATAAGCACCACAACCCAACAGGTGTAGACTCTCAAGATTGGGAAAATTTTGGGTCCGGAAATAAGGGGTGCACCACCTTCAATATTCTCGCATCCCAGAAGTGAGAAGCAGGCTTGAGCACCAATGACCTAGTTTTCCTCCGATTCCTCTATAGTGACAATCGCCAGGATGTCGCGGAGGGGTTTCCAGCTGATCATTGGACATTTGCCAATTATCAATGTTCAAGGAGCCTTAACTGTGACCTTCCAATCGCCCTGAATTCTTGAAAAACAGGCGCAAGAGGTATAAGCTGTCATCCAGTCACGGTCCTCTGAGGGTCCCGCGCCGGATTGCATTGAATAGTCGTCAACAACTTTGGCGTACCCCACGCAACTTCGCGCCAGAGTGAGCACACGGCTTCGAGGCGAAGCGGCGTCGCTGACAATATGAATATTTTAGATAAGATTTCCGGAGGAACGGAGCGTGTTCTCGCTCGAAGGTTGTTGAGTTGGCGTGAGAGGTTGGTTCGTTCAACCGCGAGCTCCTCGAGGCAGGATCTCAATGAGGCGGGCTTGGTCGATTCCAGATGTGTTTACTGATAATTGTGGAGGCATAGCGGACAGGTTTGGTGGGTAAGGGATATCGTCTAGGTGTTCAATGTTCAACGCGTTTAGCTAGTGTTTGAGTGGGTCAACGCACCTGTCCACTCATTACTTTAAGGATCCTTGAGCTAATTTCGGTTAACTATTTCAGGGTCTACATATGCAGCACCCGTTGTCATAGCGCGTACCAATTCTCTCGATCAAGAGGCAATGGCGGAAATGAGAGCAGAAACCAAGCAACTACGATCGTACATTGAGGAATTGATGGCACAACTAAAGAGTCAGAATCACCACCGCTGACCGCAGTCACGAATTGACAAAGGAGAACAAACATTTAAAGAGGCGCCTTCAGGATTTGGGAGTGGTCATGTCTCAGGTCCTGCAAGCGAATGAAGGTTCTGATCGAACAGACGAACCCACTCGTGAAGTCGCTCGCCTCACCCAACTCCTTTCTGGACACGAGAATACGCCAGTGGAATTGCGGGAAACATTGCATTCAATGATAGTTCTTGCACAGGACAACGAAAGTCTCAAGCAGAAGTTTGAAGACTTGAAAACGGAGAAGGTGTCCGTCGAGAAGGAGCTGAAGGAACTTGAGCAGAAGGATGGACCAGCCTGAAAGCGAGAAGAATTCGTTTGCTTACGCGGTTGAGAGAGATGGAAAAGCTGCTGATAGACCGGCAAGTGAAAGGGAGTAGCAAGCGGGAGCTCCAGGTATTGTTGAAGGATGTGACGAAGGAGAATGAGGCACTCAAATACCATGAGAGGGAGAAGCAAGATCAAATATCAGTCTCCCTACTCACAAGTCGAAATCAGACCCAGGTGGATGACCTGAAGGCGCGAAAATTCACGTTTCGAAGCGTGGTATTCAGGAATTAGAAGAGGTGATGCGTAAGATGCAGATATCCAATTCGGATAACCGACTGCGTCGAAGGATTGGTGAGTTGGAGAGGGAGAAGGAGCAGTTGAATGGTCAGGTTACGGAGATGACGAGACAAATTGCTGGTGTTGAAGAGTTGAGTAGGCAGAGGATTGAGGAATTGGAGGGAAGGTGCAGAGAGCTCGAAATGACGAAGCAGACCCTACGACATCAACAAGCTGTAGGTGAACACCATGATGCGAACGCACCTCCGCCAGCTTATGAACTTGTTGCAACTTGATCCCTCCATATTGCACGTCCTCGCTATTTGAATTTAGTCTACTGTTTTCGTCCTTTATTACACTGCGGCTATCAGTTTTTCAGGATATAGAAGTTTCGTTCTAGGAGCATGTTTATATTTTACAACACGACCTTGTCTCTTCACTTTCTGCTTTGCCTAGGGGTAGATCCGAGCTTTTGGACTGAGAAGTTAGGGTGAATGTGCAAGGTGGGAGTGCCATGCGTTGAATACCCCATTCAGCCAACACCCCCTGCTCTGCCTGTTGGTTCTGGAGCAATATATTGGACACTATCCTTGCCCCAACCCAGGTGTTCCCCCTGGTGGGTAGCCCACACCCGCACCACGCAAACGATTTAATTTTTTTCCTGCAGCTTTGGCTCGATGCCAAGTTGGATCGGCTGGGGCACCTACATTCATGGTATCAGAGAGATGCGAGTCTATTGCTGCACTGGAAGTGAGTCTGGGTAATATATATACTACAAATAGGAATGACGCAGTTACCGAGGATACTTAGAGAATGGAAGATGAATGTTATCTATAATGTCCACATTCTATGAAAACCAAACTCAATGAGCCGGTGCAACGTCCACTTCCGACCAATCACTAGCATTCGATTCGACATCCGAGAAATCGAGTTTCGGTGACTTCTCTTTCATCGGCCCATTCTGTAACAAGAACTCTCCTTCGTCGCCACTTTCGCTCCCATTAGCTTTGCTCTCCGAATTCAGATATTCTGTTTCGTCGAATTCCTGCACATCCCCGATGATAGGAGTTAGAGGCCGAATAGTAGCTCTGAGGTCCACCTCGGCTGGAATAGGTGCAGGATCAGCGGACTCTATGGTCAGAGGGGTAACGGTGTTGGACTCTTCAGGGCCCGGAAAATTGGTAATGTTCTCGTCGCCCACCAATGCTTGCTCATTCCTGGGTTCCTTTACGGCAGTCGGTGTAGCAAGCATGCTAAACGACATTGTTCCGCGGCCTCTGTTTCTGGCGCGTTGCGAGGTTGGGATTGAGTCCCCTCAACCGCTACAGCTCCTGCGGCCTTGTCTCCAACGACAGCCTCATCCTCCGGTGTGGAATTCTCTTGAGGGGAAGTAGGGGTATTGGAGTCTGATACCACCTCCGAGGGCTCGACGATGATGGGTTCTTCGGCGACACCAGTCCCAGAGTGTTCAGGAAACGGCAGCGCGGTCAGCTCCTCAGTATTTCAGGGAGAGGCGAAGGAAGGGGAGAGAACAGGGGTGGAAGGCGCCGATCGACTTTCCTTCTTCTCCAGAACCTGAGGAGCCGGGGTTGGTTTAGACGTATCAAGTTCCTCTTCCTGCGAAGTCACATGCCTCAACCGCAACACTGTGCTTCTTCGACTCCCTCGAAGCCTTCGCATTCCACCTCCCTTCAACCTCCTGCCCCAAATCCTCCAACAGCATGCTCCACCTTCCTTACAACTTCCTTCCGCTTATTTCTCAACTCCCCATTACCAAAACTCTCAATCGAGTCGAGCTGAGCCAAGAGGTGGGTCAACTGACTGCTGATAAAAACGGAAAGGTTGGTTGTTGGCAGTATACGCGAGATGAGCATGTGGCTGGGCTCGAGGTGAGGTTGGATGAGGTTGGGACAAAGTCCAGTTTAGCTGGGAACGCAAAATCGCTCTCGTGAGTGCGGAACCTGTTCTCGATTGTTTGAATGCGCTCCATACCTTAGGAGATGAGGACTTCGGCTCCACTCTGGCGACAGGGACCTCCTTCTATTTTCCCTTGTCCGAAGATATAGGTGAAGCAGGAACTTTCTTCGTAGAAACTGAAGGCGTCGGTACGGGTGGTTGACGCGCAGGAGTAGGAGTAGGTCGAGGCTGAGGAAAAATTGAGAATCGCCTGGATAGTGTCGCGGACTTCATTGGCGTGTTCGTTGTTCAGACGTTTCTCAAGGTCTTCCTTAAGAGTAGTCTGAGGGGATTTAGGACGCGGTACTTCGGGTGCAGGAGGGGAAGGTTATGGGGTCGTATGGTCAGAAAATGGACTTTGTAAGAGAGGGCAGAATATCTTACCTGTTTCCTCTGCTCCTGTTGTGAATCTTGCCCTATGCCCGTCAACAGATTCAATAGTTTCCCGAAATCAAAGACAGGAACCGAGTTTGTATGAGACGTTTCCGGATCCCTTGGTGTAGAGGTCTTCTCGGGAGTGGTCTTTGGTGGCTGAACCTGGAAGCATGGTCAACAACCGCTGGGAGTGAAGCGGATTAGAAATACTTACGTTTGGAGCTTCAGTTGGTTGAGAAGTCTTCGCCTCACGCGGGTGATTCTCGGCCGTTGATAAAGCGAAACCAAGCTGTTGCAGGAGGCTGTCTAGTTCGCCGGCTTGACCAGACGTGGAAGGCCGCTGCGTCCTGTGGAGTTCCGGCTGGCTCTTTCGCAGAAGTTCAACTTGGTGGAGAGGCAATCTCACAAATATGGGTTCTTCAGAGGGTGGCCGAACGAGCAATTCCGGTTTCTTCTGTTGCAAAACCTACAATGTAATATTAGAGTTGATCTAATTTCAATTGAGCAAATAGTAACGTTACCTTTCCACAAGAACGATTCGTGATTTCAGGACAAAAAGGACAACTTGATTGGATATTGGGGCGTGATTATACACCAGCTGTGATCTGAAAACAGCAATCAATCAGGGTGTTCAGTTACACAGGGAAGCCTAAATACCCACCTCGGGAGTCTCAAATGCAGCCGATCTTCCGTATAGCATCAACTTCTCCTCAATCTCCCCATGCAATCTCTGCTCTTCTTCGCGTCGTCAAGGAGGTTCCGCTGAAAAGGGAACGCCTTGGCGGGTATGTTTCTCAATACATGGTGAAGGGACGCGGTGGAGATTAGCCGTTGAAGGTCGAGGTCAACATTTGTTGGACCCAAGCCTACGCTGTTAAGACAGGCCATCGGGTCGTAGACGGGAATGGAATAGTGATTCGCCCACAAACACTCGCTCCTTGGCAAATCCGACAACAACCTCGAGATAATCTATCAGGAGTAAGGAATTGAATCCCTGCGAGCGAGGGCTCCACGTAATAAAATCTGATAAAATGAACTGGTTAGGGGTGATCTTGAAGTGGCGTTCAATGAACTGTCTTCCGGGCGTTACGGTCGTGTAGCCAAAAGATACCAGGGGACCGGCAGCCGACTCCTAGCGTATGGGTGTCATGTAATGAGGGAGAGACGTATAACTAGTCATGGAATATCCAAAATTGTCTTAGATTATTGAGAGGCCCGAACGCCCATACAAAACTGGTTGAGACATTGGCTTTTGACTGTCATCACCTCGCCCACAACAGCCATGAACAAGAACAGTGAGGATCAACAAGTATGTATTCCTGCACTACAGGTGGTTGTTTTACTTACTATCAGTCTATCACAATGATACCAAAAGGAGAAAGAAAATTGCTTTCCTGCGAATCATTGCATCAACGACAGACCCCCCCTTGTCAGACGTGATGGCAAGGGCCAACAAGACTGCAACCCCCCCCCCGAACAGGGTGGCTTGGGCCAGCCGCTTTTCGGGCGTGCGCTGTTGTTTTTGTGGCCATCACAGTTGACCTTTAGCCAGGCTTTTCTTTAGTGAACATTGTGGAGCCAGATTCACTCTGCAGTTTGAGGTGGGCTGAAGAGGAAGATGCAAAGTTTGATAATGAGAAGCTTAAACAACTTCGTGCCCTCGGTCGCCAACTTGAGAAGCAATTTGATGAGGCTCAAAGGGCACTTGATGAGCTCATTGCTGGAAATGCAGAGATCATGGAGTGTTTGGGGAATGGTATGTTGCTTCCATGCTCTGTGGTGCCCACCAACATTCATATTTACCAAAGATTCAGGCGAGGACTCTGAGGAGTGATCAAGCACCACTGCACTGATGCCTCAAATTCATCACTAGACTAGCCTTTAATTGCCTTGACTCCTATCACATTTTATTGCTAAAGAACAAGTACAGTCGACTCGGGGATACCCCATAGTTGTAGTAACCCATACTCTGCCATAGTCCATAGAAATTTTTGGGAACGAAGTTGGTTCGCAGGTATTTTCAACCCATAACCCATAACTCTGTACCCCTTAACCCATAGGTTTCTGGAGGCAAAAACCCCTAGCGCCCATGGCTATATTTGGTGATTCATTCACTCCCAGTGAAAAATCTGACCTCCGCCTTGGAAAATCTGAGGTCAACTTTTTTAAGGCGGCGTCAGATCATCAATCATCATACAGCCACTTGTCCATAATAATAATAATAAATTATTATTATTATTTTAGTTCACAATTTCTTACTAAAACTTGTGTGTGGCAGCAATAAACTCGGTAATTCCGAAAAAATGGTGGTTTTTCACAGGGGGGCAATGAATAAAATATTAATATATAATAATTCATTTTTCGGGATTATGGAATGTTTTCATAACACATAGTACAGTCATCAATCAGCCAACGCGACAACATCACACAACGAGACAAAACAATCTCCTGGGTCGAGTTCTTCACCAATTGACCTCAAACCTTTTGTAAAATATGTGGTTTAATAACCGCTGTAAAGATAAAGTAATTGTGCTGGGATACTGCTTCAGGAAGTTCCAAAATTTCGATTTTTATGCCTCATTTTCCCTCAAATTAATGTGTTTTAAAAACCCTGAGCACAATATATATGAGGGACCGAAGTACAACATCATGTAAACTGCAAAAGATGGTAAGTTACAGTTATGCGGAATAACCAGTACACATATAAAGCACTGTTTGTATCTGGGATGCTGTACAGGTGGTCAAATGTGTCTTATGGTCACCTTATATACATAGGGTCCTCAGTATGACGATTGTTGAAATTGCTACAATCTGCACCTCCACCCACAGATCAATTTACCTCATTCTATATACTCCAATGGGACCCCCACAATACCCAAGAAATCAAGGTGGGTCAAAAAGCCAAGGATCATAACTTGGCAGCCCGTGCGGTTTTGTATCAATCAATGATAACAGCCGAAATGACACCTCCCTACAAATCATTGAATTGTCCTTGAAATACTCATTCCCTTTGCTCAAAATTGAGAAAGGACATTGCTAAGACATTAGTGAATGCATATATTACAGTTGTTTCTTGTGTAACCCATTGTGGCCGCAGCATTTTTCGAAATAAGATTTCTTGTCTCATTATGTGATTGATGACTGTAATAATAATCTGTCATACCCCATAGCCCTGAGAAGGAACAAAGTGTTATGGGTTAAGACAGAGTTGGCTGTAGTCGCGATTGCCGCCGTCGAATCACCTGGGTACAACATGAGCCTTACAATACCACATGAATGAGATTGCTCCCGCGCTTCACATTTGCCAGACGTTTGATCGTCGAACGCCGAAGATTGACCCGCAGCTCGGTAGACCCTGAAATGGTGAACCGAGATTAGCCCAATGACCCTGAAAGTAGTGAGTGAACAGTGCGTTGAATGCGTCGATCACTTAAACACGGTTGAACGTTGAGGCACCTGGATGGTATCCCTCGCCCACCGAACCTGTGTGTCATGCCTTCACAATCATTGATAAACGTGTCTGAAATCAACCAAGTCCACCTCATTGGGACCCGCCTCGATGAGCTCATGACGGAACGGTCTAGCCTCCTCCGCCAACTTAACCACATTCGAGCGGGAACGTGCACTATTCCTTTGAAAATCTTGTCCAAAATATCCACATTGTCAGTGACGCCGTTTCGCCTTGGGGCTGTATGTTCACTCTGGCGTGAAGTTGCGTGGGGTACGCCAGAGCTGCAGACGACCATTAAATGCAGCCTAAAACGGAGTCCTCAGAGGAGCATGACGGTTTGTACCTCTTGCGCCTGTTTTTCAAGATTCAGGGAAATTGAAGGTCACTGGAGCTTATAGACATTGATCGTTGGCATATGGCCAACGACCAGCTGGAAACTATCCGCGAAATCTTGGCAAGTCGTCACCACGGAAAATCAGGATAAAATTAGGGCATTGACGCTCAAGGCTTCTCACCCCTGGGATGCGAGAATATTGAAGGTGGTGCACCCTTGTTTCAAGACCCAACAGTTTTCCCATCTTGAGAAATCATACCTGTTGGGTTGTAGTACTGCTCCTCTTGTGCTTCAAAACGCCCCACGTCCACGCCAATTTTCCTTTTGAATGCAGTAGGACACATTTCTATCCAGAAGTCAACCTTACTGGAACCAGATCATAACTGTCCGGCTGGAGGTGACACTGTTGGTATATTGTCTCCGGCTGCTTCGACTACCACCACCACAGCTCGAGGCTTCCGAGTGCGTTGACCCCACATCCTTAGGGCGTTCGTTGCCCCGATCAACTTTATCGCGGAAATTACGACTCTCCCTCATTTGGTGAATTTTGAGTGGGCTAGAAAACTGGTATTTTTCCGGAAAGGCAACCTATCCTTTGATCAACTGGACCAAGTATGGTGAGCACTGTCGCCTTTGCTTTTGGGGGAGGGGTGGTTAAATTTATGCATCGGATAGGAATTTGATAGACACAGAGCAGAGAGAATCACTCAATAGCATAGAATTTGCGGTTGGCATATACCTGATCCAAGCCATCAAGGCCTGTCAGCTCACCTCCGTACCCGCTTCAATACCTCAACATATTTATGACCAATTTCAAATGAAGTCAAATTCGCCCTTTGCGACGTCGGCTCCCCCTGCCCCACCGAAGCCAGCCCCACTCCCTCGGAAGTCGCCACCCTTCTTCGCCAAAAACCCCGCAACCCAATTCACGCCAACCAATACTGACCAATGAGACGTTTCGGTCATCGAACAAGCCGAAGCCAGTGGCCACTTTGATACCCTGGACGCCGATAAAACAGGCCTAATAGATGGTGACTAGTCTGCACGGTTCATGCTCGAGTTTTTCAGATTGCCTCCTAGTGACGTAGCCACTATCTGGTTTGTCCCTGGCACTGCCCAGTATTATTGATGAATTAATAGGGATATTAGGGACCTCGTCGACCTACGGCCTGATAACAAGTTAAGTAAAGATCAACTCGCCGTTGCGGTCCACCTGATCCACAGGAAACTAGAAGGCAACGAATTACCCGGCCTAGAACTTCCCTCTTCATTAATACCACCATCCATGAGGACCAAACCATCATCTCATACGCGTCGTGCATCGGTTCCTCCAGTCCCTCAGAAGAAACCCCCACCTCCACCGCCCCAATCTAGAAAACCGTCCCTCTCAATACCTTCGCCAACCCCATTAACACCCTCCCTCAAACGTGCAACCTCATTCTCCCCCACGACTCCCTCACTCCGTACGCCACGTATCCTCAATTCCGACATCAGAAATAGGTTTAGTATTGCAGCTATACCAGAGACCCCCTCACCAGTCGTATCCAACGCACCCAATCCCATCCATGGTGCCTTCAAAAGATCTCCGGCTCCTCCTAGCCGTCCACCGCCCGCTGCTCCCGTTCCCTCGTTTTCTGCCCCTCCCAGTCGTCCTCCACCTGTCCCACCTACCCCATCACCTCCTCTCCCTTCAACACCTCTACCTCAAGCCTCATCCGGCCCCACTTACCAACCAGAAGCTGCAGGGTCAATGTTCTTCGGCAAACGTGAAACTCGGGAGCGATCTCATTCATGTTACATCGCAAGGCCAATGTTGTACCCAGGCGATCCGGCGACGTGGTTGTAACCATTTCAAAGAGAGACCAAAAGCCAAGCTTTCAAGCTTCAAGCCAGGATACAGTGAACGAAAGGCGAGAGGAAGAGGATTCGACCAATTCAACCCTAGCTCACAGATCAGGCCCAAACCACCTCCGGTTTCCAAGAATAACATTATACCGACAAATATAGATACTTAGCAATGGGTTGATGCAGATGGTGAAGTTATTGCGGTGACTGCCAATAGAAGGTGCGCAATGCTAAAATGCTGTTGCAAAAATATCACTATGAGGTTGATTATCACGGACGAGTGGATGGCGGACTTGGTCATACATCTAACTGATGTTTTTCTTGGGGACTTGCTCAACACAACTTGAGCTGTGGGATCGTAGTTTTTGGTTTACCAAAGGCGTAAAGGGATGTACTCTATTCCTGGGGACCGGTCATACACTATGATGCACAATCCACAGCGAATCACTGAGCCACTTCACAACCACCTAACCGGCTCATCACCAATTATCATATCCAACTGCAACCCCCCGCTAACCAAAGCCCTCAAAACTTCCCATTCACCAGGTGCGCATACCACATCCTCCATGTATATCACAGGCTTGTTCCAGGCGTGAACCCATTGTCCGCTGAGTCACACCCGTAGAAAGAGGGCCATCTCGACGAGAACAAAGCATCCGAGAAATACCGCGACCAATCAAAACATCTATCCGGAGTTTCTTAAGGTTCGGCAGTAGGTTCCGGTGATCGGGATTGTCAAGGAGCGTGAGGACACGCATGATGTTAACGCCGTTTTTTTCGAGTTTGCAAGCATCAAGCTCCAGTTCGCGAAGTGAATCGAGACATTCCCAAAGACTACGCAGCTCCTTTATGCTGTGGTACTGCTGAATCTTCAGAGTTTCCAGCATCGGGAGACTTTGAAAGAAGGTCCGTTGTAGATCCGTACAAGTTTTCGTGAGGGTGCGTGGGTGATTCCATGTGAGAGTGCGGGTGGCGGGCAAACGAAAACCCTTCCACAAGAGTTCCCGGAAAAATCCCAGCTTTCCAGTCCACTCGAAGTTTACCAAATGAGGGAGAGTCGTAATTTCAGTCATAATGTTAATCGGGGCAAGGAACTGCCCGCAGGATATGGGGTTAACAGCACTCGAAAACCTCGAGCTGTGGTGGTGGTAGTCGAAGCAGCCAGAGACAGTATACCAGTGGCATCATCTCCAGCCGGACCGTTGTGATCTGGCTCCAGTAAGGTTGATTTCTGGACAGAAGTGCATCCACCGCATTCGAATGGAAAAATTGGCGTAGCCGTGGAGCGTTTTGAAGCACAAGAGGAGCAGTACTACAACCCAACAGGTGTACTTTCTCAAGATGGGGAAAATGTTGGGTTTGGAAGAAAGGGTGCACCATCTTCCATATTCTCGCATCCCAGGGGTGAGAAGCCTTGAGCGTCAATGCCCTAATTTTATCCTGATTTTCCGTGGTGACGATTGCCAAGATTTCGCGAATGGTTTCCAGCTGGTCATCGGCCGTATGCCAACGATCGATGTCTATGAGCTCAACAACGACCTTCAATTGCCCTGAATTCTTGAAAAACAGGCGCAAGAGGTACAAGCTGTCATCCGTCACGCCCCCCTGAGGACTCCGGTTTGGGTCGCATTTAATGGTCGTCCACAGTTCGGGCGTATTCCACGCAACTTCACGCCAGAGTGAGCATACAGCCCCAAGGCGAAGCGGCGTCGGTGACATTGTGAATATTTCGGATAGGATCTCGGGAGGAATGCCGCATGTTCCCGCTCGAAGGTCGTTGAGTTGGCGGAGAAGGTTGAATCGTTCTGCGGCGAGCTCATCGAGGCGGGTCTCGATGAGGTGGACTTGGTCATTTGTAGGCGTATCTACTGGTAATTGCGAAGGCATGGCGTGCAGGTTCGGTGGGCTGGGGATACTGTCCAAGTGTTCAATGTCCGACGTTCAGCGTTCAACGCATTGGACTGTGTTCAAGTGGCGGACCTCATTACTCCAGGAACTTGAAAGTTTGACCTAATTTCGGCTAACTATTCCAGGGTCCACCAGTCAGAAGCTGCAGGGTCAATTTTCAATGTTCAACGTTTAACGATCGATGGTCGGTGAAGTCCAGGAACGATCCCCTGCATGCTGTATTATAAGACTAATGTTGTACCCAGGTGGTTCAACGACGCAATCACGACCATTTCAAAGAGAGACCAAGAGTCGAGTCAAGATACAGCGAGCGAAAGACTCGAACGAAAGACTTGGGAGAGAATGAGATCAATTCAGCCACGGTCCTGACCCTGGCTCTAAGTCAGGTCCGATAATATCATACACCAACAAATACAACAAGGGTCGATTGTGAAGCTTTGAAGTTCGTTGCAGCTACCGCCAACAAAGGGTGCGCCGTGTCAGGTTGTGATGCCCTTAATTACTTCGAATTTCTTGCCACTACAAGCAGAACCTTGTCACTAACAACGGAGATACAAGTTAGCACGAGTCACGCCCATTTTTTACTTTTACCAACGTTAACCCCAAAGCGCCCATACGGGATAGAACCAGGATAAGAAAGGACCCCGGATAATCCCTATATACGTCGTGTACAAAAGTCAGGTTTTGGGCCAAATTTTTGTCCGAACCTGACATCCAGCATTGGAAAAACGGGAGGTCCTTGAAGTGATTTTTTTTGCCATTTTTATGTTATTTGTGCAGCTGCACCTCTTATATACTATATTTCTTTCTCGGAAAAGCTCCATTGGACTATTGTGCACATGAGCCATGTGTGACCAATAGATTCCAGCCCGATAGTTGAACTTTTTGCTTGAAGCGAGGCCAAATCAAAATTAGCTCAAGATGATCAGGTACAAAATTATCTCCGGTGTCCAAGAATTACTTATGCCAACGAACATAAGTACTGCAATAGGGGTGGATGGAGATGGTGAAGTTTATTGCAGTGACAACACACAAGTTCACCGAGTACGCGATCATCAACAAAGCTAGAGTCCAAGTTTTGCATTTATACGCCTTGCCCAGTTTTTCTCTTTCACCGCCTTCATGTTAACCTAACAGTGCCCATATGAGATAGAATTAGGACAGGAGACGGAGGGTAGGTCATAACATACAATTTTAATGCACGAAAGTAAGGAATGTCATAGGGAGATAAGACCTTGTAAAAATGAATGTGAACCATTGGGGCGCCGAAAGGAAGGAAGAAAGCAAAACTACTTCTAAATGTTCGCATGATAAAATACAACTTGTTATAGCGTGGAAGGAGGAATCGAAAACCAGAATCAGGGAGCAGCAACGCCAGCACCCGAGCCAATAAGGGTAAAGCCACTGAGAGCGCAATGTGGTAAAGAGAAAACAGGGAGGAATTATTCGATGAGGTATATCAGAGAAAGGCGGGAACAAAGAAAGCGTAAAGGCAGTGCTCATAATTCCCAGTTAGAAAGACAAACATCATAAAAAAAAAGAGGACGACAACATCGAGAACGTGGAGATGTAGTGACGAAGAGGTTCCAAAAATAGATCAAATCCAGGATACGGCACGACGAAAGGGGCGACGAAAAAAGCGGTAGTCTGTAGTCTGTATGACACTTGCCCTGGTCCCAATCGAAATGTTGAAAAATGGGGATAGCGGAGAATAGAAAAAATACGGTTTCCGAAATATATCATCAAGGCTTCTTCGCACCTCCACCTCCACTCACCAACTTCCCGAGTCCCTCCAATGCCCTCCCCCAACTGGACCTCCTCTTTTGCTTCACCGCCTTCTCCTCCGCCGGCGTCCTTGCAAATTTCGCAGCAGCAGCGGCAGCAGACGTGGTAGTATAGTGCCCACGCTCACTCGGACGCTTACCCATACCCACCCCAACACCCGTATTATCCGACGTATTATGACCCACATCCGAATTTGTTCCACCCCAGCTCGGAGTCCTGGGGTGTATCATATCCGACGCACAAGCGGAATTCGAACCCGAACTAGAAACAGAACGCGAAACACCATATAGGGTTGTGTCGGCCTCGTCTTCAAGGCTTGATGAAGCTCTCAGGTGGTGTAGGTAGTTGCTGTCCTTCCCGTTCGCGGTGTTGACCTTTCTCCATTATGTACTCGTCGATGGGAGAGGACGAAGCACGTCTGATGGTCTTTCTTGGCTTTGAAGGGGTAGCCACTGGTAACGCAGGTACAGAAGGTGCAGGTGCATATGTTACCGTTGGCTTCGGATTTAGAGTCGAGTTTCGGGAGGCGGGAGGGGAGAAATAATGTTGAGAAGGAGTGGTTCGAGGTTTAACGGGAGATGTTGAGAGAGAAATCGAAGAGGGCGCGGACCGCGAAGTATTTAGCGGAGATGAAGAGAAGGAACCCGTAGGAGCCGGTCCGCGCAGTTCCGGAGATTCGACGTACATGGGGTTCGCCGGATGACCTAGCACAAATTCAGGAGATTTGGACGGGAAACACATGTCTAAGAAATCGGGTACTCACATATACTCGGACTCGCTGGCTCATCCCAGACGACATCATCAGCACTTGCAAGCCACACCCTTCCTTCTCCAACGCTCAATCCCTCCATACCGGCCATTTCCTCTCCCTTTTCTTCTTGCCCATCCAATCCACCCATGAGTAGTATTTCCCCGATGGTCATCTTTCCGCCAGAAGGCACACTTCCAAATACGCCTGCGGGCAATAAAAATGGTATCGCTTTCTGCTGCGCCGTGATATCCCCAGAAAAAGAAGCGAACATATGATTCGAAATTGTGCTCGTAGTGCTCACCCTCCTACTTGCGGGCGACGAGGGGGAGGTGGGCGAAGACAATGCGGACATAGACTGTAAAGGATATCCATACGCCAAAAGGAACTGTTCAACGCTCTGTACGAGTTTTGGTTTCAATTTCGGATATTGGCGTTGATGACCGAGCTGGTGTTTTCTAGATCTTCCATTTGACCCACTGACGCCCATACTGGAAGAAGACGCGGTTGACGTATTATACACGTGGGATGGCAGAATATGAATTAAGTGTGGTTTGCGTTGGGATTCAGGTGTTGTCTGGTGTTGATAATGTGATCTAATTTTGCCTTTGACGTGACTAACACTTGAAGTAAGGGGAAGAGAATCGCGACTGCATGGTGCAGAATGCACGATTTCATTTTTGCCAGTGGGGTTCTGCTGGCGGCGCAGAATGGTCGAGAACCGGCGTGGGTTTTTCTTGGCAACGGCAGAAGCAGCAATAGTAGCAGACGGTTGTTGATGTTCCTTAGCTGGATCGGCAACATGAGAGGAAGACAGGTTCAAGAAGATAGACAACCGTCGCTTGGGCTTTGAGGGTGGATAGGAGAGGGGAGGGGTTAGGGGTGCCGGAGGGGCAGCGAAGAATGAAGTGGTGAGTGTAGACACGAGGATGGCATGTTTGAGGAGGAGCTTGTCCGGGACGGTATTGGGGAGAAAGTTAATTATGGCATCAAATGCACGATCCACGGCGGGTCGAGACAAACGTGCTTGAGCAGCACGGCGTCGGCGACTTAAATAAGTTGATGATGACGACCTGATGGAGAATGAAGAAGATGAAGCAGATATTGTTGAGGAAGATGAGGTGGAGGAGACTGCCGATGGAGCAGGAGATGGATACCGTTTGATGACGTCTTGGGTAGGAAGGTCGTGTAAGGAAGACGGCGGCGTGGACGGCGAGTAAGGCTCTTCCACGTCAAATTCGCCTGTTGCAGTGTTTTCTGCCAACTGAACCAGTTTCTTGGGCCATTCTGTGTCACATGTGCGGAACTGCCGGACAACACGGTCCGCTCGTTCAAGGAGACTGACAAGACGAAGTGCACTAGAGTCCTGCGCCAGTGGAGAGCTTAAACGAAGGATACGAACACTTAAAGAAGGCTTCTGAGGGATGTATGGTGGTGCATGGGTTGCTAGAACGACGAGCGACTGGGCAAGAGAGGAGCTAAAGAGGATTGGATAGAGATCGGAGAGGGCAGGTTCTCCCAGAACGAGTACTGCGCTTGGGGGGTCGGCGTGGGGAGGGATGGAGGGGCGCCACGGTCCGGGGTCGATGGCAGCGAAGGGGTCGAGGGGAAGACAAGGGCGGAAGACGTCGGTGGGTGGGCGAGCAGCCATCAGGCAGTGGGAGAGATGAGCTCTCCTCGCTTATGCATGTCGGCATTTATAAATACCCCATTTCCTCCTCCTCCGCCAAGCTCACACTGGTAGTCCACTCAGGAACCGTGTGCAGCCTTCTCACGCCCCCGCTTATGTTTACTCTCCTCCACTTGACTCCTTACCAGCAATAAAACTACCACTATCTCGCTATCTGCCACTCCTATGTTCACCTCATATTCCGTCTCCTAACGGTGACAATCTCTCTCTCCGAAATTTTTTTAGTCAAAACACAGATTTCCACGATCATTTCTGGTCACAAAACTCCTCCTGATGTCCTTCAGTTATCCTCACTTAGCCAATTCCGCCAGCTCTTCCGTTACTACCGACCACCAGCTTTCACGATCTACCGAACCAGCGACGTCCGCAGTTTTTTTTAGCACCTCTGCTGCCGAGATTGCCGACTGTCGCGGCACGTTCTATCTTGGCACAAATCAGTTATTACGCCCATTTGGCACCAAGTCCTTCCTTTTCGCCTTGGCTTTCTCCTCGTACAATTGTCCAATCCCGCTTTATCTCACCTTACACACACTACATAACATCATCTCGTAATCCATAATGACCAACATCGCCACCGGGAATCTTGCACATACTGATTTACCAGTTAGGACAGCGCTTGCATTTTTGCGAGTGGCTCAAAGACCGACATATTGGCCCTGAGTCTCGCGGGCGGCATGTGCCACACGACCTGCTATTTAAATCTCGTTCTTTAATCGACCAAGGCCAGACATGTTACACCCGTCAAATATATCAAACACGAAGATCAAGCTCAAACTCATACATCGACTCAGAAGCCAATAACTGCCAAACCACTTGGTCACACAACGCAGGAGTAAGTACGCGAGCACCCGAGTTTACTAACCCTCCCTCGAAAACTGGCGTCGAAAATGCTACTATAGTTTGCCACAAGAGGTTTAGCCGAAGACCATTCGAATTTCGTAGGCCTCAGGAAGGGGGTACTTACGGGACGATCGGCACGATGCCTTTGGTTCCGGTCAGGGCAAGGCTGAGACCCTACCAAGGCCGTGGCAGTGCAAGTTCGGTGCAAGTCCATGTCCCCGAACAAAGTATCCAGACCCACATGGTAATTAGATGGTCTACCATGAACCACTTCCTGTGGAACTTGCGTGAAGTATACGAACGGCATCATCTTGCACACCGAATAAGGAAACTGTGTTCCCTCATATGAAACGGGGGGATTGAAAACGAGGGCGCTGACTTGGGGGGTTGGGGTCATAACAGAGGGGGTGCGAAGCTTATTCCCTTAGCTCTCAACATCATCTCACCCGCGACCCTCGTGGAACTAAAAGTTAACTTGTTGGACCCAAGGCAATGTGAACGACACCCCAGATTTCTTCACAAGTTCTTGAGCCGCCGAGCAAGACACTTTTCCAGCCTTGTCGCATATACTCGTGATACAACCCCGTGTTCCTCGTGTTCTGCCTGCCGATCGAATTTGACACCATTCAAAATCTATTTAGAACATTATGCCATGCACTCGAGGTCTAAAAATTGGAAGAAGCCTCCGCGTCATATTGCGCGAATGGCGCTCATTGCGATTCTTATTTTACATCCAGCGACTATTTCTACCTAAGGTTCCCAAGCCAAAAAGAACAAGAAGTGAAGCTTTGAAGAGTCATTAACCACCGATTATCGATCATTGATGGAAAGCTCGCGAATTGCCGCTAAATTTCTGGTTGGCCCCAGCCGAATCCTGCGCGCTAGTCAGAGCCTTTTTACCCGAGACACTGCTACCCGAGACATCCAGAGTCCTAGCAATATCCCTTCCCGGTCACGTCGCCTCTTCACTTTGGCGAAACTAATAGAGTAGCCTGGGCCAGAGGTGACCATCAGGTATAATCCGGTGTCAGTCTAGAGGCTTTCGATAGGCGACGCATACTTACTAAGGCACAAATTTTGCAGCTGCTCCTTGAGCGACGATTCACAGCGGTACATTAATTCCGTACCTGCGATGTCTCTTGACATCCAGACTTTGAGGTTGAGAATATCTACACACTGGTCCGTAGGAAACCCGTTCCGAATGCCGGTCAGTTTAAACAATGAATGGGGTGAGTATGACTAGTGGAAGAAGTAAGTTTCACGAGAACACCAGAAGCACCCAGCGGTTCTGTTCATCTCGAACATGATATACTGCAATCCAATATCCGACGCTCGAAGGCAATAACTGCAGTAATATAAAGAGCATAACGTTACCTCTGACGACCATCCGTTGTTACTTCAGAAGTTGCTTTGTCTTGTTTCACTCTTGTTCCTCGCACTCACGTGTCACGCATACATATTGATCTATATCTAGATCTATATCTAAACATGTTGACAAAGTTATTGTTGACCTTGTTCAGAGTACCGCCCTTCTCTAGGCGCTCCATCATCATTCAAAAGGCGTGTCAAAGCTGTTGCTTCACGTGTTGTTAACATGTTTAGCGCTCAAGAACGATGTCGATTATCCTTGTCAGGGATCTAGATGACAACAGCCTCAAAACCCCACCAAGCACCGCCAAAACTCTGAAATTTCCCCCCACGTTCCCGTCATGAGAGAACACATCGGTATCGGCGTTGGCGTTCTGGAAGTTGTCGCTCAAGCAGTTGGTGTTCCAGTCGCTGGGAGCTTGGCGGCTGAGATAGTCAAATCTTGCTGAGGATGTTGGCCGACACCAAGTGAGCGATCTCCGTCTTCCCTCCTGGTCCATCCATTACTCAATCCATCACTGTAGAGAAACGCTAAATTGCTTGGAACAAAGAGCATACAATTAGAGCAGGCGCTCAGAGAAGCGGAAGCAGAAGCAAGGTCACAAGGGGTGGAAGTGGAGGAAAGGATGCAGGCACGGATTGACGAGGTAACCTCGTGAGTCTTTTCCGGCTCGGTAAGGTGCGCAAAGGTGGATTGGATCATAATTTTGTAGGGTGCTAGAAACGGTTCGGAACCGTACTAGGAAATGGGCCAGCCAACCGCCGGCGCTGCGATGGTGTGAGGAAAAGTATCTTGTTGTTATTCTATCTTCCGTAGCTAATCCAAGCTCGCAGGGAACAGAACTGACATGGAGGCAGGAATCCAACAACTGAGCCAAAATCTCGACGTCGCGATTCAGACCTTCTCTGTGAGTCCCCCCGCCTTACACATGAATACTTACTGACGGACCCTCTGAAGTTAAGGTAAACAGTCAATTATAAACAGCAAGCCAACGATCGACTTACAATAAGTATCGTTCAGAAATCAGATCTCGCAGCATCAAGAATTCAAAAACGCCAGAAGAGAGTCTCTAATGAACGACGCTGAAGGCAAAGAACTACTTCGAGATATCCTTGCAGATCTGCATGGGCTCAAGAGTGTTGCCGGGCTTCATCAATCTGGAGCAACTATCGCCATCGACGTGATGCGAGGAGGCCAACAAGTAATCATACAGCCTTTCCGTTCATATGATGACACCTGACGGTGACTTTCCAGCAATTGGCAGAAATGCGCAGGCTCCGAACACCTTCGGGTCAGCTGCTTGTCACTGAAGACCAACCCTTAGTGCCACCTTCAACATCTTCCTCAACCTCGGACAGAGAATCTGCTAACCAGCAATACCTCGAGTTGCAACGTGGTCTGATCTACTTGCATGACATAACTGGGATTCCTCCCACCGTCAAAAAATTGGATGGTGAAATTAGGAAGGATGGCGAGCTGCCAGTTGCTGGAGGATCTCACAGTGACATTTGGCAAGGACGTTGGCTCGGAGAGAAGAAGGTCGGGGGAGCGTGAATTTCTGTGCTCATTCACGCACTCACAAGCTTGCTGTCATTAGGTTGCCCTGAAAGCGCTTAGAGGCGTAAGATCCGACAACGAGAAAGCACAAAAGGTCAGTAAGAAAACTTCAGAATTGTGTCACCTGGCTCTGGTTATAAAAGGGCTCACCTTTCACTGACAGCGTTTTGATCGCCAAATCACGATCTGGTCGGATTTAAAGAACAAGAACATACTACAATTTTATGGAATAGTTACCGACATAGGGCCTCAGATACACATGGTTTGCTTCTCGTTACGAAATCCCGCGAAACCTGACAAATTAATCGTGGAGTCTAGGTATCTCCCTGGTTGGATAACGGCAATGTCCTCGAGTGAGTAAGAGCAACGAACATTTTTGTTTTCCCTTCTCAGGTGGCCACCTCAGATACGCCCAAAATCATCCCGATGTCAACAAGATGCATTTGGTGAGCGCGACTAGTCGGTCCTTATGTGTAACCATCGCTTAAGCGGAAGTCGCAGATGCAAGGAGCAGCTGAGGGACTGAGATACCTTCATTCACAAGAGATCGTCCACGGCAATAGTGAGTAGATTTTTGCCCATCTGACCATTTGTGCCTATGTTTATTTCGGTTGCAGTCAAATGCGTAAGTCGAGCAGCCGCATGTTATCAGTCCGCATAACTCACGTTAAACAGAGCAATATTCTCGTCTCAGCATCGGTGAGTTCACTCCCCCAAGGATCTATCAATACGCTAATATCACGACAAGGGCGAAGCATGCATCAGCGACTTCGGAATGGCCAAAGTCCTGGAAGATGTCACCAAGACGGCAGCCTCCACAGCCCTCACAAGTGCGGGCAGCGCGCGTTGGCTAGCACCTGAAATCGTCGAAGGCGAATCTCCATCCAAAGAATCAGACACCTACTCGTTCGCCATGACGATTCTCGAATTGGTGACAGGGAAACACCCTCTGGCGGAACTCAAATCAGATATGGCGGTCATTCGTGCTATGGCCAATCCACCACTCCGGCCTAAACGTCCTACCACACCTAAAGCCCAGAAGTGGTTGACGGATGAGTTGTGGACTTTGATGGAGAGTTGTTGGGGTGAGGCCGAGTCCCGTCCAACCATGGAAGGTGTGGCAACGAAACTGGGAAGTGTGTGAGTCTGGAGTGCGTTGAGCGGGAGCGCCCCAAGGGACCATGCCGTTTTGTTAATTAGGCTTGCAGTAGCTGAGGACCCTATCCAAGTGATACCAGTAACAACTTTCTCTCATTCACAATCAGATACTACGTATATATCAACCAAGGAGTTGGAACCGCCTATTGTCTTGGCCAAGCAAGCTTTTCGATTGGCACACTTGCCGTCAGGCTAAAAGAGGAGACCGCGTTTTGGCATGAGAACACGATGAAGGATTTTGTGATTTCAAAAACGAGGCAAATCGCCGTGCACGTTCTGTCAACGTTATGCTTGATTCATTCTCTTTCAATACATTGTCTATTTTTTCAAGGGGTACGGCCACAAAAAAAAACGCGAGCTGAACGCACATTGAACATGTATCATGCCAAGCGTTCCCCTTCAGGCCGAGAAGAACGGCGCCGAGCCATGCGGTTGAGTAACGGTGTATGGCCCTCTATTGACAACATTTATACCGCCACCTTGCTAAACGTAGATTTGAACCCTATGTGATGAGTTGGAGAGTGAATTGTGCCAAGCTGGTGATGGCGGGTAATAAATAGCTGTCCAGTCTCATTGTCTTTCTGCCGTAACTCCGCAGTATATGGAAGTCCTTGTCGGGCCCTCATAACAAAACGGTATGTGCATCCCTCTGCCCGATAAAATCCCCGTTTCCCCAAGTGGTTATTAGTACACTGTTTGATGATTTCGCCAAGGAACCCCGGTTAACTGGGTGGCCGAACTGTGAGATGGGGGATGTCATACTTTTTGAAACTCTCTCGCAGTTCAGTTTATTAATTAAGCCATTAGCTCGCTTTTCGTCACCATCCCTCTAATACTCATTCGGCAAGTAGCCCCTTGGATTCACGCGCACAGGGTGACACCACCGGGTTCAGCGCAGTATCATGAACTCTTTCACATATCCATTTATTCTTCCTTGCCATGAATTTAACTGATAACAATCCAACTCCACTAAGCTGTAAAAAGCCAAGCACGCGGGCAGGGTGACAAGAGGCAAACCTCATAATTACTGAAGTTAATACTGATACACCATTTCGGAACATTTCTTGACGAGAATTCTGCCTTATAGGTCCGCAAATCTATCTACTCTTGCAAGGCCAGCACAATACGACCAGTAATCTTTCCCTCTCCTAGGGCGTAATAAACACTGTGTCACACCGCTCAGTACATCCTTCTTATATATCAACAGCAAAACAAAGCATACGTACTTCTCAAGCTCATCAATGGGTAGCAGCTTGTAGTGAACTTTCACAGCTCCAGATGCCGCAATATTGACACACTCGATCGCATCTTGGCGATTACCCACGTACGAACCATGGATGGTGATGCTCTTGAACACAGTGAAGAAGATGCTTGCGTCCAGAGTGGCCTTACCAGGTAAGCCAACAGCCATCAAGCGACCATTCTCGCGGAGGTAGTCAATTGCTTGGGTATATCCGCTTGACTATGGGGGTGGGAGGAGGGGTTAAATGGACATTAGGAAATAGCGCAGATAATATCTTCAGGAAACGCACCGAGGCAGTGGTTACGATAGTTGCGTGGGCACCCTTTCCGTCAGTAACTTGTTTAATCTCCGCCGTAACATCCTTGCATGTCTGGAAATCGATCCAGTAGTCTGAACCAAATTCCATGCAGAGCTTGCGTTTTTCTTCCCCCGTATCAATAGAGATAACGCGACGACCCATATACTTGGCATATTGGACAGCTGGATTGGAATAAGCTTCGAATGCTTGGGTACAAAAATTGAACTGACCAAGATGGCCAAGGCCCCCTCCTGCACCAGGTATAACGACCCAATCTCCTGGGTTTGTTTCGCTGTATTTTAAAGCACGGTAGACAGTTAATCCCTGGAAGAACAGTCAGCCTATCCGGATATAAAACTGAAACAAGAACACCTTACAGCACAGAGTAAAGAGGCCGCTGCAGCACTTTCAAGTCCGTCAGGGATAGGGGTAACGCAGGTGACGTAGGAGACCTAAATCGAGGTGACAATTGTGTATCACTCGATAGGGTGAATACTCACAACATATTGTTGGAATGTGCCGTCAACAGTGTATCCACTGAGCTTAACATGCTCGCAATCTGTGGTTTATTAGCAATCAACCCAATTCAGCGGTGCCTTGACTTACTTTGTTCACGAGCATTCCTGCATTGTTCACACTGCAAACACCTGAACTCCAAAATTAGAAGAGAACCACAATTAAACTTCTCAAGATAAATATACTCACGAATAGGCAGTCCACTTGATGCCAACACGGTCCCCGATTTTCACAGGGCTATTAACCGTATTTTTCCCAATGGCGACAATATCTCCGACCCCTTCATGTCCGCCAATCAGAGGTGTATGGGGAGGGACAGGCCAATCGCCTTTTGCGGCATGTAAATCAGTGTGACAGACCCCAGTACAATGTAATTGGACGAGACATTCTCCTGGCTGGAGGTCCTCGGGCTGCCGTACTGCAATGTCCGATTTGACCTGGACAGGAGCGCCCGATTTTTGTACGACGGCGGCTTTTTGGACCTTGGGGATTTGAATGGTGTGAGGTGCGACTTTGGATTGTTTCTGAGACATTACGGAATTGGGATGAGATCAAATGGGTGAATGGAAATTGGAGTGCCTATGGCAAGGGGAACGAAATAAGGGGATATGCGGGAGTTGACGCGAAAGAAGTAGAGACAGGAAGATGGAGCAGTTGTTGCGTCAAGACTGACAACATCGCTGGTGGAGAGTCGTGGAGTTTTATAGCTGCTAAACATCCTTGCCGATTCGTCACTACGATGGTAAGGCCCAGTCTGTGAGACACATAACTCCAGACTGTTTCGCTTCAAAAAGAGCGAGCCACTGTGACTCTTCTGGCCGTGGGTTCTGGTTTCGCTCTCGAGCGCGATGGCAGTCTATTATGTTGTTTGTCTGACCAGTTGGTTATTCTTGGAATGTCAAAGGAAGGATACTGTGACGGTCTGTAAATAGAAGATGGCTCGGCCGCCTAAGGCAAGTCGGCGATCTTCGATTGGAAGCACGGCCTGTTCTGGGTCGTAATCGACTGTCTCCAAGTAGCGAAGTCGAACTGTGGTGATGTCCATAGGAAAGAATCCCCATGAGAGATGGCATTGAAGGGTAGGCCTGGACTTGGAATTCTGGATTGCTAGTAGTGAGCAGCAAAGGATTGAGCGGAAATTGTGAGGGGCTGGCTGGGGGTATGGTGGAAGCTCCGGATGTTGACGAAGGGTCGACCGAGTCCAGGCAAGGAATATTTTTACCGCTCCACGTGGGAAGAGCAGTAGAAAGAGTTCACCTGAACAAAGGAGTTGGCCAAGGACTGGCTCTTCCTGCACTGCGTAAGGCTCGTATGGAGGGCCGGGGCTTATTGAACCATCATGGAAGGGGGACCGACGAGGTGAGTGAGGTAACTGGGGTGCTGCCGTTTCGTGCTTGGTGGATCATTGAGGATGCAACTGATAGGCTTCCTTTTGATTGAAGGTGATGCAAAGGAAGGCTGTTCATGAGGAAATAGAATGACAGTTGTCCCGATTGGTTGCAGATCCCATCTTACTCAGGAGATATCACAAATGGGTGACCCAGGGGCCCAGAGTTTCTGACGAATCCATTGTGAAAAATTGAGGTGGGTAGACATTTCCCGAATAATAACTACCGGATGGTCCCGGAGCACAAAGAAGATTGTTATTACTGTGAATAGCCGAGCATCGTTGAAAGGAGTAAGCAACGAGGACTTGAGGCTGAACGCGTTGCACGCTCGACTGAAAACAAATACGCACGAGATCGATGGAAGAAAGGAGGGAGACAATCAAAAGGGGGAATGTCGTCATTAGATAGGAGAGCCTAGACCCTCCTGTAATTAGCGTTGGAGGAGCGGCAACCAATGGGAATGGGCTTTCATAAAAAAGGGCGAAGATGCTCACCTTGAGTGACGCCAGTTATGGGAGTACGGAAAGAGTCATCGGGTGACGTGAGCTTGGGTAACGGTCACCTGGTGCTGTCCGGAGGGAGCTTGAAAGTGGAGCTGCCGACTGAGGTTAGCTGGGTCTCCGGCCCCCCCCCCTAGGCCGTGGGTCGTAGGAGATTGGCCGCAGCGTCTGCCGTTTCGGCAGAAAAGGAAGGGCAGAATAAAGGGAGGGCGGGAATTTCGCACGAGAGTATGACGTCATTGAGAGGGTGCAGCCGGCAGCAACGGTATGAAGCGGAGGATGATTGTCAAATTATGGCGGAGGGTGGAGTGAACGTAAGAAGCATTGGAGGCTAGTCGGTGGGGAGGCAGAGAGGTAGGGGGACGAGGTGAGCGGTGTGGCGCTTAATACTTGATCAGTTGTTTCGGTGTGGTGAGGTTTTGACCCGTGTTATTCCCCGTCTTCGCCGCACTCACCTACTCATTATCCTGACCGCGTTGGAGCCCAGCAGACCTAATATCTGCTGCCTGCTACTGTGCATTACGTTTCCTATAGCGTTTCGGAGCCGTTGTTGTCGTGTTTCCGCAACTCGAGGCTCTTACAAGCCGCGAGGAAAGACGGTAGCAATCAGGGCTTGGGCTAAGCGGAATTTTTAATCTTGACAATTGGTACCTATATATGGTTTCTTTACAAACGGTGTGTTGTCTCCATGCATCACACTATCGACGGCTCTCCCTCTTACAGGAGAAATATCCAACAGGCCCTTGCCTCTCGTCCCGCATCCACTCACCACTCTTCTCCAAGTCCCCCCTCACAGCCCACAAACGATGACATCGAGGCAGTCATCCAGATGGCGACCTCCACACGCCAAACCCCCGACGGCCGCACCGCCCCCGTTAAGGACACCAGAACTCAACTATTTGTAGGAAACGTACGTGCAGTATCCGCTAGTTGCCCCCATCCTCTCGCTCACCCCCGCTTCCTAGCTCCCGTATCGAGTGCGGTGGCAGGACCTCAAAGACCTCTTTCGAAGAGCAGGCACTGTCCTGCGAGCTGATGTTTCACTTGGACCGGATAACAGATCACGAGGTTATGGGACTGTGTTGCTCGCTACTGCGGAAGACGCTGGCCGTGCCATTGATCTCTTCCATGGTTACTCGTGGCAGACCAGAATACTTGAGGTTCGCCCGGATCGGCTACCTCCAGACTTTGATAATCCCCACTCGGTTCCAGCGCCAAATTCTCTACCCCCTCTCCAACACTTCTCAGTGCTCTCCTCCGTTTCCCTTAGTACCCCCTTGCCACCAGCATCACAGATTGCGAGCCCCTCTCGCAGTGTCCGCAATTTATCTGATGATTTAGACTACAGTGCGATCTTTGGATCCGAAGCGTCGAACGCGTCATCATCTGGGTGTCGCAACCTTTTTGTTGGGAATGTGCGTATATTGTTGACACCCGAATCTGATGATTCATTTACGTACCACACCAGCTTCCTTTCCACTGCCAATGGCAAGATCTTAAAGATCTATTTCGACAGGCAGGCACCATCATGCGCGCGGATGTCGCTCTTGGTCCAGACGGCCGTTCTCGCGGGTTCGGAACGGTCGTGTTCGCTACAGAGCAAGATGCTGAGCGAGCAGTCAAAATGTTTAATGGGTAAGATTTTGCGATGCCTACCCTCTCAGCTTACTTACTACCGTCTTCTTTTGTCCCCTCTCCCATCAGGTACGAGTACAACGGGCGGGCACTGAAAGTGCATTTTGATCGATACTCGCACATTGGCCAACCTTCCGCTTCTCCGACCCACCCAACCTTCCACCAGGGGATGCCATCAGCGTCTATGAGCCAACCATCTTTCACTACGACGATGACGACACGACCAAGTCATATTACCCTGCCACTAGGATACCACCCAGAATTATTCACCCCTTCTACCCCTTCAACGCCTTACGATTTGTATCACAGCAATAAGTCAATCTTCTCACAGGCTGTGCAATCTCAACAGCCACAGAAGGAGTCATCCACTCAACTACAACCAAACGAACACTCGTCGGCACGGCCGCACCACGACGGGGCCTCGCGATCGCAAGATGATGTGGATTTAATATCGAGTCAACTGGCGTCGGCCTCGATTTCGGCAAGACCTGGGCCTATATCGCCGCGGGCTCGCACAACGACATTATCCCACAACAATCGGACCTCGGACCCCTTTGGATCTGAAAATGTTTGGAGTCAGGCTACTCCTCAGGCCGAGCGGCCCCAGCCCAAGTCTCAACCCCCAAAATCGACATCGGCACCTACGGCTGCAAGTCCTTCTCAAAATCAACACCCTCACCATCCAGGACCAATCTCATTACCTCCACCAAACTTACCTTTCCCCGTCGCGCCACATACACTCTCACCGCTCCATCACCCTGGCATGGCCATCCCCATCTCCCCAATTCAGCACCCAAATATGGGCTCACCTCTCCATCATCCGTCCAGCTATCCCTCCCACCAACAAATCGTTCCAATGACGCCTCATGGATTACCACCTATAACACCGTCAATGCCCCCCTTTATCTTCCATCCCGTTCCTGCTCCTCCATCTCCGACTGCTCCAACCCACACAAACACAGCGCACATCCCTATGTACGGGCCATCGTTCTCTCCAACTGTGGCACTATCACCTGGCACGTTTTGGGGACGACCGGGAAGTCATCATTCAAACCCGTTCATTAATCCGGCTGTGGGCGCGCCGGTGCATGCGCACTCGCCCGGGACTAGGCAAGGTGGAAACAGTGGTGTTGGTGGAAGCGCGTACTTCTATGCACCTCCTGCTGCCGGAAGGCCGGAACCTACGGGGTACTTTGATCATGTGTACCTCCCACCGGGGACACAACACCCGTCATCAGGACTTGGACCGAGTGGGTTGGCCAACGAGATTCTGAAAGAGGCAGAAGAACAACTGGATGATGAGGCTAAGGATCACGAACGACTTGCTGAGGACGGAACACCCTCTGCTGGGAATAATTCTAATGATAATGATGATGGTATTGGGCGAAGTGCATCGCAAGATTCCACGACAGGGACCAACACCACTCCCAGTACCTTTTCCGAATCCACCTCCTGGTATAACAGCGAAGAGAGTGGTGACGAGCAAGTAATCTGGGGCACTCATGAATCCGGAATTGTGGGGATGAGCCTTGGCAATTCAACAAACAGCAGTACCAACTCTGTCTCCGGTTCCGGAAATATGCCCACTAGCGGGCTGGGCGTTGGAATTCTTGGCGCGGAGAGAAAGAATATCTCGCGCACGCACTCGATGTCAGGTAGAGCTAAACCGCTGTTCTTGAGCTCGTATATGGACCAAGCAGAGTCGGACCCCCCGACGAGGACGAGCAGCTCAGGAAATGGAGAGTCTACGAGCGTTACTCGAGTGACGCGGTGGCCCACTTCCCCCTTGACTTCACTCGCGACGCAGGTGAAGGGCAAAGAACAGCAGAAGTGAAAAGTGGTTTCTTTTACCCGTTCGTTAATACCTCATGCCTTCAATTGGAGGTACGAATCATTCACGAGATATGTATTAGGGTTGCTTAGAGTAGAAGTCAGGGCGTTGTTGGGTACAGGTTCGGGATTTTGGACATTTTGGTTTGGGCTTTCTGTGAAAAGGTGTAACATTTTGCTTTGGGTGGAAACACAGGGGAATTGGTTGCCTTTGGATCTCATTATTGGAGGGTTTTACTGCTATGGATGGCATGGCAAACCTTACCTTTGATTTCTCGACCTTCCAGGTGTATATGTATCGTGTATTCTGATTCTTCCTGTTTTCATCCTGCCCCGGTATATCGTGCACTATTTTCTTTTCATTTTTTCGTTTCTTTTGACTCCTACTCCTCTATATTATCACGGCTTCTCCCTTTCTGTCTGATACTGGGTACCCATAGTTCTCCTTTTCATACCTTCCTCTCCTCATCATCTCCTTACTTCCGCTGGATTTGTCGCCTCCTCTCCTGCTTTCTCGCTACGCATTGTGGTTCACTGCAATTGACTTTTGTCAGCACGCGTTCCTGTCCGTTCTCCGTTCCCCCCTCCCCTCATGCTGTTGTATCGACGCACCAGTAGATTCATTGTATCCTATTCTTTTCTCTCCGCCTGGGTCAGGCCCAGCCTCTCATGAAGATGTATCAATTGACTTTTTCCTTTCCCCCCTTGGGGATCGGCACAACCTTAAATGAGCCATCTCACTTCCCCGTAGGACCTTAGCCCCAGCGGCGTGAATTATATATAACACAACCATAGTGATCTCCGTCAATCCTCAAAATAAACTCAACAAAAATACACGAGTTACATCACAGATGAGTGAAATTGCGCTTCAAAAACCCCGAGCTTCTTTAATTAACTGGAAACGGACAAAAACCTTGGAGCAACTCCGAAAGGATAAAGTTCCTTCGAGTATGTAGGGGGTGTGATGCAAGGTGAGCTATGATGCTATTATCTGGCGAATTTCCTGGGGAAAGGATCCTGTGTGATAACAAGATGAGATAATGGTGACATCCAAAGATTGGCTGATTTCGTGCTTCACGGAGTACGATTGGCACTGTGAGGAGCAATTTCCGCCGAAGAAGCGTCCCGGGGCCTTCATAGAAGGAGTTAATGGAGTACATGGGATCTGGGGCAGGAGCCCAAACTATCACCCAAGAACATGAACCGAGAGTGGGAAGTCTGGTAGCAAGGTCCGAACTTCCCTCTCCATGCGTACGGTATTACCCATTGTGCTGGTGTCAGCATAGATGGATATTGAGGGCGCCGGAGATGAAAGAACAACAAAAATCCACCTTGGGGAAATGACATCATCTATTCTACTTCCAGCCAGCTGGGTTAGAAAAAACCGAGAGAACACCGTATGCGACGCTGATCATTGAGAGAAAGCGCGTTCGGTAAAACAGTTGGCTGATGTAGGGCATGGGCGGGTGGCCTCCAGGGGATGGTACGCCACACTAGTTGGTTCCCCAGTTTGGTAGATTTGACAGATCAGTAGATTGTGAAAAGGGGGCATCAGCCGACGACATTGCAGGGAGGGGGTGCACTAATTTTGGTATCCGAGTTCGCCGTTCGAACAACAAAGGTACATGTTAACGTCGGGCACAAAGATAGGAACTGGGAAAGGAACTTTACTGTGCGAATCTCAGAGTTTGCTCGGGAGTACAAAACTTCAACGTTTCAACCCGTTACACCCACCGGAACGCCTTGTACGCGGCGCCAATTTTTCGTGCTACAAACGTGTGATAAAACCTTATGGAGGCTCGCCTGCAATCTTACAACGTTGTGCAAATTATGACCTTGTCGGTTCGGATGACGATATTCCTACCTTCAGAACAATCCGATATCCAACATCCAATTTCGGGGGGTTTTCCGGACTCTTGCGGTCATTCACCGATTTCAGCCTCTACTGATTATATACATAGTCTCGCCGCTGACGTCCAGAAGAGTGTGGAAACCTGGGTCGCTTGTATGTCTGTGGAGTGGGGAGAACGTGATGGCATGTGATTTCGGGGAGTCGTTCTCTTTGTAAAGAAGCCGCGGAAGTAAGTGTTGGCGACTTGGATTGACGAAGTCACGAGCCGGAACACTTGCTGACCAGTCGCGCTCGCATCTGTTCACTTCAATTCTCACACTATCGAGTCCTGGTCCCATTTCTCCTTCAAGAATTCGCCGTAACGCTCGCGAGGCGTATTGTTGCTGGGCTAGCTGGTAGTTCGTGGTTTGGAGTCTCGGCTCTCAATACGTGCTAGAGGCTTAATGGGAAGATGCCTGTTGAATTGGCCGCCATCCCGTACATGTTCTCACAGTGCATTCCTACGCCATGTGGTCGCCTGCTACTATCAATTCACAAGGTGTCTTCGCGACTGTGATAGTGTACAATTGTTTTTGGCAGGAGCACCCATGCGATCCTGTCAAGCGACATGAACTGGAAGTAAATTCTAAAAACGCGCGTTTTGGCTGCTTGACGTCTCACGAATTTCTATTTAGTCGAATGCCATTTCACTCGCTTTGTTCTAGAAGCCCATACCTCACGGGATGCGTGTGCACTGGTCTTTGCCTCTGTTGGCCGCTTTGTATTGCTCCACAGGAGCGCGCGGGGGTCTTGTGGACGACTTAGTCGACGCTATTGTTAATGCCGTGGATTGTGGCTCCTGCCATACGCTTTTCGTCCCTCTTAAGGGAGTCGCGTTTCTTGGCGACTCAGCCTTTTCTGATACATTCATAGCCGTTTGCAAAGTTCTCGGTGTGGGTTGCCTTTTGTATTCAAAGTCGCAAATTAACGCAAAACAAAACAATTAGGTCGAGGACGATGACGTTTGCGAGGGTCTCATCGGACAACAGGGTCCCATTCTTGCACACGATTTGCGCTCCATTTCTGTCTTTGACTCAACTGCCACCAAGCTGTGTGAAGCTGTATTAGGCCTGTGCCAGGCTCCCGACGTGAACCAGTTCAAGTTCCCGTTACCTGCCACTCCCGCAAACCCCAAGCAATGGAAAAGTCAAGGTCGCCAGCCATTCCAAGTTGTCCACTTTAGCGACGTTCATATCGATAGACAGTATACGGTATGTATTTCGGTTTTTTGATCGGCTGCCTACATCTAGATGAGACGCTTCATAGCCTGGATCGGAGGTACAATGCACGAAGCCCATCTGTTGTAGGAACTTCGCAGATGAGGCCGGCCAGCCCGTCAAAGTGGCGGCAGGGCCGTTGGGAAGTCACAACTGCGATACTTCGACTGGCTTGGTCGAGAACATGCTACGCGCAATTTCCGCCCGGGACACGGCCTTTTCGATTTTCACTGGGGATGTTATTGAGGGTGGGTATTGTGCGATGAAAGAAGGTTGTGACAAGGCACTAAAACTGGACACATTTAGGTGCAATCTGGACGGTTAGCCAGAGTGGCAACACAAACGAATTGAAGCAATTCAACCAAGAGATGCAAACCCTTATGGATGCTCCAGTCTTCCCTGCCATAGGTAAATCTGTTTTATTATCTTTTTGAGTGAGAGCAAGTGACATACCTAGTTCATAGGAAACCAGTTAGTTCGCTTTTTGACCAATAATACATTACCTAACACTTTGGTACACCATCAGCGAGGCAGCACCAGTGAACAGCTTCCCCCGAAACACAACTGAAGACGCTTCTTCTCAATGGGTATTCGACACACAAGCTGCCGGGTGGTCGGTCTGTATCTGTTTTTTTTCCCATCCTCCTGATTTTGATAAGGTATTGTTTGTTCAGAAATGGCTTGGCTCATCGGCAACGTCCTCGGTACAGCACATGTCCGGAAGCTATTCCGTTGTGGCTCCTGGCACAAGCCTTCGGTCTATTTACCCTCTCGTTTTTGTTCGGGGTGACTAACTTCTGTCCAGTGTGGTATCCCTCAATACCATCTACTGGTATAAGGCCAAGTACGGCTCATTCCCTATTCCGTTTACGACGTCCACCTCATTATTCCATCCTAGTTTCTGGCTTTTCGATAGCGACACGCTGCAGTAAGTGAAATCCACCAAAGGTCTAACACGGATCATTCATACCGCTCGGGATATAGGCCAGATCCCAACGGAATTCTAGCTTTCCTTGTTCAACAACTCCAAGCAGCAGAAGACGCCGGCCAGAGGGTCATGGATTATTGCGCATATGCCGCCGAGCAGTGTTGACGCATTACATGACCAGGTACAAATTCCCGCTCGCTCTCCCTCCGGACGCGTCTGACCCTGACATACACCAGTCGAATTACTTTGACCAGGTTGTGCAGAGGTATAAGAATACCATTGCGGGACAGTTCTACGGACACAGTCACGTTGTACGTTGACGCCCTTTCTACCAGAAACCCCGCTGATGTCCAGGTAGGATGAGTTTGCCATTTCTTATTCAGATTACACCAATCGTGTGGCTGCAAACGCGGTAAGCACGATGTGGATTGGGCCGTCGTTGACCCCCCGGAGTTGGTTCCATTTTCCTTTCGACAATAGAACAGGACTGACAACATTAATCGTAAAGGTGGAAATCCGGCGTTCAAAGTGTACGACGTGGATCCCGACACCTATGAGATCATGGATGCAAGGGCTTTCATTAGTTGAGCCATCCCCCCTCTGAGCGCTCGTTATCTTTTTTAACAAGCTTCTTCAAGGTGATTTGGCGGATCCGACATTCCAGACGGCACGTATGTCATTGCCCATTCTCTCTGATATTCCGTATTCTAATAATGGTCAATAGCTCAATGGAAACAGTATTATTCCGCTCGGCAAGTTTATGGGCCCGCTATTCCTGGTGGCTGGCCGACTACTGCTTCACTGTCACCGACTTTCTGGCACAAAGTCACGGAGGCGTTCGAACAGGATGACAATCTCTTTAAGAAGTTCTTAGAGTTCAAGTCCAGAGGGGTGGACGTGGAGACCTGTGCTCCGGGAGACTGCAAGGATACTGCCATTTGTGCATTGCGTGGAGGAAGGGCTGAGAATAACTGCGTTAGTATTTCTTCAAACCAATCCACCGATTTGAAATTGACTCATAGGTTCACTGTAGCATGTCACGGATCCTGGACTTAACTTCCGGCGAAGAGGACCCACTCAGGACCCCGCGCAGAGGCCAGGACGAGCCCAAGACCATTGCGAGGGTACGCACCTCGGTATGGTGTTTTCGCAAATGCCGAAAAAAATGGTAAAGCTTGTCCATTACTATGGAGAAGAGCTGGGGCTGATCAAAACTTATCTAGGCACAATTTGATATTGAAGATATCAAGAGGAAATTGAAGGAAATGGTACCGAAGGAGGTGGCAGATAAGTGATCTTTCGAAAAGCGGTGAGATGAAATTAGTGGTACAGGACGCAGACACAAATCGACACTTATGTACAAGATAAGTAGGAGCAAGTATAAATGGAAAAGCTGTTCAATTTGAAGTTTCGTTGGGAGTTGCTGCGGTTCCTGAGTACAGTATCCGAATAGCCTGAATACGACCTCCTTGTGAACCTATGACCCGAGCGTGTGGCCAAATTTTTTCCTGCTTGATGACCACAGCAAGACGAATCTGGAATCCGGGTAAAGCATGCTGCCGTGTTCCACAGTCGGCAGAGCGTTCGAGTGGTACTTGTTTGAGATAGGAGAAAGAGGCCGGTAATGGCCGACAATAGCCGATAATCCAGTGACGGGAATTCTTTTTTCAAGATCGAGGGCAAGAAATATGGCATAGTATGAAGAGCAAGAGGTTAGGAGTCTTTCAGACTAGAAAAACCTTACCGTTGAAGCGGCTCTCGTTTCGTATCTTTCGTTCGGTTTGTGCTGGAAAATGCGTCCCGTGATCACGTGCTTGAATATCGGAACGGTTGTCGTGCAGCTAAGGACCAGCACAACTGCCAAAGTGACTCCGGAATCCACGACACCATCTTATTCCACTTCTTAGCTAAATGGCGTCCTCCACAACCGCGTCACAAGAGGAACTCAAGGCCAACCGAGTTCCAATCCAATGGCGCGATGGTTGTTCAGCGTGAGTGCAACACTTTGTTCGGGAATGTGCGGTGCTCATGTTTGTATAAAAATTATTGGGAATTGGTCGGCATTGACTTGGACTGGGTGTTGTGCGTATGGATGTTGCATTTCTGGGATTTATTGGCCTTCCTTGAATACGCGACTTTGGGTGTTGGGTGACTATCGCTTTGGCGAACGCCGTTCTCTGGACAAATGGACGACCCTACAACCCGGTGTTTTTTCTTTCTTGGTCCGAAACCTCTCCGCTTTTACGCTGCAATTCGGAACGGTTAAACCAGGCTGCTGATCCCACTGAACGTCTGCCGGAAAAAGAACTACTACCTTCCTTGGGAATGTGAGCATGAGCGCCACGAGTACGAGAGGTACGTTGTCCAACAGTCTTAGGAGGTCAGTTTCTTATCCTTGTGTATCATCATCTCAGATGCCAATACGAAGAGTGCGTCCAAGTCTGGAATTCTTGTTAAATCTTCCTGTTAATCCAACTTTTTCCTATGAATAGCTATGTTCGCCGGATGAAAGCGTTGTCAAAGAAGAAGGTGGAGGCTGCTGACGAGTAGCCATAGAAGCGCAGAAGTTTGGACGAGGGTAGGAAGGGAGGAAAGTATGTGGGATGTTGATAAGCCATAATAATAATAGACCTCTGGTTCACTCCTGCACATTGTGCGCGACTAGCTGCATAGTGCTGTCACTAGGTCGCAAATCATTGTAACGTTGGGTTTGGGTTTTACGGTTCTAGGCTTCGAAGAAAAAGTGAGGTTTGTCATCCGGTTGAGGTGTAGTATCTTTGAGTTGTTATCCATGTGTTTGAGCTTCTGAACGGCGTTCATGCAATAAATAATCATGGTGTGACGAAAAAAGCACGGAGATACAACAAGAAAAGAGGGGACAAAGAATGCCAGTGGGAGATAAGATTACTGAGCTAGAAGCCATTGATGAAGCATCTCCTACAATCTATAAACTCGCAATAGACCAACTCGACCCAGTTTTCACTAAGATCTTGATGCAAGGTCACCCGTAGGTCTTTATCGAGACCTAGCTCCTCCATTCTCCTTTTTGCGAAGACGTATGCTGGGTCGTTGTACTCTGGCCGTCCGCAAATGACAATTTGGTATTCTTTTATATGTTGTGGCTTCGGGACGCCGGCGGCTTGGGTCACTGCCCATAGAGGAGCCATGCTGGTGGCCTCACAAAGCTCTCTAACCCTCTCCATAGTTGGATACATGACGAGGTTTTCAATTTCCTCGCCACTGAGGTAGGTGTGGACACTGGTAAAATACGTGACAGGGGGATGCGTTAATAGTCTGTTTGGATTGAGGGGGCCGTGCGTTGGACCTAAGGTGACTTTGTTAAGTCGGGCAGGAAGTATTGGTTGAAACCGTGACCAGAGGCGCTGGTCGAGAAAGAGAATGGTCAGGGATTGGAGCTCGGCGCAAAGAACAAAAAGACGTTGGAGACTTGGAATGGGCCATTGGTTAGGGTCATACAAGAGGTCACCGCGCCCATCAGGTGTCCTCCCAACATAGAGGTTTCGGACGAGGAGTAGGCGATTACGGAGATGGTCATCTGGGACATCGTGTTGACCGACGAAGTGGATGATATTTTGACCGGATGTGAAGCACACAGAATGGTATATGATTGGGAGGACCCAGGCATAAACCATAGAACTGACGAGGCACATTTTTGGGGCGACAGACGTATCATGGCAGGCGAATACAATAACTGTTAAAGCTCAGCAGAAACCTCTTGAATTATACTGTTAACAGCGCACTCTGGAAGGCTGTGAGTATGTTGTCAAAAGATAGATTCGATGGACGCTTGCCTTTCGAATCAGTTCCAGAGGGAGAGGACTCATGGTGAAATCTGTTTCCTGTTTCGGGTGCTTTGCCGGAGAAGGACAACCCTCGTTCTTCCCCTCGCTCTGGAAGAGTAATTTGGGGAGCGGTCTTGATCTGCGTCGCTTGGGAGTGAAAGCTATTCATCTGGGATGCGAGGACGTTCCAACGACTTGCATGATGGTTCTAGCGATGACCTGAGTGAGGAGTATACTTTAAGACACTTGTGTCCTGACTGGGGCGGGTTGCCTGAATGGGTCACCCGTTCCCATCACGTCACCCTGTTCCGCTGCTACATTCTCTGCAACTGGCACGCCTTAGGATCTCTCTCCAGTTCTTTGCTTTTCACATTCATATACCCCAGCATCACCCAATAATTATCTATCCTGCTGTTTTCCTGCATTGAGTCGTGTTAATTCTCCTATCATGCTGCGCATTTGTCGTGCGGAGGATGGTCATTTGTTTCAGGTCCGTGACGACCTCATTAGCAGCTATGTGCTGACTGACTGTCTGCTCAGACTAATGCTACCTTGAGAGATATCGAGAGGTGAGCTCCTATTACTTTCTATAATCGCCGTTCGCCAATGCGTTTATGTCCAGAGCCGGAAGTTTGGAATTGTTCATCAACCAGGAGTCTGGGCTTGACCAGGATGCCGTCCTAGCGTATCTTTCGGATGGTCGGCGACTAACAAACTCTAACGTTCGGGACCTTGCTGGTGCGGCGGATCAAGTAGGTTTCACTTCCTGAGTCGTTCAGCATCTCTTAATTTCGCAGACTATATATGTGTTCAACAAGGCGTTTCTTGATTATGAGTTGGATGACGTTTTGAAGGGACTCCAGGTACAAGCCACGTTACAACCTGCTGTGGAAGGTCAGTTCATTCACTTTAGAGTCATATACCAACGTTAATCATGGGTGTATGCGGGTCATGAATAGAGAGTATCCCCGCGACGCCTCCTTTCCGACCTTCACAACTTGCCGCATCATATCTTCGGATAGCACGCCTCCACCACGAACAAGTGAACCAAATGTTGATATCGTTACACTATCAACACGAGGCCCTACGAATAGCAGCCAGCAGCCTTGATCTCCATGTTCTTGCCATATTCGACACTTTCGATTCGATTTCTACCAATGCCAGACACGAGCTCGCGAAACAGGCTTCTCTTTTGGAAGGTCTCAATGCGGATCTTGAATTGGTCGGGCGAGTAAGGATACACATCGAATTCATGTCGAATTCTGTTAGAAGGGCCATCGACGCGGGCGAACGGCCGAGAACACTCGGTGATTATGTCTCCGGTGAAAAGATGCGCGTTGTGGCGGGTGGATGTATGCGGGTGCACGGTGGGTATCATCTACTATCTTCCCTCGGACCATATTGCTTGACCGTTGAATAGAAGACTTGAAGGCCCGTTTTGAGCTTACTGAGAGGGTCGTCCTCAAACTCAAAGAAGGCACTGACACTGTCCGGTCATCTGTTAACAATACACGGTAAAGGCTTTCTGTCTTTGAGTATCGCCTCGTATTGATAGTTGTCAGGTTTCTGGATGATGCAGAATCGTGTTTCCGACGGTCCCAGGCGTTGGTGGAGCAGATCACCGATCATGCTGCGGCCCTTGAAGGTATGCGAAGGTTAAATGTCCCCTATCTTGCACCTAACCTTGACAGGCCCTACGAGTGGTACAGATAATCTACTTCATGGTGAGGATAAAGTTCTCGGTATCAAAGCCAATGCTGAATCACGCAGAGCTCCGAAAATTAGATCACGATCATCGAAATGAGCTCCATTTCATTGCAGAAGCCAAAGTAATGTTGTATCGTTCCCTCCAGGGCGTTCGCTAATCGTGAAATTACAGAACGAATACACAGAACAATGCATAGTAGCCATCCGACATATCAGCCTTCTCAACAATGATGTAGTTCAGATTCCCCCTGCCCTTTCCGCACTTCAAGCTAGCTTCCGCGGAAAAAACAGCTTCTCTCATATCCAACGCCTGCATAATATGTTATACGCCTACGGTGCTACCGTAATTGAGATTGTTCGTCGGAAAGAGTTCAGTAAGTAACATTGTGTTTGGGTCGTTAATTCAACTAACTTACTGCTGACAGGTCGATTCTTCTTTCAACGGGCGCAAACAATCTTAGAAGTTATGGCCAAGCTTTCGTAAGATCTATCAGAGTTCTATACTATGACGTACACCTAATAATCTTGTCCTAAGGGCGGGTGAGCGTAAAAGGCGTCAGGTCTACCGTAGCGAAGTACACGGACAGCTCCCTTTTGATACCCGCGGAATGGATGACCCCGTGCCCATGATAGACTTTTCACCATCTGGAAGCACAGACACAGCATACTCCCTGGAGCGGACGGATGTAGATGGTAAATTTTTTTCCCCGACCAGTCTTCAGTGTATCATGGTGTGACTGATAGCCACTTTAGCATTGATGCACATACTTGATGATCTGGAACAATATGCAAAATTATCTAATGATGATATTGCTTTGCGGGCGGTCACGGAATGCCGGACGTCTCTTCAAAAGCTGATTTTGAAGATGGACAACTTGGAGATAGGTTTTGATAGGATCGCAGAACGCTCGCGTAAGTTCATGTTTCTCAATCTCAGTTGTTAATAATAACTAACGTTCTGATTCTACCTGTCAGTCTTGTCAGCATCGCGGCTGTCATCTTCGCGGCGACGATGTAAGTTCTTCTATCACCCATGTTGCATCAACTTATTTTTAATCTGTGGTCACGATTCACAGCGGTTGAAGCGGAGGAACAGGCCCACCAGGAGCTTGCCGAACAGCTACGCGTGGCTCAGGAGGAAAAATTACAGCAGGAAGCTATTTTCCAAGAGGAGAGAATATCACTGCAATCTGAGATCCAGCGTCTCAAAAGGAGCATGGAAGAAGCTGGTTCATCTGTCTCTAGGGAACAGGAGCGCAGGAGTCGGCTGGAACGTGAGCTGCACCAAGCTTCGGTCACAGCTGGAAGGTGACGCGACGGCACGACGAATACTGGAGGAGCGCAACACTGATCTTACAGCTGATATCGAGAGTCAGCAAATTGCTCTTGAGCAGGGCCTTGGCGGATGCAACATACCAGTCACGAGAAGCCGAACATCCTGCGGCAGGAGCTCGCTCGGGCCAAAGCCGAGTTCGAAGAAGTGAAGACGCTAGAAGCCAAGAATGGCTCGAAAGTCGTGGCCCTCCTTGAGGAACAAGCTAACAACTTGCGTAAATTGGAAGGCGCTCGTGCCCGTGGAGAAGATCTACAAGCGCAGATTCGGGCCGCTCGTGCAGAAAGTGATGAGGTGCATCAGGCTCTTAAGGAAGCCAGTGCAGAGAAGGACCGCCTCTTAAGGGCACAAGCTTCGGAACACGATCGCATCATCCGAGATCACAGAGCAGAAGCTGACGGAGATCGCGCCGTACTCGAACGCCAGTTCTTCGAGCTTAAAGCGGTGGTTGAGAGCAAGGATAGAGCAATTAAGGACTTGAAGGTGGAGGTGGATGTAGCCAATGCAGATGCAGTTGGTTTGCGCGAGGAGTTGCAACGCGTTCGAACATGAACTCGGGGAAGCGAGACACATGGAACGGATGCTCAGAGAGGACCTGCGCGCGGGACAAGTATCACAATCAGATTATGAACAGCGACTCGAGGATAGCGGTCGGCTACTGGCTCAGATCTTGGATGTCGCCATCACGTTCCGTGCCTCCCATGTGAAGGCTATGGGTTCGGCTCAAACGATGACGTCCCATACCAATTCAGCGAGACACGCTCCCTCGACAAATGCGCTCAACATGGCAGAATCAGCCGTTTCGGCGGGAATGCGGCATAGTATCATTGGGCACGGACACAATGAAGAGGCAGAGCCAATTGATCCTTCGGATCCTGCCACTGCCTTGGAGATTCTGCGCGAGTTCGACCACGACCATTTCCTCGAGGTAATATCAAAAACGGGGTCGACGATACGCAAGTGGCAGAAACAATGCAAAGAATACCGGGAACGTGCCAAGGGCAAGATCTCATTTAGGAATTTTGCAAAAGGAGATTTGGCGCTCTTCTTACCCACAAGGAACTCCGTGTCGAAGCCTTGGGCTGCTTTTAATGGTAAGTTGGAAACTCTGGGCCGGCGCATACCTACCTATAGGCGGGGGCTAACCTCCGATATTGTTCCGTCGTTTCACATTCAGTTTCGTTCCCGCACTACTTCCTTAAAGCAACAGGACATTTGGCTGAACAGTTGAAGACAAGGGAATGGATCGTGGCCAGAATTACCTCAATAACGGAGCGTATCGTCGACTATCAGGTGAGCCAACCGTGTTTTGCCCAACCCCACATGTTTGACTGGATGTTTGGATCACAACCCAGGATCCCACAAGCAATCCATATGGCCTGGGTGATGGTGTCAAGTACTACATGCTCGAAGTGGAAGATTGGACCCAGCCCAGCCAGAACAAGAGACGTGTTTCCTCCAGGAAGGTCTCCATTGACAAAACAACTAAGGATGGCAATCCGGCCATCACACCCACAAATAGTCCACCAGCACTCCCTCCCGTAATAGCGTCCGGACCGCCTGAAACCGAAGTGGAAGAGACCTTCCGCGTCACTCATCCTCCTAATTCGCAGTTCTTCCCAGTGCGCGCGCGGTCGAATTCTTCACCAGGTGCACGACCATCTTCCTTATCCCGACTCCTTGCGCAGGCTACAGAGAATCAGGTTGATTCACTCCCATCACAATTTGATGGTCACCAACGCGAAATCATACAGCATGAAATCCCACACGAGACATCGTCTTCGCCGAGGGATACACCGTCACCTCCACAAATCCCACATCCACCCTTGCAAGCTTCTCCACTCCAATCACGACCGTCACTCCCACCCATCATCTCGTCGGTACCCCAAAATATTTCCAGTCAGTCATCACCGTTACGACCTGTGTCGCGAGCTTCACGTATGTCCACCACATCCAAATTTTCAGGCAGGATACCGACGCTCGGTTCTTCGCCCGGAGCAGTGAAGGCACCGCCTACCACTGCTTTAGCAGACCAGACACTTCTATCATCGTCACCATCCAACGATGGGAACCCGTTCGGCTCGCCAGTCACACCCTCTCCAGAAGGTTCCGTGTCGGACGGCATGAACAACTTATTGAATCGAAACAGACGGCGGACGACGTCGTATCATGTCCCACGATCGTCACCTCTTGCAGGGAGCAGCTCATCGCAGAGCACAACTCAGCCAGCAAGGCCAGTTCTAACTGCGGCCAACACGTTAGCAAGCCTGGCAAGTGGCTGGGGAGTGTTCGGAAGGCGAAAGAAGGTAGACATAGGTTCTCTTGCCCCGACTGTCGAATCTCCACCGCCGGAGGAAGCCACAAGAGACGTGGGTTCGTCTGACCATGTCAGAAGCGCGTCCTCAGCTCGCGACTTGCTTAAGCGAATGTAATCATTTTATGTTTCCTTCAATATTTCCTGTGGGAAGCCAACTTTGAAATGCTATGATCTGTCACCCTTCCAAATGATGTGCGTGTGCATGCGTTATCACACCCTTTTTCTTATTCGACGCAAAAGTTTGCTACACGTACACGTGTCAAGGGTACAGGCACAATCGAAAGAAAAACATCTTTGTATCTAAATAGGGGTATCGATTGGATAGTGAAAGACGATTGCCCGATATGTGGCCATGAATAGGACCCGAAATGCAAGGACCAACTATATCTGCGATAGATACTGCCAACTCAACTCACCGAGAATTCCTCACGGCGCTTTCCCAAGTTCGTCTGAGCGGACATGAAGCCTGGAAGCGGTGATGGCCATGTAATTATCCCCAGAAGCATAAATGTACGAGTTGATTGCGCAACGATAGGCAAAGGGATCAAACTCTTGGAGGCCGTCAGAGATAGATCTTGGTCTCGGCTTTGGATAAAGGAGCCTAACTGAATTCCCTCGGCGAAACCTGGACATTCCGCAATCAAGTGGCGCTAAGCGGATGATGGGTTCACAAAATGGGCGAAAGTCGTATCGAGAGGAAGCTGAATGGCAATATGATCAGAGCGGATTTTTGTCGGGGTCAGTTTCCGTTTCAGGATGGACAGGGCTACCCTTTGAGATGCAAATGGTCAATTTCTCATAACTCCACAATCCCAATATGGGTTTTGCTGCAAGGGTCTATGAATCAAGGGACGAAGCCTTCCCAGACTTAATCTTTGAAACAGTAGGGAGAAACTTCGATGAAATGTCCCCAGAGACACGCAAGAATGAGTGAAGTAAATGTTGATTCAGTAGAGTTAAGATAAGCGGAAGGGAGTGGGGGAGCTTTCCGAGGAGAAATTGGGTTAAACAAACGATTTCTATGTCAAAACCACAGGCGAGTGCCAAGATCCTGCACCGATCTAGTTTGTTGGCCGTGAGAACCGGATCCAATTGGAGGGAGGGGGGAGGAGCGGTCGTGGGTGCAAGGGTCGTGACTATTCGCGTTCGGTCTGGACACAGGAAATGTCAGGGAGTGTCACAGCTGAAGACCGGCCAACTTGGCAATCACGGACGGCGTACCTCTGGAAAAACTCCTCGTCTATGGTCATCTGAGCCGGTTCTCCATATCGTCACAAATTTCATGTTCCAAGCCCATATAAAACCCTGCCGTGCTTCTCCAGATCTCCATCCGCTTCCTCTCTCTCAACTCCTTTGATTCACAGACGAGTTTAAATCATGGGTGGAGGTGCTGTTGCTAATGCTGCCTCGACTGCTGGGTATGCCCATCTCCTTGACCCAAACAGGAAATGGTACAACAACAGGCGGTGGGTACTCTTTCGCCGAACAATCGGCTCGCCGACAGAACTGACGTGTCTCTCGTCACTCAGGATTATTATCCTCAATGCGTGGATTGTCCTTCTGTATGTTCCTCTTAGCTCCCTTTGTTGGGCTTGTCAAGCTGACCCGGTCTCTCTCAGCCTCATCACTTCTTCAACCAATGGTTATGACGGAAGTATGATGAACGGTCTGCAATCCCTCACTCAATGGAAGTCCTACTTCCACAATCCTTCCGGCGGTAGATTGGGCCTCCTCAATGCCATCCAGGTCTGTCACCGACTGCCTTACCTTTTCGTGGCCTATATTGATCTGGTGACCTGTAGAACATTGGTAGTTTGGCTGCGTACCCTATCTCCCCTTACCTTTCTGATGGTCTTGGCCGTCGTACTGCTATCTTCATCGGTGCTGCCATCATGTGCATCGCTACCGCTATCCAAACCGCCTCTCAATCTTCCGGCATGTTCATTGGCGCTCGGTGCGTTTAAACTATTTTTACCATTGTAACGAGAAGCTCAATATCCACATGGCAGTTTCTTGATCGGTTTTGGCCTTACCTTTGCTGGTAATAATGGATCCCTGTTCAGGATCTGCGCATTTGACTGACAAGCATCTAGCTAATGCCGCCCCCATGTTGGTTACTGAAATATCTTATCCCACCTACCGCGCTCCCCTCACTTCTGTCTACAACTCCCTTTGGTATTCCGGCGCTATCATGTTTGTCCGAACCCTTGTTTGGCACCTTGTTCCCGACTAAAAATGGCTTCATAGTGCTGCATGGACGACTTTCGGTACCTTCAAGATCGCTGGTAGCACTTGGGCATGGCGTATCCCTTCTGCCCTTCAAGGTCTTCCCTCAATCCTCCAAATCTGCTTGATCTGGTTTTGCCCCGAGTCTCCTCGTTGGCTCGTCAGCAAGGGTCGGGAATCTGAGGCTCTTAAGATCCTCGCCTACTATCATGCTGACGGCAATAAGTAAATTAAAATGCTCAACTAATCTGATTCACGCTTCTAATGATTAAATACAGTGAGGATCCTCTTGTCAAGTACGAGTTCGAAGAAATTAAGGCCGCTATCGAGTTCGACCGCACCGTCGCTGCCAACATTGGCTGGAAGTCTCTCTTCACCAAGCCTGGCAACTTGAGGCGTCTCAGGATTATCGTTGCGCTCGCTTTCTTCTCTCAGTGGTCCGGCAACGGTCTTGTGTCATACTATCTCAACCGTGTCTTTGACGCCATTGGCATCACCGACCCAACCATCCAGCTCCTCATCAACGGTATTCTCCAGATCTGGAACTTGGCATGGGCTCTTGGTGCCTCCTTCTTGGTAGACAGGATCGGTCGTCGCGTCCTCTTCTTGACCTCTGTTTCCGGTATGGTCGTGTTCTTCACCCTCCAAACCGTCTGCTCGGCCCTCTTTGCGCAACGCGGGGACACCAATGCCGCTCACGCTGTCATTGCGTTCATCTTCTTGTTCTACGCCTCTTACGAGTATGTGATGCCTTTGGTGGTCCATTTAATATATGTTCTAACTTCGTTTTAGTTTGGCCTTCACCCCTCTCATCGTTTCCTACACTGTTGAGATTTTGCCCTTCGCCATCCGTGCCAAGGGCTTCACCGTTTTCAACTTCGCCATTTCCCTCTCCCTCATCTTCAACCAATACGTCAACCCCATCGCTCTCGGTATGTAGTTGCAATCAACAATTGGCATTAACTCATCTGTTTTTCGTCACCAGACACCATTGCCTGGAAGTACTACATTGTCTACTGCTGCTGGCTCGTTTTCGAGGGTGTCTTCTGCTACTTCTGTATGTCGTCGATTCTCCGTCGCATGGGATAGCCTTTAATATCTTCCCCTTAGACGTCATTGAGACCAAGAACCGCTCCCTTGAAGAGACCGCCGCCTTGTTTGATGGTGAAGATGCTACAGAACAGATCGCTCACATCGCCCACTCTAAGGTTGATGAGCCCCACGACGAGAAGCACTCTGGCTCCTTCCAGGAGCACAAGACTGCCGCATAAGTGTCCAAAATACTCCATACGCATCCCCTCCTAGTTTTACACTGCCGCCTTTGTTATTGATGATGATAATGTGACTTCTGGTTTTCACACTGTGGCAGCCTTTGTGGATGCGTTGGTTTAGTGTCCGAATCTCGGGTTTTCATGACGAAAGAACTTATCATATCCTCCTGTTCACTGTTCACGATATACCGAAATGTTTTCATGTGTCATGATTATTAGTTCTCCCCTCTTCCTTTCGACCTGTACTATTAATCCACGAGGTCATTGCCGATGTAGTGGTGCATAAGTTCGTTTCCAACCCGTTCTCTTCGGCAATCTACCCTTCACAATTCTTTTCACCCCAGTTTAAACCCTCACAACCTGACCCCTACCTGACGAGTCTCGTGCTGCATTTGCTTTGTTCGTGACCCACAGATGATCGATCCGATTCATGAACTCGAGGGACGACTGAACGACTTGAACTACCAGACCTAAGTGCATGACGCGAAGTTCGACCAGGCTACCATGTTTGTGCGACCCTGGATCATGACGGTCTCCAGTCTTCTTCAGCAACCGCCAATGTGACGACATTCGCCCTGCATATTTTGGTCAGCTGAACACCACAATCTTCTCACTAGCGCCGATTAAACCGCAAACTAAAAGTTGTCCCCCACCTTCTACCCGTCGTTTCTGCGGAGTTACACCGCAGAAACCGGTCGCCTTTGTAGGATGCATTGCGTGGAAAGAACTCACAGGAACAGACTGGCCCACTCTTTTGCGCATGGATTACTCCCAGAACCTGGAATTGGTCAGGCGCGTTCTGTGTCCCCTGACATAGTTATTCATGTGCGATAGAGGGCATTAGTGATAACGGAGACATTGTTTCCCAGGTGTTGCAGACGAGCGTGAGCGTTCAATTTACCGGGCCAAGCGTTGACTGGCTTCTGTTCTCATTTCCGATTTCGTGGGAAGAAAGGGAATCCGCCTCAAGTCCTCGGTCCGAAACATACTGGTCAGTGGTGGGAGCCGAGATTCTGGACCTGAACACCCATTCTTTTCATTGTGTGTAATGACACTAATTCGTAGCGGTGCCATGTGCGCCAGTCCCCGACTCTGGTGTTTACCACCATCAGGGTGATTGTAACCGTTTTATGCTTCAAGAAATTCTTTTTTATGACATTGGTACTGAGTCCAGGCATTCCTTCCGCGACTAAACGTTCCATCCTTTGGATATCCTTTTATTTGATATTTATTCATTTATTTTCGTTTAAGTCTGCTGTAGGCTCAATTCAAGAACACAAGGTGATTTAACAAGGGAAATTTGAAATTCATACAAGTCAACCAATAATGTGCGATGAAGCAAGGGACTAATACCGTATCACAGGACCAGCAAAAACGGAGAGAAGCATTGCTCAAGGGACGCCTTGCTTCGCAAAGGAGAAAACGGGGCTTGTTATGAAAATGGGGGCAGTGTACAAGGTACCTTTATCCCCTTCGATTCAATTGGTGCAGACTGAAATTTCCAAATGACAATCCTTCAATTACTTGTGGGGTGGTACTCCACACAGGCGTGCGCTATCAATATCTTTCGATGCTCACACTCCCACAGTTCGATGTCATTTGGCAGAGACTTGTAACCATTTCAAGTCGACAGGACCCCCCTCTTACTTCGCAGAGTCGTGGACGGGGTAGATGGACACTTAACGGACTCTGAGAATTGAAGCCCAACGGGCGGGTGAAGTTAATATTCTGTCTCTATTTAAGGTCTGAGAGGGCCTTCATCAACCACTGATCCTCCAAGACTACACCTGAATCTTTGTTTTCCCATCGCCACCAACCGCCAGCGATACCGTCCCTAAGTAAAGGTGACTGAGCCGGTACCTCAGCTCTTCCGAACCTGGTGGACTACTATCACAATCACATCTGATAGACTGATACGAGAAGTCCGACCGCCGTCGCTCATATGAGGGCCTTTCAACCTCCAATGAAAGTAAACCAAGGATGTCCGCAGTTGTCCACCAAGGCCGCCCATCGCAAGAAATTCGGAAGTGTCAGCGACGAAAGGAAAGTAACCCCAAAAATACACCTCTTGTGAACTTCGTAGACCGAACTCAAACGCGTTTGTGGCTTCATGGAGATCGAGAAAATGTCTGAGCGCGGCGATATGGCGATTCTTCGCCTCCCTTCGTGGTCGAAATGATCGCTATCTCTGAAGCTCTGACCCCTGCCATCTTCGAGCCCCTTCAGGTAACAGTTTCGAAACTCGCGTGGTTGGCAGGACTTCTTATCGCAGCAATCACAGCGTTTTTTTACTCACACCTAACCATATCAACGGTGCGCCGGTGACGCTGCCTCTTGAAAGCTCCCTACAGTCCAACTGAACGGCAGTTGGCGTAAAGGGCCCTATGGACAATCTAGCTTGCAGTGTTGACAAAACGACGAAGGGTACTCTCTGACTCCGGTCTTCATTGGCCTCATAGGCAGACTGAAGTTATGTACATCAAGGTTTCGCACCTAACGCTCCGTATGCGTCCCAAGCTGTTGCGGTCTCCCAGGCTGGTGATATTCATAAGATCCGCGCACTTCTTTGGCTTCTTGTCTTTGCTTTCTTCCCTCTTTCACCTGCGTCGGACGCGGATATGTCGGAGGTGCTATCACCGATCTGGGGACAATGACCACTGTGTCACCGAACGATCTCGATATATTCTCTTGCCCCGGTTTATTCCTGTTTCAACTGTCATCGACTACCCTTCAAGCCCGTCTAATTCGCCGAGTTCAAATCTGAACCACCCCTTCATTTTTCCTTAATTTTTACGGCGCCTGGGTTCGATTATTGAGGCCCTTAGATGTCGCTCACACCGCAGCTTTCGTACCTGGGTGTTCATGCGCTCGTCCGATTTTTCCTGCCTAAGTTTTCCCGGAGCTCCATGGAAAGTTCGACAATAGTTGCGGATACCGGGGTGGAACGGGAGTTTGGATCCTTCATTTCACGGACACTGGGGATCCATATTTGAACGCCACGGCATCTCGTTCCTACTTCAATGCTATATTGTTGTGGTAGCCTCCAGTTTCCTGACCTCTATGTTTATCGTCTTGACTACGATCCTCATCGCTTGTAACTTCCTCGCACAATGAATTTACTGACCTACCATCCCACCAGGACTGCATTCGATGTACACATCATTCCCCTATGCAGAACAGCGCATAATGACATTTGGTCGCCGCCTGAGTTGCTCGACTTCTACACTCTTTAGCGATTATGTGTCGGAGTCCTTCCCCGTGATGCTGGGTCGCGGCAGTCCTCTCACTCTAGCTAGTATCGGAGGTTGCCCTGGCAGACCTTAATTCTCCAGCGGGTTTAGGTAGGATTCAGTTGCCTCCCGCCTAGCCACCTTTCCTCGCGATCTGGCCCTCATACGAATGGCCTTGGGAGTCGGAATACTTCATTCAGCGGGACTCATCACTTTATGTTCACTTCAATTCGTTGTACTCTCGAATACCTGTATCGGAACGACTTATACTCTGTATCCATCCAAGGCGGGCCAGGGAGAGGGTTTTATGCCACCCAGTCGCTGATGGTGCATTATGCATTATGGCCGAGCGACGACATCGTCATCCAACATGACAGTAAATGCAATTTCACGGCCAACCCGCCCGACTTGCCGACCAATTTTGTAATGGTTCAGCTGCATACTTCGCGCGGCTGCAAACGCTACAGCCACCGTGGGCTTCAATCTCCAGGCCACACCTGTCACCGGGGACCTTTGCCCGTCGGCAGCACTCGATTATCAGTGTGCTGATAGCGTTCCAGCCCTAATTCAACTATTCCCGGTCAAGAACGAGGTGGTCGGTGGCAGCAGGTAAATCAAATCTCTGCATCGCTTATTTACTGCAAGTGAGCTTTACTGCTTCTTGCCAAAATCACGCTGTCGTAGGATATCAGACACGAGCGCTCTCATGTGCGCAGATCCTAACTTCATCCTCAGGAAAGACAGCATAATTAAAAAGTTTATACTAACACAATCAGCGAAAAGGCAAGAAGAAGGGGAAGAAGAAGAGGAAGATATCAACACAGCAACGGGCAATGAAGACCTATGAGGACATTGAACTCCACGGGGAAACACACTGATAAATGGATAAGGGAATGTATATATATACCACAACCAGTTAAGGGAAAGGAAAAAAACACATTACAGAGTCGCTGAGAGACGAGGGGAGGAATAAAGGAGATAACTGACAACAGAAAAAGGACTGTGGTGGATAAAGCTAAACAAATAAGAAGGGACAGGCGCTAATGAAGGTAAGTACATAGATGGAAACGAGGAGTACGAGGTTGCAGCAAGAGAGAGAAGAAAATGCGAGGCAGGACAGAGTGGACTATTCGATGATGACCACGAACCAATGGGTGACCAACCAACCAGCCAACAAAACACAGCATCCCGATTAAAAACCATACTAGCGAGTGAGGGAAGAGGAGGGGGGAGATTATACAGAAAATTATTGTCAAATGATGATCCACTTTTAACCGCCATAATCATCATTACTGTCCATCAACCACATCCACCGAGCGAAAAAAACCCCTTTCTTTCGGATTCCCTTATATGAGATCGACCGGAGGACTTGAACGGGCGCCGTCGATGGCAAATGGATAACGATGGGCGGAGAGAGATGATGATGACACACGACGTTGCTGTTGGTATTGAAAAACGTGATGAAACCTGTTGTTGGCTAGCTGGAAAACCATTGCTGAAAACCGATTGAAAACCATTGACCGTTGACCAGTAAAAAGATTGAAGGGGAGAGAAAAAAGAGAACACAGATTGTCCACTGTTTTGGCTGCCAAACCCTCTTGCCGCTGCTGCTGTTGCCGCCGCTCATAATCCCCCCCCCTCCGTCTGATGTGACTTCCCACGCCTGCCTCATTGCGAGCTCTGTCCGCAACGCTGCTCAGCCCATCTTGCCATCCTTCTTCTTCTGCTTGCGGGGTGGTGTCACCGGTCTTCCCATGTTCATGCCTCCGTAAGGATACTTGGGCTTCTTCTCTGCTGGTTTCAATATCTGCAAAAGGGGTTAAGGGAGGTTGCGTCATGAGTGGGTTTACAGAAACTGATCAAGGATGGGATCAAACGAACCTGGAAGGAACACAGTAGGGTTTCGTCCACGCTCATCATCGCACCCGCATTGTCAAACTCTCCACAATAATTCGGCGCAGAGAACAACGTCACTAAATGTCGTTTCGCAAAAAACTCGTAACCGTCCTCGACGACCTATTTTTAAAAGTAAACAAACAAACCCCATCAGTCATCAATGGAATACCCCAATTATTAATGGTTTTGACAGCGCCGAAAGGAACAAAAACTCTCCGCGCCGTATAAGAGCCAATCACGGTCCGAGTTTCGTCATGCACGGGGCCACGACCAAAAAAAACCAAAACAAAAACAAAAACAAAAAACGAAGGGGTGGGTAGAGACTTACCTGATGTGCTCGACAAATCAAATCCATGTCGTGTTTCTGCAAAAATCGTGACACGACGTCTGGTCCAAAGGTAAACGATACACCTCGATCGTTTTCTGACCATCCTGTAATGTCCTTGTCTGGGTCTGACCACAGCAAGTCACAAAGCAACCCTAAGTTTATTTTATTTTTCCACCCATTTAGCAATGATGAGGGTTAGTCAGATGGAAAAGGAGATGTACCTGTATCCGGGACATCCGTCGGTCGCATAACTCTGCGTATCTGCTCCATCGATTGTAGGTCAGGGCTGAGGCCACCGTGCATCGTAAAGATCTTTTCGTCAATGATGGCTGCGATGGGCAGGCAGTTGAAGCAGTCTGTGAAGGTCTTCCACAGTTTGATGTTATACCGGCGTTTACCTGTGAAAAGAAAGGAAAGGAGAAAGTCATCAGATAAAAGGAGAAGTTGTGCGGAGAAGACTTGTTTGGGGAAGAGGAAACTTACATTCGTCATAAAAGCCGTAAATCCTGTTGATACTGGCGCACTCGTGATTTCCACGCAAAATGAAAAAGTTTTCTGGATATTTGATCTTGTAGGCAAGGAGGAGGCAGATGGTTTCTAGGGACTGCTTTCCTCTATCGACGTAGTCACCAAGGAAGAGGTAGTTGGCTTCTGGAGGAAAACCGCCGTACTCGAAAAGTCGGAGAAGGTCATAGTATTGACCATGAATATCGCCTATATTAAATCGGTATGTCAACAAAAGGGGGTTGGTGGGCATGAAGAGAAGGCGTGGGGGGCACAGCATACCGCAAATCTTGATGGGTGCCTCGAGTTCGAGGAGAATAGGCTGCGTGATGAAGATTTCGCGCGCTTTTGTGCAAAGGTACTTGATTTCGTATTCTTGAAGTTGTACAGGCTTGCCAGGTCTGTTTCCGCGTACTGTTTGGGGAAATGTTCAAAAAGGGAGTGAGTCAGCAAATATGTTTTGGTTTGGATGAGGGTAAAGGGAGATTGGCCACGTCATCCAGACAGCATCAAATTTTCAAGAAAGAAAATGGCTGTCTAGCGCGGAAAAAACAGCTGTGGAAGACGATGTGAAAAAATTTGATGGGGTGTGTGTGTGTGTGGCAAGGCCAGCGGCGAGAATGAGGAGCCCAACAATCTTTCTCTGCTGGGCCCCGGCTGTCGTTCTCCGCCACTCGCTTGAAAACCAAGAAGGTGCCGCGCACGCTGTGTTCCGGGGAGTCCGGATAAGTGGAGAAAGAGCAGATTGGAATATTTTGCTTGACGCGTCAACGTCGCACGAGAATTGACCTGGAGAGAATTTGGGCGAAAAGAAAGTTTGATCTCACCTTCGAGTAGACGGTCAATCACAGAGTCGAGATCAATATCCGGTGTTGTTTCTGCCATGGTTCAGGTAGAGAAAGGGGGAAAGAGGTCTGACCACCGGGTGGAGGGGGGTGGAAGGGTCGAGGTGTCCTGTGAGGAAAAGGGGGGGTCTGTGGGGTGTGTGAGGGGTGTGTTGGGAGGAGGTGAAGGGGAGTTGAGACGAATAAAAAGATAAATTTTGGGTATTTAGAGTGAGAGTTGGGAGTTGTTGTGCGAGAATATCGATGACAGAAGGGCAGTGTAGATAACACTCTTCTGTCCAAAACCGGCAAACTTCGGACTCTACCCGTGGGAATCAGTCATGTCACACCACAAACTCAAGTCACACCATAAGTAATTTGTATAACACCCCGTTAAATTACAAACAACAACAATGAAATAAGATCATATCCAGCTAAATACTTCAACCATCCACATCTACTGCGTCGCAGTCACCGCTCTTCCACCTATCGAGGCATCTGCCGGGCCACCCTCTGAAACTGCTCCAGCAATCACGGGGCGACGACGCCTTCTCCGTCTATATTTATGGAGTCATCAGCAAGTTTCCAAAGGTATCAAAACAGCTGTTGGACTAACCTTGGAAACAGTGGTCCACGAGGCATAGGCCGTTCATCTAAATCAAGCGAGATGTTGGTTGCAGCCTGCAAAGCCTGCACGTAACCTTCCAGTCAGCTCACAAGGTCCCCGAGACCAAAACCATTGACATTGTTAATCTCACCTCAATCCATTCAACAACACCCGTCACGTCCCTCGCCTGCAACAAGAACTGTTCCCCTTCCAACCTCACCCGGATCACGTTCTTCCGTTTCGTGTAGTCGTTCCCTAAACCACTCTCCGCCTGTTGCATCGAATATGCTCGAATCAAATCTTCGGAGCCGGCATCAGGTACAAAGTCCCTCTCCCGATTTGTGTACAGGTACTGTTGAGTTGATTGACCGCCCGTGATAGACTGCTGTTGTGGTTGCTGTTGGGAAACGCCATGTATGCTCGAATATGACGATGACATCGGCGTTGCACGACCCGTTGTCGGCGATGTCGACTCCATCAGTCCACTTTGTGACGAGGTTGACATCGGTGTTTGTGACCTCATGCTCACAGAATATGGTGACGGCGATCTCGCAGGTGTCGATATCCCACTCCTTGGGATATTCAGACTTGGTCTGGGTGATGGACTAGGCGCGTTCCTGTCGCTGAAATGAACGTCACTCTTCGACCTCATGTGATTCCTTCCTGGTTTCAAGAAACTCGCAAACCGCGACCTGGAGCTCGAAGGGGTAGGAGGAAGAGGAGGAGAGTGGGGGGGATGAATACCCTCATCACCCTGTACCACCATTGACGGCATCGTACCCGGTGTGGGCACAATCACCAAATCCCTATCCTCTTCGTCATCTAGCAAACCACTTCCATCCCGACCTTCTGCCTTCATAATCCTCTGAACCTGCCTCTCAAAGTCCCTTCTCTCCTCCGCCAGCCTCCTACTCTCCCTCGTTTCAATCTGAATAGTCGGCACCGTACCAGCATGGCTCGGCTGCAAGCTCACATCCCCCGCACCAACCTGTTTCTCCCACCACTCCCCAAGCACACCTACTCCCGCATGCCCAGGTGGACATTTATACACCTTAAACACTGTCCCTTCAAGCACACATAGGACTCTCCGCCATTTGCGGTCCCGAGCCTGTGTACCCGGTGCACTAAACTCCATCTTTCTCGGCATAATAGCTTTGAGATATATAGGATTCACGTATGCCGGAAGCTTTTCTCGGCCCTCGTCTTCTCGGGGCATGACTTTATATTTGGGATGGTGAGGTGCGAATGAGGGATACGGTGGTGGCTCGGACGACTCATCGAACATCGGCATCGAACGACGTCGACGCATATATATTGATGTCCTACTCAGTCGATTATTATGTTTGGTCGCCGGTGCTGCTGCGGGTGATGACACCGGCGCATGGGCGGTAATCGGTGAGATGGGGGGGGCCAAGTAGTCCCGTCTCTCTGCTGCCTCTTCATCATCATCCTCCTTAATCTTCTCATCCTCCATCCTCCTCTCCCTTTCCCTCTGTTTTTCTTTCTTTTCCTTCTCCCTCTCCTTTTCCTTTTCCCGCATCCTAGCCAATTCTTCGTCCTCCTCAGCCCTCGCTTCTTCTTCCATAATCCTCCTCTTCTCCTTCGCCTCAATCGTGTGCAAGTCAATCAAGCTTTGGCTGGCACGTTTATACATCTTTGGCATCACAAATTGCCCATTACCACCACCACCTCCAGCACCACCATCAGGACTGAGCATCAAAGTCGAACTCCTCTTGGGCGTCGGCATTCCTGGCATGATAAAACTCGTCCTTATCCCTCCCATACCTGGTCTCGGCGTCGTCGCCTGCGAAGTGGGGGTAAACGAAGTCGAATAACGAGCAGAAGAGTGTGAGGAATAAGAATATGGTCGCCCAGGGTGTTGACTCGTTGCCGTACTCGTAGTAGCAATAGCAATAGCAGAAGTAGAAGGGACCGCAGCAGTACTCCCTTTCGCACTGAAATAGTCTCCACCTCCACCAGCATGTTGTTGCCTCAGGGTCCCTGTCGGAGATTGTGCAACAGGCGACTTTGGCTTTACTATTATTGAACCTTGAGCCTGGGTGGTAGTAGCGCCACCACCACCTCCACGGAACGAAGCGTTATGACTCGTACCCGTAGGCGTCTTTGCTGGATCGTAATGTTCCCCACCTCCGATAAAAATGGAAGTCGAGCAATCTCGAGCCTTCCCTTTGCCCTTCACATCCACAACAGGCTGCGTAACAAAAGAAGGAGATGCCGAAGCAACAGCTGAAGAAGTTGTTGGTCCTCGGGGAAATATAGGTAAATTAAACCTTGAGGTGTCTACCTCCGGTAAATGGCCCTTTGCAGCAGCAACAGAGTGGTTCTGGTTTGGAGTCGGCGTGGACGAAATTAGACCTGTCGATGACGCTTGGAATGATTGAGTTTGTTTTTGTATTTGTGAAGAAGCCGAGCCCAGAGCATGGATACGTGTAGAAGGCGGCGTAGGCTGTTTCAATAACGGGACAGCCCTCATTCCCATCAACTCTGGTATATGGGATGAAGGCTCATGAAGCGCAGAGTGGTACGACGATCCCGAGGAAGGCGACCACTGCATTTCCTTCCCCTCCGAACGCGAATGCGAATAATAATCGTGGCCGAAATGATCGAAACGACTGCTTTCACCTTGACTGGCCCAGGCATCAATGACACTGTCCTCGCTCACGTCAGACCCTAGGAAATCTGAACCCGAGCTGTTCAATCTCGAAATTCCTTCTTCCTCATCTCCTGTGTCATCCTCCCCATCGTCCTCCTCTTCATCGTCATCCTCTCTATCATCCACCTCCTCGCGTCCTCCTACCCCCCTCCCTGCTCCCTGAAGAGGTAGTGCTGGCATACTATTCAACTGTGCCCGCGTCGCCTTCTTCGCTCGCTTGTCTGTCTTCTCACTTGATCTCCCACCGACACCACTAGCACCAGGAGTAGTGAGACCAGTTCCCGAAGGGCCCCCACTCGGCCCAGCACCATGAACAGAAGCAACACCAAACGAACCTGTTTTCGGTGGCAAAGTTGGCAAATTTAATAAAGGCAGTGGTGTAGGACGTGTAATGATCGTAGGTGATAACCTCGCATATCCCATTTCCGTCGGGATGGTGAAACTGATACGGTGATTGACTGGTGGGAGGCTGAGTTTAGGGTGGTTGTGAGGGGGTCCGTATATGGAGGTTCATAACAGGTGGTAAGGGTTTAGGATGAGCACTCATAGGTGCGAAAGCGCCTGAAGCGGCCATGGTATTGTGTGGCTGGGTACTGATAGTGGCGATAGTAGAAGTATTGGGTCGAGCAACCGGAGTGGGAGACGTGGAAGATGATGCTGTGAGTAGGGTTTCTGGGGTTTCTGATGGTCGGGTAGGAATAGGTGGTGATGACGATGGTGATTGCGAACCCGTGAGTGCTGATGCAACACTAGTTGAGTCCAGAGTCGATGGCACGGAGTGTGGGGTGTTTGGACTAGGTACGTCAGGCTGTTGTTGTTTCGATAATGAGTTTAATCGTAGTTGAGAAAACGACCGCTTGAGTTTGAGTAGAGGACCAGGCCTAGGCGACGCGCTTGCGCTGCCAGTCGTAGACAGTGAAGCCTGTGCGGTGCTGGGCCGTCTCGAACCCCCAGCAGCCACGGGGCGTTTGTTTGGAGGCTGTGCTGGAAAGGTTTGCGGTGAAGTCGCCGGCGTGGGCATACCTGACACTGCCGTCAAAGGCTTCGTAGGATCCATCAACACAGGTAGCCCATCGACGCTTCTTCCATTCCCACTATTTATACTCCCCACGGTTCCAAGAGATTGTTCTCGCGTGGATCGAGGTCGAGGTGAAGGAGGAGAACGGGACGCATCTGTTTTCCTACTATTTCGAGGTGATCCAGGGCTTGTCCGCAGTGGAAAATCTTGGTTTACTGATGATTTTGCTGGCTGTGCATCTTCACCAAGACGGGCAGGTGACCTTTCCGATGACCCCGAACGCTTTGAGAACTTGAATTCACTGTCACGCTGCCTATTGCCCGAAACTTGTTGCAGTCCGAGATGTGGTTGTGACATGTAAGGTTTCATAACAGCATTAGTATCCATCGAGTCGGTTTGCGAGGCATAGGGGTAGCCTCCTAGTTCCCCGTCGTCGTTGGTCTTCCGAGCCTTGATTATCCCTTTGAACTGCGAGAGGAGCTTGTTAGCTCGAGACTATGCAACATGGTCAGATGTCTAGGGTACGGGAGCTGGAAGCGGCGGCCAAGACGCACCGTGCGCACCTGGCGAGACGAAGGGGTTCTCGGGGGCTCTTCCATAGTTCCAATGGTGGCGAAGTTCTTCCAAAGATGAAAGGCAGTTACTGCATGTACTCAATGCTGTGGTTGATGATCGACAAACAAATGGGGATGAATCACAATTAAGCGATGAGATTTGTTCGTAAACGGGTCAGATACCAGGCTCAGGCGTCGAGCAGGGGGTACTTACGAACGACAAACGTAACCAATATCAGTCGAAAAAGGAATATCTGTACGGGTTAGATGATCTGGTCGTACGAATGGTATGTTCGTGAAAAGCCGTAAGTCGTGAAGGGTGGTGGACAAAAGTGAACGGGGAGAAGGCGGAACGAACAACGTTGGCGCTGGACAAGAATAATCGTGGAAAGATGGTCTTCTCGAGAGACACTTCATTTACTCGTCCAATACTACGTCCGCTCCCACAGTTCCGCTGACAATACCTGCCTCGGCTGTCGTAAATCACATCTCTTCGAGCTAAATGATCTTAAAGATGATGGCCAAGCTTCGCAGGTACACAGGGGAAGGTGCTCCTGTTATCTGGGCCATACCTTCTAGCTACAACTTTCCAGCATCTGGACTTACGTCAGCGCCACGGTGTGGAGTTATTTCGTGATGTCATCATCCCCAAATAACCTTCTTCAGAGTTTGGTGTTTACTCCCAGCTGAACTCCGCATGGGTACTCGTACTTTGTAAGAAGCAGTAGCAAGTCCGAGAGAGGGGATATGGTCGTTACAATTATAATATGTTTGAGACTGGGAAGGATATGATGGTGGATGCCTGGTTACCAACTAAGCGAAATTAACACTAGGAAAGCAATGAGTACAGTGCGTAGAACAATGCGGAGCGGCTCACTACCGCTTCGCGTCCAAGTCTGCACATCCGAGCGACAACATATTGGGTTTTCGACTTTTGTTCACTATTGACCAATACTAACCAACGTTCTTTCAGTATAGAAACCCCTCGACCCATCCAACGTTGTACTTGAGACTTTCGAATATAGTCGCACCAAAAGGTGATTCTTCATGTTCTCAAAGGCTCTCGTACGCCCCCCAGCAACCCGCCGCCCACTCCAGTGTCACCTATTTTTGAGTGAAGTCATCAAACTCGCTTACTCTTGGCGCCCACACCCCTTCTCTATCCTCGGCATTTGAAAAATTCTGATCGGACCAACCACACTCGCCGTCTTGCCCGTACTGGATTGACACAAGCGTTCTGAAGCAGTTTAAAATTTTTGAATTGATAGGCGCAATGCGATAGCAAATTTGACTTTCCTACTGCAGATCGGCCATCCCTTGGCGTTCTTCGATGACGAGGTTTCCTCTCTCTCCCCCCACCAACTCAGCGTAGGAGTGGACATCTTTATCAGGTGGAGGACCAATCATTACCTAGGCGGCGCTTTCAAAAATAAAAGAGGAATAAAACATAACCGTGGTCGAAATTTCCGTATTTCTAAAGGTCCCGGGACTACAAGATAAATCCACCTACGGAAGGAGTGTCCATCCATGCCATGCGACGACGGGCGCTGTCATGTCGGGGTTTTGACTCCGACAACTTCGGAAGTTTTAAAGCGGGTTTGCCATTTCAACACACGTTTGGGTGAGGCGCACAGGTGAGGCGCGCATGGAATGACAGATGGTGAACCCGAAACGAAACAGCTAAATATGGAACACATCCTTTCCCGCCACGATCCATAGCGTGGTAGGCAGACCAACTTCGAGCTCAACCCTCTCACAACCCAAAATTCAAACTGTCGTAGAGTGCCGTGCCTGTACCTCGAAGTGCTCCTCGAGCGCCAACTACGGCGTGATAGAGGATTTACGGTCAGCTTGCCGGTATGTGCCATGCGAGTACCATCTCGAGATTCTTATCAAGTCCGCCAGGAGTTTGCCAAGAAGAAAGTTGACGAAGACTCACCACGGCAATATGGATATCCGATGTTCCTATAATAATTGCGCTCGTCTATATATTAAGTAGCACTGGAAGCAGGTATCTTCACCACTTGGCAGCATGACCCCTCAAATCAGGGAGGCGACCCCCACCGAGGTTTATGTGTACACTATCCTCCGCAATTACAATGTGGGGCAACTCTACAATTCCATGCATACCAAGACGATGATGACAGTCGGAAGCTTAATTGGTTTCTTCATCTCTGGCGCCGCTGTTACTTTGGGGGTTTCTTCCATCTGGCTTTTATCCTCTTAAAGGGAAGCACGCTCGAGACGGTACTACTTCTTCTGCACATATACTGTCACGTTACTCTTGCTTCTTGTTGCTGCCGAGATCCTGGGATTTGTCAATTGCGACTACGACGCGGTATCCTTTTTCTGGCCAGTCGGCAAAGCGAAGAAATATTATTTCAGGATAGCCAGGGCCTCCTTCGCGACGTTATTGTCGGTGGCTGTCTTAACGGATGGTCTCCTGGTGCGTTCAACGGTGCCTCGATGTTCAACACCCAAGGCCCATTCTGATATTTCCTATTAAAGGTGTGGAGGTGCTTCTTGGTCCAGAGAGTACTGGGTCGTGGCTCACCAAAGTGGTACAATTTATTCTGGGTCTTCCCGGCTTGTCTTTTTTTGTTGACAGTCGGTACGAGACAAGAACGTAACTGGATGAACAATTTATTCACTTTACCCGTAGCTTCGGGGATCGTTGCCGTCATAACCGGGGACGGCACTTTAAGTAGTAAAGCAGCCATTATAGCGCTCGCGTCCAACGTAGCTTTAAACATCCACGCAACACTTTTTATCACCACTCGACTCCTTCTCCACAGGCGGATGGTTATAGCATTTGTGCAGAATAAAAAGCTGGCGTCGCAACATATCTACATTGTTAGGATCTTACTGGAGTCAGCAGCCGTAAACTTACCAGTTACAATTGCTACTGCTGTTGGCTTTGGGAATCGAAATAACCTTAATGCCGTTATGTTGCCTATCTTCACTGCGAGTCAGGTAAGTTCAAGCTAACTCTGGGTGTTTGATCCGCTCAACAACCTTTTTCTGCGTAGGTGCTTGCAGCGGTGCTCATCATCCATCAAACAGCGCTGAACAGAGTATTCAACCAGCGAAAAGAAGCCGAGATCAACAAGTTATTGGAAAGGAGGGAGTACGGTCATATTTCTGGAAACGTGGAAACGTCCATCTGAAGGACAGTGTCAAGATGCATGGAAAATCCTGGTAATATGCTTCAATTGTACATATTCAACTGGGTTAAAATTTCCTCTCAAGTTCCTCAAGAAAGCCTACTAATACCGTCCCCTCCATAAACGGGTGGTAATTATCCAGGTCCCTCTTCGACCAGAGGGGTATTCACTATGTCAGATGCTTCTATTCAAGTCTATGTAAAACCATTTCAGAGAAGCACAGCTCGGTTGAAAACGATTGCCTGTGTTGCGACAATGCGAGTGCCAACCTACTACCGCTTCGCGTGCAAGCTCTCACATCCGAGTAGCTATACGTTGGGCTCCCGCTGACTTTTGTTTTTTAATAACCAATATTAATCAATGTTCTTTCGGATTATAAACCCCTCACTGAACCCATCCATCATTATACTTCAGTGTTCACGTTCTCAAATACTCTCGTGTGCCCCTCCAGCGACCTACCACTCACTCCGGTGCCATGTATTTTTGAGTAAGGTCATCGGACTCCCTTACTTTCACCCGCACCATCCTCAACGCTTTGGGGGTTCCAGTCCAACCAACTACACTCGCTGTCGCGCCCATACTTGATTGATAGTAGCATTCCGAAATGGCCTAAATTTGTGTTGTGCGCGGCTTAGGTGTCTAAACACATCTTTTACCCTGTCGGGATCTACATATAGCTTGGTGCGTACTGATTTCAACCAGGCTCTCACAGTCCCAAATTCAAACCGTCCCAGCAGCGTCATGGATTCATGCCTGTACCTCAAAGCGCTCACCGAGCCAACCATGGCATGATGAAGGGTTTGGCGCCATCTTGTCAATTTGCCGAGCACTACCTCAAAATTCTTGTCAGGTCTGTCAGAACCGCGGTGACAGATGGCAATTATTACATGGATAACTAAACAACGGGCCTATAATAATCACATTTCCCCTATATATTTGAAGCAGCACTGGCAGCCTGAGGCATCTTGCAATGCCTGCCAGTATGATCCCACAAGTCAGGGATGCAACTCCCACCGAAGAGAATACGTACACCATGCTCCACAACTACGACGAAAAGCTACTCTACAGCTTCATGCACAACGGGGCAATGGCGACAATTGGAAACACAATTGGCATTTTCTTCTCTGGCGCTGCTGTTACTTTGGGATTTCTTCTATCTTGCTATTGTTCTCGAGAAGGGAAGTACGTTCAAGGCGGGACTATTTCTTATGCACATACACCATCATATTGCTTTTGCTCCTTATTGTTCATGAGACTCAAACACTTATCGTTTGCAACATCAACACAATTTTATTTTTCCAGTTACGCAGCAGAACACAGAAATATGCCTCTATACTAAGCCGAATACTTTTCATGACCCTAGTGGTCATAGCCGGTTTTACAGACGGTATCCTGGTATGTGTAACAGTGCTTCAGTCCGCGCAAACTGTTCTGACATTTCTTATCATTGATCAAAGGTATGGAGGCGTTTCTTAGTTCAGAGGTCACTGGGTCGTGGCTCGTCGAAGTGGTGGAATTTATTCTGGATCTTTCCAGCTTGTCTTTGGGGTACAACAATTGGTACGAGGCAAAAAAAATACTGAACGAACACATTATTCACTTTGACCCATAGCTGCAGGGACCATTTCTGTCATCTTGAATGATGAGACTTTGACTGTTGAACTTGACACTTTAGCGTTCACATCCAACATAGTTTTAAACATCCACGCAACACTTTTTATCACCCTCCGGCTTCTCCTCCACAGATGGATGGTCATAGCATGTGCACGAGATAAAAAAAATTGATAGTGCAACACACCTACATTGTTGGAATCCTACTGGAGTCAGCTGCCATAAATTTACCAGTTACTATTGTTGCTGCTGTTGGAGCCACTGGGAACGTCCTTGAAGTCATCGCGTTTCCGATTGTCGCTGCGAGTCAAGTAAGTTAGCTCATTTTGGGGGTGTTTGATGCTCAGCAACCTTTTCTCATGTAGGTGCTCGCAGCGGTTCTCATCATCCATTAAACAGCGCTGGGCAGAGTTTTCAGCCAGCAGAGAGAAGCCGAGATCAGCAGGTTGATGGAAAAGAGAGACTCGGGGTACAATATTTCTGGAGGCGTGGAATCAACCATCTGAGGGATAGACGCCCATAACACGGAAAGTACCTGTAATGTCCAAGATAATATTATAACCTACATTTGCTATTTTGCGTGATTCGCGAACTGGAGACTTCCCTCGGGCTCCTGGCATGAACTTTGTGGTGCTTTAGTTTGTAAAGTGGAAGTAATAATTCGGGACCCATCTCGATCAGAAGGGAACACCGCGTCGGATGTTTTAATTGCGGGCAGGCGTAGTCCACATCTGGTTGATTTTTACCCAAGGGCTGAAGAAAAATGAGAATCATACGAGAGGCAAACTTGGAATCCTAAACCTAAGTCTCCGTACCCTGCACCGTTCTAGCTCCAGCCGCAATGGTGGCCAGCTGTGATCCAAAGGTGGGAAATCTTCACCAACATTGACAAGAGCGGGGGAAAAATCGGATAAAAAGAAGACCTCAATATCATGAGGATTAAATTCCATGAGACAAAGCTGCATTTTAGAAGATGAAGGACCGCATTCCGGAAACGCAAGGACGAGGTTTGAAAATGCTGTTTGGACAGTTTTTTTTTTGCTATGGCGGGAAGAGAAGGGGGCCATGGTCTTGGCTTCATGCTGGTGCCCGCTCCTAAATTCCGAGGTGAAGATTGAGCTTTGAATAGGCAGTATGGCAGATCAAAATACTGACATCGTCCTGCACGAAATCCAGAAGTGTTGATAGTCCCCTTGCACAGTTCGGCAATGCTTTAACCTCATTTTCAATGAGCATGCAACATTAACCATCGATACTGTCATCATCCATGGAGGCTATTGGGTTGACTAGCTTGGCTCCCTTGCTAGCCTATAACTCAAATGTCGAGTAGTTGCTGGTGATTCCGTGAAAGAATATCTACAGACAGTTGTAGTTATTGAAAATCCAATAGTAAGTGCTGCGCCGCATCAGGTCGTGGACATAACCCACGGTTCCAAGAGATTGACCTCGCATGGATCGAGGACGAGGTGAAGGAGGGGAATGAGACGCATCTAATTTCCTGCTATTTCAAATTGATGTTAAGCTCTTCTGCAGTGGAAAATCTTGGTTATTAACCAACGATTGTGCTGGCTGTTCATCTTCACCAAGACGGGCAGGTGACCTTTCCGACGACCCCAAACGCTTGGAGAGCTTGAATTCACTCCGAGTCTCATGCTGCCCATTGTCTGAAACTCATTGCAGTCCGAGATGTGGCTGTGACATGTACGGTTTCATAGCGGCATTCGTGTCCATCAAGCCAGCTTATGAGGCATAGGGGTAGCCTCCTAGTTCTCTGTCACCGTTGTCCTTCTGCGTCTTGATTATCCCTTTGAGTTGTGAAAGGAGCTTGTTAGCCCGAGACTATGCAACATGGTCAGAGTTCTGGTGTACAGTAGTTGGAAGCGACAGCCAAGACGCACCGGACGTATCTGACAAGACGAAGGGGTTCTCGGGGGTTCCTCCATAGTTCCAATGGTGGCGAAGCTCCTCCAAGACGAGTGGTGGTCACTGCATGTACCCAATGCTGTGGTTGATGATCAACAAACAAATGGAGATGAACTGCAATTAAGCGATGAGATTTTTCTTAAACAGGTCAGATGCCAGGCTCAAGCGTCAGGCAGGGTACTTACGAACGACAAATGTAACTGGCAACATCGGTCGGAAAGGGAATATCTATGTGGGTCAGATGGTCTGGTCGTACAGGAGCTGTGTTCGTGAAAAGCCATAAATCATGAAGGGTAGTGGACAAAAGTGAACGGGGAGGGGGCAGGATGAACAATGTTGGCGCTGGACAAGAATAATCGTGGAAAGACGGCCCCCTCTCGAGACAATTCATTCACTCCTCCAATGCCACGCCCACTCTCACAGCCCAGCCAACAACACCTGCCTCGCTTGTCATAGGCCATAGTCTCTCTGGGTTAAAACAATCTCAAAGGCGATAGGCCAATCTTGCCTGGCTTGTCTGGGCCGCTTTGGACAGTAAGGAAAGGATGACTAGGTTTGTAATTCGTAGCGGGGCGTGAATACAAACACATTGTAGCGGTGCTGCGTGACTACTTATGGGCGGAAATCTCCTGAGGGGAGAACTTGGCTGCGATACCCAGATTCCTAATTCTGACACGTCGAGCCAAGGATCAGTACGCATTAGAAGAGGATCTAGTAAGGCTGTATGGTGTTATGAGGCCCTGTGCTCTTCGACTGGGTTTCGACAGAGCAGGGAGCCCACAGGCGTGGTGTGGCGGTCACAATGCGAGATGTTTCACTTGCTCACTGCTGGTGAGGCATCGTGGCGCACAGTGAGGTGGAATAGCACTTAGGGCATGACCGTACCAGCCACTGTCAATTTCTTGAACCCGACACTTCAAACTCGGGAAACGAACGCACGGGGTGGGCAGGCCTCAAGGACAGGGACGGATGCGGGGAGGGAGGGACCCTGCCATACACACCGGGGTATAGCAGGAGAGGAGCAGGGCATGGCAGGGAGGAGCTGGGCGTAGCAGGTGGGGCGGGAGGAGGGGTGTGAGATAGTCATCAGTGGTCACCTCTGCCAGAGGTCGTTCGGAGTTGGTAGGGAGGTTCGGGGGTTGTAAGACGAGTTCCGCTTCGGATGGGGCATCATTATTTTGCAGCTCGTTGCCTAAGCTGAAGAAAAGGTTCGGTTGCGGTATCAGGGTCGAGAGCCTCGCTTGTTATGGATCCAACATGAGGGAGTATTGAAAATCGGGATGATCCAGGGGGCAGGGGCAGCCCCAATACGTCAATGAGGCAAAAGAAAAGGAGCTGGTCCGACGCGACTGTGACTATGCCTACAAAGACCACAGTTTGCCGCCGGGCCGGCACTCATTCCTCACTAGGCCTCGCTAGTGGCAGACTACTAACCCACGACATGATGTCGTGGTGTGAAATTCCCGAGGAATATCTTACAACGTTTGCAAACATTTGGTTACTAACTCCCTTTTATTACCATGTTTCGAAACATTCGGTAACTTACATTAAAAACAGGTAAGAAATGTTATCAAACATGGGTTTTTAATTTATTGTACATTACAAAAAAATATCTTCACCAATTCCAGTTTACCTCTCGTTTCCCATCCCCCGAGCTGTCACCTGACCCACTACATTCACCATCCGTCCCGAAATCATCCAATGTGAGGAGTGGCATATCGGAAAGCATGTCACGGAGCGCAGCCGACCCTAAATCAATGAGTGGATCGACGAAAAGATGCCCCACCAATGGCGGCGTGACACCGACTTGGTTGGCGGACAATGATGTGGCAGAGGCTCAGGTAGTTGAGCTGGTAGTTGCGAGAGAAGGACTCCGAGCCGGGATAGGATGACGTCAAAGTCATGGTCCGGTTCTAATACCATCGCGACTTGTTATCGGGCTGGGTATAAGACACGGACAAAGGACGATCTATCATTATCAGTTGGCCATCAGCCATGGGAACGCCTGCATGGTTTTGGAATTTCTTACAATAAAAAACCGGTGAAATTTGGGTCTTAATTTCAAACGTGTTTGCAAACGGTTTAAAACCATATTTGGAAACTGATGTTTGCTAATGTTGAATTTCACACTGAGCCCTAACGACATCATCGGTGCCTCATCATACATAGGAGACTATGACTTGGTAGGGAGACCAACCTTAACCTTCACAGTCCTGGATCCAAACTGTCGTAATAAAATGTATTTATATGCGCTCATTGAACCAACCACCGTGTGATAGAGGACTTCCCGGTCAAACTGTGAGCACCGTCTCAAGACTCTATTAAACCCCTCGAGTCATGGTTACGGTGACAGATAATACCCATCGCAACTACACTTGATACTCATCCTCCTCCCAAATATATATTTGAAGTAGCGCTTGTGGGTGCCACGCAATACCTGTCAGTATGATCCCACAAATCAGGCATGCACCCCCCACTGAAGAGAATACGTACACCATCCTCCACAACTACGATGCAGAGCAACTGTTCACCTTCATGTATGATGGGTTGACAATGGCGGCTGGAATTTTTGTTGGAACCCTCATCTCTGGCGTTGCCGTTACCTTGGGGGTTTCCTCCGTCTTACTTTTATCCTCCGAAAGGGAGCCACGCTCAAGACGACACCATTTTCTATGCACATACAGCATCATATTACTCTTTCTCCTTATCGCTTTTGAGGTCCAGGCCCTTGTCAACTACAACACCCCCACAATATTCTATTTCCAGTCGCGCAGTGGAGTGGAACAATACGGCACCAGGCTAGCCAGGGCCTTCTTCCTGACCCTGGTAACAATAGCTGGTTTGACCGATGGCCTCTTGGTGGGTGCAAGTCGACCCCCCCACGGCACGCTCTGACCTCTCTCATTGAAGGCATGGAGATGTTTCTTGGTCCAAAGGGCATTGTGCCATGGCCCATCAAAGTGGGGTAATATTTTCTGGGTCTTTCCGGCTTGTCTTTGGGTCGTAACGATCGGTATGTAATGGGAGTACTGGACAAACAAATCACTTACTTCAATGTGTTAATCTGTAGTTACGGCGACCATTGCCGGCGTATCGACTGAAAGCGCATTATACACCACGTCAGGCATTTTAGCGTTCGCATCCAACATAGTTTTGAACGTCTATGCAACTCTTTTTATCACCACCCGGCTATTCCTCCACAGACGGATGGTACTAGCATGTGTGAGAGATAAAAAGCTGGCGGCGCAGCATATTTATATCATCGGGATTTTGTTGGAGTCAGCTGCTATAAATCTACCAGTTACAATCGTGGCTGCGGTTGGGATTGGGAATAATCTTGAAACTGTCATGTTGCCGGTCGCCACTGCAAGTCAGGTAAATTTAACTCTTTTTGGGGGTGTCTGGACTGCTCAACAATGTCTCCCTAGGTGCTTGCCGCAATTCTCATAATCTATCAAACAGCGCTAGGCAGAGTATTCAGCCGGCGAAAAGAAGCTGAGATCAGTAGGATGGTGGAAAAGAGGGACTCGGAGCACAATATTTCTGAAAACATGGAACCCGAGTCAACCATCTGAGGGCTGAATGTCCATGGTTATGCATAGAAAATACCTGTAATGTCCAAAGTAATCCGATTTGACCGTGCATACTCAACTGAGCAGAAGATTTCCCTCAAGTTCCTTACGAAACCCTTCTATTATTTTCTTCCCCCCGAAATAGGTAGTAATTGTCCAAGTCGTCTTCAACCAGAGAGGAATTCACGATGCCAGACGTCTCTATTGTCTATGTAGAACCATTTGGGAAACACGGCTCAGTCATTGAAAGTGTGGCGACAATACGAGCGGCCCGCTACTGCCAGTGGTTTGCTGCCAGGCTCGCACACCCGAGCGGCTACACTTTGGGCTCCTGCTGGTTTTTGTTCCTTTGATAGCCAGTATTAATCAATGTTCTTTCAGTGTATGAACCCCCGACCCATCCGACATTGTTGTACTTCGAATCTTCGGGTATGATTGCACTAAATGGTAACTATTCATGTTCTCAAAGATTCTTGTGTGCGGCATGCCTGTCCAGCAACCCACCAGCTCGCTCCAGTGCCACGTATTTTTGAGTGAAGTCATCGGGCTTCCTTACTAACACCCACACCCCTTTGCCATCCTCAACACTTTGGAGATTCCGGTCCGACCAACTACACTCGCCGTCGCGCCCATACTTGATTAATGATTGATACCAGCATTCCGAAGTGGCCTGGATTAGTGTTGCACACGGCTTGGACACATAGCCTGAATGCACGGGATGATGGCTGCGACTGCGATGGTGGGTTTAATTTTCCGATTACAGAAGGCCAGTGGCCATCGGCCATCCCTCACCGTTCTTTGCTAGATGAGGTTGTCCCCCCCCCCCCCCCCCCCCCGGACGACTCAACACCTAAGTAGACACATTTATCAGGTAATGGACCAATCATTATTGAAGGCAGTCCTGTCATGTGCAAAAAATAAAAGAGTGATAAAACATAATGAGCAACATGCGAGATAAATAATGAATTCAGAATTCAAAGCTGATGTGTTGGTGTCCCTCGCCTTGTGAGCTGGTTGAGAATGATACTCCCATCTCCTCCGATCCACCGTTGAGGTGAGGTGGGCATAAAGTGACAGATGGCGAACTGTATCCCGAATATAGAACACATTTTTTTCCTTGCCGGGACCCATAGCTTGGTAAGTATCAATTTCAACCTTCTCACAGTCCCAAGTTCAAACCGTCACAGCATCACCATAGACCCATGCCTGTATCTTGAAGTGCTCACCGAGCCCACCATGACGTGATGATGGTTTCAGAGTCAACTTGCCAATTTACTGAGTACTACCTCAGGATACTTACCAAGTCTAACCGCGGTGACAGATGGTGGTTGTTACATGGGTGACCAGACGGGCCTATGATAATCACGTTTCCACTATATATTTGAAGCAGCACTGGCAGCCTAAGGTATCTTGCAACGCCTGCCAGCATGATCCCACAAATCAGGGATGTGACCCCCACTGAAAAGAATACGTACACCGTCCTCCACAACTTCAATGTAGAGCAACTCTACAGCTACGTATGTTCGGGCAATGGCGACGATCGGAAACACAATTGGAATTTTCTTCTCTGGCATTGCTGTTATTTTGGGGGTTTCTTCCATCTTGCTTTTGTCCTCTAATCGGAGGGAAGCACGTTCAAGGCGGTATTATTTCTTATGCACATATACTGTTATATTACTCTTGCTTCTTGTTGCTTTTGAGATCCAAACAATTATCGTTTGCAACACCGACACTTTATTTTTTTCTACCACGTAACAGAGCACAAAAATATGACATTACACTATCCCTGGTTCTTTTCATGGCCTTGGTAGTGATAAGTGGCTTTACGGATGGTCTCCTGGTATGCGTTACAGTGCCTCGACTCTCACAACCCGTTCTGACATTTCCCATCATTGATCAAAGGCGTGGAGGTGTTTCTTGGTCCAGCGGGTATTGGATCGTGGCTCGCCGGGGTGGTGTAACGTATTCTGAGTCTTTCCGGCCTGTCTCTGGGGTGTAACAATTGGTACGAGGCAAGGTCACGGCATAAACACATTGCTCACTTTGGTCCATAGCTGCAGGAACCCTTTCTGTCGCCTTGAGTGACAACACTTTAAGTGGTAGACTTGTCACTTTAGCATTCACATCCAACATAGTTTTGAACATCCACGCAGCTCTTTTTATCACCATCCGGCTCCTTCTCCACAGGCGGATGGTAATAGCATGTGTACGAGATAAAAAGCTGGCGGTACAACACACCTACATCGTTGGGATCCTACTGGAATCAGCCGCCATAAATTTACCAGTTACAATCGCTGCTGCTATTGGGGCCACTGGGAACGTCCTTGAAGTCATCATGTTCCTAATCGCTTAGTGCAGGTCAGGTGAGTCAACTCATTCTGGGGTGTAGCCGGCCTACTCAATAACCTTGTCCTATGTAGGTGCTCGCAGCAATTCCTCATCATCCATAAAACAGCACTGGGAAGAGTGTTCAGCCAGCAGAAAGAAGGCGAGATCAGCAAGTTGATGGAAAGAGGGGACTCGGGGCACGATTTATCTGGAGGTGCGGAATCGGCCATTTAAGAGGTGGGCGTCCGTAATATAACTTGGTCGCGTGTGCTTCGTGGACCAAGGGCTTCTCTCGGGCTCCTTATATAGAACCTTCTAGTTCTGTCCTTCGTAAACAGGAAGTGGATTATCCGGGTTCCCTTTGACCGGAAGGGAATTCGCTGTGTCGGACGTTTCAATTGCGGGCGGGCATAGTCCACATCTGGCGGATTTTTATCCAGAGGCCAAAGAAAATCGAGAATTAAACTGTCCCATGCATCCTGCACCGTCCTAGCTCAAGCCGCAATGGTTGGAGATCTTCACCGACGTCGACAAGAACGGCGAGGGAAAAATCGGATAAAAAGAAGACCTCCCCAATATCGTAGTGGTCAGATTCCATGGGACGGTACCTGCGTTTGCGAAGAGTATTGCGGAAACAAGATGCCGAGGTACGAGAGTACCGTTTTGGCAGAGAAAGATATTTCTTTGCGGTGACAATAAGAGAAGGGGCCTATAGTCTCGTCTCCATGCTGGTGCCCACTCCTGAAGCTTGAAGCCTGAAGGTAATTATCAGACGTAGCCTGGGTTTGAATAGGTCGTACGGCAGCATTTTGCACGAAATCCAGAAGCATTGACGATCCCCTGCACAGTCCGGCAATGCTTTAACCTCATTTTTGATGAGCGTACGACGTTGATAGCGTCATCACCCACGGAGACTATCGGGTTGACTGGTTTGGCTACCTTGACATAACCCAAGTGTCGAGTAGTTGTTGGTGATTCCATGAAAGAATATCTTGGACAGTTGCAGTTATTGAAAATCCGAACAGTCAATGCTGCGCCGCATCAAGTCGTGGATACAACCCCTGGTGTTGCCTCAGGGTCCCTGTCGAAGATTGTGCAACAGGCGACTTCGGCCTTATTATGTCTAACTTTGAGCCTGAGTGGTAGTAGTCCCACCACCACCACGGAATGGAGCGTTATGACCCGTAACCCGTAGGTGTTTTCGCCGCGTCGTAATGTTCCCCACCTCCGGTAACAATGGAAGTCGAGAGATCTCGAGCCTTTCCTTGCCCTTCACGTCTACATCAGGCTGCGTAACAAGGGAAGGTGATGCCGAAGTAATAGTCGCCGAAGTTGTCGGTCCTCGGGAAAATAAAGGTAAATCGAGCCTTGAGGTGTTACCTCTGGTAACTAGGCCGTTTGCAGCAACAGAGCGGTTCTGGTTTGGAGTAGGTGTGGACGAAAGTAGACCTGTCGATGACGTCCTGGAATGATTGAACTTGTTTTTGTATTTGCGAAGAAGCTGAGGCCAGAGCATGGATACATGCACAAGGCGGCGTAGGCTGTTTGGAAAAGGGGACAGCCCGCATTTCGAGTAACTCTGACATATGGGATGAAGGCTCATTGAGTGTAGAGTGGTACAACGATCCCGAAGAAGGCAACCGCTGCATTTCCTTCTCCTTCGGACGTGAATACGAATAATAGTCGTGGCCGAAATGATCGAAACGACTGCTTTCACCTTGACTCGCGTGGCATTGATTACACTGTCCTCGCTCACGTCAGACCCTAGCAGATCCGAACGCAAACTGTTCAATCCCAATATTCCTTCCTCCTCGTCTCCTGTGTCTTCCCCTCCATCGCCTTCTTCTTCGTCATCGTCCTCTCTATCATCCACTTCCTCGCGTCCTCCTACTCCCCTCCCGTTCCCTGAAGAGGTAGTGCAAGCATGATATTCAACTGTGCCCGCGTTGTCTTCCTCTCTCACTTGACTGTCCTTTTGCTTGTCCTCCCACCGACACCACTCGCACTAGGACTAGTAAGACCAGTTCCCGAGTGTCCTCCACTCGGTCCAGTACGATGACCAGAAGAAGCACCCAACAAACCCGTTTTCGGTGGCAAGGTTGGTAAGTTCAATAAAGGTAGCGATGTAGGACGTGTAATGATCGTAGGTGATAACCTTGCGTATCCCATTTCAGTCGGGATGGTGAAACTGATACGGTGATTGACTGGTGGGAGGCTGAGTTTAGGTGGCTGTGAGGGGGTCCGTTTATGGAGGTTCATAACAGGTGATAAGGGTTTAGGATGAGCACTCATAGGTGCGAGAGCGCCTGAAGTGGCCATAGTATTGTGTAGCTGGAGTGGGAGAAGTGGAAGATGATGCTGTGGGGAGAGATTCTGGTGGCCGGGTAGGAATGGGTGGTGATGACAATGGTGATGGCGAACCCGTGAGTGTTGATGTAGCACTAGTTGAGTCCAGAGTCGATGGCACGGAGTGCGGGGGGGTTGGACTAGGTACGGGTTGTTGTTGTTTCGAGAATGAGTTTAATCGTAGTTGGGAGAACGACCGCTTGAGTTTGAGTAGAGGACCAGGCTTAGGTCAGCTGCTGGTCGTAGATAATGAAGCCTGTGCGGTGCTGGGTCGTCTGGTCGTCTCGAACCACCAGGCCACAGGGCGTTTGTTTGGAAGGCTGTGCTGGAAAGGTTTGCGCGACACCGCCGCCAAAAACTTTGCAGGATCCATCAACACAGGCAACCCATTGACAGTTCTTCCATTCCCACTACTTATACCACGGTTTCAAGAGATTGACCTCGCATGGATTGAGGATAGGGTGAAGGAGGGGAGCAAGACACATCCGATTTCCTGCTATTTTAAAATTGATGCAGGGCTTGTCCACAGTGGAAAATCTTGGTTTACTGATGATTTTGCTGGTTGTGCATCTTCACCAAGACGGGTAGGTGACCTTTCCGACGACCCCGAACGCTTTGAGAGTTTGAATTCGCTCTCATGCTGTCCATTGTCCTAAAATTAGTCGCAGCCCGAGACGTTGTAACATGTAGAGTTTCATAGCAGTGCTTGTGTTCATCAAGCCGCCTTGCGGAGCGTAGGGGTAGCCTCCTAGTTCCCTGTCGACGTTGGTCTTCCGCGTCTTGATTATCCCTTTGAATTGCGAAAGGAGCCTGTTAGCCCGAGACTATGCAACATGGTCAGAGTTCTGGTGTACAGTAGTTGGAAGCGACAGCCAAGACGCACCGGACGTATCTAATGAGACGAAGGGGCTCTAGGGGGTTCTTCCATAGTTCCAATGGTGGCGAAGCTCCTCCAAGGCGAATGGCGGTTACTGCGCGTACCCAATGCTATGGTTGATGATCGGCGAGCAAGGTGGAGATGAACTGCAGTTAAGCGATGGGATTTATCGTAAACAGGTCAGATGCCAGACTCAAGTGCCGAGCAGGGTACTTACGAACGACAAACGTAACCAATATCAGTCGAAAAAGGAACATCTGTGCAGGTTAGATGATCTGATCGTTCAAAATTTGTGTTCGCAAAAAGTCGTAAATCGTGGAGGGTGGTGGACAAAAGCGAACGGGGAGAAGGCGGGATGAACAATGTTTGGTGTTAGACAAGAATAATCGTGGAAGGACGACACTCTCTCGACACTTCATTTGATCGTCCAACACTACGTCCGTTCTCACAGCCCAGTCGACGACACCTGCCCCACTTGTCGTAAATCATGTCTCCCCAGGCGACAACAATCTCCGTGAAGGCGATGGCCAATCTTTGCCCGGCTTGTCTGAGCCACTCTGGACGGTAAGGAAAGGATGACTAAGTTCGTAATTCGTAGCAGGGCGTGAATATAAACATATTGTAGCGGTGCAGTGCGACTACTTATGGGTGAAAGCTCGTGAGGGGAGGGACTTGGCTGCGATACCCAGGTTACTAATCCTGACACGTTAAGCCAAGGATTGGTACCCATAGTAGTTGGATGATGGCCCTGTGCTCTTCGACTGGGTTTGACAGAGCGGGGAGCCCATGGGCGTGGTGTGGTGGTCACAATACGGGATGGTTCACTTGCTCATTGGTGGTGAGGTGTTGTGACACGCAGTGAAGTGGAATAGCACGGAGAGCATAACCGTACTAGGCACCATCGATGTCGTGGATCCAGTCATAGCTGAGCGGGGTAGGGCTGAGTGCGCAGAGGTGGGCAGGCCTCGGGGACGGGCGGGGTGTAGGGAGGGAGGGGTTCTGCTGTGCCACACCGAAAGGTAGCAGGGTGGAGGGGAATGTAGCAGGAGGAGCAGGGCATAGCAGGTGGGACAGAAGGGGGATGTGAGGTAGTCACCAAGTGATCACCGGTTACCCCTACCAGAGGTCATTTGAAGCTGGTGCAACTCACCACTAACCACCCCGGAATCATGGACCTCCAGAGCACGTAATTGGAGGAGCCCAAGATCGTCTTCTAGCCGCCGAGTTGAGTTGTAGTTGCTGTCCTCCCTCCTAAGCTTTTAAGGGAGGCCTGGGGGTTATGGATGGGTTACGCCTCAGGTGGGGCTGAGTTTTTTGCAGCTCCTTTCCTAAGTCGAAGAAAAGGTTCAACTACAGTGTCAAGATCAACAGCCTCACTCTCCATGGTCCAACGTGAGGGAGTGTTGAAAATCGGGACGAGCCAGGAGCTGGTCCTTGGCCTGACAAACTACGGAAGGCGTTGCAGCAGGTTGTAGCTCTACTTCCTTGACTTATGTCAGCTCCGTGACGTCATCATCCGAAATAAACAGCTCAGTTGAAAGCGATCCTCTGTATCGCGCACGGGATGGCCCACTACTGCTTCGTGTCCAAGCTCGCACATTAGAGCGGCTATACTTGGGCTCCCGCTGACTCTTGTTTATTAACTAAGCGGTCTTTCAGTCGAGAAACCCCTCGACACATCCGTCAGACTTTCGATTATGGTTCCACCAAATGGTAACTATTCATGTTCCCAAAGACCCGTGTATACCCCCGGGGGCTCACCGCTCATTCCAGTGCTATGCATATTTGACTGAAGTCATCAGACTCAATACTCTCACTGCCCGCACATCTTCGCCCTCAGGACATTAAAAAATCCCCATCTGACCAACTGCACTCGCTGTCGCGCCCATTGACATACTCATTCCTCAAGAAAGGACCTGTTCATGTCCAATCAATACCAGCATTTCGAAGCGGTCTGTATATACGAAGTGATAGGTGCAACGCTACGGTGGGTTTGACCCTCCCACACCAGATCAGCCATCCTTTGCCGTTATTCACTGGATGAGGTTCCCCTCCTCTTCAATCATCGTACGAGTGGACGACTTTGTCAGTTGGTGGATCGTTCACCACCGAGGAGGCACTTTCAAAAATAAAAGAGGAATAAAATATAATGAGCAACGTGTGTAATAATAAGTAACCAATTCAGGCGGATGTGTCGGTGTCTGTCATCTTATGGGCTGTTTCGGAATGGTACTCCAACCTTCTTTGGTCCACGCTGGGGCAAGGTGCACACGAATTGACAGATGGTGAACTCGAAATGCGACACCCCGAATATAGAACACATCCTTTTCCGTCAGGATCCATAGCTTGGTAGATAGATCAACTTCAAGTTCAACCCCCATAGTTCCAAGCTGTCATAGAGTGCCATACCTGGACCTTGAAGCGCTCATTGAGCGCCAACCACAGGGTGATGGAGGTCCACGGTCGATTTGCCGGTATGCAAATACCGTCTCAAGATTCTTATCAGGCTTGTCGGGGCCATGGTGATAGATGAGAATTATTTATGGAGATCTGATGGGCCAATAATAACCAGCCCTTAAATATTTTAAGTAGTGCTGGCAGCAGCCACCCCCACCGCTTGCCGCCATGATCCCACAAACTAGAGACTCGGATGCAACCCTCACTGAAAACAATGTGTACACCACCCTCCACGACTACGATGAAAAGCAACTCTACAGCCTCATGCATAAGGAGACAACGATAGCAGGCGGAAACTTAATTGGTGTTTTCCTCTCTGGCGCTGCTGTTACTTTGGGTGTTTCATCCATCTTGCTTTTATCCTCGAGGGAAGCATACTTAAGACGGTACTACTACTTCCTCTGCACCTATACTGTCATATTACCCTTACTTCTTGTTGCTGTTGAGATCATGGCATTCATCAATTGCAACTACAACACGATAGCCTTTTTCTGGTCATTTAGCAAAGCAAGAGAATATGGCTCTAGGATAGGTAGGGCCTCTTACACGATACAAATGCTGGTAGCTGTCTTAACAGACGGTCTCTTGGTACGTGCACCAATGCCTCAATACTCACCCCCCACGGCCCATTCTGACACTTCCTATCAAAGGCATGGAGGTGCTTCTTAGTCCAGAGAGTACTAGGCCGTGGCTCACCGAAGTGGTATGATTTATTCTGGGTCTTCCCAGCTTGTCTTTTTTTGTTGACAATCGGTACGAAGTAAAAAATGTGACTGGATGAGCATTTTGTTCACATTACCCGTAGCTTCGGGGGATCGTTGCTGTCATAACCGGGGACGACACCAAAGCGGCCATTATGGCACTCGCAGTCCAACGTAGCTTTAAATATCCATGCAACACTTTTTATCACCACCCGACTCCTTCTCCACAGGCGGATGGTAAGAACATTTGTACAGAATAAAAAGCTGGCGTCGCGACACATCTACATTGTCGGGATCTTACTGGAGTCAGCAGCCGTAAATCTACCAATTACAATTGCTACTGCTGTCGGGTGTGGAAATCGGGACACCCTTGAAAACATCCTGTCACCTATCTTTGCTGCAAGTCAGGTGAGTTAACTCTTTCTTGAGTGGTTTAATCTCCTCAACAACTTTTCCCTGCGTAGGTGCTTGCAGCGATTCTTATCATCCATCAAACAGCGCTGGGCAGAGTATTCAGCCAGCAAAAAGAGGCTGAGATCAGCAAGTTGATGGAAAAAGAGGGACGAGGAGCGCGATACTTCCGGAAACGTGAGGTCGACCATCCGAGGGACGGCCATCTCTGTGAACAGAAAATATCTGTAATGTCCAAAGTAGTGTGGTTTGGTCGCACTTACTCGACTGAGCTGGAGACGAGAATTAAGTTCCTTACGGAGGTCTTCCAATACCGCCCCCCATGGACGGTAGGTAGTAATTATTCAGGTCGTCTTTCGCCTGGAAGGGAGTTCATTACATTGGGCCAGATTCTTTTATTGCTGTCCATGGAACCATTTAGGAAGGGTGCTCCCACCTCTCTCATGTTGAAATGAGCTACACATGAACTTTGACAGATGGTGGATTCAAAATGCGACACCTCAAATGTAGACCGAGTCCATCACTAAATAGGGCCGGCTAACCTTGATGCTCACATTCCTAGATCCAAACAGTCCGCAACGGTGCCTCTGCGTACTGATTAACGCTCATTGAGCCAATCACTATGTGACGGGGGATATCTCAGTCAATTTACGAGAACTAGCACTATCTCAAGATTCTTATCAAGCCTGCTGAAGTTGTGGCGACAATGGGGGTTATCACAACCATGTTGCAAGGATACCTTACGCCTTGCCAGTAGTGATCATATTCCTCCTATATATCTGAAGTGACACTGGAAGTGGGCGTCTTGCAGCACAGCACATTTATATTGTCAGTATCCTGCTGGAGTCAGCTGCGATAAACCTACCAGTCACAATTGCCGCCGGCGTTGGGTTTAGTAAATCTCTCGGAGGTGTCATGTTTCCGATCGCCACTGCAAGCCAGGTAATTTAACTCATTTTAGGGGTGGGGTCCGACCTCCCGACCTGCTGAACGACCTTTGTCTCGGTGCTTGCGGTGGTTCTCATTATCCATCAAACGGTGTTGGGTAAAGTATTTACCTGGCAGAAAGAGGCTGAGATCAATAGGTTAGTAGAAACGAGGGAAGGTAGTGTTTCTGAAAGCGTGGAATCGACGATCTGGGGGAAGTTCGTCTGTATAACTGGGGAGTAACTATAATGTCCAAAGTAATGTAACCTGATTGTGCATACCTAGCTGAGCTGGAGCCTCCCACCCGGGCCGCTTACGTGGAACCTTCTAATACTTTTCCTTTGTCAAGAAGAAGTAATGATCCAGTTTCCTTTTCGACCAGAAGGGAATTTATTGTGTCGGACGTTTTGACTGCGGGAGGGCATAGCCCACGTCTAGCGAGGAAAAATTGGATAAAAAGAAGACCTCAATATCGTGGATTCCGGGAGACGAAGCCACATTCTAGACGAAGGAGAAAGTTTCGGAAACCAACCAAAACGACGGGAAGGTATCGCTTGGAACAAAGAAAAATTTCTTCTTTACCGTGACAAAATTGAAGAGAAGGGGGCCGTGGTCTCGGCTTCGCGCCGGTGCCCACTCCTGAATTCCAAGGTATATATCGGATTTGAATAGGCCCTACGGCAGATCGGGCTACCGGCAGCATTTTGCACGAAATCCAGCAGCATCAACAGTTTCCTTGAACAACTTCAGTCAATCTCACTCTTGACGAGCACACAACATCGGTGGTGTCATCGTCCGTGGAGACTGTCGGGTTGACTGACTTGGCTACCTTGCTATAACCCAAGTGTCAAGTAATTGCTGGCGATTCCATGAAAGAATATCTACGGACAATTGTGGTTATCAGAAATCCAAATGGTCAATGCTGCGTTCAAATAGTGGACATAATGAAAGAATCGTCGGATTAAGATAGATGTACTCTATGAGAAATACACCAATGAATTGAGTCTGACATCAATGCACCCCGAGGGAGCGCCCCCGGAGGCTCCCTCATTCTGATGTTAGTCGATGTCCCCTTCGGACCCCAGTTTCTGCGAGTCTTCCTCCTCCTCATACTGTTCAATAGCTATACACCAAAATATCCTTCCCCACGGAGTATCACCTCCCACCTGGGCATCCACCAGGATCCTTCCTTTCGCAACAGACGAATCGGACTGGCTGTCCATCCCAATACCGCATCAAGTCAAAAGACAGGCCACCTGGAAGTCGTAATGAGAGGGACGGAGCGAACTCAATGAAGCCATAACAAAAGTCGGTCGTTATGATATCAGACGGTCCAAAGACGACCTTTTGTCTGTTGGCTGCGTTGCTGAAGTAAGATCTGCGCGCCGCGGCATTCTCGAAATGCACCTTTTCGGGTGCGGGACGGTGTGTTTTCTTGCGTTTGCCGGGCGTAACTTTCTTGACGGCGTTCTTAATAGTTTCAGATTTCTTCGAGCTTGATGTCATATTTGACTTGTATGACGCGGAGGATGCGACGGAGGAAGCAGCAGAAGAAGAGTTGGACGATGGCATTTGGCCGCGAAGAGCTTTATAAAGTTCAGGAGTTGAGTCTGAGACGGATTTCGTTGACGGAAAGGCAGAGAATTTATTTTTAGATACAAGACACTCTCCGCTCGCCGAAGGTAGTGATGGACCGTTGTCATGCAGTCGCTGGTGCATAAGATGAGGCATCGTGGAGACAAGAGGCGATAATGCCCAAGGCTTCGTATTAGACTGGAGGTCGTGTTCTAGAGTCGGATCAACATAACTTCCAAAAGTCAGCCATTTGTCTCATATTAGCATGCAAAGGATTACTTCATGAACTTGAGCACTGCTCCTGTGCCCCATGGCAGCTTCAAAGGTCGATCAAAAGTATTTCCAAAAAGGATGTCGTCTGCAGAGTACGGTTTCAAGAACCTTCCTGTAATGGGTTGGGATTCGGGGGAGATAAAGGACAAAAAATGATGACGCACCCCGGACCTGTATGCTCCATGTGATGCCTTGTCGATCTTCCCTTGAGAAATACTCGGACCCGCGAGCGTTCCCGTTCTCGTCAGGAAAATCCTTAATGTGGGCCACAAGTTCGCCTTCGAACAAATCCGAGGATAACTTGTGGGATTTATTGGTGTTAACCAAAGTTGTCATGGGCACCATGCTTTCCAGAGAGGTGCCTGCCATAACACGAAGTTTCGGAGCCATTCTTTGATCCTTGTCGAGGAGACCGAGTCAAGAGATAAGCAGGTGGGGGTGAGAATTAAAGATCAAGTACAAGATAATGTACGTTCTCTGAAGAACTTGCTGCGGAAAAAAACCAAAATAGGCAGGAATAATTGATGTGCCCTGTACCAAAAGTGACCTGCTGACTTCAGAACGCCACCAGTGATGGTAAACCCTCTACGGTAAACCGGCCAAGCAGGATACGAGCCAATGGGCGGTGCGAAACTAGGATAAAAAGACCGGAATTGGCCAAAGACTGGAAGGTGGACCAGCTACGGGTTGGAAATAGCTGGGGTTTGATTGTGGAGAAGCGGTGACCCCGCCACCAACTTTGAGAAGCCTCGCACATGACGTAGTGCGTCACGGGACCTTATTGACCCATTTCGGATCTCTGGCCCCTGTCTTGGTGGGCCAGCTGGTATTCATTCTCCGCGAGTACTAGCGGTGGGCTTTCTCTCTCCCTAGGGGATCAAGGAAACAAGTGTCATCCAATCTCTGTACATATTTCTGGAACGGTGTCAACCACTTCCACACCAACGTCGAGCTAGCTGATGCAGCCGGGACTGGCCAGGCGACAGCAACCCCTCACGTAAAAGGACACCAACGCGACGCGACCGGTTCAAATTTTCAAATAGAATGTAGGGTAGTCGTAAGATTTGTGGGTGAGACACACTCATTTTTTTAGCGTGTGTCCAATCTCTAGGCGTGTTGGTTGTTTCGGGGGTCCTTTACTTTTTCATCATATACTTAGCCCACAATAGCTCTAACGTGTTCATTCCGCCCCGACCGCAGCGCTCGATATCGGATTTCCAATGACCAGCAGAGTCGAATGCTGCGGAGACACGGGCGCACCTCGAGACAGATCTGACGATCTTGCAGGAATGCAAAAACGTCCCTTTTCCGTACTTGTCTGAATCCCGAGCTAACCATCTATTCTGGGCCAGCGACGCGTATTTAACAGTGAATAGAAAACATATCATCGGCTAGAAGGTCTCGAAGGTCGAAAAGATTTCTTTGTCTCTCCAAAAACCAGAATTTTGTATCCGGAAAAGAGTAGGAACTCATCGGTATCTTTATTTTTTCCCATCGACAAAAGAGACGCACTTGTAAACGTCGAGGTCGATTTTTAGACGTCCCCATGTGATCCAACTTCGTACCGCGTACTTGTCCATCTGCTCTCACAGGGACCAAGCAGAAACCCCAAATCCCCTCATGGTTTGCTAGGATTGCTTCCCTATCATAGTTCTATTGAAGCGGAGATCCCTACACTCCGGATTCAACGACGAACTGTTCGTGATCCCCGTGCATACCTTCGCATCATACCGACCCTGCAGTTCCGACAGTGTTCAACACACTTGTCTCACAAACTCTCACAGATCAGGCTTTCTAATTATAAACGCACCCCCAAACCGTCAGAGACGAGAAGAAATCACCGCACCCCCGTGTCCCAGCTGTGCCACACTTGTTGCCATCATCCGAGAAGATCAGAAATCTGTCCAGCCGTCAGATCAACTTTATTGCACTACACTCGTTCATCTAATTCAATCCCATATCGAAGAATAAGCTCAAAAGTTATCAAGAGAACTCTCGGAATTTAGCACTCACCGTATGTAGGTGTTGGGTCAGCGCAGTTGAGCTTCGAATAATTGAGTTGTTGTCTGGATCCACCTCATGTGAGTCGCTCAGGTGGGCAAGCGAGTTTTTTTCCCGCTGTCTTCGCGAGTTCTGGGTGAGAATCAGCCCAAGCCTCTTTACAACCATTTCATTTCTGGCAGGGAATTGAGCTTTATGGCAGGCGGACAAGAATGTGAGTTCTTTCCTGGATTCTCGAGGGTGCGCCTCAGTGGGACAGCTTCGACGTTCACGTTCCTGGAAACGAGACGCCGCTATTGTATGAACCCGTTTACATGGTACCTCTGGGACACGCCGCACGGAAGGCCGTATGGGACCTATCGTGCGCAGCAGGAAAGCAGTATGAAGGACTACAGCTCGAAGCATACGGGACCTGCCGAAAGATCAGCGAAAGATTTGAAGTGACCGTGAGCTCAAAGATGATCGGAAACGCGCTCATCACAGAGCTGGATACACAGGGTATTAGATCTGTGAACATAGATTTCTTCTTTCGGTGGTTTGGGGACAATCCCAAGCTAAAGCACTTGCCGTCATCCATCTGGATTCCGGATTGTCAGTCGTACATGTCTGGCTTGACAGAGGATTATTGCTGGACAACGAGTAAGGAAGTCCCTAAGCCAGTTCATAGGCTACGTGTAACACTACGACAGAGACATTAAGGATAAATCACGAAAAGAACCGTCTCATAACGAGGTCTCAAAAGTCAACGACGACAGTAGGCTGGAAAGAAACACTTCAGAAAAGAAAGCAACAACAATGCCCTAGGAAAACAGTATATATAGGCCCGTAAGGTATCGAAAAACTGGTAAAGAAAAAGCAAGGCGACCATGCATGCGAGTAGGAGAGCATAATCAAGAGCAAAAGAAGTTGGGAGAAGGGAGTAAGCAAAAGTTCAGAAATAAAAGAAATTGAAAGTTCAAATGCAAGGACCTAATAAGATAACCCTTTGGTCTATATGACCAGTGTCCAGATGCCCAAGGCGATTGCGAGCATGCTCGTGAGACCATAGGACGATGATTTGACCGTCACTGCACCATTCGCAACTCCTGACTTCGCGAAACTGGTACCACATGCTGCATTAACCAGTGTCACCGAATTTTCATAGGTGGTTTTCAAGCCCGTTAGACCATCCGCTGCATCACCCTCGCCCAGTGCGTTGGCGTAGATATTGAGAACGGACTTTGAGCAAGCTGAGCATGTTAAACCTGTCGCCGTTTTGGGTAAACCGATCCCGAGAGGCAGTTGATAGAGGAACAGGTCCGCAGGGCTAGTATTGGCAACAGCGTTGATGTAGCAGTAGGTGTTGGATATTGGATCTGGTGCGCATGCAGCGTCATACATGACCCGATATGCGTTCAATGCTGTACCAGATGCCAGTGACAGAAATTGGAGTATTGATGGAAATGCATTGCAGTGCGGAGACAGGTACGGTTTTGTGGCGTTGAGCATCGGATTTAGTAGCACGACAGCACTTGAGACTCACCCGTCAAGGTTTCGGCGGCCAAAGTATTTCTGTCCTTCAGGTCCTCTGCACAAGCGGTTTTCAGCGCCGACGCGAACCATCCCATATTGGCTTCACATTGGTTGATCCCGGTGTTGGTATTACATGTACCCCAGATCAGAGTGTTCATGAGCGTCAGATTTGATTGAGCCTTGAGCCAATGGGTGAGAAGCTTTCCACATGACAGATGTGGATGTCATATCAAACTCACATTGATGAACGCTGCAGATGTTTGTGACAGCAATGAGAAAGGACGACAAGGTCTGAATGCCGCTGATTGGGTCATGTTGGTGAAGAACGAGAGGCATGATACACTGGAGAAGTTGAGGGTCAACTGTGGATCATAAGCCTGAGGGAAGGGTGTAGGAAGCGGCGGGGGAGCAGAGGGTATTGTAGGTACGGGTTGAGCAACGTTCTTTAGTGAGGGAATCGGCGAAGCTACAGAAGTACTGGGGGCAACCTAATGACGGGGAAGGGAAGCTGTCTGTATCGCCGGGTTCAGGGATTGGGTGTCTTTTGTGTAGTTGCCAATCTTTGCCGTTTGTAAATGCTCGGGACCAATCTCTCGATGGCGAAGAGAAGATATCAAAAGCGGCAGGGTGCTGTGAGGTATCGAGTGGAGGCAGTAATTAGGATGAGAATAGCAGGTACAATAAGGACAGCCCATCTGAACCGACGGCCCATGTGTCGTTTCCGTTCGTGAGAGGACATGGCATGGGACAAGGAAGGAGGGGAAAGAGTCGATGAAGAAGTATCCGTCGAGGCAGTACTAGCCAGCTGTTTTGAATTTGACGGCCGTGGTGATGGAGGTGGGGTGAACATTCTAAAGCAGTGGCAGGTTTTGCAAAGTTGGGTTGAAACAGTTATATCTGATGTGGATGTAAAGGAGCGTCACGAAAAAAAAGAGCGTAAAGGCGCAGCCTGGGAGAGGGGGGGGGGGTGAGGGGGGGTTGTTGTGGTTGAAGAATAAGAAAGCTCACCGTTAAGGGTGTTCCTAGGGCCTGCGGAAGTATGTAGAAATGGCCGCTGAAGGTGGTTAGACGGGATGTCGAAGTGACATGCCAAGTCAGGTGCAGGCAGGCGCACGCCTGAGTATTTCCTCGGATTTCCTTTCCCAGCGCCCACGTGCGGATTACCCCGAACGCCTTCCGTCCCTGATCAGGCTTCCATCCCGCTTCCCCCCTGCCCCACCTTCGCTCCGCTCATCCTCTCTTCGAATGGCGTAACTGTATGAACCTTCCATAGCAGCCTTTCTATCTCGTGGGGGTTGTTTTTCTGCTTTAACAGCCCAGCACTTTTTCGTACCGCCATTGTCGCATCATATCCTGTTACGTCTCACTTGTCTATGACCCTGTCACCCTGAAGGCTGATTCAGCCCCTGTAGTCCTCGATTCGGCAAGGGTAGGTCTTCGTTGATGCGTCCCGTTCCTAGACAACTGTACACCGCACCGACGAGTTTGTGCAATATCTTCTCGGTATTATATTAAATTAAAAAAGTGTACTCTTCAATGCGATGTATTTTGCACTTCTGGAGTCAATAAAATTTTGGTATGACCTGTTCTCACAATCGATTCGTCGGTGTCGTGTGTAAAACCTCATCCATGTACATCAACGTTCACAGCGTCTCTTGAACGGCACTAGCTTAAGGTTCCGAGAAGACAGAACATTTACGTTTGTGGAGCAGAATCGAACATGACATACGTTAATGATAATTCTGTCGTATTGGCACTAACCAGAAGCGATTTCCGCGGTTACGAATGTTTTTTTTTGTGAAACTGGCTGGCGCGCGTGGTTTGGGGCATTTTCGCGCTTGGTAGTTTTGGTAATAAGATAAGATAAGATAGAGCGGTCTCGTTCGCTGAATACATAATCTGATTTCAGTGGCTGTGCAAGAAAATCATGAAGTCCAACTACAAGGTCAGTTCGTCAGTCACCATTCCATACAACTGCTTAACTCTCTCTCCTTCCCCAGTTCTCGAATATATGCGGGACAGTATACCGACAGGGCAATGTACTCTTCACCGCGGATGGCCATAGTCTCCTCAGTCCCGTCGGGAATCGCGTTTCCGTGTTTGATCTTGTCAAGTGTGTCCCAACTTTGTCAATCTCTCGTTCATTATCTGACCCATGTCCGCGCCAGCAATAAATCATGGACATATGCATTTGAAAACAGGAAAAATATATCCAATTTGGCCTTGAGCCCCGATGGAAACGTTCTTATCTCGGTCGACGACGGTCTGTGTTTCTAGGCCATGGTCGAAGGGGAGCACGCTGATGCCCAAGTAGATGGCAGGGCTCTTTTGGTGAACGCGAAGCGAGGTGTTGTTCTGCACCATTTCAATTTCCACAAACCCGTCAAGGACATTAAGTTCTCCCCAGACGGAAAGTAAGGAGGACCTTTTTTTCCCTGCTGCAAAAGCCATCCCTGACATCCTTCGTCTGAAGATACATTGCCGTAACACATGGACCCCACGTTCAAGTATGGTGCACGCCGAACCACCTTGTGCGGGAGTTTGCCTCTTTCAACCTTCATAGGACATATACTGGACACCATGATGAAGTTTTAAGCATAACATGGTCACCAGACTCCTCGTACGCTGCCATCTTCATTTTCAAGACACCGTGAAGACTTAAGCGTATTTTATAGGTGCTTCATGACGACTTCCCGAGACATGACCGCGCGCCTTTTCACCTTACACCCTCTAGAGGGCTTTCGCCCCAAAACGTTCGCTGGCCACAAGGATGCCGTCTTGAATGCTTATTTCTCTGAGGATGGCAAAACAGTTCGTAGCATTCGATGGAGTTGATTCCAACGCGCTGATACGTCTACCAGATATATACCGTGAGCCGTGATGGTGCAGTCTTTACATGGAAAGAAAAGGCCCCCGACGAGGATGAACCAATGTCATTCCGATGAGGAGATCGCCTCCACTTCAAAAACTACCACTAGCCAAGTGGCCAACGCAATCGCGAACACTCGTTGGGGTGTTTTCAAGCGACACTATTTCAACCAAGAAAGAACCAAAGTTGTATGCACGACCTTCCACGCGCCCTCCAGCCTCCTCGTCGTCGGTTTTTCAACAGGCATATTCGGATTATGGGAGATGCCAGCGTTCACAAACATTCATACCCTCAGCATATCCCAAGAAAAAATATCTTCGGTTGCTATCAACGCCTCAGGGGAGTGGCTCGCTTTCGGCGCCAAAAAACTTGGACAACTCCTCGTATGGGAGTGGCAGTCCGAGTCATACATCCTCAAGCAACAAGGGCACTACTACGATAGTCAACACCCTCTCCTACGCACCAGACGGCCAGACAATTGCTACAGGAGGCGACGACGGGAAAGTGAAAATATGGTCAACATACTCCGGTTTCTGCTTCGTGACCTTCACTGAGCATAGCGCCCCTGTGTCCACGGTCGCCTTCGCGAAACAAGGCAGTGTTCTCTTTTCAGCCTCGCTAGATGGCACAGTCCGCGCATTTGACTTGATAAGATACCGGAATTTCCGTACCTTTACATCGCCCCTCCCTGTCCAATTCTCCTCCCTTGCCGTCGATCCCTCGGGTGAAGTCATTGCCGCCGGCTCAACGGACTCGTTTGAGGTCTTCCTTTGGTCCGTACAAACAGGCAAACTCCTGGATATTTTGACTGGCCACGAAGGGCCCGTCAGTTCGTTGGCATTCTCTCCAGCAGGCGCAAACCAGTTGGCCAGTGCGTCCTGGGATAAAACAGTGCGGGTGTGGAACGTCTTCGGGCGCTCAAGAGCCGTTGAACCCTTCCAGCTATCGTCAGACGTGCTTGCACTTGCATTCCGCCCAGATGGACGCGAGCTCGCAGCTTCAACCCTGGATGGCCAAATTACGTTCTTTGACGTGCAGGAGGGCAAGCAGACGAACGTAATTGATGGGCGAAAGGATGTTTCAGGTGGTCGTAAAGCCGACGATCGCGTCACCGCCGCAAATAACACCTCCGGAAAATCATATAACAGCCTCTCATATACGGCCGACGGACGATGCCTTCTTGCTGGAGGAAACAGCAAATATGTCGTCCTCTACGACGTGCGAGAGGGGGAGGGTATCATGGTCAAGAAATACCAAATTAGCCAAAATCTCTCCTTGGATGGGACGGAGGAGTTCCTCGACAACCGAAAAGTCAACAGCGCCGGTATTAACGTGAACCTCATCGACGCTCGTGGAGACGAAAGCGACCTTGAGGACAGATTGGATCACTCTCTGCCAGGAGCTGGTCAGGCGGCAGGAGATTTGTCCGTTCGTCGTTACCGTCAGGAAGCTCGGACAAAGAGCATCCAGTTTTCGCCAACTGGTAGGGCATGGGCAGCGGCGTCCACAGAAGGACTTTTGATATACTCCCTCGATGAATCCGTCATTTTTGACCCATTCGACCTTTCCATCGACGTAACACCGCAAACGATCCTTGATGTCCTAGAAAGTCAAGATTACCTCAAAGCGCTCGTAATGGCGTTCCGCCTTAACGAACAATCCCTCATCCAAAAGGTGTACGAGAGCATCCCAAGGAGCGACATTCGGCTGATTTCACGTCAACTGCCAGCGATCTATGTTCCACTATTGTTGCGATTTGCCGCCGCGCATCTAGAACAGAGCCCACATTTGGAATTCGATCTGATGTGGGTGAATACGTTGTTGATGTCGCATGGTCGGATGCTGAGGGATCGATCTGGGGAATACGCAAGTGTATTCCGTGTCCTACAAAAGGGGCTTGGAGACTTCCAGCAATCGATCTCAAGAGTGTAAGTTAGGGTTTCACTGAACTATCCTTGTTACGGAAGATCGCTGATAGGATTGCTCTTCGGATTGCTTAGGTGTGAAGAGAATACATCAGTTCTCAGGTACCTGATTGACCAGTCTAAAACATACCAAGAACAAGATGCAGAGATGGCTCTAGCGTGATGTCGTGACCTTGAGGGTGGCTGGTGCGGTTTCATGCCATTTCTGTGGCTTCCCTTGCGTGTTATCTATTTCACTAAGCGGTGCTTTATCTACCAAAAGTATCACGGCCCCGGAACCTGATCAGAAGCTTCATTCGATGAGTCTGCGCATGAATACCCATTGGATTTCGGCAGTGCCCTGTTGAGGTCAAGGGTCTGACCCCTTGTTCTATAAAGGCTGTTTCTGATAAGCAATGAATGCGGTGTGAAGTTCAGTATATTGCAAGCAGCCACAATGGTAAAAAGCCAATGCGTGGGAAGGGGATAAGGAAGGAGGCCAAACGGGGTCTTTTGGTAGGATTCTGCAAAACGAACCGCTCAGCACCCAGGCCAGGTTCACCCGACCCTTTGACCGGGAGAGCCACGACGAACCCCATCTCCGACCCCCATCCTAATAGTCGGGTTCATCACCAGAAATCCACTGCGGCCCTGAACTTCCTCTTTTGTCGGGATGTTCTGAACGATGCGCGAAATCGAGATGACGAGGCGAGCGAAGTCGCAGCCGAACAACTCAGCAATCAGTCCAAGCGCATAATGTCAACCGAAGCAAACCACAGGCGCTCATGGTATCATACTGCGTCATGCGAGGATCATGGGGACTCGGCCAATACTGAAAACTCGTGGTCGACGAGCGGACACAAAGAATAAATAAATGTCCGAGAATATAAGGGCATGGCAAGTATGATACAGGTATGATATGACGTCTCGAGTGCGCGGTTTATTCGATGACAGCCATCTCTTTGATCACCGCCTCATCATTGTCGCCTAGTCTGAGTGGATCCATAAGGAGGAGTCAGGCTGAGATAGGGTAGTGTTGCTGATGCCTAATCATTCTTACTTTTCTTGTCTCCCTGATTCTTCGGGCGCCGACCCTCGCCAGCATAGCCAGCATAGTACACGAGGGCCGTGAGCCCTACGAGTCCAGCAATACCGAACATCTGCAACAAAATAGCCGTTAAGTGCACTGTCGCACGTTTTGGAAAGTCTCAAAACGCACAACTCGCTGGTTCTCTTTCTTAATCTTGGTAGGATCTTTGTTGGCACCAGAAGTCATTTGGCGGGCAATCCGTGAAACAAACATATTGCGTAAATTTGGCAGTACTGGGGTGAAGAAGACTGGTTAAACTTCGAAGTCCTTTATCGAGTGTCCCTGGGTATATATAATCTGCACAGCGGCTGATGTCATAGGAGCCACCTGGAGTGGGTACTTGATGTCTCGAAGCTACTAAAAAAGGTTTCATGGGTCACGGGCATGCCTAGGCCTTTCCCCAACATTCTGGCACAGGTGTACGGTATGATGGTCTCGAGATCTCTGAGATCATAGGGTAAATTGTCCCTTGAGTTTGAACTTGGATCGCTTATGACATGCGATCATTTTTTTCAATCCCCCATTGATACTTACTACAAGCAAAATTGTTGCCGGAGCGGGCCTTGTATACATGAGAATTAAGTACACACATACCCCGAGGCACGTAAGTCTTGAGTCTTATCTACGATAAGGGTCCTCAGCAGTGTGAAGCACATCCTGTGTTCGATTCACAGCTGATGCACTTTGCCACTTTCGCCCCTATCTTCGGAGACGGCAGACTGAGGCTTAGTCAATGTGTCTCGATCCACACAGAGAGACAAACGATAAGTCGTGGTTGTACAAGTCACGCCGTCAGTCGGCCATACTCAGTGAGTGTGGTCCTTATGGGTACGAGGCCTGGGAGGATGCCCCACCCGTGCTCAGACTGAGCCCCCCCAAAATACCAACCTGTTCGGGGTCCCGGCAACAGCCCCAGAAGTCACGAGCAAGTGACCATACTCCCCCTCAGTAACCTAAGTTGGGTAGTTAGATTCTCTCATACAGGCGGATTAGGGCAGCGGTTAAGCCCTCTGATGAGCCCCTTCGCTAGGGTGAATTCCGCTAAGTCCCTCCAAACTTATGAAGTGTTTTCAGTGCTGCTGAACGTTGAACACGTGATCCTTGCGCCGCAATTTCGTTTTTGCATCCGAACAAGCAACACCAGAACTGGGTCCCTTGTATCCTACCCTGGCCAAGGCATCCGACAAGGCTAATGATCAAGCAACATTCCCTGGTTTTCTTAACTACCAGCGTTCCCTTGTGGGATCCTGACGCGGCCGCTGATCCTGTCTTCTAAAGTATCCCAGCCGGGAGTCTTGTGGGCCCAGAGCATCTACCACAAGTTTTGCCTTGCGGGAGTATTTTAACCCTTGTTCGATCAGGTAGCACATACCCCCAGTCGTCTAACGTCTAAATATCATCCGTGCTCTATTCAGGTGCGTGGGCATCAGGCAGGGTTCTAGCACAAATTTGTCTGCTAGAGGGTAACGGTAGTAATGTCGTTCTTTTATGAAGCAGGTGTCATAAGCCATGAGCAAAGGTTCAGGGTGGCAACTAATGAGGCAAATCGAAGTTTGCCGACGTCTCAGACTCGTGTGTGAGGTATCACCACTTTACCCCATTCCTCAAGAACATTAAATGCCCAGCTATCTCACAACCAATGTTCATTGGGCTACCTTTCATCACAAAATCTTCGAAGCCCACCTGCTTGGTTGTTGGTTGACTGGTGACGGATGGCCCCGCTGCCACACTTGTTACGTGCTCCTTGGATTATGGAAACCACCTTGCGTCGAAATTAGCGTTTGCGCTTGCATTGCGGATTCACCTTCTAATGCTTCCCGCTGAAATATGACACGGGACCGACGTTGATATCCTTGGCGCTCTTCTGGTTTGAGGACCCTCTTCTCAAATAGTGCATTCAAAAAAAAGTGTTCTGGCACGTCTTGAAGCTTGGGAAGTCACCAGATAGCCTTCTTTTTGCTTTACGCTGGAAAAAGGTGAAAGCGCGTCAAACCTTGGATTCTATTATATCCCATAAGTCTTACGCTTCCCATGCCACACTGGCGAAGATCTGGTTGCAGGTAACCCAACGCCAACACTTCAATAGTTTGGGCTCTGAATTTCGTTCAAGGCAGAACTCGTGACAGTACCATAAACCTCACTTGGTGTTAGCAGCCGTCGGCTCCTGCTTCGGACCAGGATTTCCCTTGTGGTAATTTTTGTATCCATACTTTGGCAATCTGAGGTCGAGGTAAAGCTCGGTGTGAACTCTATTATATTGATTGTGTGGCAGTTCGTAGTTGTACATACGTCTCCTGCTAGTATAATGGATAACCAAAACGTGGACAACGATGTCCATCTATCCAAAAATTTGAAAGTCAGGCCATACCCCACAGAGGCCGGAGGAAAGACCTTCCCATCGCCTCCGAAGTCTTAACACTTGACCAGCCCGGTACAAGGGGATCACGGATGGATTTGGCAATGGAGTAGTCTCATATAAAAGGTGTGAATGTTGGAACGTTGCGTTATGAGGTCTGCACCGGTAACTTGTCTCGAGAGGACGCGCAAGAACCGAGCCCATCAACACACCTTCTTCCGCATAGCATTTCAGGAGGGCTCCACCAACACAGGCCTTCCTGGTCGATTAGATATGTTTCATGCTCGTTTTTGGAGTCGGCCAAAGGATCTTACATCCGCAGATGTTGGGAACAGGAAGGAATCATAGCGTCATCCATAGTCATACCAGACATTCGGCTTGGGATTTTCTACACATCAGTACAAAGGAGAAAACTCATGCCGGAATTCCCCCATACAGTCTGGGCGTTTGAATTACATACAAAAGGGTTCAACAGAAGAGTAGCAGGGTACTACAAACTAAGTGAAGTCTTCCCCCTATCCTAGCGAAGATGCCACCAAGTTCCAGTGACGAGCACTCGCTCTGTCGTTCTTCCTGTAGTGCGCATTTGGGGCAACTTATCGGTCCAAATGCGGAAATGTTAAAGGCACGTTTACGTATGCCAGAAACAAACCTTTCCCCTAAACGTGATTAATTTAGGCACTAAGCATCGCCACGAGAATTGGGGTGCTGATGGGAGGAGCAAGGAAGTCAGCTGCTCCTGAACAACTCGGTTTCCGTTAGGAATCGATGATAACGAACCTTATTCAAGATCAGCTGGAGGGTATCACAGGTTGTACTCGGTCCCAGCTTGCTGTGGGTCACCCACCTGCGCAGTAGCTCTTGTCCACCACAATAAAGGATGCGGGGTAGGGAGTTGCCAACCACCCAGAACCGGGACAGCACGCTCCCCTTACACACGGTCTGATCTTCGTCGTGTCACTCGCCAAGAGGGTACAACTTGGGCATTGATAGGCGCTGTGTTTCATCGTCTCTCTATGCCCGAGGTCCGGGGGGTCATGCGTTATTCCAGACATAGCCTACACCTGGAATTATTGACCGGAAATGGTGAATGTAAACTAGAAGGCCTAAAGCCGGTATTCGGATCGTTTTGTAGGGATCACCGGCTCCTTCTGTCGTTCTGAGAGAGGGAATCCTAGACAGTGTCAGTGTTTGAAGAGAGGATGGGAATAAGAGTAGAGGGGAAGGGCGTCTCGCCACCAGTCTGCCAGTCCGTCGGTAGCTTCTGTCGCTTTGGTTCGAAGGCTTCGAGTTCTCCCTGACAAATAATCAATTCACGTACAACTACCTACGTGCCCTTTGTTCGGCTGAAACGCTTATGTTTTTGGCCGCATGTTTTCATCTCCGCGAGACTCGAGGGAAATCTTACGTTACAACGAAGGGACATAGACAACAATCCAGCTCCAACGTCATGCTGGTAACAGAGAATATGTTATTTTTCTGTTGATTACGATCCCTCCCTGTGGGGTTGGCCGCCACACTGGCCAGTATTACGGTAAAAGACGTTGATAACGACCGTTGTACAAAACTTCACCTTTTTCGCAGCTGGTATGGATGAATAACGATTTGATCCTGCCGGCGGTGAAAAGCCGAAGTGGGATGTAATCTTCGGACGTTGCGAAATCCCACACCCCAAACATCTGATCGAATCGCGTGGGTTGTGACGATTAACATCCGCTGTCCTGTCAGCCTGATGAACGATGTTGCGGTTCCCAGCCTCAATCAACCATAATTAGCTGATGCGAATTCCCGATGAAAAACTTAACTTCAAGTCACAAGAACCTCTGAAAGAGACAGAACTTAATGTCCTGCCAGATACTCAGCGCCCTCGAACCGATGAATACCTTGGGGACCTTTTGAAAGCATAGCGAGAGTACTTGTACTCTCTGTCATACCCTTTGCTCTGGATTCCTGATAAGTCTGCAGAGGGGGCCACACGCCAGGCAGTCAGAGAAAACATGATGATTCGCGGATGTGAACAGATACGATGACGCTTTGATGACGTCACTTACCTCTGTCCTTGTGCAACTTGACGGCGAAGGAACTTCTTCCCCTCGGGACTATGTCGCAGAACCTTGAGAACTGATTTTCACGATCCAATAAGTTTACACGACGTAGCGCGCAGAAGAAGTTTCAAATGCATATCAGAAAACCCGACAAGGCTACCAAAACCCAAAAGATAAGCAAACAAAAGCGATGCAAGATGTAACACTACAAGTGTCCGAATGTGGATACGATGCTGAGATGGACAAGAAAAGTGGTAGAAATTTTTAAAGTGCAGGATCCCTGTCCAGCAAAATAAATGGGTATGTCCGTCGCAAACCCTCGCAACATTGTCTGATTTTGAGCGACCCTTGGGTCCGAGCCGTGGTCTCGATGGTGGCGTAGGGGAATTGGTGCCGCACCATGAGCCCCAGGCGATCAAAGAGATGATGCTAAAGGTCCATTGGTTTGTTACGGTGTTTTGAGACAACTGGTGCTTCCTGGACAGCGAGGGCCGCAGCCACAGCCGGAGGCTGGGAAGCAGGGCGCCAATAAATAGGTATAGGAGACGGGCGCGCCCAACGTCGATGTCAGGGTGAATCCCATCAAGACAAGGGCTTTAGTTTGACCAGGGTGTGAGTTGAGTGGCCAGTGTAGGGAGGGCGTGGGGGTGGGGACCCGTAAACAACTTATCTGCGAGCAACATAGCGCCAGTAACTGGAATTTGGAGGCTGTAGATGACAATGAATAGCTGTAATTTGGAAGAAGATAAATCCTTTGCTCACCTCGGTGCCCGGGGTTGCATAATCTATAGACGACTTTGAGTTCATGAAGCTGTGAGATATTAGCTCAAAAGCTTACGATCTCTGATGCACTCCCAGATGTCTACTCCACGTCCCCTAGGGTCCCAAACACCGCATTGACTATATAGTGCCCAGTGCACGTTGAGCTCCCAAATCCGAGTGGCATTGCCGATGACTGTGCCAGGCATGGTGTAGCTGGAGGAATGGGTGGTGGTTTCTGACGACAGTTTGAACGACGAAGCGAAAAGAATGAGATCAGGTTGTGAACGCTTAAACAACGGAGGACTGACAGAGGAAAGGGGTAGAGGAGGGCCTTTTATGTGAAACCATTAGATCGCATTGTAACAAACTGAGATGATACCAGCGTAACTTTGGCTCGGTGTACTTTCTCTGTCAAATCTCGATCTTAGCCAAATCGGGATCACTGTTGCACCCATTTTTGGTCCATGGTTGCCATAACTCAGCCCAAACCTGGTGCTGAATCCCGTCTGCTTTGGGATCATCCTGGGATTCCTTCCAGAATCTTAAGTTCACAGCGCAAGGCCTGCCTCAGAAGAGATATTCGGTGACATCAGTCGATGAAATATGCAGTCATACCAGACAACTCCAATGACATCTCGTCTTTCCACTCCTCTTCCACTACGACCTCCAGTAGTCCTACACTGCGCTCTGCTCCACACTCTTCGGCTCCTACCCGCTTGTTACATCTGTTTCACTTCATATAATACAACCCCGCTTTTGAGCATCCGGGAAAAACACAAACTTGGATGAACATGGATCTACTTTCCTATCTCCATAATACTGAATTGTTCGGAGTCCGGCCTTCCCAGCGTTATGCCCAAGAACCCGCAGTAGGGATTGTAAATAGACCTGAAGAATAACTTTGGCCACAGAATGCTATCCTGAAACTGGAAAGGACCCATTCTCGAAGCCAAGCATAAACACACTCTAGGCATTACCATCCGGCCTGGAACTCAGTACTCAGCCTCGGCATCAAACTTACGAGTCGCCGGACCTGCGCAATTTTTGAAGAAGTACTACAAGGCAGACACTCTGAAAATCTTGCCTGGGTATTTATGATGGCTATCGCCTGCGGGTTGTGACGCATACCTGAAGGCCGCGGCCTGACATGCTAAGTTTATTTGATCGACTGCGTTGACTTCTCTGAGGTTGAGCCCAGAATGTCTTACCTGAATGATCGGAAAATGCCATCTTCCCAAGTAACTATTGCCTGGACCCGTGAGGACCTCTAACCTGACTTGTTGCGCACCCACCGGAAGTTTGCCCGCTGAATAACCCTGCCGAGTTATCCCTTCGAATATTTGACCGACACGCTTATTCCTTGTTCTTCCTTGTGTATTCCGGGAGTACAGGTTGGCACTCATGGGTTTATCACGGCATTTAGAGACCACGAGGATGAGGGCCTTCTAATCGTCAGCTGAAAGGACATTACTAGCTCAGTACTCGCCGGTTTAAACAGCACTCGAGGTCGGGGGACAGGCAAGAGACTAGGTTTCGGAACTCCCAGACATAAAAGCCCAGCCCAACGGCGCCTGGTCCTTGCTATCCTGAATTTTAAATGATGCCCGTTTTCAAGATAATCGAGCTGACAACCCCCAATGCCGGATTGTGGTCAAGGACAGTAATCTACGCCTTCTAGTGTCATAACATAACAACCTACATGACGGCAGGCAAAGTGATATTCCGTGTCCGAGTCCGAGTCGCAGGAACAGATCCGAGAGACTCACTTGGGGTCGGGCTCACAACGTGACCGGGCGGCTGAAGAATCCTAAAACTCGGGCTCACGCGTTGACCTAGAAGCTGATTACCAGGTCCCCAAATGAGCACGACCCCCTAGGGAAATCCCCTTGATCAACTGAGTGGGGAATTCCGACAAGAACGCGGGTTAGCTACACCACTACAGAGCGCTCCCTCCCGAAAAGAGTACGAGGAACCGGATCTAGGCTTTTCTCCAGTCTGGACGCCTTGCATAGAAGTCCAATACCGCAGCCATAGGGTTCTCGACACACCCTGTTAACTCCAATGAGGGGAAGCCGCTTAAGAGCTTGCGAAGTCAAATTTACGTGAAAGCTTGTATCATACTCCTTGGTGTCATCCCCCGCCTTAAGTGAAACTCCTTTACGCAGATTAACTTAGGAGAGGTCGGAATTAGAACATTGCAGGTTCGGTTTCTTAACTTTTGTGTGGGTCATGCGTGCGTCTTCAAATTGCTGTTCCTCACTAGACTCCAGTGCGCAGCAATCAATTCCAGTCAGATTACTATTTCATCTGCTCATAGTTTATAATTACATACCGAAAACCACCGGTATCTTAGGCCCCCCTGTTGATCAAGAAACCGAGGATATCGGTATGTGATCCATAGCAGGCTGTGCAGCCGTTCTGTCTGTCAATCTACTTCTTTCGGGGACAGAAATAAACTCAAACCCTGTACGTAGGCCTTGAGGAGGCCCAATGGGCAAAGAACAGGTGTTGCACTATTTTTAGGACATGGAAGTTCGCAAAGTAAAGAACTTGGGCGGCTCTGCAGGTGAATTCCAAATCAACCCGGCGACCGTGTGTTCCAATCACTTATATTCTAGGTTTGCGTATCATATTTATATGCCATGATATCGTTGCCACCTGGCGTAAAGCCGCTAATCTGAGTAACAATTTCTAGGATTGCCACCGGCGGCTGCTGGGTGTGGGTGGGCACTGGACAAGGTCGGGGCATGTGGTGACTAGGAAGCAACGGTTCATTCACCGAAAGGGGGGACGAACGGTCTGCAAAAAAGATACTACTGACACACAAACATCCATTAAATCCCTTGACGGTCCGTGGCGCAAACAGGGCCCATGTATGTTTTGATACCCAACTTTGCGCGCAGCGAGTTTGAGCGAAGCCGCCCCCGTGCCAGGTGAACTTGCGGGGTCTTCCAAAAGGTCTTCGATTAATACTCACCCCCTAGTGACCTAAGAAAATGGAGTTTGCTACGTCACGCTAGCACCAGTTTTAAGGGAAGAAGATATACTGTCGGTTCAGAGGTCGAACCTCTGATTGATGGTTTCGTGTTGGTACTGCCCGGTGAGAACCGAAGTGGACACGATTGATCGATTGATCGATTGATCCACGGGTTGACGGTCGTTTCTCGTGGTAAATTTGGGTACCAGTACCACGGGGTGGGTGGCTCCAACAGGCACATCAACAGAAGATTGTATCAGTATCATAAGGTGCTAGAGGGATCAAATCCCTGTGTCACAATGACCAATGCAACGTCGAGTATGAAGTGATAAGTACACGAGGCAGTCGATGATATCGATGATTCGATGATGAGCAAAAGGGGAGTAACACAAAGCCGCTTTGAGGCCTGTAGAGGCGTCAACTTTGAAAATAAGGTATTTACGATATCGGAAGACGAAACTTGCCCATCTTCTGCTTGAGGGATGGTCGGTCGTTTCATTCAGTATCGCCGCGTGCATAGGCGCAGTGATGCTGGTCGGTGCTACCAGGATCCTGGGATGAACCTCGCGGACCTAGGAAGGTGTAATGTTTCTCAGAAGTCAATGATGTCAGACTCTGATCATGATCAGCCAGCCATGATGAAAATAACCATCCTCGGTAAAAGCGTTCTGTCTCTAACGGTCAGAAGATTCCACCCCCCTGGACCGATTCTTGAAACACAGAATCCAGACTGATATCCCAATTTCCACGCCAAAACACGAGATAATCCCGGTTTTCCTAACTGAAAACTCCTTAGACAGCCGCAAGGGGTGAAAGTCCCAGTGTTGGCCCACATTTCTCCTCGAGAATGTTTCCGGTAGGTTTGTTTCCTTCAGCGCGTGTCATCGGTAGCTCCTTGTGACAGTACATCGTGTGTTTGAAGGGCAGGTTCGCTCGTGCTGCTCTCTGGATTTTTTTTCGAGGATTCAATGGAAACTCGCATGCAATTATGTCTATCGCTTAGTAATAGAGACAGCAGTAATCAGAGAGGGTTGCCTCGAAAGTCCCATAGGAATCCTGAAGATGGTCAATGGATTAGGTTAATTACGCTTCGAAGCTTTTATGATAGACAACACGATGGGGTATTACCAGCTACAGCCTAGGTTAGAATAACCGGGAAAGACAAAGTTTTCAATGCATTAGTTTGTGGACTAATTCGGCTTAATTAATAGTAGGATCTTACGCCGCTTTGCTCGCGAATACCACAGCGCATTGAGCTCGTTTACTTTAGTTGAAGTCCTGAGCCAAGGATCGCGGGTGCGTGGTTCCTGGGTCGCCATGCACCTGACATTTTCCTAGGCAACGGTTGCGGACATTGGTTGCTACAATGTCTACAAATGCTGAGCCGGCAGTAATATCTAGTAATAAACAAGATTGTCGACCATCGCGGCAAGAATATCTCGCTGCGGATCTTGAGCGTGACTTCAATTTAACCTACTCACTCAAATGATCATTGGCGTTCATTGATGGTGGGGGTTTACAAGTGAAAGAAATCTCGTCTGTGGGTGGAAGGAATCCCAACGTGAGCTTGTGGTGACCGGATCCTAAGGATTCCCTGTCCTTTTGCTGCGGTGCTACGTGTTTGAGGATCAGCTAGAAATTACAATCTTGATACCCCAAAATCCTTCCACTGCAATTGGGAAATCAATAGACTAGGCTTGATGAAGATACCAAGGACTGACTTAAGGTGAGATAGACCCGGGTGGGTTCTGGGGGCGCCAGAATCCAGACACAAGGCGTCCAGGTGTTGAAAAATAATGAAATATGCGAGAATTAATACTCAACACGAAAGCAACCCAATCCACCGGTGTATTATATCTCGGGAGAAGCCCCCGAAATAGCAATATCAGGAGATTAATTGGATTGATACGCTATTCCCGTGGCATGTAAGACCAAAATAAGGGCTCCGGTGGGACAGGGACTCAGGGAGTCAAGGTCTTGGCTAGACAGGCAGCTATCCGCCGGAACTCACATTATCCGTAGATTTACCCCCCTGTTTCCTATGGGAAAAGAAGGTACGGGCGAGGCAAACAACGGCAAGGTCGGTTAGGAGTAGTGGGATTGCTATTATCGACAAGCATACGGCGTGCTAAGTACTTTCTCAACCCAACCGGTTGACAGTCGCAATGATGGCGTAAAGTGAGCGGAGAGAAGGGCCCCATTCGAAACTTTGTCGAGAAAGAAGCTTCAGGTGGGTTGGTCAAACTGTTGGAGCTGTCGTTCCAGCAACATGGCGCGCGACCGAGGGGAAGGGGGGAGGGAGAGAGAATATTCTTGTGGTAGAATTGTCAACGGGTATTTCTGCTTCTATATCACGGAACCTTCATGGCCATAAGAAAGAGATGGGGGAAGTGCTCTTGTGGTGGAGGCGTCAGCAGATATTTCCGCCTGGACATCATGGAGCCTCTCCGAAAGTGACTCCTCCATGGTTATAAATTATTAGTTCCTCAGTGTTTTGAGAGTATCGGTTGATCGGGATAACAGGAGAAGAGCCAAAAAGGCGGGGATTGGTGGGGTAATATGCCAGTTAGTAGGCGAGCATAGCATTTGTGCGTGTTGCGAGCATTTGTGCGTGTTGATGTGGGGGACAGGGGCTCGCCGCATGGGGATGAACGTCGATGAACAGTGACTGTCACATGTTAAGCTTTGTCTGCCACTCCTCGCATCACCTCATGGTGTAGGTCAAACCGCGCGTTGAGTGCTTCTGTAAATTCGGACCCCATTCCAACGTAGATTGGACTACAATACGTCACAAGAGGAAACCTGATACGAAGATGTGGACATGCCAAAAGCTATACTTTCTCGGGGCATCTTCTCATTGATATTTCCAAGGTTCGGGGAGTCATAAGATACCAGCGCCGCACAGGAAAGAATAAGCCAGAACGGCGGTAAGCGACAGATGTATGGAAGTGTGGTAAAACCCTAGAATTTAGCTTTCCGTCGTTCTCGTGTATTTGGCGTAGTGGTAGCGGTTCCACCCGAGAAGTTGCATCACGGCAAGAGCTTCTCATACATGTGCCAAAGCTTGGGTAGGAAATGTTTGTTTGTTGTTGTCAATAGCGTTGAATCTCACGACATCAATGGGTTGGTTGCTGGGGAAGCACAATGGAATTAAAGTGGAATGGCATTCGCAATTGAACATTGGATAGTTTAGACCTCACCTTCACATAACTATACATTTGGGATCGACTCTGGCGGCTATTGGGCGTCCGAGAGTGCCCATGACAAAGGCATCGCCTAATCTTCAAGACGCCTAACGACTGGGGGGTGTTTGATTACTGAAGTTTATCGACTAGCAGACCGAATCGCCTCTATCATAGGCTAGGATGGGTTGGCCTGAAGGGCGTGTCTTCCGACGTTTCATTCGCGCGGGCTTGGAGATCGTTACCAGGATCTGAATTTCATAAAAAATTAGTTCTCGTGACAGAAGTGGTTGTTTGCTGAAACTTGCACATGAGAGTGATTTGGACCTGTTGGAAATTTGTCGTTTGAACAGATGGGTTTATTGTCGAGGCGCAGGGCATCTGCGGGTGAACGCAGGGGACCATTTTATGAAGGTTGATGTGGGTAGTTATCGCCTCATGAGCAGCCCCAGTATGTTATATTCGGAGTTTGCCAACCGGCTTGAGCGGATTGTGTCACCTACTTCACTTGTATCATCAATGCGCCCGCCAAGGCGGTTTAAGAAGGAAGTAACTATGAACCACGAATGACACTTGGTATCCATCGCATGCCATGGAGATATTTGAAATTTAGGTTGTCCGCGGTAGCGAAATGTACAGAAGATGTACCCCCTCTTAGTATGTAGATCCATTTCGTTGGTACGAAAAGGGTAAAGGGAGGTGAAAGTTCCGTGGAATTGGACCCTAAGACGTGGCATTAATCAAAGATTCATAGGGTCCTGAGATCCATCCACGTCTGCCCTGGGAAGGCAATTAGGAAGGATTTTTCGATCCAGCGCCCGTGCATGGGATCCGGGGTCGTAGGGACGTCGTGCGTTGCACCAGAGCGTTTTCGATCTTCAGGCATTTATGGCGGGGTGGAAGCGGATAAATATGTTGGTCGTGTCTGGCAGAATGCACTCTTCAATTTCAAACCAACTGCGACGAGAACCAAGGTTTCAAGCCACGTGATCCAAGCGCCCGAGGCCGGCAGACTTCCCCTCCTCAATCAATGTTTTTCTTCCATCTTTATAGTGCCATTGGCACTCGACAGTGATCTACCAGCTTCCCGGATTACAGCTATGCCAACAGGTTACAAGAACATGTCCACAGCTAAGCGAATGGTGCCTTAACTCTCTTCCATCCCGGGTCCGAACTCATCTGTACTCATTTCATTTTGTGCAAAGTAGGGAATTGGATTTACTGGCACACTTGGGGTGGCCCTCGTTCTACTCTACGTGGCAAAACGCAATATTTCATTGAAACGGAAAGCTGAATTGGGCGAGTATCGTTTGGGTAAGGAGCTCCTTTTTATGACTTTCTTGGAGACCTCACCTGACTCAATGTAGAAGCACAGAAATCTGAACAGGGGTCGATAGGATTGGGGAAAGCGGGGCCGCAACCTTAAGTAAAGGAAGGAGGTCACATCTTACATTCAGACGCTCTTTCCGGAGGATCCACACCACAATCCATTTCGCTCGACAGGAGTCCTTCCTTTTGAAGAGGACTTATACGGCCTGATTGAACTAGGTCTTGGTGGTCCACGAGGTGTCGTTGTACCTTGCCGAGGCTGCTCGCCCGTAAACCTGGAGAGATGGAAACATAAATACTTATGTTTCGGAAATGACCTCAATGTTAATCCTCCGTTCTTGAGCTTTGGTTGTGATTCCCCCAAATCTAAGACACACGCCCTCTTTCCATCTTTGTCCTGCAATCTTTACAGAAGTAATGTGGGTAATGTGGACGTCGCGTCATATACCGAGGGGTCGTTTTACGCCGAAAGGCGAGCCCTCGCCGCCACCTCCACATGTTGGCAGGGTATGTAGCGTTATTCTTCATTTTTGGATTGTACTAATAATGATGTGGTTTTTGGTAGACTCTCCTCATTGGAGGTGTGGTTGTTTTAGCGGGATTGAGTGGTTTCTATCTCAACATGTTGCGTAACAAGCGGAAGCAGGAGCGGGACGGGACGAATCCTATCTGTGAGCTGTTCGTCTCTCTTTTTGTCGTTCGGTTCCTCAGACAATACCGGCAGATGAACAAGTCATTGCACGTGTTGGAACAAAACCTGTTGCACTGGATGATAGCAACACACTGCCCAGCGCAGCCTCTCAATTACGCGGGTCAACCGTGCCGAATCACACGAAAGGGCATGACTCGAAACGGGGTCGGTTTTTTTGAATATTGGACATTGAAGTTTGTGATGTATCCCTGTCCACTCCGCAACATGGAGTGAGGGACACCGCTTGTAGGATTGGCTCTTAGTCTTCGGACTGTGCTGCGGGTTATGACGAGAAGAAATAATGGTTGGACAGACTACTGTTGAAGTAAATTATTGTTTATGAAGTGTTACCGCTCTTGAAGCTCGAAGCTCGGACTTGGCTGTTCATGACAAGCGCCCCAGGCGTGTAAATGCACGTGACGACGTGCCCCTTTCTTCCCGATGGACCGGGACGAGGCGTGGTGGGTCTATCCACGCCAACTCTCGAAACTTCAGAACCCTTCGACGTTTTAACTCCAAGAGAGGGATACTTTGAATCCAATGCTACACCTAATTCGAAATGTCGCATGCCGCTCCATTTCTACGCCAGCCGTACGAAATATCTCAACAACAGTGCGAAGGGCAAAAGACCCGTGGCCCCTTCCTCACACTCCAGAACACCTTGCTTCCACAACAACGCCTTCAGGTACACCTCCACCGATGCCCCTCCCCCGTCCGGGTGAACCTGTCGAACAACTACGTGCACGTTTGGTGTATCAGTCACGGAAACGCGGAACCCTCGAGTCCGATCTTCTCCTAAGTACATTTGCGAGGGATAGTTTGGGTTCTATGACAGAGGCTGAGCTGAAGGAATATGACAAGGTACGTCTCGCTTAGTCCATATGAATCCAAAGGAAACGTGTTGACTCGAGTTTACAATGAATGAATTGGACATAGTTGTTGGATGAACCAGATTGGGACATCTATTATTGGTGTACCGGGGAGAGGGCGCCTCCAGCTCGGTGGGCAAATACAGAACTGTTGGGGAAGTTGAGGGTGCACGCGCGCAATGAGGGGAAGGTCATCAGGAAAATGCCTGACCTTTCGTTCATGAATTAATTGTGTAAAAGTATGTTATTGGGACTAATCGCGTACAGGATGCGGTAATTATTAAACAGCTGTGCGCCAACGAAGCTAGAAGTTGGGTCTGGATATGCATCGGATATCCCACCGGGAAAATTTTCGGAAGCTAATCTTCAGACTTTAGTAGTGTCTATGCGTCGATAAATCACTAGAAGTTATGTGCTCCTGGCTTGTTTCTTGCAAAAATCCCGTTTCTTGTGTGGCACATAATACGTACACCGGCAGCGGGTCTGTGTACATAAGGGGAGCGTGTGAATATTGAGGAAGACTTTGCAAGGTCTTTTTGTCGGCAACAACATCCATCCATTTCTTGCTCTCAAACCAACACCATCATCGTTCGCAACAGCAACAATCGCTCAAACAACATCCTTGCCCCTCACGACCTGCAACAACCACATAAGTACTGCACTCGTCTAGCTAGGCATCGACCAAACTCTCGCCCCCACCCGAAGACACGTTTCCCCCCGTCCCCTCCATCTAAACCAAGCACCATGTCTCAAGCAGCACCTTCCTCATCATCAAAGTGGGTATTCCTCATATCAAACTCATTTCTTGATTGTAACTGACTGGGCGCGCCACGTCAACAGTTCCAGCAACACCCCTCACGACTCCTCTTGGAAAGCCGGTCTGCGTCCTACCGCCAAAAGATATGCGGCCACAGACCGAAGATGTAACTGCCACCAAAGGCCTCGAATTCGAGGACATGAACCTCCGACGCGAGCTTCTGATGGGGATTTTCGAAGCAGGATTCGAAAAACCATCCCCTATCCAGGAAGAAGCTATCCCCATTGCTCTGACTAAACGCGACGTCCTCGCCCGTGCCAAAAACGGCACCGGTAAAACCGCCGCTTTCGTTATTCCCTCTCTTCAACAGATTGATATCAACAAACCAAAGATTCAGGCATTACTCCTGGTCCCTACGCGAGAGCTGGCCTTGCAGACCTCGCAGGTCTGTAAGAATCTCGGAAAACATATGGGCCTGCAAGTCATGGTCACTACCGGTGGAACTACGCTCAAGGACGATATTTTACGTCTCTCAGAGACTGTGCATGTCCTTGTCGGGACGCCGGGTCGTATATTAGACCTTGCTGGCAAGAATGTCGCCGATCTCAGCGAATGTCCAGTTTTCGTCATGGACGAGGCAGACAAGTTGCTTTCACCAGAATTTGCGCCGGTGATGGAACAACTATTGTCGTTCATGTCTACAGATCGCCAAGTCATGTTGTTCAGCGCAACTTTCCCAATGATTGTTAAGGATTTCAAGGTGAGCAATAAGTATAGTGTGAAGGCCGAGCAAGCGCTTATCATGATTCAGGACAAACACATGCGCTCACCATATGAAATCAACCTCATGGATGAGCTTACCCTCCGCGGTGTTACGCAATATTACGCCTATGTCGAAGAGCGACAAAAGGTTCATTGTCTTAATACTCTCTTCTCCAAGGTGTGTTTTCTGCGTGGTGATTGTGCGCCCCTTATAACTTGACATTGTTTTTGAATAGCTTCAAATTAATCAGTCCATCATTTTCTGCAATTCCACCAACCGAGTCGAACTCTTGGCCAAGAAAGTCACCGAGTTGGGCTATTCGTGTTTCTACTCACACGCCAAAATGCTCCAATCCCACCGCAATCGCGTCTTCCACGATTTCCGAAACGGCGTCTGCCGCAACCTTGTCTGCTCTGACCTCCTGACACGTGGTATCGATATCCAAGCTGTCAACGTGGTGATCAACTTTGATTTCCCGAAGAACAGCGAGACTTATTTGCATCGCATTGGTCGCTCTGGGCGATTTGGCCATCTTGGTCTGGCGATCAACCTGGTTACATACGAAGACAGGTTCAATCTGTATAAGATTGAGCAGGAACTCGGAACAGAAATTCAGCCCATCCCCCAAACCATCGACCGCGGATTATACGTGGCGCCTAATGCCACTGACGACAATCACCAAAGACCCCAACAACAACAACAACAACAACAACAGAGGCCACAACCCGTTTCTGCTGCTGCCCCTGCCTCAGTTCCCGCCACTGCTCCCGCCCAGCCTCAAGTTCAGAGGACTGGCCCTTCCGCTCCCTCTCACATCCCGCAGCAGCCACAGTTCCAACAGTCTATGCCCATACCCATTGCCCAACAACCGGTCTACAATGGCCAAGGTCCCATGAGGCCAAATGGTGGCCTACCTCCTCAAGCTCAACTGCGTGGTCAGCAAGCATACCGCGGTGGAGTACCCGGCGGTGTCCCCGTGGGCCGATGAGGCCAAGAACGCGAGGGAATGCACACCGTTCGCTTGGTTCCTGAAGTGACTTTCTACAACTGACACTAGACTTTCTGACATATTCAACGTTCCTTACCCCACCTGCATCAGTCATACCAACCCCCACTATCTTTTTCAACCTCGATGGTTCCGCCGCTGCTCTGTCCAGCCCCCACAAGTGATCGATGTGATATCGATACCTTACCCCCCTCGTTTCCCTCTTTTCCGTTTGACAAATCAAGTCGACCGTGATGAATTGTATCAATTGTCTGGTATTTTCGTTCGCTCGCTCGTAACCAACCTCGCCTGTATATCCAACCCTCCGTTTGTTAGTTTAAATCTGATGCATAGCCTATCTTTCTATATTGATTGTCTTTTGGTGATGCGGGTTTTGGGGGTATGTTTGGTAGTCTAGGGTAATAGTTTGTAGAGGTGTGCTTGGTGTGGAGAGGGTTGTATCAGTCGGGGTCAAATAAACGATGCAATGTTCTCCACCGACTTTTGGGCGCTGTTGAGCGCTTCTGTTCTGTTCTGATTGTTACCGTGGGCATTTAAAAATTCCAATATTCAAGTTCGCAATCAGCAACGACGTTTGCAATTCTTTGATGTATCACGATGCCACCAAGCGCAGATTATGAACGACTGCCCATGTACGCCTCTTCGCGCTCACGTCCCGCTAGGAACCGTTTGCTAACAAATACATACTCCGTCGCCGCCCACCTCGACCACCACCCATCCAGGTCTCGACCTCGCTCACCAAAATTGACAACATCCTCTGCCTCACGACACTGCAACGTATGCGGCCTCTTCACCCTCCCAGGCTTGCGCACAACGCGTATCTTGAAATACATCCTACCACTAACACTCCTCGTCTTACTCTACCTGTTATTCGTATATGAGCCGCACATAGAGCTGGCGTTCTATGCAAGACCATGGATTAAACAAGAAATTCACAAGCTCGAACCACTTTCTGGATCATGTTTTAACCCGCAGCGAGTGAGCTCGAAGTACAACATGTCAGAATACGTGTATGGCCCGAAGCAGAGGGAGGTGCAGGCGGGGTTACCGCTGAAATTTGGGATGGACTGTTACAACTTTGCGGGTACAATTCAATCCAACAACCAAGAGCTCTCTCCGGTAACAACCTCGGCGGCAGAAAGGACGGTGTTCCACACGTATTGGCGCGTCGACCTTGCGTCATTTGGTCGTCGGCAGGAGTGGATGATTAAAAGCTACTTTGCGACACAAGATTTGGACAGGACGCAGCTCATTTTGTGGTCGAACGGCGATATGAGCGAGAATGAAATCTTGCAGGAATATCTTCAGAGGTACCCTCATGCGTTCGCTCTCAGGGTTGTGGATATCGACAAACTTGCGAGAGGAACCGCGCTGGAGGGGAGTAAACTCTTGCACTTGAAAGACCGCAGGGCGTGGTTGGATGGAGATTTGATCCGGCTGTTGTTGCTGTGGAACTATGGAGGCGTGTGGATGGATATGGACTCGCTGTTCACGAGAGATTTCGAGCCGCTGCTAGAACATGAGTTCGTTACGCAGTGGGATTGCTATGGTCCGTATATATTATCCTTCGGCCCGTACAGACATACACATACTAATGTTTCTTTCTTTCTGTATAGATAAACCATACTCTCCCTTCAATGGGGCCCTCCTCCGCTTCCGTGAACACTCCCCATACCTCTGCGAAGCGTTCCACATAATGGCAACATCCACCCCTCCCCGCCCAAAGTCAACAGACTGGGGCGCCATACTTTACCTGAAACTGTGGCGAAGGCTCGTCGTTGACGGGATACCGCCCTTCAAAGTCTTGCCCTTTTGCTTCAATGATGGCCGCTCGTGTCGACTAGACAACAGGTTACCAGACCCGTTCATCCCGGATCGCAAGGACGGCAGTTGGACAGAGGGTATGGGAGTGGAGGAAGGCGGGGGGCTAGACAAGGTGCTGCAGAAAATTTTTGCGGTTCACTTGCACAATCAGTGGGATAAGGATTTCCCGAAAGACGGATGGGTGGATAGGCTACTGTTGAAGAGGTATGATGGGATTCTGAGGTTAAAAAAGGCTGGTGTTCATGCACAGTAGGAGGTGTTTAATCTTTTCGCAATTTATAGAGTACCTAATTGTTATCTTTGTCGGGTATATACATGTTTCTAAGTGGCCATGGGAATTTCGATCCTTCGATTTGAGCTACCATCTCAACGCAACCAAACTCCTATCACCTTTGAACCTGCTACAGACAGAGCTGACGGGTGCCCCAACAGGAATGATGATGATGATGCAGAGTCTCCCGTAGCTCGGCGACATGCAGCCGTCTGTCAGGAGTTTACCCGAAGGGGGCCATCTTTCAATCTCGATACGCATCTCCAAGGTTTGTAGGCTTCTGACTCACAAAACGTTAGGTGACCACCAAACATAGTCTCCTGTGCAACGGCGTGATAAGCTTTTACTCACCCTGTATTTATGGATGACCCCACGCAGCCTGAGGTTAACCGTTAAACCCAGCCAAGAAGGGACACCGTAGGCCACAATGCGGTATCTTTGGGGGTGGCCGAGGTACAAAGAATCATTGGGAATCTCGATTCAAGGGTACAAGACTTCATTCGAGGTACTGGCGTAGAGTGGCGCCGCACGCTGTTGCCCGTGCTACAAGCATGGGGTATTGGCCCAATTCACGGCCGCCTGGAGAGGGCATTCCTTCTTCTTGACTTCGCGAAAAGATCAGGGGACTTTCCTTTGACCTTGTCACCGTCAACTTCGTAATCAAACGGACACTTTACTTCCCCAATTATTTAATATTTAGGCTGATTTCCTGGAAACTTTCCATTGAACACAAACTTTTACTTGCAACAGGCTTCACGCTTCAATATCAGTATGCTTACATGTAACAGATCCCGGCGACCCCTCACTTGATCGGCCTCTATACCGAATGCCTCGTAGCATGGCGCATAGGGCGTTCATCTACCTAGATTAAATCCACGCAGGACCGTTTTCGACTAGGAAACGATGATCACTTTGAAGAAGCCCGTAGCAGCCCACTCACACACATCTTCCTCCTTCCGTAATCCCACCATCCCTCTGTGTTGTCGATATTCAGAAACTCGATTATCAAGCTTTTGGTGTTGTCACTTCACTGGTTCGCCTGGTTCGGTAGGGTTGATGAGAACCAGGTGCCGGCAAGGAAACCAAGCTAATATGGAACGTCTAGTATTTCAGTAATGCGTACCTTTTACCATGCGGGCTCCAACAAGAATCTGGTACGACTACTAAGCGGGAATTGCGGGTTTTCGCAGCTGTGACAGATTGGTGTTCTCATAACTTTGCACCGAATCGCACCCCAAGGAGTTGGGCGGCCGTCCCAACTTCGTTGACTTGCTTAGGGCATGTGGCTTGTAGTAGTGTATTCCGGCCAACAAATGCCGCTCTTCTATCGGATATTCTCCTTTGCTTACGGCCATATGTGCTCGTCTCGTGCGCGAGCTTTTGGACATTATGCTTGACCGTGTCGTCAGTCACTTTATTCTTCCTAAATCTAATAGGTAGCATCGATCAAGACATGAATGTGCAGGGCTAGGAACTCGCAATTCCGTTCCACTACTCGCCATCACTCCCACTATCCTGAGCCTTGTCTTCGTCCGTGTCTACACCCGCTTCCTCACCTGCCGAAGTCTGCTTCAGCACCTTTTCCGTGTGTTTCTTGTTCTTCTTCCTCCATACCAACTCACTCCCAGCTTCAGCCTTTTTGAGCCCTAGCAACGTCTCGTGTGCTAGGGACAGGCAAGGCAAAGAATCGGTCAATCTTGAGACCCCAAAAAAAAGATGGAACACATACTTTCGCCAGCCAGTAGGTCATCCACAATTGACCTACTCCCAGAGGTGATATACCGCGTCGACACACCCCTCGCCACAAGGGGTTCTGCAAGCATCTCTTTCAGTCGGGCCTTGAGTGTAGACACCTTAGCTGCTGCCGCCTTGCGTTGGCGGTTAGTAGGTTTCTCAGCATCGGAGCCGCTAAGTGATACATAAATTAATGAACAAGCTAACTCCCAGGTAACCACAAGGGGGTGGGAAACAAACCTCATGTTGTCCGAATCTAATTCGACGCCAAGAACCTCCGCAGTCTCTTTCATCCAATTCTTCTCATAGTTGGCTTTCTTGACTTTATGTTGACTTTGGTCGATCTGCTTCGCGAGTTGTACGCGTGTTTTGAGCTTGTCGAGGAGACTCAATTCGATCGAAAGTTCAGGGATCTCATCCCCATCTATAAATCGCGCCTGCGTTAATACGTGGTGAGGCAGAAGATACACGAGTAATCTGCGCACCTCGCGACAAGCTGGTCATAAGGGCCTTGACGATTCTCCTCTCGTCAGGTCCGACCATGAGCATGCTAAAACCCTTATTCATCGCACGTGCTGTACGCCCACTTCGGTGGATATAAGTATCTGCAGTACGCGGGATCTGGAAGTGGATGACGTGGTCGACGGCGGGTATATCGAGACCTCGAGCTGCGATGTCTGTTGCTAGAAGGACAGAGTTAGTCATTGTTTTGAACCTGCATATATTCACGTCAGAGTCTTTGAGATTTGATGGGGAGGGGGGAGGTACCGATCAAGGTTCTTCAATCGCTGCCGTTGTTCAAGTTGTGAATGCAGCGGAAATGCCTTGACGTTGAGAAGTTCGAATAGAGGCATCAGTCGTCTGACTCCATCGATGGATGAAAGGAAGACGAGAGAGCGGCCTGGGTGACGGAGGAGGAAGTAGTATAGATATACGTCCTGCGTCGTACGTTACCATCAGATGTTTACAGGAAGGCGAGGAGGAAGTGTGGCACCTTATCGTTGGTCAAGCATTCAATTTTAGCCTCCTGCAGGGTGGAAACGACTTTTCCTTGAGGGCTAAGATCGATGATTTCTGGTTCGGGATCGCGGAAGTCCAGGCGCAGCAGAAGGTCGTCTTTGGAGTCACAAGCATTGTCAGTAGCATTCATAGAAGGGGTCTGAGGCGGTGCAAGTACCTAGTGTAGTCGCAGGTTTGTCGTCCTTGTTTTTCTTCCTTTTAATGGGCTTGGGCCGCGACCTCTTCTTGAGGTTACGTTGGAGGTCTTTGCTGAGCGTAGCCGATAATACAAACGTCTGCAGTCCACCTGAAATATCAGGCTTTTGCTCCTCCTGGTTTTCGTCGTCGGCCATGGCGGTATATTCAGTCGGTATTTCATCATCCCTAGACAGAATTGAGCTAAATCACAGTGGGGAAGGCTCGAGGTGAACCTACTTGTTTTCGCGTAGGGTTAATCGTAAGATATTCTCGAGCTCGGCATAATGTCCGGTCTCGATCATACGGTCGGCTTCGTCCAACACAAGGAACCGTAGATTTCTTATTTCTTTGGCTAAATTGTCATCCTAAAACCTGGATCAGGATGGCGCTAATGTCAGGGAAGACGGAAACGCACATCCTCCAATATGTCCCAGAGTCTTCCAGGCGTGGCCACAAGGACGTCCACGCCCCTACTCAGGATCCGATGCTGTTTTTGGCTTGACATCCCACCAACGATCGCAGCCACACTGACATGAGGTGGGGGCCTTTTAAAGGGGGGATTGGGCGCGATTTTTTCTCTTCCTTTGCTCTTCCCCTTGTTCTTGCCTTTGGTTTTTCCATTCCCTTCCTCCTCCTCAGTTCCTTTAACGAGGGTTTGGTCTACGGGGTTCAGACATTCGTTGAGGTGTGATGAAACTTGCATCGCGAGTTCGCGAGTAGGTGCTAGGATAAGCGCTCGTACGGGTCGTCGTTTGTTTGGATGGGGTAGAGATTGAGAGAGAAGGTAGTGGAGGATGGGTAGACCATATGCCAGCGTCTTTCCGGAGCCCTGGAGGGAGTGTTAGAGAAAAAGATTGAGATGAATGAGGACTATGGTGGGGGGCGGACAGTTTGGGCAACACCAATAACATCTCGGTTTTTCAAAGCGACGGGGATGACAGCCGCTTGGATGGGTGTAGGCTTCAAGAAGCCTTTGTTGTGAAGGACATGCAGTATCTGAGGACGGAGCGCGTAGGGTGTCCATTCCGGTAGGAGGGTGGCTAGACGAGATTAAATATTGAATACAAATAGTGCGTGGCATCATCTTTTAATCATACTCACAGTCGAAAGCCGGTACTTCTGGTGGAGGAATTTCTTGCACATCATCTGTTGCCTCACTTACGCCTTCTAGTTTTGACAAGCTTTCAGGCTGGTCGGACTCAGCAACCTGAATAAAATAAATCAAGCTATAGTTGTGAATCCCTGCATTCGTCTCACTCACACGGAACTTAGCAACCTTGCCAGCATCCGTCATTTTGTAGACGACCTCGACGCCTTCGACTTCTTCCAGCTCGAGGACACCATCATCTCCTCCAAGTCCAGTTTCAAGGGGACGCTGGCTTTTCTGCCATGGTAGATGTTCCAACGTCCGTTCTGTTCGCGGCTTCTTTCTTGCCTGAAGTGCAGTGTTCTTCTTTCGTTTAAGAGCCCTGTGTTTTTCGATAATTCCCATTATTGTGTTGTGGAAGATAGAGGAGGATTGCAAAATTAGTGGATGGGTCCGGTATTATTTTTGGTTGCCGGGACGGAATATCTCACAATCTTTATTTATTTATATTTCAGTCAGGCAGGTGGAATGGACGGAGGAGATTGTATACGAGCTCGGGATCCGCCTGATAACAGAGGATATAACTGTAAGTACTTATCTACCCCACCTATAGCGGGAACAAGACAAGCAGGAATCGAGGTGGATGGTGTTTGACCTTTTCGAGCTAGCGTAATTGTCAACAGTCAGCGCTACGAACAGCAGCCGCAGGTTGCAACCTGCAAAGTTTAACAGACTCAGCTAACAACAACCGCTTTCATTCCCTCCCGTTCATTGCGCTTGTATTTCAACTGTGAGTGTACAGGTGAGTACTAATTTATTCCCTATAAAATTCTCTTCATTCTATTCCACCTTACTGTTTGTCATAGACATGGTGACCACCTTCCAGAGCAAATTATGGAGATGGAGCAAAGACATCATACCCTCTCCTACAAATCCATTGACTGTCTCTACGCGTTCCTCACTGCTGCGCACGTCTCTCAAGGATGGCATAAAACGCTGCAGCATCACATCCATTCGTCGAGCTTCAAAACCTCAGTCCAAACCTCCAAGGCTCTCAACAGACCTCCTTCCTCCGGAGCTCTGGCTCAAAATTCTCCGCTACGCCCTCAGATTAACGGGCGCACGAGCAGTTCACCTCAAAGACCCCTTCCAATCCGATTACCTTCAAGAAGATTACCCCAACATCCACCCGGGGTATTTTGAAGACCGCAGAGCATGTCGACGCGTCTGCCGAATCTTCAACACCCTCGTAACCGAAATCATGATGGAATATATCGTTCTGCACACCCAAGCCGAACTCGAGTGGACAGTCGCCGTCCTCGAAGCCGATTTTCTTACAGCGCAACACAAACGCCTTGGCGAATGGACAACGCGCATCGATTTCTGTATCAACGGGTACTATGATCCAGAATGGATGCCACGCCTTCTAGCGTTGACACCGAATCTCCTCATCTATAGCACCAACACCGGTCGCGCTGAACACCCTGAACATTCGATGAACCAGGTTATTTTACGTGCTCTTGTTGATTTTCACGGCAAAACCCTTAAAAGGCTTGACTGGGCAGGTCTCAACGACGCACCAACCTACCCCGACCTACACTTCATCGCCAAAAACATTACCTTTCTCACTACCCTTCACCTTCGCCATCCTTATAGTCTCCCATCTAGGGACGTCAGCCAACCAATGCTCGTCTTCCCATCTCTCAAATCCCTCTCTCTCGGACTTATCCCACTGAACCCACCCCCAGATGTGCCAGAAGATAGATACTGCATCCTGTGGGATGTATTCCTAACGTACCTCGTGGGGCATCCACTCCAACTGTCCAAACTCGAACGATTCGACATCGACATTTGTCCCATCCCCGATTTTTTCGCCATGTACGGCCACAAAATTCGTACATTCCGCACAACGTCGTGGTCAACTACTGACTGTCTTGAACCTGCGTTCGAACTTCTACCCAACCTCCAAACGTTCCTTTATGTCTACCACACCGCTCCAGACTGCTATATTCCACTACATCACCCTACCCTTCAACGCATTGGTATCACACCTCTCATCGAGAACCACATTGAAGTCCCACGACAGGTGTATCAAAATTGTATAATCAAGCCTCTCGACGACCTCCTCGCAAATGTGGAGGATATGGACGCTAAGAAACTGAGAAACGTGCGCATCTGCGATCGTGGGGCCTACACTGGCGTTTTTGAAAATGACGAACATCTATTTTGGCACTGGCATAAAAGGTTACGGGACCATAAGAATGTGCAGCTGCAAAATAAACTTGGGAATTTGGACTTGAAATTTGCAAAGTGTGAGTCTCTTCTCTTCACTTCTGAGCCCTAGAATCTTGATTGACACCCAGTCCTTTAGATGGTGACACGCCGCCGCCCAGACAGCCGGGCTGTGGCCCGGTTGTTGAGAGGGCCATTCACAACGGGGCTACGCAGGAGAACACCGGGCCCTTCACTGCGAGCGCCTCCGACAACACGGGCCCTTGACCGCAGGGGTCGGACCACCGACCCTTTTGTCCCTCCCTCCCTGAGCTGTCCCTGTTCTTGAGCTTATCATCAGTCGGCAAACATTCATCTTTGTAGTTATCTTGGGCATTTCTTTGTGCTATACCCATAGTATGTCACCAACCCCGCAATAGCATACCCGAGTTAATCTTTCAATGTTTATACACTCTATTATTATACGTGTATTTGTCTATTACATTATGTCCACCCTTGAACAATCCCCCAAACTGGGACAGCATGATGTAAACGATGGACGGCAATGTGAGCCGAGAAATTAAGGTGGGCATATGGGGTGAAAACAACGTCAAGTATGTTGCGGCAAGAAACAGGCTGCGCAAATGCAAGGGTACCAGAACGCAGGGAATATGATGTTGGAGCCGAGAAACATGTTCGAGGATACGAGGACGTAAGACCAGGTAATAAAGCAACTCAGCGGATGAAGAAGGTTTGGAGAACGGAAAACGCGCAGAAAGCAGCACATGCAACGAAGCCAAGGTAATATCCGTTAGAATCATCTTGAATGCTCATTGCCCAAACCTGCGGATGCACATCGAACCGAGTCAGATAAAAGCAAGGCGCTCCGACTGAATACTCACATATCCACCCAGACTCGGACCAACGCACCGTGCCAAACTGACAATGCTCTGGGCTATGCCATTAGCATATCCCACCGCGCTCGGAGGTGTCACTGAATAAGATCTTGAGGACCGATTGAGAGCGTGATAGGGATCTAAAGACGTACTGTAGTTCAACAGGATTGAAATTGCGGTATAAGCGAAGGTGCTGGCGCAGTATCGTATTGCTCTTTATGGATAGTGAGTCAATGGAACCCCGGAAAAGTGGTGTCCACTTACGTGGTAAGAGCCAATGCTTTGGAATTTCAAGTTAAGAACAATAAGCACCGGCGATATGTGGGAGACTCACCGGTCATAAGGATAAAGTTACCATCATTAGAGGAACTCGCGAAGACGCGGTATAGAACAACAGAAAGGTAGGAAGGAAGAAACAGAAGCGATCCAACACGGAACATGGCAAGATGAGAAAATCGCCCACGAGGGGGGCTTCATTTCTGTCAGTAACGCCCACGGCCATTGAATGGAAATAAACCCACCCAAGGTTGCTGCGCGTGAAACACATCAATAAGCTTCGCGCTCGTCACTAAACGTAGAAGTCGACTCACGGATAAAGGTAAAACTGGTATGCAATTTGAGCTAGGCACATCAGGGCGACTATGGGGTTGAGCTTGCTGAGGGGTCATTGAGTAGCAGATAGTCTAGTGACGTACTCAGTTGGGCAAAATGTCCTGCGTTGAGGTTCAAGCCTCCCGAATCGTAATCCCTTGTTGGGGTGAGAATGCATGCGACCGTACTGTTGAGGTAGGACGTACGTTACGAGATAGGACATGAATATTTGATCGTGAGTGGTGCTATGAAGCGCCAGCATTCCGTACTGGACAATGACGAACATCGGTATCTGGGAGGAAAGAGAGGTCTGTTTTTCTTCCAGGGCCTCGACGTCAGTATTGACGTCGGTGTCGTCCTCAGGGATAGGTGGAGATTCATCTGTAGTTGACACGAGACGTTGGGCCTCAAGGTATGCGGGAGGACTCTTTACACCGGAATGAGAGAATATGCTTGGGACATTATTAGACATACGACGCAGAGGAAGGTTGGATAGTGCGGTGGGTCGGGTACTGGATCCGCGAGAGGTGGATCGGCGTTGCGTAGCGAATGGGTCGGCGGCCGCACTGAAGGAGGCTGCTGCATGACCGGGATGATGCGAGGAGTGCCGCGTCGGCGACATGCCCGGTGTCGAGCGTCCATCACGACTCGTGGGTGTTGTGGAGGTTGTATCATTCATGTCGATCAAAGGTTCGCCGAAATCGAGGGAGCCCGCGGAATCGTCTGACCCTGGTTCTTCGCCCTCATCCGATTCGAATGGGTCCTCATTATCAACATTCAAAGCCGCAGCAACCCACAAATCGGCTATATTGGTTACGGCATTCTCATTGGCCATCAACAATCTCTGCGCAAAATTCAAGTCTGAAGTCTCGCCGCTGTCATCAGCGTCATGCTCACTGCCGCGTCTGCGCCGAAGTGAGCTGGCGAGGCTGCCCCTGCGCGTAGTCACGGCATTAACATTACGAGCAAGCCTTCGGCGGAAATTGCTGTTGTAACCATACGCAGATCCATTAACACGGCTTGTGCGAGAAGGGGTTCGTGGCCCGTCAGAATGTGTTTGGGGAGAACCCAAAGGAACAGCAGGTTGCACGACCTGTGAGAGCGATGGCTGAGCACGAGGACCCCGTGAGGTGAAATGTTTAGACATTTGTGAAATCCTGCGCCCCAAGGCCTGGACAAATGACCGTGGTTCTGGGTGTCCGGAAGCCGGGCTCGAAGGTATAGACTCTTCTTCAGGTATAGTTGGAGGGATGTCGAGCTTCTCTGGTGGAAGCCGAATTGCACCCTCCCTAGGCCCCCCATCCCGATCGAGAAAAAGTCCCAAGAGAGCACCTGTTCCAAGATGATATGTTTTAAAATTAATCGAAGACGGAGTCCAAGGAGACTCACCTATGAACATTATCACGGCAGCAATTGTACAAGGCAGTAGGTAAGGGTATGTAACGAAGAGCCGAACGTCGCCGAACACTTCAGGCCATTTAGTCGCGGGCCGTTCAACTGAAAATCGACGTAATTAGCATCTCGAGGTTGCACGCGGAAGAGTGCCGAGCATACACGAGCCACCGATAATAGCCCCCGCAACACCACCAAAACCCCAGCAGAAACTAGAATGAAGGTGAAATGGGCGCATACATGGGAAAAACTAAAGAACTGACCCCAAGATGGCATATGCTCTCCCCTCATTAGTGGAGTCCGTAATGAACGCAACTGATCCACGCGCAACCCCAACCGCGCCTGCGAATACACCCTGTGCGAGCCGGATAACAATTGCTTGCTGCAAAGTCGTCGACGTCCCGAAAATGAAACAAGTGACTGCACTGCCTAATAGTGACAGCACCAGCACCACACGTCGACCATGCTTCTCGGCGACAGTAGCCTGAAAGGAGGGTGTATGCGTTCTTGTGACATGGAAATAAAACGGAATAATGCTTACCCATAGCAGTGAAGTAAGAAACTGGGTTAGGAAGAACGTCGATACTGGATACGACTCAGCTTCGAGAAACTCTGTATATCAAGTGAGAGTTCTGACCTAGAATTCCCGTCCAAAAGGCAACCTCAGCATCATCAGACATCCCCCCAAATCCTATCGAGCCATTAATAGCATATTCTAGAAGAAAAACGCTACGCATACCTTTGACCATGAAAAGCAGAAAAGGGGTGGATACATTGGCGGAAAGGAACTCTCCTAACATTGTCTGGGAATGGATGAGCAAATGGCAATAGATACGTGGGGATACGAGGGACGTACGACGGACAAAACAACCATGGGCAACACAGGTAATCGTGTAGTGTACGTCTCCCCAGATGGCTGCATGACTGTTGGAACAGGGGGCCGACTAGGTGTGCCTGGGACCGATCTCGAAGGTGCCATCTCCCTCTGCATCTCTGCGTCTTGAAAGCAGAGAAATGGGCCCCTTGGGTAGACCAGCAAAGGAAATACGCCCTAAAATTCGACGAACGACGTTGGGCTCACTTGAACCAGAAGACTCATTGTCCGCGGTTAGAGCAGCAGGATCCTGTATGCCAAAGGTGCGCACAAGACGCGACGACTGACGAGTGCCAGGGCTGGCCATAAATTAACACGGCTGCACGGTTCGGCGAAATCTATAACAACAGAATGATGATACAGAAGTCGGTTACAGTGAAGGAGATGTCAGGAATCTGCAATGATGTCTGCGCATTCGGTGCCAATTCCATCTAGTTGTGTGCTCCTGCTTGTCCCTGTGACTTGTGACTAATATTGGCGCTCACCTTTGGGGCTTTGAGTGAACTGCACGTCACCTCGATGGACGCTATGAATTCGCTAAATTACATCCACAAGCCTATGCTCCTAGGGTTGTTGAGCGCTCCGATAGCTTTCTGCTTTCTCAGGTGTCCCGGTAAAAACTCTATACTTGATCGCTATCGTCACGGCTTAAGCACTGCAAAGATCTTGTTTCCACCTGGGCGGGGTGGCTTCCAAAATCCTGACAATGATTGCGGACCCAATTGTCCGGGGAGAAGTCGATTGGTTGTCAGTGTTCTCTTCACTTGCCATCCGGTCGAGACGGAATTTTCATTAAACATAAACTCCTTCACCCGTAGTGGATCTTTCCAGCAGATTACCTTAGAGTCCATGACTGTCATGCAAGCGCTTTTAACTTGAACTTCCCTACGTGTGAAGCCCGCCTCTTAGACCGATCATTGCCAAAATAACCCAACCCATCATGCATCATGGCTGCGGCAAGGCATGCATTATGTACGAGATGCATTCTCGGGGAACAAATTCTTTTGACGAGGACGGACGAAAGTGGGAATAGGAAACCATCACCTGGGCTCGGGTTAAAAATGGCAAAATTTTCCAGTCAAGGCTCCATTCTATTCACCGCCCGGCGCCCGTAGGTGAGTGGTTTGGACAACACCCAAGCTCCAGAAAACAGAATCTACAATCTAATTTGGCCTGAGCGTCTCGAGCTCAGCTCGGCGAACCCCGTATTCGAGTCATTCGGCTCGTTGCAATGTGTGTTGTTAAGCTAATGATGTCTGCCACCAGGTCTCAGTTGGGCCGTCCTTGCGCAGCCTACGTAGCCGGTCCTTCTGTAATATTTAGCCCTCTATATCTATTAGCATTTTCTGGAAAAACGATCCGAAGGCGGGAGAGGTTACTGCACCCACACCCTCATATGGTTGTTCATGGGTACACCACACCCGACGTTGGACGTGCTTGAATTGTTCGAAGGCAGCATGGTAAAATAAAGCCTTGAAACGCGAGGCTCAATGATGTTAACTCCAAATAATCCATGTTTCCCACGAAGCAATGCGTTTGACTGATGCTCACTTCTCCCGCCCGACAGACTGACATGACTACGAATGACAGTGATACACCGGACAAACAAGTGATTGCAGTGGCAATGTCGCCCACTGTTGGATCCGCTATGTTGCAAGTTATGGATATCGCAATGGGGACTCGGCTCGCGTCCGGTCGCAACACCTCACAGCCATACATCTGGATCAACGTCGAGAATCTCGGATCGGTCACTTTCTTGTAATACGTATAGGACTTGACTCGTGTAGAATCTCCGATCCGTCTCCGTGCCTTCACCATCTACGCGAGGGGCGCGAAGGTTGAAACCTTCTTTGGGTCTGCCAGAATGCGGTGGCTCATTAAACAGCATCAGCATTGCAGTTGAACCAATCTCATATGCTCCTATAAAAACGTGTCTTCACCGCCAATCCCATTCTCTATCCCCTCCCCAGGCTTCCCCCCACCTTCAGGGCACCCTACCTTCCTTTCTTTTATCTTCCTACCTTAATACTCACCACCAATGGCGCCTACAACCACTTCCGCGCCTTCGAAATTCTTCACTCTTCCTGACCTCGTATCTCATTGTGATTTCAAACTACGGGTCAGTCGTCACCGGAAGCAAGTTACGGTGGAGACAAAAAAGTGGCTCTTCCAAGGAGACAATCTCGTTGGGGAGAAGCGTCATGCGTACCATGGCCTTAACGCGGGCCTACTCACGGCTATGACTTACCCAGATGCCGCGTGCCCTCAGTTAAAGCTCTGCAATGACTTCCTCACCTTCTTGTTCCACCTCGACAACCTCTCTGATGACATGGACAACCGCGGAACACGCAGCATTGCCGACGTTGTATTAAACTCTCTATACCACCCCTACACCTACCGCTGCCCCGCACGCATCGGAAGAATGACGCGAGAGTACGTGTAATTGTTCGCTAAACGCCACCTTAGCTGATACTGACTTTTTCTAGTCTCTATAGGCGAATGCTTCTAACAGCGTCTCCTGGAACTCAACAGCGTTTCATTGAGACAATGGATTTCTTTTTCCAAAGTATCACGGAACAAGCTGTGGATCGCGCCGCTGGCTTGGTACCCGACCTCGAGTCCTACATTGCTCTGAGGCGGGATACTTCTGGATGCAAGCCATGCTGGGCATTGATTGAATGTGAGTCCCATTCTCAAGTTATTGCGACGCCCGTTCTCACTCCGCCGACAGACGCCAATAACCTCCATATACCTGATGAGGTCATGGACTACCCCACAATTCGTGCCCTCGGAGAGGCTACCAATGACCTTGTAACATGGTCTAATGTAAGTCAGCAGAACTCCATGACTGGTATCTCAGACTGATTTTTCGACGCTATTTAGGATATCTTTTCATATAACGTGGAGCAATCCAAGGGTGACACCCACAATATGATAGTGGTCGTGATGTGCCAGAAGGGCCTTGACCTCCAGTCCGCTGTAGATTTTGTCGGAGATATGTGCAAGGCCTCTATCGACCGTTTCAAGACGGAAAGAGACAATCTTCCCTCCTGGGGACCGGAAATTGATCGCCAGGTGAAGATGTATGTGAACGGGCTTGCGGACTGGATCGTTGGATCTCTTCACTGGTCTTTCGAGTCAACCAGGTACTTCAATACCAACGGCCGCAAAATCAAAGCCACCCGTATTGTTGAGCTACTTCCCCTTCGGCAAGAAGCTAGGGTGAGTATACCCATCTCTTGTAACCACAACGCCGTTGGTCTGACTCCCACCAAGCCAAGGGCACTCTCCATCAGATCCCGGCCTATTCTCTCACCAATCACAATCCCAACTGCGGTGCAGAATTCAACCCCGTCCACCCCAACAGATTCAGGACCGGTCACGCCTCTCGATGGCGCCAATTACATCCCCCTACTCAAAGTTCCTACACCGAAGGAATCTGCTCCCCGCTCACCACACCCCATCCTCCATATCGCCACCAACGTCGTGGCCACACCCATTAGAACAACCACCCCAACTCTCAAAGAATCACTCCCTAGTTCGGCAGTTGAAAGCCCGTCAATACAATCAGGCTGGGTTGACTTGCAACCTCTCTCCCCAGAAATTCTCTCTCCAGTGGTCGGCCTCGCGAATCACAGGATCGTCAGGAACGGACCATTCGCCGAGCCGTTCAACCTCTACTCATTAACCATCTGGGTATTTGTTGTCTTGATCTACCAACCCGCTATGGCGCTCCTCGGATTTTTCGTCAATCAAAACTTGCATTTGCAACCATTTTGTCATTACGAGTATATGTGATTATCTCCTTTCGATTTGCCTCGCACAGGCTGCACTAGACTTTCCCTGCATTACATTATCTTCGCCTAGTATATCCCCACCCCAACACTCCTTTCCTAATTTATAATATTTATACCATACACGTCACTCCTTTGCTTGCTCAGATTTTTCGTTCGCCTTCCCCCCCTTTATCGACTCCCGTATAATCGTACCGCACACCCTGCACTTGAACCGGCTTGATTTGCCACGGCTCAAGAAAGACATTATTTCTCTCGCTCTGGTAGTACCAGTATTGTATCCCTTACATTGTAACTTGTATCAACATTCTATCCCCGTATTCTTGAACCTGTGCAGCTCCACTGGTCCTTTACCGTTCTATTTGTTCCCGATCTCTGTCGAACGTTGAAACACGACGAGCACATCGGACAGGTGAGGCTATTTTTAGAACGGGCGGGTGTGGTGGACCAAGTTGCGACCGTATGCAGTGTTTGCAATCAACAAATTGATAGAGTTGTCCGAACCAACATTTTACTGTCACGAGGGCTCAAACCACAGCGACTCTTGGTTATACCGGGCGTCTTAAATAAAAGATCATCCCGCAACAGAACAGGTCAAGCACCCCCACCTTGGCAGGCCTGGGGCTGGAAACATCTACAGAAACGTGGTGTCCTGACCCCCAAACCTTGGATACAGTACCGCTGGTTTGTCTGAGGCAACTTCGCGGGAAGTCTATGGTGTCATGATCTTCGGTGAGACGGTTGATGGTATGGACTGCCTTGGCGGCACCGCCCTTGTCCTCGTGACTCTGTGATCCGTCAGGTACCGGGGCACAATATCGAAGCCACACGGAGAATACGGTGAAAGCTAGAACACAAAACAAAGATCATTGATGACATCTGCTGTGACTTTGATACTTGAGTGTTGGCACACAAACCATATCAGACACTTTGTAGCTCGGTGGTTAGTTCCGTGTTTTAGACCCCAGTGCACGTTTTGGCATCGACAAATGTAAATCTGACCGGCGACAGGATGATTCCGAGGCACTGCCAAATTTTGGTTGACCTTGCTTCATGGTCTACGCGTCGGAAGGTATGTGAGAGAATTTTGGTGACGAAGGTTTACACTTACTCCTGTTGATTGATTTCCGATTGTTGGGATCAAGCGCTAAGAAACTGGAATGAAAGTCAACATTCTTATCTCGTACCTTGGAGCGGGCTTCTCCTGTGTGCACCAGCGGACGTGCAAGGTGACGAGGGATAATTATGTTCTCTGTCAAGTTTACAATGAAACCGTCCATGGCATTGAGGTATAGTAGTCCGCGGACAATGACTCGGAGACCGCATCTAAAGTTTTGAGACGATGTGATATCATTACCAACAAGGAAGGTGGTGTTGCGATGCAGAAAGATTCATTCATATCTTCTACGGATGCAACCCGAATCAGTAACATTGGGCTGCCAGAGTAAGCCATTTGCATCTAACAATCGAAAACCGCAGGCGGTCGGGTCGCATCCGCCTACGGAAGCTCATTAAACGATGTATAGGCTAGTTGTCAGGTTGTTGCCTCGAGCTTCAAGCCCCAACAACCGCGGCTTTACGGAGTCCATGATGTTGATACATACCCATGACATATATTGACTCGCTCGCAGCTGTCCACTATCAGCTGGAAGAAACTAAACCCAAGCCAATCAACATCCAGTGAATGTCATTGCTGCCCTAGCACGGTTAGACACAACTCAACTGACCAATATGGCATCTACATCGAATACGGTAGCCCATCTCCTGTCATTTGCCACAAAACTGACAGGCACAGAAAAGCCACATAAAAGCATTTTCGGCTTAATGAGCCTCAGATGGCATCTGCCAAGGAAATTGAAGTTTATTGGGACCTCAATGCAGTACCGACACGTCGGGGTACTACAACAGTTCGCGGGAATGCACCGAATCCAGGAGAATGCCTACGCTCAAAGACATTGGTAGAAAAGGGGGCCAGTCATGTATGACGTGTCATTTTGATTCTTTCTCGACGGTCACTGGTTCGTAACCCATCTGCTAGTGCTGAAGTTAGGCTAGGGACTCAAGTGTTCACGAGTGATATGTCATCATTCCAGAGTCTGCGTTCCATACAAGTATAGATACCTTCCTAAAGTGCACGAGAGAACCACGCATCAAGCTTTCAGGGACAAAGGATTTGAGGGGAGGCTCCGAGGAATAGTGCGCTGTGCCTTGGTTCCCATCTGATCGCAAGGTGTTTACGGCTCCTTCAACCAGTGAAGCTGCCCCATGAAGGAAGGCACGCGGGACTAGGAACAACTTGTGGAGCGCCCAACCCGGAAAGGCGCTCCACAAGTTGTTGGCGTATCTCTGGTTTGAATTGAATCGGTGGGGAATTTCTGTTGAGGACGCGGGCCCACCACGATCAATTCTCGTCTGTGTTGCATTTTGACTGAAATTCGTAATCACATTGCCATTAACATTGAGTCCGGAGCTGCAGATTCACTGACCGCCTTTTTTGTGATCGGGTTCGGGCCGGCAGGTGTACCACTGTGTGTTTCTGAGGGCATGGCTACTACAAGGGCGGTGGTGGCCGTAGGTTGCTGGGGTCTGAGGGGGTCCCTAGTCGAGGGTTGGGTAAGTCTTATGTGTTAGTACTCGCGATAATTCTCTGGCTTACGGCGTTCCTCGTTAGGACCTCTAATTGTTGAGTGGAGTCAACTCCGGAGGGATCTGTGGCAGCATCGATTTCGGTGTGTATACACAACGTTGACTGACACCACAAGAATGTTTCCCGAAGGAACATGGCATTCACGGGATTGTACGCGCTCCGATTGCGTCCTGCAAATTCCTGAACTTTCGGTCAATTTGGAGATTCGGGTTTAATGCCATAATCGTCCACTATTCCGCTGTGTATTTTTATTCAAGGAATTCGGGCAGGCATGGCATGACGACGAATTAGTAACCCCTTTACGGGGTGCTCAGGGGCACCGCCGATCACAGGGGAGGAGCTCGGGGCAGGGCACAAGTGCAAACAGCTTGAGGTGGGCCGAACGAGTTCCATCTTTGTAGATCCTAACGCAACGTTATCCCGGAAGGTTCCTTGTGAGAGTCAAAATCCCCTTGCAAAAATCTGAAAATATCTGAATAAGAAAGCAAATATATATTAAGCACCGCAATACACGAAGCAAAGCCCTAAATGCGGTTAAGTGATTAAGAAGTCTTTTTGGCTGTCACCTCCCAGATCTGGTCCCTGATCAGCCATGGTCCGTCATACCACATCCTTTTCTCTAGAACAAGATACTGAACGACATGCTGTCTCTCCGCCGGCACAACACCATTGGTTGCCTCGGCGGCCGCCCCCACAGCGGGTTTATGAAGTGCATTGCCCCGGCGGTCATAGATTTCAAGGCTCTATAGAGTTTTGTGAGCACACAAACCGGTCCGATAGTGGAGCAGAAACGGACCTGTTCAGTGTTGAACTTCACTAACGCGTGAACCATTAAACGATTGCCGAACTTGGGGTCTTGAGGAGATAAATATCCTTCGGTGACACGCAGAGACACAATTTGAATTGGGGTGACTTCACGATGGAAGCGCCAGACGTAGGTATAAGCAGAAGAACGCTTCTTCTGCGCAGCCAGAGTGTCAGCAAGGAAGGAATCTGTCGCTAGGCGTTTAATCTCTTTCAGGTCATTTCTGGTCAAATGGTCACTAGCGTGCTTCTTGTTGGAAAAGAGGTACACACTTGGAAATAGCGGTGTTCAATTGCAAATAGGTTTCGAGAGCCAGCTGCCTAGTCGGAGCCAACCAACTCGACGGGCCCGTTGACTTAGCGCCGAAGATGTAAAGTGGCCACTTGAAGAGCTTCTTGAAGAAACGGTCGTTAACAGTACTGACACCAGGAATTGCATTGTGGGCCGCAAGAGCAACCAAACTTGTCGTGTTTTTCACGTCATTTAATCGGTTTCTCCAGAATTGTGCCCATCGATCGCTAAGCCCGCCTAGTTGGTATTGAGAAGAAAGTGTGGGGTAGGGAATCATCACATCTTTTCTTGGAAGGTTACATCTTCAGAGTTGACCGTCGAGTTAAAAAACAAAACGTACCTAATGTCTCCACTTTCTGACCCCAGACATCAGCTGTCGGCATGTATTGTGAGAACGCTAGAATCTGGTCTAGCTGTTCCATTTGTTCCTTCTCCGACATGACGCGTGGTTTCGACTCAGCCCCTGGAGCAGCGTCTTTTATTGCAGCATTTGCTGCAGGTCCACCTGGGGAGACATGTGTACGCGATGCAGTCTTGGCGGAGGCCTTCGGTCTGGATGCCGAGGGCGGATGTTTTGTTGATGTAGTCTTTGTTGCTGTCACTGAAGGTCTATCCTTGCCGGTAGCGACCGTGGTAGCTGTTGCATATGAGCAGCGGTGTGTTGCTGAGACTAGGACCCGGGATGAGTAGGTCGAACCACCCAAAAAGCTGAGTTGAGCATGTGTGAGAGAGCGCAGGCAGGTTCTAGAAGCTCCAGCAGCCATAGGCAAACAACAACGCGGTAGAATGAAACGTCACCGACGCGGCGCGGCTCGGGCACAACGTATTTAGCACGGTCAATTTTCGAAATTTCGGTGAATTCTCTCTGTGTGGTCGTATTTGGCATGAGCTTCTCGCTAACTCTTTGCCGAACGTTGTCGTCGCGGCCTTTGCAACTATTTCTTGTTCCACAACTACCATCTTCTCGTTTACGACAACATGCCTGTACGTTTTCCTCACTTCTTCAATTTCCGGCCTCTCTAACACTTCTCATAGCGCCAATCTCGCTCTCGTCCTGCCCCTCGTGCTGCACCAACACCAGCGCCTGCCCAAACTCGCAGTGCTTCAACTGCTGCCGCTGCACCTCACTCCGGCTATTCCCATGCACCTCCCCCAGCACCTCCTGCAGCAGCAGCAGCTTCTGCCGCTCAACCTAAACAGCCAGGGATGCTAGCACAGATGGCAGCCACTGCCGGTTCCGTAGCCGTGGGCTCTACGATTGGTCACGGCATCTCCAGCATGCTTTTCGGCGGTGGAGGACATGCAGCTCCTGCCCAGGAAGCTCCTGCCGCTGCTCCCCCCATTCAGCAGCAACAGACCAGCGGCATTAATTGCGAAGTTCAGGCCAAGGGTAGGTTCTCTTTTTATATCATGTTGTGATTTTATTTTACTTTCGGACCTTATAGAATTTACGAAGTGCCTTGAGAAAGCCGACCTCCCGTCATGCACATGGTATCTCGAACAGCTTAAGGCAGTAAGTTCTACCCCAACGTTTTCACTATCACTTTTTTTTTTACTCACGCTTCCTCCAGTGCCAAGCTGCTGCTGCTCCCTATTAAGTCAGGGATGGTTTTAATTATACCTCGCTATGACATTATAACCATGCTTTTCCGTGGTGGTCATACGGATAGATTCCAACAAGCTACAACAGCAGACGCTCTATTGTTACTGTGTTCGATTTAATCTTGCCCAATAGAAACCTAAACCATACTCACTGGCATATGTGATTTTTAAGACTACGAACTGACAAACAAACTCGGTTTATGGCGTGCACTAAGGAAACCTGAGGTTTGATCGGAACTCGTCGCCAACCACATAGCTGACCAAGGTCACAGCACAGGATGCAGGTAGTCACCCAGGCGTGGATTGAAAACGCTAACAATGGTACAAGAAATGTCGCTCCCCGTTTACCTCGCTGCGTATGAGGGTACTTAACGTGACATACCTTGCAGAGGGTTTCACAGGACGTCTCTGAGGCACTCTGTGGTGAACGACCGATACTGGACGGTAGTGCAACGAGGTCCGTGTAGGCATCCTGTTACTGACATGATCTCGGGATCCGTTGCCCGTGCCATATTCCCTATCGATACCCCTCCTCTGTTCACCTTGTGGTAGTCCTGACGATCATCGAAAAAGCGATGTCGTGTTACTTCCCAGAGGACAGCAAATGCTGCCCCAATGGTTGAGATACCAAGATGGTTGATAACCAGCTGAAGTATCACATGTACTGTGGATAATTCGCTGATACCCTACCACTCGCTCCTGCGGTCCAAAACGTTCTCATATAGTGCGGACGAGGACATTCAGACTTGGCCTGAAGACGCTACATATATCGTGTTTGAGTCACCGTGAACAAGGTCTTGGTCCTATGAAGTCGAAGGACCACTTACTGGACGGTGACGAATAAAAGCAATGAGCACACATACTATAGAGGGATTCGGGCCGTGTCCAACAACCAACGTCAATTCGTTCACCCACCCCCGCATAATCACTACATACCACATAGCACTCGAGAATGGAACTAAAAACGTTATACGTTCATCGAGGAGCCTACATGTTCCGCAGTTTCCTTGAAGCAAGAATGCCGAGAAGCCCGGAAGCCATTCCTGGTGAAGTCCTGAACTCACTTGCCATCGACCAGTCCAACCCGTGGCGCCATAAATCGACGCACTCAACCATGGACGTTGTGAAAGGCGCTCAAGCAGTTGCTATCAATCCCGTTCAAGATCTCGTGCTGCGACGAGGAAAGTGAGGGGCGTATCAAATAGATGATGCCTTCTCAGATTGCAGCTTTGAAGGATATTGGCTCTCTCCCGTTGCAACGGACAGGTAAAAGACGAACCACGGATCTCTCCACTGTAACGATCAGCTACCCTGGACATGTGGTTGTTAACGACTGTGTTCCGTCCGTGCCGATAAAATCCAATTCCACACCATTTGCGAAGTGAGGTCACAGCGCGCTGGGGTAGTGGCGTCACCAGTATTAGAAACCGACCAGGCGGAGCCGCGGATTGAACTGCCATTTGGAATTGGCCCAGTTGGCCAGGGTGTCGGCGCTGACCCATTTGAAGCCATGTCAGGGGAAGCTAAAAAGCATCTGTATGGCAGCACAAACTATCTATCGACCTTTGCGGATATGAAATCTCGGAAAGTACATCTCAAGCGTGCAGAGGTTGAAGGGATCAGTGACTGAACCCTGCAGAACTAACCACACCCTCTGGAAGCCCAGTGCACAAAGTATTTGTTGCCCCTAGTGACCATTCCAATATTAGGGCTGTCCGTAACAGGGGGTTAGGTATCGGCGGCAGTAGGTGTTGTGTGCTACCAGGAGGCCTGGTAGTGGCAGTAGCCAGGTTCTGGTTCCGCATGCATTGGCACCTGCGAGTGAATATGCACGTCACCAAAGGCCTTCGGTAACCACCAGCGGCTTGTCGAGGGTAGAAACCGTTAGTGTAGATGCAGGTAGCGCAAGCGACACCTCTAAGCTGCCATACTTCGAATAAAGGGGAAACAGAAGTCATCCAGTGAGTGTCCACAAGCTGTCTGCAGATCGCCTTAGAGTCAGCAGGTGAGCAGAGGATAATATCGGAATGTCCCTCCTTGCCAGTCCAATCCCTGCCACCGCTTATAGAAGAAAGTATTCTCGTCAGACCATGCTCGGTGTGGACGGAGAATAAGACGTGCACACCGACCCCAGAGAGGGATGGTAGTAGCGGCGTGGCGAATCAAAGCAAGACGGGCGATGAGTTCTTGATCCTACTTTTTGATTGATTCATCTCTGTCGCAGCGCGGACAACACTCTTTTCTATCTGACCACTAATGATATTATTTTTAAAACGAACAATGCCAGCGGCAGTTACCCCGGCAAGAAGTGAGCTGAGGAGCGGCTATATCCCAGTCGTTCGCTTTTTAATTGGAAGAAATGGTTATATTTTGCGAAGCTGAAGTAAAAACAAGCATCGTGGAGGTAGCGTCGCGGGCATGTTGGATGAATCAGTTCAAAATAATCGCAACTGTGTTATCGACCTGCTCAAAAGGGGACACCATGGTAGCTGTATCCCTCGTATATTCAGCGGGGTGGTCGCGATGAGGATTGGCCATTGGACAGTAAGTACTAAGTATTTTTGTGTGGCCCATAGGTCTGTGTCATTAAGACAGGTGTTGCCGGCCCGTGAGGAGGAATGGATCATGACTTCTTCGCAGTGCGCACCAGGCTTGTTGGCCACCCAACATTTAGCACCGAGATGATCTCGGACAAGACAGGAATTAGGGCAAGTCGGAAACAAACACTGAATTAATGCGAACGAGGCTCAGTGGGATAAGTTTAGCTTAGAACTCGCCTACTTATGCGTTGTTCCATTGAGTATACAGTATGTACGTAGGCTAACCAGTCGGACATTCAATAGGTTGCTTCAACGCTTTCGAGGGGTTGGCTTCAGTGATTCATATCCAGATGAACAGTTTGCATTTGCGCCCATGTTGCCGCTCGCGAGCCCTGGGCCCCCGAGGCTTCCTGATGCTGAGCACTGAGTACTGAACTTCCGGTCTGCATTCAGACGTAGTTGTCAGTGATTGCGCCACGGATGGCACACTGGTTTGTTTCATGTGCCCGACTCCAACCATTGCCCCTCACCCCACGATATGCCCTCGGCAAAGCAGCCTTCGGTATCTCCCTCTACCCCGCCTTCATCTTTGCCGCTGCATTGAATATACTTTCGGCCCCCGCAGCCCGCCGTTTTGGGCGACCCCCATAACACCCCTACAACGTTTTTGAATCCTAGACCTCTTGTTTTGGGCAGTGCCCAGTTGACTTGAAAATCCGCCAATTCTCGATCTTGTACCTGTTCCCGGATGCCTCACGCTTTTCTATTCTATTAGACATCTCATAGAGTTGGTCGCCACAACCATCATTCACTATTCTCGCCAAACGAATGGACATAACCCCCAAGAGTTCAGCATCAAGTTGAAACACCTCCCACAGTAGGCTCTTAGGCGGCCCTCGGGCTGTCATTCCGATTTCTGATGGGACGTCTTGTCTTGCCCTGTGGCTCAGCTGTTTGCATCTTGTGCCGATGCGTTTGTGGTGACATAGTATAGTTCAAAGGCGGTCGCCGCGCTTATGATTTTGTGCTGGTCAAAGATATCGTCGCGGCTTTTACTCTTGGGACACACTCTGAACGCCTTCAAGCCCCATTGACGGTGCAATAACATGTCCAAGTGGGTTTCCGATGACTGACAGTTCACGTTGGAGGACCACAAGACTGTATCAGGGCCAAACCCTTGGCGGCCCTATTCTTGGAAATCTAATGGCAGCCAGCCGTGATTCGAATCTCCACGGCGCCCTCCGCAAATATTACTATTGACAGAGAACGGGTTCATGAACTTGAAACGGCCGCCTTATGTAAATTTCTAACTACTCAATGAATTTTGGTCTCGTAATTCTACCCGTGCGCTCTAAGGTATTTCGCAAGGGCAAAGTTGAATATGATATATAAAGGATCGCACTCCAGCTCAGCCTAGGATCGCCCAATCTCAGAATCAGCAGTATCAGACAATCTCCCCATGATGTTCAAGAAGGCTCTGCTTGCTTCTATCTTTACTGTCATCTCTGTCTCCGTCTCTGCTAACCCAGTGGCACAAGCTGGCGACCCTACTGTAGCAACCATTCCTGGTTTGGGTGAACCTTGTACGTGCTTCCATGTCTCTAGCTGCCGTGTTGAATGATTAACAAAAGATGATCCAAGGCGGTTTCATTTGGGGCACGGTGAGTGTTTCCTCTCCAGCCCATAATCAGATGGCGAATCTCAATGGGTGTGATGCACGCCTTGTCGCTAGAGACCCTGTAAGTCATGACAAACAACGCCTCTCTGCCTCAATGGAATTGATCTTGTCTCGATCCATAGGTTCTAACCCACGCTTCAAATGTTGCTACCTGTACCCCGATGCCGGCTAGTATGTATCATCCCGAAGTGTTGTGAGCTACCCTGATGTTCCTTCAGCTGCCTGCCCATTTGCCCCAAAGGTTACCTACCTGCTTGATTTGTTGAAGCTTGTGTTTATATTGAACTACCTTGTAACAAACCCAAATACTATATTTTACATACATCATGGTTTTCGTTGGCCCCCGCCACAAAGCGTGATTCCTGACCGAATATCGAGCTAATCATCAGTTCCCAAACACTGATGAACGGGCGTTTGGTTTGGTGGGTTTCCCGAAGGTACATGCCTTGAAGGCACTTACCTTGAAGGCACTTCAACTACCGAGAGTTTTGGATTTCTTTTGTCCCTTTAATCGCGAGGAAAACATTACAACAGTCACGGAGCCCTCGAGAACCTCGACTCCTAACTCGCCAATTACTTATTCTGATCCTAACGAAGCTCCTTCTATCCCTCCAGAACCTTGGCTTCCCCGAGCCACACCACCCTAAATTCATGCCCTTTACTTCTGAGATTATATGATTTGGCCGCTCTCCCTCCCACCCAGGAAGTAATAGATTATTGTTCAATATCACCGCACACCACAAACGTCCCCTCATCTTCTGTTAACCGTCTTGAAATGCAATTAACATCTCTCTTCTCCCCAATGGGCCTTAATAGGTCCAAACCCCGGTTTGAAATGTCATAAGTGGGACTGGCTTCCGGTTCAGTCCTCCAATTCCACGACAACATCCTGGCTTGTAGCTTCACGCCTTGGTGCCCCCTTGTTCAAATGGACGACTGCTCCACTAAACTGCCTTTGCGTCAAACTGGGTGCTTGTAACTCGTCTGCTTGCGTTGCAGTTCTTCGTGGTCTCCCACCCCAAGGGTTTGGGGTGTCCTGGCAGACAGGGTTAAACCAGTGGAAGATAGAGACACGGTGTCATGAGAAACGTTCCGATGCCCATAGCTCGCTAGTCTTTAACCCTTAACAAAGCCCTAGGAAACTCAAAGAAGAGGCACCATGTGTGCATCCCGAGTTAACCCCCGTCGCTTACCAGGAGTCGAGACCAACTTCGTAGCCATCTGATCGACACATTATGCAAGGTTTTCAAAACGTGTCCTGCGTTACGCTCGAATCTCGTAATTATGTCCTCTCAATGAAAAGACGGTTCTCAGGAAAGACATCTCTTGTGAATAATCGAAGATTGGGCGGCGTGAGGTAAGCGTGGTGAAGGTTCTCCACAACACGGGTCCATATAAAAAGGGTTCCATGGAGTCCACTTTTTTCATCTCGGAACCCGTAACACCCAAAGACAAATATCTTATTATGATGGTCAAGAAAGTTCTGTTCACCGCCATCCTCTCCGCGGTTCTCGTCTCTGCTACCCCACAAATCATTGGCCCCTCTACGGGAATCCCTGGCTTGGGGGATCCATGTACGTGCTTTCCGAATTCTTCCTGAGTGTTGCGTAGACTGAACCGTGTTTCAAGGTGGTTTCATTTGGGGCGAGGTGGGTTTTTTTGGAAACTAAGGACATCTTCCGATCGCGAATCTCACATTGCGCAATGTTTGTTTTATCGATAGTCACGTTGTAAGTTGGATGCAATATTCTTTCTATTTTGTGTAACCCCGTTTCTCCGCAGGTGCCAACACAAACCTCAAGTGCTGTTACCTCTATCCCGATCTGGGCTAGTATGTATCATCCCGGATTTCTGCCACACATACTAATAGTTTTTCAGTTGCTTGCCCTGCTGCCCGGACAAGTTCCCACCTCCAGTGCCAGTGGACACGAAGTTGTAGAATACCGTTTATTGAAGTACTATGTAAAAAATCTGAAAACGAGTTTCGTACATCTGTCCAGTTTCCTGTGAACCATGACCTACTTGTCGTGCGATGGCCGGGTGGTTTTTGAGAGTGACATTGTATGCACGGCATCCTGCTATGAAGTCACGTTGCGCCATATTCTCTACACATTCTTGCCCATCACTCCCTTCAAGGAACTGAGTGGGGTACACGACTTGACAGTTGAAAACAACGCTCCAAAGCTTGCAGTATTCTATATTCAAATAACTTCATGGCGGTGTGTACGACCTGTCATAAATATTTTAGTTTCATGAACGACTGCGCAATTCCACTTGGATCTAAATTTACCCACCGGGGAAGGTGATGGCAGCTGTTGAGGACGTTATCCCAGTACCTTACGCGAGCGTTGCAACCCATATAATTATAGCACCTACATTGCCCTACGGACTATTTCGACATGAAAGCTGTTTCATAAGTCACGCCGCTCTTTTGCCTTGGATTAAGTGGCACCGTTGGACTTAACGAGGTCAACTTAGATATAACCCAGGCCGGGTCATTGACATACATTATAAGTAGTGGTTCCTCAAGGTGGCGGGAGACTATAAACTCGGCGCAACGTTCCAGGTTCCTCCCTGTCGGCTGGGTCGACGGAGAACCACGGACCGCGGGTCACCGACGTGGAGAAGCACAATGATTTTGTATCCAATACTGAGCCCAGTTGTGAAACATAGAAGAACCATGGCGCCCGCAGCGAGGGGCGCAAACCCGGGAGACGGTTAGCAACCCGCGTTATAGTTCATGTGTTGGTGAACGCATCTTCAATCGCACGGCTCGGGCACTCGTAAGGCTCGTCTGCGCCACCATGGCCTTCCCCAGGAGTCGCGGAAACGAGGGCAGCGGGAACTGGGGATAGGGAGGGTATTTTTAGGTGTCATTACGGCGGTGAATTTGGAGGCGTTGATTTTCCCTAGGTTTCTTCTTGATCGTTGATATGGGAGTCATTTCACAAGGCACCACCGCTCTCCGGCCATAATTAAAAGGTACGCCTGGACTTAATGAGGTCTCCACTTAGCATAGTTTTGATAATGCGGAGTATATGGTATATAAACGAACCTTCGAAGGCAACCCAAGAGAACACAAGACAATCCAAGACAATCCGAGAAGCAACCACCATCATCACCATGTTCAGGAACATCCTATTCATCCTCATCACTTCTACTGTCCTCGCATCCGCCACCCCAGTAGAGCGCCGTGGTGGTCAATTGGGTGATCCTTGTGAGTGGCTCCGATTCGTGTGTTTAAGGACGCTTTCACTCATGCATAGGTTGTAAGGCGGGTTTATTCTAACTGCAGTAAGTCTCTTGAAACCCATGTAGATTTGTGTTCGTGACGGATGTCATTTCTTTTGCTAGGAACCTTGTGAGCAAGCAAAATTGATTTTGTGCGGATTACTCACCGACTTAAATATACTCCAGGTGTAGTCCCGCTTAAATGCTGCTTCACCATGCCAGATGTTGGAACGTACGTTCTAGATTTCTTCGCGTTTATTCGACAAAGTGTCTGACCATGCCCATATTACAGTTGTAGGCATAAATGTCTCCCATATCCCTGACCGCAAGCTCTTGCAAGTCGATGTATTTACCTGTTTCAACAAGACCATACAAAGGGTAAAGATGATTACAATGACTATCCATTACCAAACGAATACTCAGTGGATCTTGAGCTTGAAGGTTCTTATTAACCAGGAGCAATACATAAATCTCCGGCCAGGTATAGATCGAGGGAGTTAGTCCATGGAGCTCCAGTAGCAAAGCATCTATGAACGCGAGTCCTACGAGCGTATGAGATATTATAAGGCCAGGTCATCCTCTTAGTTGTCATTCAAGAAACAAGCGACAGAAGGTAGTTTGAGAACGTTGAGACCTTGATTACATTTCCAGCCGGAAACGGACGATAGGTCACCCGGACTAGTGGAGGAAGCCAGCCTGATCCAGGACTTTACGCAGAGGACAGGTTAAGTATTGATAAACTGATACACATTTCGGAAGCCGGGGAGTGTTGAGCGAGGAGAGACAGCACTGCGTCGAGCCGAACAGACAATTAGGCTGCTTGTATAGTTGCAGTCCATAGCAAATTGAGGGGCATGTAGCTGAGGATGTCCAAGTTCAGAGAGGTTCAGAGACAACGGAGTTACGGACTGGTTGATTATTCCCACAGTAAAAATAGTCACCGGAAGAAAAAAACGTCACCGCCAACCAAGCCTGTTCCGCAAAACCCGTTGCTCAATTGAGGACCATCTGCGTCCTGGCATTTGCTCCTTACCTACTCCCTTGGTTAATTCCTCCTACACCCCATTAATTCCTCAGCTTCAGCTTTAAAGGCACCAGTAATTATGAACGCTGCAAGACTTCTTCCTCGCCTAGCTCGGAACTACACGACTTCGGCTGCCAATGGAAGTCGTCGTTTGTCGACGATGAAGCAGTCAGCCACACCGAGACCCACCGTGTTGTCTATGTCGGCACGCCAGGCAATGTTCCGGACCTCCAAGAGAGCATATAGCTCTGAGGGTGCCCCACCGGCGGCCTCTGGAGGATTTTGGTCACCCCTATTCACCGTGTTGCTAGCATTTGGCGTTGGAGCCACTGGCTATGGATTGTATGTATGCTCGCTCGCAATTCTGTGTGCGCATATATGCACGAATAATCTGACGTGGAACTGGCAGGTATGAAATGTACGCGACCTTAACAATGTGGCCACAAGAAGTTCGGGGTGACCTCCGTGAAGCACTCAAAGCCAAGGAGAAAGCCGACTTGACCACAAGTGCCGCCTACCTCCAACGGTACGCATATACCCCACTATTACCTCTGAGAAATCATAGCATATACTCAAGTTGTCAATTCATCCACCTCATGGTAGGGCATGGCAAACTGCCAAAACACTTCCATTAGAAAACTTCAAATCCCAACCCCACCTCAAAACTTCAGGGATCGCTATATGTCTAGGCGAAGTCCTAGAAGGCTCCGACAAAAAGTCAGAAGCTTACGACGTCTACGCTGACGCGCTCAAACAACTCCGAGACGCCGGAATCTCAACCCTGACTGGTCCCGAAAAAATGCGTGCTGTCGCACTGGCGTATAAACTCGGAGAGTTGTGTGAGGTGTTGGAGAAGCCTAAGGAGGAGGAAGAGAGGTGGTTGACATTTGGGGTTGAGACGGTTTTGAAGAACGTTTTGGAGGTGCCGGCGTCGACGCCGCAGACCACGCCGGGTGGGGAGGAGGATAACATGCTTATTATCGGGGAGCTTGGGTTGCCGGACTGGGTGGTGACTGTTGATGTTGCGGCGACGTTCGAGGCGTTGGGTACGTTCTACTCAAAGGCTGGAAAAGTCGAGTGAGTGCTCTTAATTGTCACTTTGAGCAGTGTATTGAAGGATGATGTAGCTATGCCATGCCTTTGATGCTACAAGCTGTCTCAATCCTTATTCCACCTGCACCACAAGAGTCAACTCCCGAGGATAAATGCCGAGGTTAGCAGCCAAACATCTGTCGCTTAGGCGATTGACTAACTTGACCATACGCAGGTGCTCAACTAATGACGAGCATTTCGGAAATGATCATTCGGAATAATTTGTCGCGTGAGACTGTGCAGCAGGCAGAACAGTGGGCTATGAAGGGCTTGGAGGTTGTTGTGTCGACGCGTAAAGCATCGAAAGAGCCTATACCCATATGTGAAATCGCGTATGCTGTCCAACTCTTTAACATGGCTTCCCTAAGAGCGGTGCGTATCATCCGGAGTGATCACCCTTCTGCATGGCTAATAATACCCTTAGATTGGTGGGGACATCAACAAGGCAAAGGATCTCTTTACACGCAGCGCAAACCAAGCAAAGCTTATCGGGTATCAATCCTTGGTCGAAACTTCAAACCAGGCCATTCAAGAGCTTAATTCACGCACACAATCCCCTAAAACCACATAAATTAGATGCCTAGACGACGTAAATGTAGAGACAGGGCGTAATGGATATAATAGACCAAGACGAAAAAACAAAGTGCGGAGTAGAAGACGCTCTAAGGAACATAGGGAAAGACTCATGCATCCTCATCCGGGACTTCCTCAACTCTGGCTCCCCTCAGTGGCTGTGAATCAGAGTCTTCGATGACCTCTTCAATAAATGCACCATTGATCTTTTCCTTCGACTTGCCCTTCTCCTTCTTCTCGCCCTTATCAGCCTTTCTCTTCTTCGACTTTTTCTTGGGGATATCCCATTCCCATAGAGGAATGAAAGATTCGACCTATCAAAGATAAGCAAGTTTTGCGTGGTATATGAAGAGAGGACACGTACGAAGCCCACGTCTGCAAAGAGTTGTGGGAATATCCAGATACCTGGGCTCGCCACGATGATAGTGATGATGTAGAAAATCAAGCGGACGACAGCAATGGCGAAGAATAGACCAATGAGGCCTAGCATGCCTATACTGAGATACCATACACCCAAACGCATGATGGGAGGCCACAATGGGAACATGACGCCAGCAAGCATGATGGCGACCATTAGAATGCCACCGGCATACGTGGTCCATTGAGAACCCTCGTAAAACCACACATAGTATTCCTCTGGGCGGAAGAGCTGCTCTTGAATGATTTGGAGGGCCTTGGGTGAGGATGAGGATGAGCCTGTAGGAGCACCGCGCTGGACGCGAAGGAAAAATGCAAAGGCGTTGACGGCAGAGAGGGTGGTGATTGCTTCAGCCTCGGATGTCACTTTTGGGACGTTCTTGAGTTTGCCATAGGCGGGTGAAAGGAGTGCCTTCACTGCTGATCTGCCTAAAAGAAAAGAAAGGTGTGAATCCCCGCCACCTGCATCACACACCGAACGGAAAGTTACCTTTGAAGTAGTCGAGGCGTTTGCCATTGAGGGCGCCGACGCGGACTTTGAGGCCAGAGCTCCCACTACGTAAGAACTGGGCGACGCGTTGGATCTCCGGGGGAGCCTTTTGCTGGTGTTCCATTGTTGTTGGAGGAGGTGGGAGGTAGCAAGAAGAAAATGTGGCTGGGTGTGCTGGCGCGAGACAGGGAACAGCTAATTTCACACTGACCACGTCACACAATACTTTTACACAGCCACATTTCACCCTAAGCATGCATCAATCTCTCTCTTCCGCTCTAGACGACTTTGACGCCCCAAATGCCGTCAGAGCGAAGGACAAAAACCATCCATTTGCAGCACAGAGCGAGGACACGTATTTGTATCTTCAGAAAATTGCACAGGCTGCAGATCAGGCTGCAAACTCGCTGACTGCATATCTCTCCCTGCCCTGGAATCAGCCAAAGTTGATCTCTCTACTCCGTCAACAATCTAATCTATTGAGCACTATCCGATCTGTTGGGGACCCTTTATCGCTAAGATCGTCCCTCACTTACTCACATGATGTTCACTAGTCAGAACGGCGCACCGAACAGTTCGTCGATGTCCTGCAAGAACGCACTGGCACCATCTACAGTGAAGATATCCCATTGGACCCCGCAACTGTAGCCAACTTTTGCGTATCGAGGCTCGAAGCATGGGGTGTCAAAGCTGGCATGGAGTCTTTCAAGGATGACGGTCGCGGAGGCAACGTTACTGTCATGCTCGGTGGAAAGGTTCTCGTTGTGGATGTGGATTTCTCCATCAGTAACGAAATCCCATCTAGGCCTCGAGCACGCGTCGCGAGCGTCAAGACGTCATATGCTACGTCCGATAACGCGTCCGGTACTTCGTCGAATACCAAAGGTTCCGTCTCGCTTGATGCCTTTCTAGCGGGGAGTATCCAAGAGTATTGTGACGAGGTTCAGAAACCGGAAGATGAGCGGGGTGCAATACGAGCTGCAAAACTCGCGTCCCACGTTCTCCAACAGTTGCGCTATCTTGTTATGCTGGACAGGCTAGCCGAGCAGAAGGAGGGTGCTCGTGTTGCATGGTTTGTGGATACAAACGAACTGTGTCCCAAAGTCGAGGCATTCGCGAAATCAGAGGCCGAGGTAGTCGCGTCGTGAGTCTTTCCCTAAAACACCCATAGTACACCGACTTATTCGATTTAGGGCACTGTCGACTCCTGCTGCTCCTTTGGATGTCTTCCTACTCCGGTCGCATGCGCTACCTCTTCCATACCTCTCTTCACCCAGCATCACATTCCTTGTATACACCTCTCCCCTCGCCTACTTATCCTGCCTCCGAAGCGCCACAGAACCCGCAACGAAAGCTCCCAATCTTCCATACATCGACATCCCATTAAGTCACCTCCGTTCTCAACTTCCAGAAATTTCAAAAGGCGTAACGACCGCCACCCTGTCCGTTGTAGCTCTAACCTCTCCTCCACTCTTTACCTCGGCAGAACTCCTACCCGGGATCGCCACTCGCCCTACTTTCCCGTTCTGTTCTCACGGAGCCGATATCAGACACGTGTTCCCTCGGAATGGGACCGTTGGTGAACAGTAATGCTGGTGAGACCCATCATGTTTGGATGTTGGATTTCACGAAGGGCGGTAAACAGCCCGGAGTCGTAATGAGCCAGAGCCAGATGAGGGACATTGAGCTGCTGATCACGCCTCTGGGGGGACTACATACCAATTTGGATGATGTTGGGATGATTTCGTTTAACACGAATAGTTGGGTGGATCTATTGGTGAGAGATGGTGACTACTTCTGCTTAATGCAACTGGGACTGATGTCGGTCATAGTTGAACCCGGAAACATCAGTCAGACATGAACGATATATAACGCTATATGTGAGTTTATCACAAACAAGGTATTGGTGATTCCTTCCTTCAACTTACTGCTGGTTAAGACTTCTCGAGGAAGGCCTTCACCCTCCTCTCCAACTTCGCCTGACACCACCCGATGAGCCCGGTTTTATCCTCGAGAGAGTTCCGGTGCACAATATCCAAGAAGTCTGGGGAGTGCTGGAGGTATGATTAACAGAAAATATTTTAAAGCAGTCACCCAGTGAGCTGATTATCTTTTGAATATCGAAGATCATACGGGAACAAAGCTGGCTCAATGAAACCCTCCTAGCATGTCAGTGGCTGCCCGAAGACATGAAGCCTACTGAGCCACTAGGCATGGAAGACCTCGAAGTAACAGACGAAGAATTACAAGCCGTTCTCGCAGGTAAGATTCTCAACCCCACCCCACCCACGGGACAACGATGAACAACAAAACCGATAACTTCTTGTGATACAGGCACGAACATCCCCCAAAAAATCCCAATCAATATCTCACTCAACCCCTCAACCACACACGAAGACAATCTCTTCGACATCGACTCCACCACCACACCCCGCCGACCTAAAATTGTCATGCGATCCCCTGAAAGGCCACCCATAACTGGCCTTGTAGAGATTTCGGTGTCATTGGATGAGACAAGGCCGAGGGGTATTGCGGTCGAGGTGCAGGGCGCGATGGGGTTGGATATGAGTACGGACGTGCTTGAGGAGATCTGTCGTAGAGGAGGGACGTTCGGGCTTCCTGGACGGATTTGGGCAAACTCGCAGGGGATGGCTATGTAAGTAGGGTCACTTTCGTTTCGGGTATTGGAGATTGTTAGGGCGGTATGTTCTTTGCTATTCTCCTAACAAAGTTGATCGGGTCTCTCCACTTCCGCGATCTTTTCAGAAAAGTGTGATGGGAAATTGGGCCGTAGCGACTTCCGAATGTGTGCATGCAGAAACTACTCAAACCGGTGTGTCGCCTGGTTTTTCTAAGCGTCACTAGAGAAGCTGCGTGACTGTCCCTCGGCATACCTGCTGTTCGTTATGCGCGGAATCACCAAACAACATTTTTCACCCCTTTCCCCGAGATCCAACTCTTTACTCTCCGTAATAGGGGATTGGCTAATTGTCGGGTGGAAGGGAAGGTCGAGTTGCAACCTACGAGATGTACCATCACTCTTCGCGCTCGGCCGCCGCCTTCAATCACCAACTTAGTAGAACAATCTCGGAACGGTGCTGCGGACTCAGATGACCCAAAAGGATGGGTTTTTGTCGCTGAATTCACTGAATCGGCCATTGTGACTCTCCTTGGCAAATGTCATTCCCCGCGTCTTGTTTCCGCTTGCTTCCGTTTCTGACAGCTCACGTTTCACAGAAGATCACCGCGATTCGGGCGCTCGAAAAGAGTGGCAGGATCGCGCGTAATCAGTTTCCGAAATCATTAGCTCGTCAAGGAGGTATGCTTGCCGCCCGTATTCACCTCCGGCGGAAGTGGGACGATCCTCTCAAAGACAAGTACCACTACAAACGTCCCCCGAGTTAGTAATCCCTTGACTTTGGCTCTGAGAAGGGTCTGCTGCCGCTTCTTGACCCTCAGTGTATACTTAGAACAACACGTGGCCAGATTTCGAGCTAAATTTATCTCATAGAGCTCTCGTTAGCGTGGATTCAATCCCTTACTCCTGACAAACTAGCCCGAAGTCAAATCGGATTGACCACAAACGGGGTGCGTATATGGGTAGAAACTCGCGGTTTCGTTCGCCTCTACGGTCCGGAAGCCTCTGTCACAACAGCGCAGACTTGGGTCCCACAAATGACAACCAGTACCACTAACGGCTAATCTCCATCATGGCTCTTCACCATGTGTCGAGAATCACACCTGCCAAGGTATTCCCTTTTAGGCAGAATCTCCCCAATAACGCGGTCGTAACCAGGACTTGAAAGACTTGAACTAATACGCTTGCGACTTTGCTGACCCGACCACATCCTTGGCATGCGTATAAACACGCTCTCCCCACCATCTGAAGGGCGAAGTAGTTCCGGCTCTCCGGATAATTGCCATGGTTGTAAGTGGGGCTGGGTTTCCTCATTTCGTGATTATGACCGGCGGTAAGGTATAAAAGCCTTCGGAAGGATGCCGGTATCACTGCAGAGACCGCTCATTCAACGTTAGCATCTAGTAAAATGACTAAACTTCTTGCTTTGGTCCCCCTTCTTGCTTTGGCCCAGTATGCCACTGCCGCTGTCCCTGTCTGGGGTCAATGTACGCGACTTTTATTCTTCCGCATTGCGCACTACCTGACCGAAACGCTTTTTTGTATAGGTGGTGGCATAACCTGGAATGGCGAGGTGAGACCCTACAATGTTATTTCTAGTCAATTTGGCTGACTCCGGATTGACTTGCAGACGACTTGTAAGCTAGCTACCGGGTAACCTTTGCATCCCCTTTCGCCTAAACTTCGACGACCTCTAGGTGTCTCTGGCACTACCTGTGTCTACTTCAACGATTACTACTCCCAGTAAGGCCTTGATAATTATCCCAGAGCCTTGGAAACTAACATAGCCATTTGTAGGTGCCAGCCTGGCTCAGGCCCTGCACCAACCACCACCCCTCCTCCTGGCAGCACCTCCCCTCCTGCCCCCACCGGTACCACCCCCACGGGGGGTCTTAATGCTAGGATGGTTGCCAAGGGCAGGAAATACTTTGTGCGTTATTACTAAGTTTCTGGTCGCATGGCTGACTCCGTATTATGTAGGGGTCCGCTGCCGATCCCAACACTCTCAACAAGTCTGGTGCGTTTATTCCCAAGTTTTGCTGGCAATGTACTAACATGTCACAACAGGTTGCGTTGCCAGACTGAGGTCTGACTTTGGCCAAGTTACACCTGAAAATTCCATGAAGGTAATGTCCGATGCCCTTTGCCTCCAGTCGAAACTAACAAACCTTTGTCGTTCGTTAGTGGGATGCCACTGAGTGTGAGTCCTTATGTTCATGTTTCATAAGGGATATGATTGATTGGTGTTCTTTAGCTTCCCGCGGCAGCTTCAATTTCGGCAATGCCGATACCCTGGTCAATTGGGCCACTTCAAACGGCAAGTTAGTCCGTGGCCACACCCTCGTCTGGCATTCTCAGCTTCCTGGCTGGGTCTCAAGCATCGGCGATGCTACCACCCTCGTAAGTTGTTACCTCTCTCCGTGGACTGTTAATAAACTCGATTGGCACTAAACAGACCTCGGTCATCAACAACCATATCTCCAACGTTGCAGGCCGCTTCAGGGGCAAGGTCTATGGTTTGTACTTCTATCGATCCGTTCAGGAGATGAAAGCTGATGTTCTTCGCAGCTGTAAGCGAGGGACGCATCCTGTATTCGACCAGACTACTCACTTTCCCGGTTACAGTGGGATGTCGTTAACGAGATCTTGAACGAGGACGGTAGCTACCGTTCCAGCGTCTTCTATAACGTCCTTCGTGAGGTACGTCGACTTACGCCACTACGGACCGGAATTAGCGAACAATGGTTGGGTGTAGAACTTCGTCAAGATTGCCTTCCAAGCTGCCAGGGCTGCTGATGGCAATGCCAAGTGAGTTTCCCTTTGGCCGATGCTCTATTATGACCTGATAATGATCCACCACAGACTTTACATCAACGACTACAACCTTGACTCCAACAATGCCAAGGTTCAAGGTATCATCAGAGTTGTCAACAGCGTCAACTCTGGTGGAACCCGCCTCATCGATGGTATCGGTTCTCAAGTACATTTGAGCGTATGTAGTTTATCACATTTTTACTCCGCCCCCATTTGTTTACTTCTCAATGTTGACAGGCCGGCCAAGCTGGTGGTGTCCAGGCCGCTCTCACTGCTCTCGCTAACACTGGTCTTGATGTCGCTATCACTGAGCTCGATATCGCCGGTGCCTCCTCCAACGACTACAGCACTGTTGTCCGGGCCTGCCTTGCCGTCTCTAGATGTGTTGGTATCACCACCTGGGGTGTAGCTGATGTCGTAAGTGCACTATTTCTTCCAGCATTAACATTTGGCCGCTCAATGCCAATAATTTTTAGGACTCGTGGCGCGCCAGCAGCCAGCCCTTGTTGTACGATAACAACTACAACCCAAAGCCTGCTTACACCGCTGTCCTCAATGCGCTGGCCTAACGGATGACTGTAGGACTTGCTGGCTTCTCGATAAAACTATTGTAAAATATATTCCTTTCTCATATACATGTAGTTTGCCCTACCAAAGTAGCTGAACCAGATGCTTTAATGTTGAGCGCGACTCAAATTCCAGTGGAAAAGCGTACTTATATGGCGCCAGCAAGTCAGGGTGACACAGACCATATCGATATTGTACTGAATCAACAAGGTGTATACTTTCTGTACTTCTTGAATCATTGTTTGCAGTGGCTGAGGTTCATTGTGTGTGGCGTCCTCAAGTCCAAAATGTAATATTTACGCTGAATTAGTCGAATTGGGACCTACGGGATGTCCAACCGGAACCCATTCTCCACGTTCGGCTGCCGCTTTCGATCACTGACTCGGCACAACGACGAGTGACAATGTTTAGAACGGCGTTGCAAACTCGGGTGACCCAAAGTGACTCGGATGCCAGGTTTTTGTCACTGAACCTATTCGATTGGCCATATTTTTGGCAAGTGTGAATTCTCAGGGCCTTGTGTTTCATCTTTGCTTGTGCCCATCTTCAGCACAAATCACTGTGACTTGGAATAATCAGTTATGTGAGTCAGCAAGTCAAAGGTTGCCAATTAGTTCAGCATGCAAGATCAAGGAGGAAAGGTTACCACATGTATTCACCTTTGGCAGATGTGGGACAACCCTTTACAAATCAAATCAAATACCACCATAAATGCCTCTGAAGTAGTGACTGCTTGACTCTGTCCACAAGATGGGTTTGTCCCCAAATACTGCTGCTTCCTGAACTCCAGTCATTGTGTACACTTGGGACAACACATGAAGCTAATTTTATCTCATTGTGTTGTAACAAGCCACAGGGATCTAGAGTGAAATAAATACACTCAGAATCATAGAACAAGACTAATAATATATCAAGAAATACCTAGAGGGAGATAAATACACCATAGGTCATATACAGTGGTGATCAAAAGTATAGCACCCCCCTTTGTCACTCATCATCTTATGGAGTGCTTTTTTAAATGCCACAACCTTTCTATATAAAATATTAGACCTTCCTAGGTACAATGCAGTATAGTTAAAATTCTTATCAGATTGCACATAGGTTCATGGGATGAAAAATAAAAAAGGGTATGTTTTTCAGCTCAGGAACCACTAGGCCCAAAGAATATTTGAGGAAATAGTCCTTGAGAATAATGTGAAGTCTTACTTTACAGAATGAAAATTGGTGGAGTGGTTTTAGAGATAGTTGGGCCTAAAGTTGCTAAAAATTGCCTTTTTTTGGCTATTTTCACAGGATCTTGGCCATTTTTGACAACTTTAAGCCCAATTATCTTTGAAACCACTCCACCAATTTTTATTCTGTAAAGTAGGACTTCATATAACTCTCAAGGACTATTCCCTCAAATATTTTTAGACCTTTGGGCCTAGTGGTTCCTGAGCTGAAAAACATACCCTTTTTTATTTCTCATCTTATGAACTCATCTATAATATGATAAGAATTTTAACTATCTCAGACTGTAGCCAGGAAGGCCTAGTATTTCTAGGAAAAGAGCTCATGGTACTTGATAAGTATTTCATAAGATGATGAGTGTTGAAGGGGGTGCAATACTTTTGATCACCACTGTAAGTAAGGGTATAATACAATTAAGCATAATATAACTCACCTCAGAATTGTAGAATGAGAATGAGGTGTATGAAGGTACCGTAAAACTCAAAAGAGTGTGCTTACAAAACGTGCATGATGGAACTGTCTAATGGTCCGAATAAAGCCCTTACGTCGGGGTATATACACAATACATTGAGCCTCCGTTCGCGTGGATTCAATCCCTTATTCCTAATTTATTATCTCGAGGTTGTTGTTGGGTTTGCCAAAGAGCAGGGAGCGTATGTGGGCGAATTGCGATTCCAATCCCGTCTGCAGCCCGGTAACACGTCTTTACATACAGATCTGGGTCCAACAAATGCCGATCACGACCTTCAAGCTAATCTCCATCACGGTTCCGAGTCCTCACCATGTGTTGAGAACCACACCCGCCAAGGCATTCCCTTTTTGGCGGAACCTCCTTGATAAAACGGTCGTAACCGGGACCGAAACGACCTGAACCAACATGTTTGCGACTTTGTTGATCAGGCGAAATCCTTGGCAGACATACAAACCCCCTCTTTCTGCCGTTTGAAGAGCGAAGTAGTTCCGGCTCTCCGCGGCGGCCACAGTTAGAGCCGAAGTCGGGTTTCTTTGTTTTAAAGAAATATTATGACTGGCAACAAGGTATAAAAACTAGAGGAAGGTTGTCGGTATCGTTGCGGAGACTACCCATTCAATGGTGGCGTCTGGTGGGATGGCTAAACTCCTTGCTTTGGTTCCCCTCCTAGCTTTCGTTCAGTATGCCACTGCTGCTGTCCCTGTCTGGACACAATGTACGCGTTTTTACTCTTCTACATATCGTGCACTACCTAACAGAAACACTTTTTTTAAAGGTGGTGACAAGATCTGGACTGGCGAGGTGAGACTCTGTGATGTTGTATCTAGTCAATTTGGCTGACTTCAGAATTCACCTGCAGACAACCTGTAAGCTAGCCATTGGGTGACGTTTGCATTCTTTTCGTTAAAACATTGACGACTTCCAGGCGTACTCTGGCACTACTTGTGTTTACGTCAACGATTACTTCTCTCAGTAAGACTTTAACACCTACCCGAGGGCCTTTTGAAACTAATATAGCTGTTTGTAGGTGCCAGCCTGGCTCAAGCCCTGCACCAACCACTACCCCTCCCCCTGGCAGCACCACTCCTCCTCCTCCCACCGATACCACTCCTACGGGTAGTCTCAGTGGCGGGATGGTTGCCAAGGGCAAGAGATACTTTGTGCGTTGTTACTAGCCCCTGAGGCGTATGACCGACTCCGTACTATGCAGGGGTCCGGTGCTGATCCCAATACCATCAGCAAAGCCGGTGCATTTATTTTCAAAGCTTTCTGACAAGGCATTGACGTATCTCAACAGTCTGCGCTTTCATACTGAGGTCTGACTTTGGCCAAGTTACACCTCAGAATTCCATGAAGGTAATGCAACGCCTTTGTCTTCAACAGTCGTAACCAACTGACCTCTGTCGTTCGTTAGTGAGATGCCACTGAGCGTTAGTCCTCATGTTCACGTTTCATATGGGATACAGCTGATCGGTGCTTTTAAGCTTCCCGCGGTAGTTTCAACTTTGGCAATGCTGATACCCTGGTCAATTGGGCCACCTCAAACGGCAAGCTAATTCGTGGTCACACCCTCATCTGGCACTCTCAGCTCCCTGGCTGGGTCTCAGGTATCGGTGATGCTACCACCCTCGTAAGCTGCTACCTTTGTTGTGGAGGCTGGTGTTGGCGTTTATTTACTTGCACTGAATAGACCTCGGTGATCAACAACCATATTTCCAACGTTGCAGGCCACTTCAAGGGCAAGGTCTACGGTTCGTGGTTTTAACAATCCGCTCGAGAAATGAAAGCTGATGCTCTTTCCAGCCGTAAGTGAAGGACACAGCCTATACTTGACCAAATCATTCACTTCCTCCATCACAGTGGGATGTTGTCAACGAGATCTTGAACGAGGACGGTAGCTACCGTTCCAGCATCTTCTACAACGTCCTCCGCGAGGTACGTCGATTTACGCCACTACGGACCGGAATTAGCGGGTAACAGTTGGGTGCAGGATTTCGTCAAGATTGCCTTCCAAGCTGCCAGGGCTGCTGATGGCAATGCTAAGTGAGTCTCCCTTCGGCAGGTGCCCTATTGTGACATGATTGGGGTTAATTAGGCTCTACATCAACGACTACAACCTTGACTCTAACAATACCAAGGTTCAAGGTATCATCAGGGTTGTCAACAGCGTCAACTCTGGTGGGACTCGCCTCATCGATGGTATCGGCTCTCAAGCGCACCTATATGTATGTAGTTTATCATGTTTTCATCCTGCCCCCATTTGTTTACTCCTCGGTGTTAACAGGCTGGCCAAGCCGGTGGTGTCCAGGCCGCTCTCACTGCCCTCGCAGATACTGGCCTTGAGGTCGCCATCACTGAGCTCGATATTGCCGGAGCCTCCCCCGACGACTACAGCACTGTTGTCAAGGCTTGCCTCGCCGTCTCCAGTTGTATTGGTATCACCACCTCGGATGTCAGCGACGTTGTAAGTGCACTGTTTCTCGCAGCATTAGTACCCGGACGCTCAATATCGGCCATTCTTAGGACTCGTGGCGTGCCAGTAGCCAGCCTTTGTTGTATGATAACAACTACAGACCGAAGCCTGCTTACATCGCTGTTCTCAATGCGCTGGCTTGAAGGGTGAGTGTAAAACTTGGTTGACTCCTCCATGAAGCCGTTGTACGGTCCATTGTTCTTTTTTCGCGTATATGTGTTTGCTCTGCCAGAGTTTCTGAACGATATGTTATTTACTGTTGAGTGCGACCTGGATACCAGTGAAAAAAAGTGTACTGATTTACACGACGCCAACGAGCCAATGGGACGCGAGCCGATTCGGTATTGTGTTGAAATCACAAAGTGTAGTTCTTTGTACTCCCTGAACCTCTAGTTTGGCGTGCGTTTAGGTCCACCAAGTTGCTGGTGTGTCTACACGCTTGTTATTTTTACACGCTGTTATTCTGTGAGAGACCCATCATCAGTCTGAGAGTATCAAGTCGAAACATTGTTGGCAATGATTGAAACCCATCGCATGTGGCATCCTCGGGTCCAAGATGGAACATCTTCACCAGAATGGTCGAATCATTCTCGGGTAAAGGTGGATAATAAGGTGCTAGCAGATCAAACAGGCACATCATACAATGGCAGTTCGTCTGAACATCAAAACACTCCGCCATCTTACCATTAAGGAAAATGTGTGATATGCTTTCGCTTAACGCGCTCGGAGGCGTAGTTTGGCACCGCTTTTTAAAGGTTGTCGATCGGAATGTTGTCCGGCACAGCCTTTCTCAAAAAACTAGAAAAAAAAAACGCGAAACGACGGACAAATAACACAAGGATCATCGACGAAGGGATATGATAAGACTGCGCAAGCAGTTGGCCCACCGGGATCCATGGATGCACCGGCGATACACCCCCATGACCTAAATTGAGGTGCCCCACTGGGTGCCCCATGAAACCCTCCGCAAGGTATGTCACCATTGGTCCTATCATTTGCGGCGTGCGTCATTGTTAGCTTGGCGCTCTTTCTCTTGTCGGGTTCTTTGGGAGTGATGGCACTATGAAACAACACCGTCCAATTTTCGTTGACGGGTGCATGCACCAGCCGATTCTTTCCTCTGCAATCACTTGTGTCACTTTCTTAGACCTGGTACGTCTCCAGTTGATGGCGCGGAGTTGATAGGAGCTCCATACTTTGTTCCAGGACATCCCGCCGATGTAGCGCCGCTTTTAGAATAATCAACTGGGGGATAGTATTCTTGGTAATGGCAAGAGTAGCTTCCGGGATATACGGACTTGGTCGGGAAGGACATGAGTCTGGTGTTCGCAAGAGCACACGGGTGAAGGCAACGACAGTATATTTTTCAGGCTGATTTTACCGGGTGAAGCCAAACGCGCTATAGCGGTAAAACAGGAGCTGGTTGTTCTATGCGAGAGGGACAAGCATCAAGTGGGCTGCTCTAAGGAGCAAACCTTGCTGGAAACGTGTTGTATTGTTCATTTTCCTCAACCCCAAAGCATAGGCCTGTAGATTGTGGAACATCCACATTGGGTGAAACGAAATGCGCAATGGTTTATATGATGGTGTGGTGTATCATGAAATCACGCGTAATTAGCCGCCTTGTCCTTTGAACGTTCCATGGCTGTATGCGAGGGGAACAGTCAGCCCCATAGTGCGTTAGAACAGCAAGGAGGGTACGCACGATTATAATGGAGAAGTTTCTCAATCAGGTCAACGTGAGTCAGGACCATCCTTCGACAGCAGTACCTCTTGAGTTGAAGTTCGTCAAGGGCATCACTAAGCAGTGCAAAATAGATCATAGAATGAGCGAGCAGCAGGATTAACACTGAAAAAGATAACGAACCCTTCACTCATATCTCTCGCCAGCAATTCTAGGTACGCATTCCACTTATCGCCGATGACTTTGCCGCATGAGAAACACCGAACTGGAATGATCTGGTTTCATATTTGTGAGTATGGGGAAGCAGGAAGCGGTTTCGAAGTCAGTACCATTTTGTGCGATGGTGGTTTTGAGGAGAGAAAACAAGTGCTTAGTCAGCACAGTTCAGCACAGATAACGCAAGTGCGAGCGCACGGTTTCGGCCTGTGTCTCCTAGTTACCTATCCGTGTAATCCATTAAAGTTGAAATAGGATTAATAATCCCTGAGGACTCTAAGCGGATTCTACGCGGATTTCCCGGTCCATGTTCTTAACATTAGTTACCAAACAGGCGCCACATAAGTGAGTGGGCAAAAATCCGGCATTAATCACCGGTACCAGCTGAACGGACATGCTTAAGATTTCCACACATGCTGCTGTCATTGGGACGTCTTATGAATCAAGCGCACAGCAATGGCGGTGGCCGAAATTCTGAAACGGTAAACCCATGCTATCGAAGCTATTTGTTGGTGATGCTAAATCAAAACGATCTTTGTGCCCCCGGCAGGTCCGGCGGTGGAGGGCATTCAAGCGCCTTCACCTCCGCTAACCACCTCTTAAGCTTTCAGGTTGTAAGACCTTTACCAGAAGTGTATGTCAATTCGATACATGCACGTACCATAGTGACGGGGGATGCTATCGTCCTCCTAAAGTGGATATTCGTTGCATCATATATCAATGAGAAATAGACGTGGACAGCATGGAAAATTTGGCAGATGAGAGCGAAACAGAAGGTTTCAACTAGGACGAAGCTTGATGTTTTTGATGGAAAGCCCATGTTTAATGAGTTCCGTATGAGCATAAGTAGGATAAGTAATTCAATGCGATTGTAAGCAACCCCTGCTCGGCCCAGGCACCAGTAAGGGCAGGGCGAGATCAGTTACAAGGGTAAATGACACCTGTGACTGGACACGAAGGCATGAGGGAAAGGGCAGAAGAGATGCGGAGACATCAATCGGTCCTCAGCCTGCGTGAAATGATTTGTCGAGAGAAGCGTAGTTCCCAATTTAAGCCATGACAACGGGAACAGGTTGCTATGGGAATGCTTTGGCGACGCGAATGATTGGACAGCAACTGAGATACGAGAGGATGGGCATTTGAGGGAGGGTTGTGAGATCACCCCATACGACTCAAGATGAGTTGTTCCCAAAACGTCAGTGTGTATTTTTACGGCACAAGGGATACATAAACTTTTGTTGTGCCCGTTTTTGTTATTGTGTTTGCCACTTATATCTTCGCTTGGTCCTCCCTCTTTCCTTCACTCTCCTTTCAACCACCCTCATCGTCCATCTATGCCCGAGACCACTACTGCACAGGCTCAGCCACAGCAAAGGCAGACCAAGGGCCACAGCCATGCCGCCTCTGCAGCTCAACCTGCGCCTCGCAAGGTCAGGTTCAACGTTGGTGAGCTTTTTTTTTCTTTGTCTCTTCGGCTATGAGTGGATATTAAAGGCTACCCAGGAACCCAGTACCAGGTCCTCGATGTTGTTGGTGAAGGAGCATACGGAATAGTCTGTTCTGCCGTTCATCGGCCCAGTGGTCGAAAGGTCGCTATCAAGAAGATCGCTCCATTCGACCACTCTATGTTCTGCCTACGGACATTACGAGAGCTTAAGCTACTCAAGTTCCTGAGCGAGTCCGGCGTCAGCGAGAACGTGGGTTGGCTCCCTCTATTTTGTTCGGCCAACACTCATCTTTCTCATAAAGATCATATCTATTCTCGATATCATCAAGCCACCTTCTTTCGAGGCCTTCAAGGAGGTTTACTGTATGTGTTCATCTCCGTCACGTCATTTTCCATCTCTTACAGTCATCCATGACAAGTGATCCAGGAGTTAATGGAGACAGACATGCACCGCGTCATCCGAACCCAAGATTTGTCCGACGATCATGCCCAATACTTCATCTATCAGACTCTGCGCGCCCTTAAGGCCCTGCATTCTGCAGATGTTATACATCGTGATCTCAAACCATCAAACCTCCTCCTAAACGCCAATTGCGATCTCAAGGTTTGCGATTTCGGCCTTGCAAGGTCTGTCAAGACTGCAGAACCCTCTGGCACAGAAACTGGGTTTATGACCGAATATGTTGCGACCCGGTGGTACCGTGCTCCAGAAATCATGCTTACGTTCAAGCAATACACAAAGGTCCGCCCGTGAATCATATTCCCATATCCTCGGGGACTTAGTGAGACCATCTTTTTCAGGCCATTGATGTTTGGTCCGTCGGCTGCATCCTTGCAGAAATGTTATCTGGCAAGCCGTTGTTCCCAGGACGCGACTACCACCATCAGTTAACTCTGATTCTCGATGTCCTGGGCACTCCAACTCTCGATGAATTCTATGCGATCACAACACGGAGATCGCGGGACTACATCAGGGCTCTTCCATTCCGCAAGAAACGACCATTCGCACAGATTTTCCCCAATGCTAACACACTGGCCGTTGACTTTTTGACCAAGACTTTGGTAAGTGCATTTTTTCCCTGTATCAGAATTTCTGATCTCTGGGATCATGCGGCTGCGAACCCTTCCAACTTACGCAACATTCTTCCTATTTGTAGACCTTTGATCCAAAGAAACGTATCACAGTTGAAGAGGCTCTTGCTCATCCATACCTAGAGGCTTATGTGCGTCCATGTCTTTATGTCTACGCCATCTGTGCTTATCCTTGTTAACAGCATGACCCCGATGATGAGCCTGTGGCGCCTCCCCTTGATCCGGAATTTTTCGACTTTGATTGTACGCTCCCGCTGCGCAAAGCCCTTTTATGTGATACTGATAACTCCATTAACTTATAGTACATAAGGATGATATCAGCCGAGAACAGCTGAAAGAACTCCTTTACGAAGAAATCATGTCCTTCCAACCCGCCCCCATCACATGAACGTGTCCTCAAAGTTTAAACCACAAATCAAGGTGTTTCTTTTTCTGTAGCAATACTGCAACTTGCACATAATGTGTTTCTTTGATCCTTTTTTTTTGATTCTTCTGCCACCTAAACGTCTTTGCGGCAATCTGTCCTTTTTTTCCTCCCGCTTGTAGAGCAAGGCTGGGTGGAGAGTTGCCTTTTCTTTTCGGGTTTTTTTTGTCTTTCTTTTTGATGATTTGAAACGTAGATGAACGAAAATATTTGGCACGGTTAACGGACTATACATTCCTAAATTTTGGAGGCTACCTGTTGTTGATACCTTTGTTTTCTCTCTGGTTGTTGGAGCAGGATTGTACCTATTGGAATCAATTTGTCTCTTCTCGGCGTATGGTCATTGTGATGAGTTAGTTTGCGAACGAGGAAGCGGGATGCAAGTCACGACATGACTTCGACCGGTTGGCTACGAGGGCGCCTGTTGTTAGATCTTTGTCCTTGTTGCTAACCTCAACGACGACGTTCAAACGTTCACGGCCAAAGTGCCCCGCTTTTACTTTCCCTGATTCATGAGAAGCAGACACTTTGCACGACTCGTATCACCTCTGGATAATGTTGATCTCGGGACTTGGCTATGTATGCTGCTGCTATTTCTATCTCCCTTTTTCAAACATTTCTTCTGCTTGACCTGGGCGGCGTTCTGTAACGTGGTTTAATCTCGTATGTATGTAAGTGCAGCGCAGTCTGGTGTCAACGTGAAGGGTTGACCGACCTTCATCCTGTCATTCCTGTCGCGGACCGGTAATCATTCAAATATTCAATCGTGGCGGCATGCGATGCCAAGATCATAACGTGGTGAGTCATATATTCGTGAATGCATCAGCCGATTGACACTTGCCATGGTTTTAATTCTTACGGCCTCTTTAGGTCACTAGGCGGTGGAGATCGTTTGTGGTTTAGGCTGTTTAGCATGTGTTCTTCAATTCTGACCGTAGATGAACTGATATGAATGATCAATAATTATCTTTTCAAGAGTTCATTTGGCAGTTGAAGTATGAATTCACCGCCCTTGGAGCTCAAAAGCCGGCAGCAGTGGAACAAAGTACTTTGATTGCCAGGTGTACGAGTGGCGCCCGAACTTGACTAGTCAGACTGCCGGTTCAATCCTCCAGCCTTGACCGGATCATCCTTGCTTACATCGCCATACCATATAAAAATGAATTGATTTAGGTGAATGCATGCAGATATCATAGAATTGCATATATGAAGGGCATAAAGGATGGGATGGCGAGGGAATCAGCAAAAAAAGCAAAAAGCACAGCCCAAGGTCAAGAAGTTAAATCAAAAGCAAAGTTTGAATAACAAACTAAGGGTAAAAAGGATGTCGCAACAACGGACAAAAACACACCCATAAAAGTGAGATAAGAACATGAGCGAATAGAATGGCGAGGACGTGAAAGGCGTACAGACATATACAGTGCGTCCATATAAAACACAGGGGTAATTTTTTGGAGAGTCATGAATATCAAGTGTCCGTTCGGATCGAACATCACCTGGAATAATCAGCACATCCATTCACTACCTCCCCACCTGTGAGCAATGAAGCACCTGTAATCTCCATCCGTCTTTTTAAAGAAAAAAATCTAACCACATCTACCAAGCGAGAAAAAGGAAAAGGTTACACCTGATCCACTACCAATGACCGCCACGTACTCTTCCTCCAATCTTGCAGGCGACTCCACAGTCAAAAGCCATGAGATATCTGTCTACTTGCCAGCAGGAGGTCCACCACGACCGCCCCGACCAGAGCCACGACCACGATAACCACCTTGTCCGCGACCCTCACCATTCACAGGAGGAGCACCACCCCGTGGACGGGGGGCAGGCCTGTCACCACGCTCTTTCCTTGTCTCGACGAAGATCCGGAGAGGTGCATCGCCACCGACATCGACAAATACACCGCCTTCACCGCCGTGGCTTGCGTTCATGCTGGCGACGATTGCCCGCCTAGCAGCTTCCACTGAGGAAAACTCGAGGAAGGCGCAGGCTTTGCTCCGGACAATATCCAAATCTTTAATGGGACCAAACTTGGAAGTCAACGTTGAGCTAAGGGCAGCTGGTGAGATTGCTTCCACGACACCCTAAAAATAAGTACATTCAGTATGAAGAATTGACGGATTCGGCGCGAAAGCATACCTTGATGAAGCACTGAGGGGTATTGATCTGGGCGGCCTGGTGTGCGGAATGTTCGGTCCTGTTGGAAGGTCCACGAGGAGGGGCGGCTGCGGCTGCGGCGGGAGTCTGAGTACCACTACTAGGAGCGGGGCTTGCAGGAGTCTCCGTGAGTCCCCGGGATTCTTGAGCAACGGCAGAACCCCACTTCTTGGAATTTGAAGCAGCAAGTGAAGCCCATGATCGCGGAGCGGACGGGGCAGCGGCAACAGGTGGAGGGGGAGCGGCTGCGGGGGCTACGGTAGGAGTAGAGGCAGGGGCAGCAGCAGGGACAGGTTGAGGGGCCGGTGTTGGAGCGGGAGACTTCTCAGCAGGGGGAGGGACGGGTGCAGCAGGAGAGGGCACCTCTGGTTCGGCGGCAGCTGTGTGACCATTGGGTTGAGCTGGAGGAGCGGCCGCAGCGGGCTGAGGCTCCGGCAGAGGGGCGGGAGGTTCGGGAGCGGGTTCCGGGACGTCGTTTGTGGGAGCTTCTTCAGGGGGGGCGGAAAAAGAGGGCGGAGGAGAAGGAACGGTGGGGACGGCAACGGCCGGAGGCGGAGTGGGCTCGCGGGCCGGTGTCTGCGGTGCCTCTGGGGTTTGGGCAGGCGCAGTTTCGGCAGGTTCTGCCTCGGGCTCAACCTCATCGTCACTCTCAACAGACTCTTCCTTCAGGAAACGGAAGATGTCATTGAGGACAAAATAGCCATTGGGCTGCTCAGCGAGGAAGAAAGTTTGGACAAACTTCCGCCACGTCTCACCCCGATTTGACATTTCACCGATGACCTGGATGATGATACCACCATTTGCGGAGGCCTGTGCATCTACAGAGTGTATGAAAACCTTGCAATCCTGGAAACCGATAGAAGTAATTTTCTGATGGATTTCCTAAAGGTAAGGAGATGATTGGTCAGCGGCGGTGATGGAGAAGGATCCAGCAACTACAAGAAGTAGGAACTAGCGGCATTTCGCCACATGAGCGGGGTAGACGCGTGAATTGGGGAAAAAAGGGGGATGCGAGAAGTGCAAAGAGAGGACAAAAAACGTACATGTTGGCCAAAGCAAGGTTTGACCTCCTCTCCCTCAGTGCCGTGGCTGAAAGTAGAAGATTTTGTGTAGAAACAATGCAGACGGTTGGGTTGTTTGTTGACAAATGTATAGTACTGTGGAACAAACTGCCACCCGACTTCCGAAGGAACGACGTTTTGGTGGATGGTGGTCGAGGGTACAGAAGAGGACATGCTGGAAAACCGTTAGGAGGTTGAGAACCAAGCAAGCAACGGACGTACAGGAAGATTAAATGGAAATAAAGAAAGAGCAAGCAGAGGCGGTGGAGAGTTAAAGAGTCGGTGTGAGTGACAGAGTCAAACAACCAAAAAATTATGTACGCAATCAACCCCGGCATCTCCCGCAAATTAGACGCCCACGTTATCCACGAGCATAGCCCCTGGTGCGCCCAACATTCTTATAGCAAATAGTCCAGCGTGAGCGTTCTCCGCCCGCAACCGTTTCTATCCTGAACCAATGCCTTCCAATACCACCATCTTTCTTCTCCTCTTCGTAATACTTGCGTTCTGTCTCTCGGAAAATGGCGTCTATGCCTTTGGCGCTGGTAACATCCCTTCGTAGGCGTTCCGTGTTCCAAGGTTACTTCAACAGTAAATTAACAGCGACATAGATTTGCCTACATGGAAGGGAAAGCCTTCCGCCACGGCGATATTGTCCGTTTTCCATAAACCGATCGCCCCTGTTCTATCCTGATCATATCTCTAGGAAGATATACTCTCTGAGCTTATCAAGCGCGGCGCGGGCAGTGCGCTCACTTCAATGTTAAGCAAGGGTCATAAATTTAACGGTCTGGACATCAAGCGTGTCTACTTTGGGTGCGATCACCCCTCGCTCCGAGTTAATCTTATCGATCCTCACCATTTCTTAGAAATTGGCTTCGTGACTACAGTCAGGTATGTATATGCACGCGTTCTGCGCAAGGCCATATCTGATGTGATGTCCGGATAGGCGGTTGACATTGCGTCACTCAAGAAAGTACAACTCCAGGTCAGTTGACGTCAGTTGTCAACGGATCTATGCCTTTGCTGATCCTGATGTAGACAATCATTAACCTATGCATGGCCCTTGGCTTCCTTGTACGTCTTCAAGAACATCCATTGTGCCTTTTAGCTTAGTGATTTAGGCTCATGGGTACGCAACTCATGAATTCGAAGTTACCCCTGAGCGATTGGGTTGCTATCTCCCGGTAGGTCCCCTAAGTACATAGAGGAGGCCGTCATGTGTTAAATCTAGGACAGACAGAGCACATCGATAACCCCAAGGGTTACGGCGATGGTGAAGATGCAAGAAGGTATCACCCAGGCCTTCGCGGTCCCGTTGATGTACGTTCAGGCTCACCTTGCGATACCCTTGCCCTCAACGTCATGCGCAGCCCCGGGAACTCGAGATTGATTATCGGACAGGTATGAAGAATTACATCGCTAATGGTGAGTCGTCTTTGCGCATACACCGATCTATCTCACACCGGCTTATCAGAGGACGGCACTTGGGACACTTCGAAGGCCCTTGTCCGTCGCACCCTCGAAAGATGCATTCACCTTGGTCGCCTCCATCGCTCCCAGGGCAGGAAGCAAGACGAGTACGAAGCATATCGGCTTCTCGGTCAAGCTGTACGCCCCTGACCTCCCTGGCCCGGCGCATGTACTAACCTCATGTTCAATCTAGATGCACACACTTGAAGATTTTCCTGCCCATTCCAATTTCTGTGAATTGGCGCTAGCTTCCATGGGCCATCAACAAGTTTTCGTTCACGTCGGTGACCAAGTCAAGATCCAGGCTCCCAATGGAAAATGGGTCGCTCCCATCGTTACTGGTTAGCTCGCTGCGCTAGATAGATTGCATTATCCTCACTACTTATGTTGAAGGCTCCTTCGGCTCGAGCGACTTCATCCACTCTCTTCTTGGGGGTACGCTCTTTCCTAGCTCTTACGCTCAGCATACTGACTGAACTTAAATCAGAGGCCAGCGATCATTTGGTAAGTTCAAGTGTCGTCTCTACATCTTCTTGGGCTCACTTTCGTCAATTGTACTCTAGAGTGAAGTAAGTTACCATTACTTAACCCACCCACGTCTTCTCTCTCATACATTTGCAGGCGTCCGTCACCGACCTGAATCGTGAACTTGATCGTGCACGCTCCAAGTCCATTCAGCAGTCCACTCGTTCGGGTCCTGGAGGTGTCCCCTCCGACCCTGCGTCTATTCTTCGTCAACTCTTCACCTCGATCCCTGGAGGTGATGGGAATGAAATGAGTCGGGACATGGATGCGGTCGAGAGAATTCGCGCTGGACCGGCTGGCGGTGGCAAAAATCCAGAAGAAATGAGCCCTCAGGAATTGCATGCGGTTCTGTGGCAGGTGCTAACATTTAGGGATTCCGGTGAGTCTATTTATTTTTATCCAAGTGGCAGCAATTGAATGAAGTACATCAGTTGTCAAGAAGATCTCGAAAACGATCGAGAAAATTCCTGGGTTGGGCCCGTTGATTGAGAAGCTTATGGATAGCATATCCGGTATGTATCTATAGTTCTAGTTCTCCGAGTAATCATTAACACGTTGTTTAGTGTTTGTTTTTACAACTCTTGAGGTATCATCGTTCTTCGACAGCGACAAACGTAACACTAACATCGAGATCAGCCTTTCTTGAAACCTATCCTCAAGACGGCTACCAGCAACTTGGCATCTGTCTCTGGTGAAGTCATTGACACGCATGATCAATATGAGGTGTTCAATGACCCTCGCGCCGTACGTCCCGGCTCTCCTTTCTTCAAACGGAACCTAGCTCACTCCGACGCAGTCTGATCCCACGCATTCATTTTTGAGCAAGGATCATTTCGTGCGTCACGTTCCCTGCCTGGGCTTCAATCTCACCTGACACGCTGACAGAACCTGATTTTGAATGAACCCGCTGGGCGAATCGGAAAAGTGATAGTAAGGAACGCAGTTATCTTGGTCGTCAAGGCCTGGGATAACACGGCGGAAAACGTTCATGCCATTACTGAGGAAATTCTCCAATGCCTGTGCGTAGGGTTCCTCTGCGTCATTAGGAACTGACCTCATAGCCCTCCCTTCCATCTCTTGCTAGGTTTCATCCTGATTTCCATAACCCCAACTTCAAGATTCAACGCGAGATGCTTCAAACTGTGCATGACTGGTACCAGGGTTTAGGGAAGAGACAAAAATCCATCCTCTCACGCCTCACCAAAAATTCGGTGAGGAATCACGAGAACATACGTGCCGCAGGTGAAGGTGGAAAACCAGCTGCAGAAGGCTTATTTGCGGCGTCGCAGGCACATTCATTCCAACACGATATTGCTGGATACGCCCATAACATTCCTGGGGCCCAGGCTGTATTTGGTGCAACCGGATTCGGAACCAAGAAGTCTGGAGTTGATGGCACTCCGGGAGAGGCTGCTGCTGCATTTTTGGGTGCTGGTGCTGGTGCTGGCAGTGGCCCACCACTAAGTTCATATTCCGGTGGTCCATCCAGCGGATATCCACCTCCATCAGGTCTTCCGCCGACTTCATCTTACTCAGCTATGGGGGGAGCTCCTCACACCAGTGGACCGTCCTTCCCCGGTATGAATTCCCCACCTGGGGGTCACGCAGGTCACGCAGGGGAGTACCAACCACCGCAGCGCAGTGGATATGCGCCTGCATATATCTCTCCCCCAATCTCGGCTGCATCCAGTACCTCTTCTGCGCACTCTTACCATGGCCCCGGTGGAGCGCCTTCATATCCCGGATTCCCTGGGTCGAATACGCCGTCTGGGGGAGGAGGACCGGGTTTCTCTTCGTACCCTCCTCCTGCAGGTCCACCTCTAGGGGCACCAGGGAACGCATACCCTCCTCCTGTAGGCGCACCTCCTGGGTTCCCTGGCGTTCCAGCCTCCCTTGAAGCTCCTGGTGGATTTACGTTCCCGACTGCCCCGGGTGGTCTACATGACAATGAGCCATTTGGTGGAGCTGCCGGTGGACCTCCTGGGTTCCCTTCTGCACCACCTGGAGGGGCTCCTGGGTTCCCGCCGCCGTTTGGTGGTCCCGGTGGTCCCGGTGGTCCTGGTGGCCCACACGGACAAGGACAGGGGCCTCCTGGGTATGGACATAACCCATCATCTGGGTGGTGAGCCTGTTATTTACTAGGAGTGGATCGATGCCGGATGAATGCGATATGAACGGGATGGGCTTTTTTCCGGGGTAAGCGGGGGTGTGAAGGAGATAAAGAGACGCCCGGGTTTAGAAAGGTTAGCCCCTGATCGACTTGAATAAAGCTGTGGGGGTGTCGAGAATAAGCGACGCACAACTGCACAAGGTATAATTATTCTTAGTTCTTAGATTGTGATGTTGAACGTTTAAAACTTCGGTTGTTGTACTGTTTGGAATTTGTAAGATTGTATTTGACGAAACAGTTGCAGGATGAGATTAAGACAGAGTTGCGGGCGGCGTAATGAATGTGCAAAGTGAGAGAGATTTAAGTGTCCGATAACGTCCGACGGCTACCTAGATCCAAAACAACGAAAAAAAAACCGAAAGAAGGGAATGAATTAAGCAGAGTCCGAAGAAGAATATACATTACAAGGTATTGCGAATTAGAAGTCAGTTTCAAGGGGGGGGGGTTAATGAAAGGTGTGGGCCAATTGCGAGGCGTAGTAGAGTACAGAAAGAGGGGCACAAGAAAACGAAAATGGGGTAGGAAAAGAACGTGCAGGGTGATAAGATGGTACTATACATTTTGAGGAAAGAACAGGGGGGACCGGGGAGCTGATAAGCCTGTTCGGGTCGGAGGATAGTCCGTTCCGAATCCCAGTTGGGATTTAGACCGCCCTAGTTACGAGAGAAGGGGATAGAAGGCATGTCGGGGGTATTATGAGAATGGTATGGTTAGGACGGGCGTGAGTGGTAGTGTAGGGAAGGGAGGTTGGGTATCCCTTTGCGTTTGGTATTTGCCTTCTTGATATCATGATCCAAGTGTATGAGCGCAGCTCATTCATTCATTCATTCACCGTTTCGGCTGATGACGGTCATAAGTCCTGGCACACCCTTGATCTCACCCATAGCGACTGGTTGGAGGGTATCTTGACAATCGGTGGCGATTGCAGACGCAGTGTAGTGAACCTGGGGGAGGGAAAGGTGTCAGTGGTGAGTCATGTTTTCAGGGTTATGTACATTTATGGAAAGACATACGCAAACTTTATATTGACCTCTGGACTTGTGTTTAGGTTCATGAACAACACATTGCCAGCTGCGTAAGGATTCAGTAAGGATATGCGGGTGAAGTTAGAAGTGACCTCACCTTTCATCCACAAGAGCATTAGCACCAAGAGGCGTCGCCTGTAGCATTAGAGAAGCTCTAGTTGCGCGTAGAAGCCGTACAACGTCAACACCTCCATTTCCTGCACACAGGAAAGTATCTTTCTGTGTTAGAGGAATCTTCGCTTGTGTTCCTGTTCTGCCACCCTGGAGGCGAGGATGGGTTAGCGGCTCGGAGCCTGAACAGCAGGTGATAATGTATGGCTTCTTGGACTGGCGTTCAAGGTGACGAAGTTTGATGAACATATTGGCGATACCGCCAACTGTGAGGCGTGCTTTGCGTTCCTCGACGACATCTGAGGCGGCGGTGGAGGTGGTAGTGTTGGTTGTCGTTGTGTGGAGAAGGCCCTTGGTCCTTGTCTTTGCTTTGGGGGAGGATGGACCGGAAGAACGAGTGCGAGTGCGACTGAGGATGGACATGGTGTTGAGTGTTGGTCGGGAGGGGGAGGGTTGGAAGGAGGAAATAGGAATGGGGTAGACGGAGGAGAAGAGGAGGGTAGTGAATATATAGTAAGTCTAGTAGAGAACGTTAGATTGAATTGAGGTGTCAACTGTTTGGTGCTATTTTCGGCTTCTGGCGCTGGGTCCAAGAACGTGGATTGAATCGATGCAGAGCCAATTGTCTCTCTCGCCAGATCTCGTCCAGATCGACACGTGTCCCTTTCTAGATTCCAACAACCAGCTCTCTCCCTCCTCGGCAGTCCTCGCCCAGCGTCAACACATACTGTAGCTTGGTCTCTCCAGTTCTCCTTTTTACCCTCTACATATCTCTCCACCTCCTCCTCCTCCAACTCCTCTCCACATCTGATTTCGACCAGCCCCCCACGGCCATCACTGTTTTGATCCACCATCTTATTTTGATATACCACCCTGCCGAGATGTACCCATAATAGCGAACGCCCGTCCTGGCAACTAACTCGCGTTCATTTTTGCCTCGTCACCACCCCCCTCCCCCCCCCCCCCCGACCTCCGGACTTTCCAAGCTCAGGGTTTGGATCCTGCTCCGCAGTCCGTCAGCTTTGATCTCGACGGCTCCAACTCACCTACTGCCTGATCCTTCTTTTCGCTTGTGGTCAGAACTCTGGGGTTTCATCAACCCATCACTGCCTCCTACATCAGTCTCAGCATTTGTGTGTGCTATCTATGTATCCATGTACCATCAAAGTTCGTTGCGTGACTCGACGAGTGACCGCCCACTGGGGTCGTTTGCACCATTTATCAAGTTCTATTCTTAATTCTGATGGTCGGAGACAAACAACGGAGCGATTGTCGGCCCTCCACGTACTCTTAGGCAGCTAGATCAAAGACCCAGCGCTCCGAATTCCATCTACACATGTAAGAAGTCCCAACTTGTAACACTTCGGCATCAACTACACACACCTCTTGGTCCCTTCCCTAGTATACGGATACGGACATCAACATGTGTAGAATTAGACAGATTGTAACGTGACCGAGCGTTCGGTACGCACACTTTATCGCCTCTACGTCCCTACGTGCCTTCCCAGGCCTGTGCTGTTCTAAAAACTGTCACTCGGGCACTCACAGACTGCGGAGGTTCTATTAATTCTCTCAGAAGCCATAAGCAAATCGTAGGTCCTGGTCCTGGTCACATCGGCCTCAGTTATTTACTGCGGACAGGAAAGGCACCTTTAATAAAACGTTGAATGACAGATAATCCCGATTTAAGGTTTACACACCACACTCATTCATATTTGAGGATATCAGGGAGGGGGGGAGAGAGGAACGCTTTACGCCGAGGAGCGCGAGGCATTCCATTCCGGGTCCTCGAGGTGCAGTTCGAACTTTGCTAGCGCATGTCGTCATGCTACATCACTTGATGGTCGTCAATGTCCACCCTCCACACTCCTCACCGGCACCCACCCCCCCCCCCAACATTCAGCGCACACCCATAGTTCGCGTCACCTACTTAACGTCTGATGCTACCATGCCGTATTGTGCCTAGAGTTGATACCCCGGATACGTCATCTTAATAAAAAGCCTAGAAGGGGTTACCTGTAGTATCTGCCAGAAGCCCCTCCGCTCCGAGCTTCCTAGCTCAGTTCAGTATCTACATGGGTGGGGATGGGGCCTTTCGAGTCAACCCACACTTAGTGTTTCTATTCCATAGAATGACGTGGTGGCGCATTTTGTTTTGGGGTTGGTCATCGTCCGAATGTCTACATACGTACATTGGATCACACGACCCGAGCAGCACGGCTGAAAAAACAACAACACTGGTCAAGTTTGCAGTGGCGCAATGTCCAATTGACGTCAGGTCGAGTCATTGGAATGCTAAATTGGAAGGAAGGCCCGCCTGCCGCCTTCACACTCCCGGTCTGTCTGTGGACCTCTGAATCGTGAATCATATTGTTCGGATCTTCCCGCTTCTGGTCAAATTGCAGCCCAAGACCTCTCGGCATTCCACTGTTAATCTAAGAACCCGATTCTAGTGATTTTAGGGAACCGTACTGGACGCGAGAAATTGGTCAATACAATACCCCGGAGTATCCTTTACGCATGTATGTAAGAACAGCAACACAAACGCCACCCGCCTTCCTACCCACCAACATTCGCTCACGACTTCACACAAGTACAGAGGATCCGCTGTCAGGTACGCACATTTTCGTACAGCCCATCCGTTTGGCTACGGAAGTCTGGGTCCTCCAATCTGCATTATCATGATGAGGATGTCCTTCAATTAAAGTCTGGGAGCTTCTAGGCACAGTCTGGTGTCAAGGGGACGGATGGTTCTGAAACTCCAGAAGACCTCCACCCCACTCTTCTTTGTCGATGTAGATCGTACCGGAACCGAACCCTACTTTGTACACACCCATCTGATAAACGAACGACTTTTCTGGGGTTCATCTCAATACCCCAAAGGCTCGTGCGCAGGGCTAAACAACAGCGGCCATTCAACCGTTGCAGGGCAACTTACTGGAGCCTTGTTTGCCCCCCGGCATGAGGGCAGATAGAGATAAGGGGTCCAAAGCTTTAATGACTTCCCTGGATACTCCGTGCCTGCGCCTTGCTGCGAGATCCGTTCGGATCATGATACCACGATGATCACTGCTACTTGAAGATAGAGAACATAAAACAATGTAGTTCATCACATCCTCTTGTTTAAGATCCGGCAGTGCCGGAGCAAGGTCGTATGACCACTATTTCGGCCTTGCAGTATTTCGGACGTCTCATCATGTTAAGTATCCTGTTGGAACACCCGCCCAGTTCTGGGTGAAAAGAGGCATCATCAATCAATAGATCTGAATTTATTGTTCGGGTTTGATTCGAAGGAAGTGGCGGGAGTTTTCGATCACTGATCGACTTGGAGTAACACCCTACCGCGCATCGTAACTCTGTATTTCGATAACTATTTGTAGCGTGCCGGCCTCGGAAGGCGCTATGGATCCCTCATCGTTCAGAGGTCGAACTACGTATCCATAGTATCCCATCTTGATCAATCGTAATGGAACGACTTGCTGATACTGATCACTTTGTTGTGTTGGCTGCGCTCCAGTGTAATGTCCGGACTGGAGCTGAGGAGAACAATGTACGGTATTATAGGTACCAGCTGCGCAGCAGCGTCCTCATACGGCTTCCGCAAGGAAGTGCTCCAGGTGAAGTATTTGTTGAGGGTTACCGATGATCACAACGATTAGACGAACACCTCACATCGACTATTTTTGAACTCGGCACGTTGATAAATCAGAGGGATGCAAGGTAACCACCACAACGAAGTATTGGAGGGCGCCGTAAACACTGGTCGTGTGCCGGGCTGGCGATGATATCATCTTTACCCTATGGAACTTACGAAGCCAAAGTGCTGTTGGTTTTATTTCTGTGCAGGGTTTACTGCGATAGCTACATAAATGAGTGCATGACGAAGCCGTTCGGATTGGTGCCCCGGAAGCCGCTTGCCGGAAAGGACAGTGTACTCCAAGTGAAGTAGTCGATCGGGAGTTATTGAAGCTTACGACAGTTGAGTAGACACTTCGTCATCCATTCTTGGACCCAGCAAGTTGATAAGTCAGAGATATGCAAGGTAACCACCGCAACGGAATGCTGGAGGTCGTCCACAACACTGCTCGGGTGCCGGGCTGGTGATGATATCATCTTCATCCCATGGAAGTTTTCGAAGCCAGAGTTGCTGTTAGTCTCATTTCCGTGCCCGGTCACTGCGATGGCTTAATGAGTGCGTAGCGAAGTCGTCGAGATTAGTATCCCGGGGGTCACTGGTCGGAGGGACAAAGCATCTTCGTCTATCGAGCGGAACAAAATTTCGTTCTCGCAACACAACCGTCTCTTTGGCGCTCTTCGGGGGTCCAAAAGTGGTGCCCTGGCGGCTTTCCAAGGGAGCTGGATATATCTAATAAAGAAGCACCCTTGAAAAGTGTGCCCGAAACGCGGCTTCAGGGACTGCCTTGGTGCGCAGGGAATAGCATGCTAGACGCTGAAGAGGGCCCTTAACGTTTAAACCCCAAAGAAGCCTCATTCAACCAACAAGCATGGTTTCAAGTATTGCCACGTACAGATAAGATAATGAATACCGCACAAGGCTATGACGATGTCTGAAACAGTATGTAGACGCGCAGAAAGAGGCTAGAATGGAACCATAATGGTTGATGTCATCAACAAAGACTTAATGAACTGGGCACTCGGCACAGTGAGTTCTAAATCCGAAGATCACCCTTACGAGGGCACGGATCATAGGAAGCTCCCAATAGCTATGCAATTCAAACACGTCTGGAATCCCTTTGTCGATGTCATGGTTAGGACCGGAAGGCAGAATGCGTCATCGCCGGGCGTTTGGCTGTGATAGTGTGTACTAAGTCCATTCGCTGAGGTTACTAGGAGGTTGTGCATATCACGAGCCTACGTGGTCGCGACTCGTTTGTTGAGTGAAAGATATCGCGTGGGTTTAGTGAGCAAGTCCTCAGGGCAACAATCACAGTTACTTAAGATAGGCAGAGTTTGGATCCCTCCGTTTGTGTGGCAATTTTCTCATCATTCCACTTTAAAGTCTAGCCACGGTGATTGTTGGTTGGTCCTCGAACCAGAGTGGGTCTCTTTGAGGCAGATAACATGCAACAATGGGTGCTTGGACGTAGTGAGTCCAGAGCCTGACGGACTGGTCCAAGAGTTGGGGAGTCGATGCCGAAATTGCACCCTATCTGCTTCGTCGATGAATTCTTCACAAGCCGCATATGAGGGTGTCGGAAAAAAGGCATAGAATCTGGTGAAAGGCCAGAGTAAAATCTCGCTTTACTCGGGATATGGGAGTGTAATTTAACTTAGTGACTGGCGGTATAGAAGGCTTTTGCGGCAAGTTGAAACCACTGTGAACTGAACCAGGGCTCCGTGAGTTAGTAAGAGGAAATGGTCAAATATTGTTGAGGTGAATTTTTTCAAAGATCCTCCTGACTCAGCAGCGCTCGTTAATCATTGTGCTTGGTGCTTGGGTTTCTTGAGGGGTATAGCACCGTTGGTTTGTGTTTGTCCAACAGATGTTTTCGACACACTGCCTTTGACCTTCCTTGCACGGGGGTCCCAGGCTTGGGTCTGCACTTTGCCAGCAACAAAGTGAGATTTTGTTTGAAACAGAAATAATAGAAATGACGAGCGACAACAAACACTAAGTTTCCTCCTCCCTTCTACTCCATCTAGTAATATCCACTTCCACCATCTGAATGAACCTGAATAAAGCCAATATTTAGTAAAGCTTGGAATACAAAAACCAGAGAACCAGTAATAAGAGCTGGCTAGGGAACTCACAAACCTCCCACATTATCCAAATCCATCTACCCCCCCTTTCATTAACACACTTTCAATTTAAACCCCGAATCCATCCAAACCAGAACCCAAATCACTTCACAAAGCCAGCTCTTATGTAGTATTCACCTTTTCTTTCAAAGACGAGATGAATTGTTGATAGCTCGGCAACACGTCCGCACGATCTTGGATGAGTGCACTGAGAGCCCACAGCCTCAAGGGAGGCTCGCCATCTTCTTTGACAACATACAGATGGGGGTAGTATACCCCACGCCGCATTTCGCGTATCTTTTCAATGATGGCGTTGACACGTTGAGAGAAGGGGTTGTCTAGGACCGGAAGGGTGATCTGTGTAATGGTAAGAACGGGTGTTTAGTCCGGCATCGGATCTTATGCTGACCTTTCCACCCCGAAGGGCGTCGTAGCTAGGCGAGGTCGAAGACGTCCTTAACGAGCTGAGGAACGGCGTCACGTCCGACCCAGAGGAATATCGTCTGGCCGTCTTCAATCAGGAACAGACCGTGTCGTTCCAGACGCTCCGAAGTCAAGGGAAGTGGAGGTGGTAAAATTATACCATTCTCGCCAACGGTACCAGCCTGCCAGTGCGGTCAGCCTTCTTGAGATAGAGGGAAAATCAAGTGGGATGGGCTCACCTCAGGAGGCATATTGTGCAACGAGTAGAAAGTCGGGAAGAGGTAAGGAATGAGCAACTGTGATGGCAACGACGTCAACAAAGCCTGAGCATATGCCCGAATATCGGGAGGAATTTGTGCGCTTTGACGAACGCCAACCTATAGCATTCGAGATTAATTCCACGGCCTGCATATAATAAGTCAAAACCAAACTCACATTTTTGAGCAAGCCGAAGGACAAGCACCGGCAACATCTTCAAGTTATCCGAAATCGCGAGTTGGGCGCTGGCACCCGCACCTCCAGAGGTCATGCTTGTCTTATATGCGATAAGAGTATCCACGAGCCTCTGATAAATGAAGTCTCGAGCATCCTCCAACTTGTGAGTCAATGATCTCTCAACAGCTTTATTCGCGAACAGGGTGGCAATGGCGACCTGATCAGCCGAAGCAAAGACTTCAGAGAGGCTGGTCGTTGTTGGTAATGCGAGGGTGACAACACGAATACGACGTTCACCATAGCAGGTTGTATGCAGAACGGCAGTCTGGAAGACGACGAAAGGTGTAGTGATGGCTTCCTCAATCTGGATCTCGATTGCAGTAGGATTGGTCTTGGGGAACGGCAGGCATGGCGAGGAGATCCGTCGAGCGGACGAAGAAGTTGCCGTGGAAGGAGGACATACGCAGGCCTGTGTGCGGAAGAGAAATGAAGTGGTGGAATGTCGATGAGTGAGTGTCACTTACCGCGTGAAGAACGAACACGCATGACGGCTTCCAGCATGATGGGCATAGCCAGGACCTCACCAAACTCACGAGCAAATTTGATAGCATCTTCCTGCCTGGCAGCGTTGAAGGCAGGGTAGTAGTACGTTTGGCCAGAAGTATAATGAGGGAGATACGCTGAGCAAATTATGAGACAAATTAACAAGCGTTGGGAACCCATTTACCGAGACTGGCAACATCTTGATAGGCTTGGCTGAATAAGAACATATCAACTGAGACCTGAGCTCTCGAACAATCTATCGCGAAGGTTTTATAGAATGGCGACCCAGCTTGGAGGAGGCCGGACTCCTATGAGGATGTTAACTATGTCACGACGGTATAACTTGGACACCAACCTTAGCCGTACCAAGAATCTTGGGATCCTCACGATTCTTGAGGGCGCCAGCACCTACATTGGGAAGCGACGCGGAGAGAACCATGATTTTACCACCAATGGGCGACTAAATGGGGTGGTGTCAATATTTTGAGAAATTTGTAACTTAAACCCGGAAGCAACTTACCATCAGTTTGAAACCAGCCTGTAAAGCGGGTCCCATAGCACTACCGATGATACTATTTTCTTGGAACATATCATTGATCCTGCCCAACAAGGCCTCCAAAGAAGAACGGGACTCCGAGAGGTTGACAAGGAGGTCATTGGGTTTAGGAAGGAAGACGTCTTCAATATCCGAAACCACGAGCATCGAAGAATCACCGCCAGCCTACATATCTGTATCTTCAGTAAAGCTCATGAACGGTACCATCAAAGGACCTACAGGAACGGAGAAGAAGTAAAGAGAGGTGTCGTAGCAAATGATGGCGACCTTGGTGCGCTGGTCTTCGTCGGGAATGCGGTCGAGGTTTTCCATGATTGTACGAGTGGCAGTGGCGACCATACCTATAGGCAACAACCATTGAGTTACGGCAAGAACTAAGAACAAAACTACTGACCTGATTGTACCGCGGCATTACTGACATCGATCAAGAACACATAGACAGCGGGTTGAGGTGGGCGAACCATGTACTCGGTCGGGGGCGACGAACTCGACAACAGAGTGGTTGAGTTCGGCACGCGCCCACCTATCACCAGGTTGGTTCCGTGCCTGGTCCCAGTCAAACAGTTGAGGAACCTCATTTGACATGTTACACATGCAGCAACGCCATCTGATTCCGCGTCAGAAAGTCCAGCTTGAGAAGGCGGGTTGAGCAGACACACCTGTTGCCACCATCAATAAACTGAACATATGGGTTGATGTACGTCCGGCAGCGACGACAACGCGCAATAACGGTGTCTGTGACGACAGGAACAGGTTCATCTCCATCCTTCAATGAGCGATATGGCGTAAGAATCAACGCGAGAGGAACTTTAGCCTTATTCAACAACGACGACGTAGTTGGGATGGCGTTGAGGGTGCAACGTTGATACGAAGGGTCGGCATTCGCAAGAGGGGAAGGTGATATACATGAGTTTGGTGGCAGACGAATCTCAGGTGGTGGCCGATGCAACTCGGTGGGTTCTGGGGGAGACGTCAGGAGGTTGGTGGTGTATAAGTGGAGTTGCTTTTGTCCACCGAGACCCATCTGGGCGAACTGTCCAGAGATGGCATCTACACCTGGTTGAATGTATTGTGGAGGTTGGCCATATGCAGCAGGGTCCGCGTATGCGGGTTTTTCTGGCTGTTGACCGTAGTAGGGAGGTTGGCCGGGTGCAAGGGATGGTTGTACTTGCTGGGCTTGGAACTGATTCTCTGCGGCTAAGCCCGGAGTGAAGAGCTGGCCACCGGCAACAGGTTGAGGTTGAAGCCCAGGTGCTCCATAAGCGGGATCAGGTATGGCATCGGCAGCACCGTAGTATGCCTGGGTTTGGCCGGCAGCATACTGACGTCTTTTGCCATGGTGGTGTTGCTGAGGAGGTGCGGCACCAGCGATCGGGGGAGTGCCTGTAGGCATTGGAGGCTGCCCCTGAGGTACAGGAGGTTCCCATTGAGTGTGTTGAGTCGCGGTTTCTGTTTAGATTGTGTTCAGAATTATTTCAACTCAGAGACCGGTGCAACTGACCAATGAAGAGGTATCGCTGATGCTCTGGATTCCTGATAAATTGTTTAGTTGATGTCGCAAGAAGGCAGTGGACTACTATACCATTCCGCAGTCCAACCAGGAGGCAGTTGCTGAGCCGGGGAGGACATGTTTTTGAGACGAAAAGATTATGACGGTTCGAGTATTAATTGTCAAAGTCCATATCGCCACGTCCTACCCCAACATCGCCAAACACGTCGCATCACAGTCACAAACACTCATCCAGACGTGATCAGAACGTGGAATGCAAATAAATTGTCGTTGAACCAATAAGTAACTACAGTATGCATTAAGTATGGCGTGTATTAGCTAGAGTCATCTACTGTCAATTCCGCTGCTGTCGACGGATGTGCCTTTAGCTTTTTCTTCCTCTCCAAGCGTTTGAGTAGTACACCGGCGCAACTCTCCAATGAATGGACTTCCTCGTCAGTTGCATCTGCGCATCCTCCCCATCGAATCTTGAGATTCTCATCAATCAAGAAGACATAACCGACCCGCGTGTTCGTCATCCCGAGAGCATCGCGGACGTACTCCATATTTTGACTTGATACCAGATACGTCGGCTGGAGCTCCTTTGGAATAATCTTGCGAAGGGAATTTAAGAAAATATTAACCAGGAACGACTTTAGCACGTTCTCCTGGAGGTTGACCTGAACATATTGATAGAGTGGATGTGAGGCATATCGGGCATGTGTTGGGTCAACAAAGCCCCTTGCGTTGATCTCGACTCCAGGTAAGTTCCACACCCAAAGGTGGGTGAGAACATGAAAACTCACCTCGGAGACCTTTGTGCCGAGCATAGCGAGCACGGTTACCCTGCCAAAGCACAACTCCGTCGTATTCTTGGTCGCTCCATTGTCTAGGCTCTTGCCTGTAATGTTCGGCAGATACAAGGCTTTCTATACTAAATGTTCACTTCTGAAAGAAATGGCGCAGTGAAGAGACTCACATCCTCACGAATGAGGACCTTGGGTGCCACCCAAGTTTTTCCCCCATGCTTACGGGTCATATTCAGGTCATGAAAATAGCCAACGCTGGCCTCCTTTATTCTAACGACGGCGGTCAACATACATCGAAGTAAAGGTATAACTATTTCCACGAACAGATGTCTTCGTTGGGCCATACGGACATCACTATCCATCAGCTCCTTCAGCCGGTCTGTTGTGCTCTTCAAAACTGTAGTTGGTCGTTCCCGGACCCCCAGCGGACGGCTAAGGGGTGGAAGGGAGTCAGTTTTCGGAGCATCGGGTCCTTCGATGGTAGCAAGAGGATCCTGGTCTGGCTTTGGGGAATTTCGGAGGTAGGGGGAGGAGACGAAGGAGCGTGCGAGGCGAGTGTTTGGGACACGGCGCACTGGCCATGCAAACAAAGACATTTTGTTGAATGCCAAAGTCGCGACACGGGACGTGCCAATTTTTGGTGATCGCGTCTGTCACGTGACGAGTTCCCCACAAACACATAAATTGACGTGCTTACTGGCTCTTGTTGATTCATTCCTCTCTCTCCCTCACACCACAACCTGTTACTCAGCCCCTCTCACAAACTCACCCAACTGTAAAAATGGTACGTTTTTTCTCTAACACTTGCCTCTGTACTTGTTCTCATACAACTTTTTTTTTTTAGTCTGGCAAGGGTGTGTATATTCTAAGTATCATCTAGTGACGAAAATATTGAGCGGTTTCGCAGGAAAATCCGGAAAGTCCTCTTCTGGTGGCAAGGCTAGCGGTGATGGCAAGTCCCAATCGCGCTCCGCAAAAGCGGGTCTCCAATTCCCCGTTGGTCGTGTCCACCGTCTCCTCAAGAAAGGCAACTACGCACAACGTGTTGGTGCTGGTGCACCTGGTACGTCTGATTCACACCTGCACCACTGCTTCGAAGCCAACACTTTACGCGCTTAGTCTACCTCGCTGCTGTCCTTGAATACCTTGCTGCCGAGATTCTCGAACTTGCAGGAAACGCAGCCCGTGATAATAAGAAACAACGTATTGTCCCTCGTCATCTCCAGCTCGCCATCCGAAACGATGAAGAGTGAGTCATCCACTTGTTGACTTACCGATTTGGGTCTGATATGCCTTTCAGATTGAACAAACTTCTTGGTGATGTTGTCATCTCACAAGGTGGTGTCGTGCCTCACATCGCTGCCGAGCTATTGCCCAGCAAGTCGAACAAGGGCAAGAAGGAGGGCGAAGAGGCATAGAGTGTTTGGACTATACTATTTCATTGTCTAATCTATATTTTTTGCTGTTCGTTTTGTTGGTCTTTGTATCAATGTATTTCTACTGTATGGGTGTTTTTCCCTGCTCAATATTCAATTTTACCCATAATCCGAGGGACATCCAGAACGTCTGATTTGAAGGTGGTCCGTGTGACGTTTTGTGGTTGGTATTTGACTTTGTTTCTGCTCACTCTTGAAAATCAAGCCTGGACGTTCCCTATACCGTTGTCCCCGCAAACGATAACGACGCACTCACCATGGGTTGGTTGAGCCCCCCCGACCGACGAGAAATCACTCTCCTTCTCTTCTGTATAACTGTATACATACTCGCCTATAATCTTGAAACCTCTTTCCAACTTCTCGGCGTCGATTCGGTGGCTACCAGCGGTGCAGTGCTCAGTCGTATTGGTCTAGGAAAGACCAGAACAATAGATCGCGACGGTCGTAAACCTAATGGCTGGCGAGACAGGCTAGAACACGAAATTTACGGCGACTGGGGATGGGACAAGGGTCATGTAGCAGGAAATGGGGATGAAAGAGCTCAAAAAGTGGGTGCAGATCGACACGGCGCGGCTTGGGTGAGCAAGGCAGAAGCGGGTGAACTGACAGGGAAGCCCTTTGGGGAAGTGTCTGTCGACCAAGCAATCCAACGGTGGCGAGACGACATCCCTTCAACAAATGTTTTGAAGCACACTGCTGGTATGCTCTAGTGTTTGACAACCCAGATATTCCTTGTTTTGCTGACTTTTCTACAAGGTTACACTATTCTGGATAATGTCTTCGTCTTCAATGGAAGTGTTTACCTCGTAACAGATGATACGACAAGCATTCCTCCAATTGCGGCTATCATTTCTTCCACTGGCCCAGGCTTTGGCCCTTGGTCTCTCTTGTCCAGACAAGAAGCTACAAGTCTTCTTGGTGGTTCTGGTGGAGTGTACGTATGACAACCCGAGTTTAATTGAACTCTCGCTCAGCTATCTTTATTCAGAATTCGCGGCGTTTCATGGATGGCAGCTGACACCACTCCTCGTGAGTCAAGAAAAGCACAATTTACTGCATATTCTCATTCCCTTCCCAGATAATTCAACATTGCTCGCTCTCTGGCGCACTTACTGTTCATTGGACCCGACAATAAATGCAGAAGGACGCACGCAGCTCGCTCCTCCACAACGTCTCATTTTCCCTCACAACCGATTTTTCAGTGACCCAGATACAGACAAACCTATAAAACGTCGACGACGTGTAGACACCGGCTTCCATCCTTACCTCGCGAAAGCAGCCTTCCCACACCTCGCTGTCATGTATCTTCAAGATTTTGAAGACTATGCAAAGATCCAAGCGCCTTTCGTTTTTGAACGATTGGTGATAGCGGATAGACTTGCTGCTTCGAACGTGTTGGATCAATTCGAGCCGAATATCCTGCCAGCTTTTGAACTTGAGGCCTCAGTCTTTTGGTGGGAACCCGTGAGGAAGACTATGGAATCCTTCTTGGATTTCTCCTCCGATAAATACTCGAAAAAGGCCGTGACCTACATTGTTACTCAAGATAATCCAGCGAGTCCAAAACTGACGAGCGAAGATCACGAAAAGCTAGTTAGTGCGCTGAAGAAGATGGAGAGGAATACAGGGTATGAAGTTCATATTGTTTCCGATGATACAATGAGGACTCTATGGATTGAACGGATGGAGGCGATTGTGAAGTCAACGGTGAGAGTTATCAGTTCAATTTGGATACATAGCGATGTGCTAATCGTCAACCAACCTTGCGTACTAGGTTATCCTTGGTGTCCACGGAGATCACCTCATGGATTTCGCGTTTATGAAGCCGGCGCCACAGGCCACCCTCATGGAGCTTTACCCAGATGGAAAATTTGCACAAGATCGCGCGCTTATCGCAAACTCGCTCGGACAGCGATACGTCGCATGGTCTGGTGCAAAGTGAGTTTGTGTCCACGCAAGCAGTGGCTGGCCAGGTCATTGACGTCTTGCATTCCTTCCTTTAGGAAATACACAGGCAAGAGTCTACCACCAGTATCTTGGCCGCTTGACAAGGAGGAGTTGGCGATTGATGTGGATGCTGTGGTGAAGAATGTACAGCAGATTCTATCAAGAGCCTAGACAACATAAAGGTTTTTGAATTCGATGCACCCATCGCTTATCTATTTACTGCAGCGCCGGTCGTGGACACTCTTTATCTCACCCTTCAATGCCTACAAGACAGAATGTTACTGTCGCCTTTCTATTGCCCTGCTTTGTATTTACACAGCATATATAATTGTTAATTAGACTTCCCCTCAAAGGGACAGAGAGTCATTATAGACGGTGCTGATCCGTAGATGAAGGACTATGTATTCAATTGTGCGGCTGCCAATTGCCGGGGGAACCCATTACTGCTAAAATGGACCGTTCATCATTGCAGAGGTGAGGCGACCTGGCTCTGATGGACTCCATAAATAGTACGGTTCCACCATTGAGAGATTGTGGTTAAGAAGAATAGCACAGTGAAACCATACGTCGAGCTCACTCCCAGTGGTGTTGCTAGCAGCTTTAGGGGCACGGGTCGTTATTTTTGGCACGGTTGTCAACTATTTAATGTTAGGGGCGTTCCACTGGTCGGCAGTAATCCTGAGGTTATCTTTCAAGCACCGGAAGGAAGCAACGCCTGAGGACAATCTACTCCCGAAAGTGTTAGTTGGAAATTAAAACCTTCTCATTTCGACGGCGACAGTGCCAGTGGCATATGTCGCACATGGCGATGGCAGTTGTCATGGTGCAGATAAACTAGCAGATTTTTAAACTTGGAAACATTTACCCCGTTCAGAAATCGTGAAATCTTGAATGTCTGGCGCCGAAGATGAGCTCCTCTCGTTGCCAGAAGGATACCAAATTTTATAGTACCAATGCAGAGGGGGGCTGCCCGTAAGAACATGGTCTGATCATAAAGGCGCGGCCAGGTTCTGCCTGCAGGTGGTCGTACTCGCCACGGTGAACCCCGCCTCTCAAGCTTCCAGAGATACCAAGGCCGCGAGGCAACAGATCGATGTTGAGGCCGACTTCAAATATGAAGTCCAAGTGCATTGGCGGATCGGTAAGTGGTCCGCTTAAGCTACAACGAACCGATTGCCTCACTTCCAAACTCATGGAACATAAATTTCGGTTTGGAGCCTACTCTAAGTCAGTTCTCCATCTTTGATTATCAGTTTTCGGGCGGGCGAATCACCAATCAATCCAGGTATGCCCGTGGGTGGTCCACAACGGGTTGTATGTGGATTTTTTTTAGCTTTCAGTATATGTGTGCTGAGTTGTATGAGGTTCTAAGATAGGGCCGCCACAGCGATCACAGGGACGGGTGACCAACTGCGAATGACAAATCCCAAAAAGGGAAAGCCAAGCAGACAGTTGTCAATCGCTTAATAGGTCCTGACTAGTGACCCCTCGTGATGATCATCAATACCCTGGATCGCTTAGTGGATGTTCGTCACTCTCCCTCAGACAATCTCATGGAGGGGCACCTTAAAGGAAAAGCAGCGCTCGCGGAGGGCATCCGAGATGATAAAGATAGCAACACGAGCCTATCCCCACATACTCTATCTGCAGCTTCCGGGGCTCTGACGTGACAAAATAGATTTTTGCAGTCGGTCGGCCCGAGGACTTTGTAATTTCTGTTAACGTCAAGTGGCGACCCGACCGGTGTCCAACCCAGTTTTAAGAGCTCTTCTTCTCAAGACAGTCCTGTTCACCCGCCCCCCACTCCCTGTTGGTCCTTCCCCTCGGTGTCGAACGATGGTACCCAACGAAGCTACGAGCTTCAAGACCAGATACCACAGGCTTCAACCTGCTGAATCATCAAAGACCAGTGTTCCGGCAAACGAAAAAGATCTCCCAAAGCTTCTGGTAACTTCCCAACCTAAGCCACCAAGCAAGGTTGAATCTGCCCTTTCTGCAGATAGGGAGTCCAAAGCCCCACAAAATCTAGAGGAAGACTGGGAGAACGATCCAGATAACGCGAGAAACTGGCCACTTGGAAAGAAATGGGGGACAGTAGCAGTGGTAGGTCCTGCGTAAACGCAACTTTGTTCTCAGGCCTTTCGGCAAGTTCTCGGTTAGTGACTGACGACCCTGATTATGATTAGGTTTCTCTATACACGTTTGTTTCCCCGTTGGCAAGTTCAATGATGGCACCTGGTCTACCAGAAGTAGCGCAGAAATATGGGATCACGAGTCCGTCAATCATCGCATTGACGCTTTCGATATTCTTGCTTGCCTTTGCGATTGGAGTGCGTACCTCCCAGAGCGTTAGACTGTTCAGAAGCCCATAAACTCACCTTCTGTATCTAGCCCCTCGTTTGTGGCCCCCTGTCTGAGATGTATGGCAGGACATGGGTACACTTCCCCTCACCCCGAGGTGTTTCGTTATTTCTCATCACACGGCTCCACCGCTATAGGTTCTCCATATCTGCAACCTCCTCACCCTGGCTTTCAGCCTTGGGTGCGCATTTTCACCAAATACTGCTTCTCTTGTCGTTTTCCGTTTTCTTTGTGCGTATCGATAAATCAAATCCACCTATCTCCCAGTCTTATCGTCCTTGTTGTCCAGCCGGGCTGTCAGGAAGTGCACCGATCGCCATCGGTGGTGGTTCAGTTAGCGATCTGTTTTCCGAGCGTGATCGTGCTTCTGCGATGGCGCTCTTTAGTCTAGGTCCCCTTGTTGGTAAGGGACTAAGTGACCCGGGTCCTTGATTTTACTCACCCTGAGTTTTACCTTCTTCACAGGGCCTGTTGTGGGACCTATTGCAGGTGGATTTATCGCTCAAACTATTGGCATTAAATGGGTATTTGTCGTCATTGCATGTACGTCCATCTATTAGAGGCGATAGCGGGTCCTCAACTTGTTATTTAGGTACCTGCGGCGTTGCCTCCGCCATTGGCATCCCACTTACTGAGGGAAACATATGCCCCTATTATTCGTCTTAGGCGGGCGGCGCGGTCAAAGGATCCGGAAACTGGCGCAATAAACCTCCCTTCATCACAAACGGCCCATGGATTTGCCTTCCTTTGGGTCAACCTCAGCAGGCCGTTTGTTCTTCTCTTCAGAAGTTTCATCTGTTTCGTCCTCAGCTTGTATCAGGCTTTGTGAGTTCATCACCTGTATCTAGAGAGCCAAACTAAACGAGGTCACGAAGCTTATATGGCATTTTCTACCTTATGTTCACGACGTTTGCGAGTTTCTTCGCAGAGACCTATGGTTTCAAGGCTGGTGTTGGAGGGACTGACTTATCTTGGCCTCGGTGTTGGTTTCTTCCTTGCGACAATCTTCGGTGCTAAGTTCGCGGACCAAGTATACCAATACGTGCGCGCATTTTCTCCAACAACTAATTGCACCATGAGCTCATCTCTTTCCATCCAGCTTGCTTCCAAGAATGGTGAGGTTGGAAAGCCGGAGATGCGAATTCCTGCACTAGTTCTTTGGCTCGTTCTTCATTCCCATCGGTGTCTTGTGCGTCAGTTCACCGTAACTTCTTCGTCAACGGCTTCGTGACTAATTTTGCTTTGTAGTTGGTACGGTTGGTCTGCCAACGCAAAGTTACACTGGATCATGCCGATCATCGGCTCCGGAATCTTCGCCTTCGGTGTGTTTACTCATTGCATTCTATTCTATCCACCGTTGTCTAATCACTGCTTACTGTAGGGATGATGACAACCTTGTGAGAATTCCGACCCCTCGAATATGTCTGCACGGAAGTGACATGCTCATGTTATCTACTCCCTTAGCTTGCCCATCAACCTTTATTTAGTCGACACTTTTACCTATGCTGCCAGCTGCCACGGCTGCAGCCGCGGTATGTACCTCAGTTGCCAGGCCGTGCTTCGGTGTACTGACAAACAATCCGACCTTCAGCTCTTCCGTTCGCTGTTGGGCTTTGTATTTCCCCTGTTCGGAACCCAGATGTTCCACGCCATGGGCATTGGAGGTGGTAATTCCGTACGTGGATCGACCCGCTCAAGCTTAATATTCAGCATTTCGTGCTGACGTGTAATATCTTAGTTACTGGCTGGTCTTGCCATTGTCCTTGGTATTCCATTCCCGGTGTGGATCTATTACAAGGGCGAAGAGATGCGAGCGCGGAATCCGCTCACTGCGGAATCCGTCACCCGAACTACAGTCCCCAGAAAACTCAAAGAGTCGACAGAACAAGAGAAGCAATCGGCGTAATTGTGCCTTACATTTTCTCCGTTTCTTGTTTTCTGTCCTCATGCCATTCGCCACCCAAAAGCACACTCACGGACTCACATCCTACGACACACAAAAGGCACCAGTTCTCCCCCACCTGCCTTGGGTGTAGTCTGATGCCCATGTAAACCATTTTATACCCCTTCGGATACATACCTTTTTACATTTGTTTCAGGACGAGGTCTCGAAATTTCATGAAATCCTCCCTCGAGGTTTCAATGACTATTCCCATCCGAGGAATGCCTTCCCAGCAGCTTATAATTAGCTTTAGGCTTTTGCCCCCGCGTTTTCTGTAGATGTGTTGGAGGTTGGTGTTGTACTTGCCGATATATTTATTTTTGTGAAATTTCCTGGATTCAGAATTGTGACCTCCCCCGTTGCAAAGCCACAGCGCTACCCCAATGAGTGTATTGATAGTCCCGGTATGGTTGGAGCAATCAGCACTCCAATAACGGACAGCGGGGTCCTGGGAGCCTGGAAGCAGACCGTCGGTTAGGGTCGGACGATGAGGTCACAACTTTGATCTCTACCACCATGTCCGAAGGACTCCCGCCTCGGACTCCTCTCCAGAAGCGTCGCAGGCCTCCAATGCGCCTTTCGTCGCTTACAGCCAGCGGCCACGGGCTCTCAGGTCCATCTATGATTCGGCGTGCGTCCATGTCAGGCCTTACTGCAGCCCCCAAGATGCAGCGAACCTCCAAAACTGCACACAAACTCGTAGTCCTTCCATCTGCTCCTCAAACACGACCACTTGTAACGACAGACGAAGAAGACTTAACGCTAGGAGCAGAGACCGATGGTGGAGTACGGGAGTACAAGAGCGAGGCGGAACGAATGACGAAAGAGCAGAGGAAACAAGCCGGGTTCAAGCGCCTCACCGCATACTGTGTAGCAGAGTCTTTCAAGATGAAACTGCTAGCCTCATTTCTGAAGCGTGAGCACAACGTTGCCCCTCGTATCTTTGACGAGGCATTGTACGCTGTATGTTGCACCAATTCATCTCGTGTTCTCTCACTGATATGTCGTAAGATGTACCATCTTCCACTGCTACCAGGCTATGGACCAAACACGAACCTCCGTTCATCTGCTCCGGCTCCCGTCACTCAGGGTTCTTCCTACTTGGCAGCACTAGTCCGAAGCGGAAGAGGATGGATACCAGGGATCGTATTTTACGCAACCTAACCGACGCTCGTCTGTTGACATGCGGGACGGGTATATATCCTCAACTTCTCCTGTTGAGGCGCGAAAATTCCATTCATCCTCCCTTCCACCAGAACATTTGCTAACACCGGCTTCGGATACCAGCTTGGGAGAACCCGGCGATACTGCATTGTCCGAGACGGAAGCTTGGACGGACGGTGAACTGGTTACAAGTTTTGATCGGAAGGGACAACAAAAAACCACGGTCGCTCCTCCAACATCTGGACCCGTCGTAGATGATGTTGCCGAGACTGTATTTTTCGAGTATGGTGTCGCTGTTTTCTTTGGTTTGACAGAGCAGCAAGAGAAGGACATTCTTGAAGACATCGAAAACGCTGGGGTCATGAGACGAAAGATAAATGAGGACGATTGGGAGATAGAGGCATGTCACTTCACGGTATGTTCGGTGACGCATTTTATGGTATCTGAACGCAGCCGTGCCTGATCTGTCCACTAGCATGACCCCTTTATCTCGTATCCCCGCATCTACAATGACTTCTTCAGTGCGTTTATTCGCTTCTGTGTCATTGAGAGCGCTAAAATCACCATCAATTCATCTTTCTCTTTGCAGCCCTCAAATCGCGATCTCATCTTCTGAAACTATCAATAGCACATGCGCTAGCTCAATCCACTCTCTTAGCCCACTATGAAACTATCGCCCAACGTGTCCTCTCATCACCTGCAACACTTGCAATACCTCTGCAACTCGCTGAATCAGGTGGTCTGAAACTTCGTCGCCACGAGGCGCTTAAGCTCACGGGCAGACTCTTCAAGCTCCGTCGTGATGTCAACTTGGTGTCGAACGTTTTGGACGTACCAGAGTTGTTCTGGAGTGAAGCGAGCTTGAAAGATCTGTACGATGCTGTGAGGGAGTATATGGAAATTAAACCACGAGTGCAAGTATTGAATGAGAAGCTGGGTGTCGCTAGCGACTTCGTGAGTCTCCCCTCGTGTTCACCAACGACAAATCCCTTAACAACTCGCCGCCAAGCTGGACGCCATTCACGATCATCTAAACAATTCAGCGATGGAACGGATTACCTGGATAGTCATTTGGTATGTCTGTCCTACTGCTTTCTGGGCAAAAGAAAGACTCACGATCATCACAGGTTGATTGTGGTCGCTATTCTGGTTGAGCTAGTACATATCGCCTCACGTTTCTATTACCTAGTGCTTACTTTCTCTCTCCTAGGGCGAGGTACTTGCCAGGCTCGTCGTCCACGCTGCATTGGGCTCGGAGAAGAACCTCATGGTAAAGACAGCGGCGCCACTCGCTTCGAGTATATCGGATCCCGCACAGTCGCCTACATCTAAAGAGGATCTTTTACGGACACTGGAGCGTCTCATGTTAGTACAGGATTCTTGATCCACCCAATTCTCTCGAGTGCTTCTCTCGCATTTTTTGGCAAGGCGTCCTCGCTAGTGTCATTGGACGCTCGGGTTCTTTGTCTGCTTTTGTAAATTGAGCTCGGCCTATGCAGATTTATCGCCTCCGCTCCATCCCCTCCGGTCCCATAAAACTGGGCTGGTTGTGGTTACTCTTAACCCACCCCGTAGTTTGCAACCGCTGTGTAAAGCCAGCAAGTAGTGTTGCTCCAGAGCCATGCAATATGAAATTATACCTCCACCTAGCCAGAGCAGATATTTGAACCTGAGAATCGACGTGACAAATCTGACTTCTCAATATTGGAAGAAGTTACAAGGCCTTGAAGGCGAAGGAGTGCTTTCGTCAAAGTGAATGCCGGCAAAGGACAACCTAGACCCCAACAATGATTTTCTGTTTCCATTATTTTTGCAGTTTTTGAAATGATATGAGGTAGGTTCTGTCCAGAACCAATGGAATCACATGATGGAAGCTACAATGTAACCTTTCAACTTGGCAATGATTATCAAGTTTGATAGTGCTGTTGTACCTCTTTGAAACTCTTCCGTATTTCTTCTCCTACATTGTGTAATTCTTGTGTTTTGCAATGAGTAATTGCATAATTGCATTGTTTGGAGGCTTCGAAGGATTATCGATTATGTGTGACGTGAACGAATCAAGGAGGTTAAGGGACTTGCCTTACTAGGACATGGATCGAGCTAACGACTTTTTTTAAACGACAGAACCTTGAAACCATCCACCCACAAGGGCGGCTGAGCTGGCACTCCCGCCAAAAATGGTCACTGAAATTGGTACCAAGAACTGCTCGTTAACAGCTTCATGGCGCACGCTCAGAAGATTTTCTTTCGCATCAGGCTCAAGAACACTTCGGAGGTGCAAATATCCCCAAACATGCTTGTTCCGTTTCTGGATGTTCCTTTCACAACATCATTTCCAAAAATGATTACTCCCTTGTGCTCGATATGAGGCTTGTTTTCCTGTCAGCCTGGTATATATTGGACTAAAGTAATGCGCAACTCATACACCTCAAAGCGCGTTGATCGCGTCGAAAACAAACCGCACTGTACCCCAAGCTGTTCCGCTGTTCTCGCTTTACGTCTATCATCCCTATAATACACTATGGATGCTTCTTCAAATACCTTTGACTTGCTTCCTGAATAGTGATCTAGGTAAGTTGACGCTGTAACCTGCCGACACCCCAAGAGAACTCATTTGTGACTTTAAGCACATTCTACCACCAATCTATGCCGAGCTACAGATCTTCCCCCAGAAATCTTGGGAGAAATCTTCCAAGCCTACTATCGCCACCCCTTCACCCTTCAGCTCCCTGGGAGGAAGGCCTTGTGATCAGCACCTCTACAGGAGACAGTCCGATGATTCTCGGACAAATATGTTCGTATTGGCGAATCCTGATGCTTGGGATGCCGACTCTCTGGTCTTCGATCTTCGTTGAATACCCCGCACCTGACCATGTCGACCTCGTTAGGATGTGGTTGGACAGAGCAGGGTCATGCCCCCTGACTCTCGTACTTCGCGACTGGGTGGATAGCGGGAACAGAGGTTGCTCGGAAGGGACCGAAGCGATTTTCAAAATGTTTATAGAGAAGTCGAGCAATTGGAAGAGTATTGATTTCGTGCTCGAACTTCGCGAGACCTCCTCGATCTTGGACTCGTTGGAGTGGGGTGCCTGCGCGAATCTGGAGTCCGCAGCGGTTTGCGCGAGGTATTGCGATAAAGAGGCGCTGGACACTTTTTGGGCGAAGCTGCACCAGAGTCCCGCACTTCGGTGTGTGGATTGGTATCGTGCCTTCAAAACTGGTCTTCCTCTTCATGCCCCGTGGGCCCATCCTTCAGCATATCAAGACGCTGAGTGTGCTTTCCGACGCCGACATTATCTTCATCCTTCAAGCTTGTCCCGAGCTTTCCTCACTCAACGCCCACTACATCAGCTCTACGGGGTTCTCGCCACAGGCTCCCATTGTCCACGACAATCTTGAGAGTTTGGTCCTTCACTTAGTCGGCGACTCAACGCCCCTTTTCGACCACATATCTCTACCTTCCCTCCGAATTCTACACCTCAACAACGAATGTGGCTTCACTCCCTGTCATATGAGCGAGGCGGTTGGAGAGCCTGTCGAAGGTTTTCTACGGCGTTCCCAGTGCACTCTCACTGACCTAGAAACCTACAACTTTGACGACAGCCGCAACATCGATCAATTACTCCAACACATCTTGTATATCCCAGCGACTCGGAGCCTTAAACGGTTCAACCTGTTTCCTATTCGAGATGACATATCTCACCTCGACACTATTGTTAAACACCCCGCGGAGTGTATTCGCGATGCAGTCCTTGTGATGGGGAAGGAAAAGGTGTGTTGGCCATACGAGAGGCCGTTCGAACGCTTGTCAATGTGGAGTGCTTTGATGATGGTGGATTGGATTGGGATAGGGAGGAAATGCTATTTGATGCGTCGCTTTGGAGACAACGGTATGACGGCTTTCCAAGCTCAGTTGGCTGAGCTTCATTTCGATGATTGAGTTGCAACACACCTCCAACTGCTGTTCATATTGTTCTACTATCCGTACGTTATGTAGTAAATGTAATGGGTATCCTCTGGTTTTCCTGCTGGTTCCACGATGATTAGATGTCGGAGTAACCACCCTTTGTATTTTAATCCTGTATTGTTTTGATAGCTGCCCCGTTCAACTGGTTGCATTCAGTGAAACAGATATCTATGTTGAACACCGAGTCCTGGGCGAGTGTTTTTCTACCTGAACGTACCACACCCTGAACACGACGCGTCCCTTGGCACGAGTTTCTGTCCACGTGACCTACGAGAGTGAAAAATCGGGAACTTTCCACGTCTAACCGCAAATTCGCTTTTGACTTGCTCTCCTCACTTCTACACTTCCACTATCGTCCCAATGGTAAGCCTATCCTCTCGTTCGCTGCCTTCACGGTCGCTCACCTTCCTGCAGGCTGCCCAGGCTACCTTCAAGTCCATCAAGTCCCTCGTCCCCTCTTCTTGACCGCGTCCTTGTTCAAGCGCTTCAAGCCTGACGTTGTCTGTACCCGTTTTCACCTCGAATTCGAACACATGCTTACACACCCTCTCATAGAAAACCGCTACGGGCATCTTTCCTCCCGAGCTCTGCTACGAACAGCCCTCTCCCAGAGGCTACTGTCATCGCCGTCGGTCCTGGCATCCGTGACAAGAAGGGTAACCTTATACCCACAAATGTGAAGGCCGGTGACCGCGTTCTCCTTCCAGGTTGGGGAGGAAACCCTATCAAGGTCGGCGAGGAGGTGAGTCTACACGCTTTTGTTCATAATGGGCGCGTGTTGACATGACGCTGTGTTGCAGGAATACCACCTCTTCAAGGACTCGGAGATTTTGGCGAAGATTCAGGAGTGAAGCACACTATTTAGACGAGGGGCGAAGAGTGAGCGCAGGGCTGTGAAGCTTTGAGAGATACAGCCAAGGATATAGAGGCTTGCGCTGCACAACCAAAAGTTCGCTTACACGGGATATCTCTTAATGCATCTGTCGTACTAATCGTTTTTATACTTATCCATTTTTCATCATGTCAACCATCACTCACAAGATAACTACATAATCAATACGTTTCATGAGTATTGCTTTCGTCCCCGGGAGACTCAGGTTTACTGGTCAGCTATCTTGCAAAGGGTCCCTTCCGACGGTCAGGGAGTCCGTTTCACAAGTTTCGAGCGGCTCACCTGACAACATGCTGGGGTCTCCGGCTTGCTCGTCCCGTCACCAATTAATCCCCAAAAACATTCCGCTGGTCCCACATTATGTCGCCTTTTTAGCTTTACCTCCTCTCAGATCAGTTCACGAAGTAGTATGAACAGAGTCCCCACGGGCTCCGGATGAAACCCAACCCTGAGGTGTATCCAATGCTCAAAGCATGGAGACCCACCAATCGCCAGCACAGAAAGCTTCAGAGATGCGGAAAGGCGTCCCTCCATTGAAGTTACTCAGGTTCATGGGTCATCTTCATCCCCGCAACATTCAGTCTGGGCACCAATGTGTGTCTAATATATTCTCTTGGTATTCCTTGCAACTGAGCTCCATCGTGGACCGCTTGCACACCTCTACAGCGGTCGCGATGTCTGAACGCTACTCCTCTAGGGTTTATGTCGGCCATTAAGTGCTTACGAGTAGTGCTTCTGTAGCGGCAAGGGGCTCCTACCTTTACCCGTGGTGAGGAAGACTGTCGAACAGTCGCAGGGTGACCTGAGGACCTCACCCACAGAAGAACCAGGCGCATCAGTTGCAAGTACTCAACAGAGGCCGACCGGACTACAGAAGGAAAATGTAACCGGGCCCGAGAAGGTGTGAGTACCGAAGGATCAAAAACCGACCATGGAAATGGCGTTGCACTATGGTCCAGGAGTGTGCAACATAAATTATATCCTTCACCTAGCCAGAGCAAATATTCGAACTAAAGGATCTCCATAACTATCTGGCTCTTGTTGAAAACGAAAGCAAAAGAGTAATAAAACTACACGCATATTATCACACCGAGTAGTGAATGATCTTAGTGACTTGAGATTGTGAAGTACTGAAGGGACCTCTTGCAACTAAGTTAAAGACCAGAAAAGGCCAGCTGCGTTGATCGTCGAATGTAACTGAAATCGCGGTCCGGAACTTTTGCCGTGAAAAGGGCCGCTATTGAACAAAGAGGAGTAGCGTACTTGAAACTCGAGAACACAGTTGTTTTAAGTAGATATTCGGGATTCCCCAAGATTTACAAACAAGTGATATTCTCCTCCTAGGCTGTTCTCGATAGGGATGCTTTTCTGCGCCTTTGGCAGTGATTGTAAACGGAGGTGTACTTGAAGTGTCCAGACCGGTTACTACCGGACGGGAATGCGGACGGGATAAAGCGCAAGAGAAGTCGCGGGACGGTGGCATCATGACAATCAATATCGGATTGGTGGTAAGGGGTCCGCACGGATTGCAGACAAATCAGCGGAACTGTCGATTTCTTGATCCAACTCTCCAATCAGAATGCTGAAAAAAATCGAATGTTAATTCGATTCAGGTGAGGCTTGCAATATCGGGGTGAAGCACATACATCATATCGCCTTTGACAAGATAAAGTCCAAGCGGAATTTCTTCTACGCCCTCCTCCATACTGTAAACGCGCTCCTTGCAATCCGAAAGTACAACGTTCGATTTCTGGTCAAATCCAGCTAAGACGCCCTGGAGAAAGGCTATTGGGGATGAGATCATGGGCTAGCGCAGGAAGAGACGAACTACGATGGCACGACCGTCTTGAAGGACCAGGAGAACACGGCGGTCGACATAGCCTTGTAGGCTAGACATGACAACAGTGCAAGGTCACCCTGTGTCGCCGTTATTGAGGATGATGAGGGGCAACAGGACTTTCTCGCGTCTCGATTCACTCAGACCAGGGAGGGTTCTGTTGAGGTATGATATGATGGACAATCGGAGTTTGCCGGGCACAGTCCCTAAGCAGAGTTAACTGCCATCACAACAGGTAGATTCTGTCATTATCATTATTAAATGTCGTCTCCATAACTCCCCCCGACTTAAGTATCCAAAGGTAAATATGGCGGTTGAAAACAAGAGCCAATGGCGCAGACATGGCTACATTACAGATATTGACGCGATTAAAGCGATCTGGGCCCAAAGTGTATGTACTCACTCCTCGGGTCGAGGGCGTCCAATTATCGGTGCTGGCGATAATGGAGGCTACTGTGTTTTGACGGACAATGGTACCACACGGGTCTTCTCACCTCTATCGGGAAGATTTCACCTAATCCTTTCCGTCGAAGCTGAAGATGTCCTCGGGCGCTAATCCGAAAAGGACATATTCACGAGCGGACTTGGCGCCGGGGAACTCTCCAAACTGACATGGCCAGAAACCGGAGAAAATAGAAATAGGCAACAGCGATGTGATGATTAGGGTCAAGAAAGTAATCCTTAGGCCAACCTATATCTCAGGACTTCGTGCATGCTGGAGCTAACAAAATCCGAGATGGTTGTAGAGGGTTCGCCGCGAGAGAATTCGGTAACTGAAGGTACGGACCCCAATGCGACTTGTGTATAAAGAATGGTTTTGGAATAGGTTGGCCTTTTAACACTCAGCATCAATACCCACAGTAAGTTCACACCTCGAATATCGTTGACAAGGCGGTGTGGACGAGACCGTACCAGACAATACGCGCCAAATTCTGGGTTTCGCATTGGACGTGTTACAGCAATTCTGACAATTGTCAATTCTACCACATGGATTCGGGCTCCGGGCTTTCGCCTGCTGTGGTCGTTCGAGTGGGGATGTGGTGCGTATTAAGTTGCGATCCCAAGGAGGTGAAGGTATTCGACTCTGGGGTTTTTGATAATACTTATATCGGCTATTGTGGGCTTATTCTGGGCTGTCAAGGTACATGTGTCAGTACTTCTACAAGGATCAACGGCTTGTGAATCTACCGTTTCAATCGCTCGTATCACATCTAATTCGCTGCGTCCCTCGCCAGCTCATCGGCTTCGTCGTTGTATTGCCTATTCACCTGCCAAAACTTTACATAAATTCCACAGTCGCTTTCCAAATCGTCGATGAGCGTGTCCAGCATCTGGAAATCGTTCCTGTTGGTCACTTCATATCCCTTAGAGTTCGTCCATCCATTATTGCGCCACTTATACACCCAATCCGTCATCGCGTTCACAACGTACGCCGAGTCCGATATCAAAACAACGGTCTTCGCGTCTAGCTCTCCATAATCCGACAGCTGCCTGACTCGACGCAACGCGCATATAGCCGCCTGGATTTCTGCGCGTTGGTTAGTTTGTGGGCCGTAATCGAGTGATTTTGAGATGTTGTGTTCCGACTGAGGTCCAAAGTAGACGCCCATTCCTGCCCTGGCCCAGCGCGTTCCGTTGCCAATGCACGCGCCATCAATGAAAATGGCAATGTTTCGGCTTATTACGATCCCATTTCCACGGCGCTGGCGGATGTTGGTGAATGCCCTTCCTCTACGGCTGAAGAGAATATCGTCTGGAGTCGAATCGCCGATACGTGGTGGTAGATATTTGCGATCTGACATGTTATATGTGTGGGGGGCGGAATGAGAGTGAGGTTATCGTTGTTGCGCCTTTATATTGAAAAGACAGCGTGACGACACAGCTTACAATGGGACGGAATGAACAAATAAGACACAAACATCTACGAATGTTCTTCAACCCCAACCTCAACCCCTGGACGCGAGTATCCTACCAATGTGCAAGAGGCCACCTGAATGTCCCGGTGAACAACTGGTAAACGCTTCAACATACAACGCGTTTCAACTTATATTATATCTACCTTCTATGTGGTAGAGGGAAGCAAGGTAGGGGTTTAAAAGCTACGGGTCTGCTGCGTTTGCTGGCTCCTCCATTCCACTAATTAAGGAAGTCCCGAAAAAAGGACTACATAATGCGATTTTAAGTGGTTGATGCATGATGATCCGCAGCGACCCTGAAAAAAGGCCCTGTATCTGGTTACTCTTAAGCCCTTTGCTGGAGCACCTGCAGCCGAGCCCGTTTTAGGTGATCAAAACCTTGTCCGATGTGATATCAACCTAAATAACGCGTTGGGTGCGGTCGGCTTTTCATTTGGACACTTTTCTTGTTTCCTCTCTAAGTACACAGGTGGATCGATGGCGTCGAAGGAAACTTGGCGTGATACACTAGACTAGCTTAACTTCACATCAGCGGCGATTTCCGAAGTCATCACTTAAAGGCAATCTGAAGGTTACAGTAAGCGCGAAGAATAGGTGGCATCGAGATTGTGTGCCTTTGTTATTGAATGATATGTTCCGCAGGCCTATCTACTTATCTGTGCTTTAATTGGACACCTTCGGAACGTGCCAGAAACCCACAGCGAAGCTGAGCGCTGAAGTGTCTTCTATTCTGGTCCATGGTATTATCCAGCGTGGACAAGTCCTTGGGTCTCAAGCTATCAATGTGCGTCACTTGCAATCCCCAATCATTCCCTCTCAGAGCATCGATCGGCTCCGTTACGGGGCGACAGTGTTTGCGGAATACATTCCATCTGGCGATACATGCCTATAAGGTACTGAAAATAAGTCGTGCGATAAAATAGGGAAGGCTTGTAACGAGTGGAGAAAATTTCTGACCGGCGTGATTCAGTAACAAGACAAACTGAAAAAGAGTTCCGCATAAGTTACATCGAGTCTATGTGGGATCAGCTGCTGAAGAGGCCAAAGAGACTTGGGGATAATAAAAAAAGCTGAGTTCTCAGCACACAGGTTTGCGGGAGGACCCTTGTCCGGAGTATTAATTCGGCTGAGAAAATGACGGGAATGGGGAAACGAGCGTGAAAAGGTAACGCAGTTGAGCTGAAGGATCTGAAGGACCATGCGATGTAGGCCAGCACGGTCGACTAGGGGGGGCACCGATGGTACCCACCTCAGAGCCCAATGGAAGCTTTCGCTAAATGGTCGCCCAACTAGTTATACTTCCTATTGACGAGCCAGAAACGCACGCGAACGTGGTGCTTCTCGAGGTAGCTGATAAGTCTGTCCAGTTTCAAGAAATCCTCCTTATTAACCACCGGTCTTCCATTTGAATTTCTCCGCCCATGTTTGTTCCATTTGTAAATCCAGTCCGACATAGCGTTGACGAGATATGCGGAATCTGAGATCAACACAATACCCCTCACACGGCGGAATTCTCCACCGAGGAATAATTGCTCGACGACTTTCAACGCCGCAATGACGGCACAAATTTCAGCGCGTTGGTTGATCTGAAGTCCGTCCGCGAAAGGCACGGACACATTGAGGGGCGAGGTGTGGTAGATGAAAGCGCCGATTCCAGCCCAGGCGATTGATGTGCCATTTCCCGGGCAAGCACCATCTATGTATATCGCCATATCCTTAGACTCAGATATGCTGCACCGTTGGCAATCTTCGCAGTGGTAGACTATGTAGTCCGGATCCGACCTTCCATCAATGGGAACAGGAACGTAGACTCGGTGACTCATAGCAGGGCGTTGGTAAGTGAAAGAGAGGATTGGATTGAAGTAGTGGAAGCGCCCATTGCCCAGGCGCCCAAGTGGAGTTTAATTATCGGTTGGTGCCAAGCCAGATAAGGAAAGGCGCGCTTAGCTCTGGCCCTGGAAGGTTTGAAGTCTAATTGGGAATCCACGACAACAACCCTGGCAGTCCGCCAATTTGAGCAGTGTGATCAGTCCTCGAGAGAACTTCTAAGTAGGAGTTGAATCTGCTACATGAAAAGAATGGCACGCGAGGTCTGTGGTGCCACAATTGAAGCGTTGACATTGAGGCGCCTCGAGTGGCGTGTGTTGAATCTCGCTCCGTACCACTACGTTGGTTCAGTCTATTTATAGCTGAAACGGGGTTCGAGTATTTCACCTTCAGAGGGTTGATAATAACGGACCATCATGGACTACGTACGCAGTAGTTGTACCGCCCTTTAGGTAGTCGGTTATACCCTCCGCATGGAACCTTCTAGTACATGCGTCATACACAGTATGCTCCAATTATGCTACTGGTAGTTAGACCTCACCCGTATAAGGGTTTAGAGTGCACAGACCAGGGATATTAGTATATATACCCTTATGTAGCATTGTAGTATGTAGACCCTTTCGGGTATGCCTTCTGGCATAAGACACTATGTCTTCTCTCCTCTACGCTAGCTTCTCTAAGCATCGCTTCCCCTCTCCTCAAGACTCTCTGAGTACGCTGGTATAAGCAGGACTATGTCCGCTACCATGCATCTCTCCTACTGGACCGTCTCCCGGATGAATACGACTACCCTCCACCGCTGACGCCTACACGCTTAGGTAGTGTGAACTTATATTGGGATGTCTACTCGTTCTCTCAACAGGTTATGGGCCCCGACCGCCGCTCACTCGGACCGTGTTAGCAATGCTGGTAGAGTTTGAGGAGGCTACGGTCGCTTTCAACCTGGGAGACAGTGGTGCCTTTGGTCCACTTGATACCCTGTCTGACCCATGTTGTGAACACGTGCACTACGCACAGCAGTCCTACATGATGCTGACACGTTGTTACCCGTTCTTGGTTTTTGATCTGGCAAACCGTCATCTCCGGTCTGGTTCGACCGCTTTAGGTCCACTCCCCATTCTGGGTTGCAGCAGAACTGTTCCGCTCTGGTTGCTCCACCTCTGTTCTGGTATTCTCTCTCTGATTGACGACAACGCTTTGGGCTTTCTGGGATTCTCTTCAGATCCACCTCAGTAATTTACTATATGATGTATCATCTACGCTGAGCATTACGCTCCGCTTTGCTGGTGAATTAGCTGGTCTTTGTGACCGCAATAAAACCGCAGTGTCAGGAAAATTATAAGCCTTGTGTTCTTGTGTTCCAAGTCGATTGGGCAAGTCCCGCCTTGAATAGAATAACACACCACAAGCATATACCTGAGCTATTTGACCCACTTAAGCTGGCAGCTATAAGCCGCTAAGGCCCGCTTAATCAAATAAAGCTGGGATATAGAAAATATCTTTGAGAAGTCCGCTGTTCGTTCCTTTGCCTTAGGCTTCAACGCTTTACCCCTTCCACGTCTATTCGACCACTGCTTTACTCTTTCTACGGATAGCTCATGCGCTATAAGCGCTTTATGCCACGCTAAGGCAGTGGGCCGCCGCATTTGCAGCGCTTACGCTGGTATGGTAGATAGCGGCCGCAAGGCTTGCAGCACCAATAAAACCATGGCATTACGCCAATAGCAGCAGCACTTGCAGCATTCGCAAAATATCCAAAGAAGATAGCAAGGAGAAGAACGCTAATCGTGTCCTTGCAGCTGGGAAATAAGGGGAGAAGGATAATGAGCTGGTAATACCGCCATTATGTCGTTTCAGGAAATACTTCAGAATATAGTTTAAATATGTCGCTGGCTCGAGCGATTGCCGCCATATACTATTTCTCTTATAGAGGAGCTGCGTCGCTTTATATCGCACCCTGCTTCTAGCATCAACGTTCCTTCACTTGTGTTAAGCGCATGTCCATGCGCCCAAGTTTGAAGACCTGTTTTAAGTCAGAGCATGGACGAGCACATTAAAATGCTTTGCCCGCCAACTACAGGAATAACAATGATTGCTTTAAGGAAGTTTGACTTTATGGAAGTCGCCATCCATGATTAGGACTTGAGCGCACCATTTAGCAACTATAATTGAGAAAGAGGATGTGTTTAGCACCATACGATGCAATACGCCGACGAATTCCTTAAGAAATCCTTTAGACCGCTCTTCATGGAGCTTGGCACCGGAGGAGTTCTTGTGTCACCATCTTCGGATGTCGCTGACCTTGATACCAATGGAAGGATATACGGTAGTACTTTCGACTTCATACTCCTTGATAAATGCTACGAATAACGGTGTGCCGCGTGAGATGTAAGCGCTGGCTATAAATCCTTTTCTACGCAACAAGTGAGAAATTCTTGCGGGTTATATGAAGATGATAGCGGGAGCATGTTGCTCTATTCACTTGAGAAGAATATCCTTTACAGGATCTCGTAAATCGCATCATTACAAAGAAAGGAAATTACGACACGTCTAGGAATTAGCAGAATAGCTCCCAACGTATAACAGTTGAGCTTCAGCACTATGTCACCAGAATTAATTCTTAGACCTCGCCGCTTTACATTAGGCTTGAGGCAAGAAACTGGAATCCTATGGGAACGACAAGTATCTGAACTGCTTTCATATTCCAGCATTAGTCTATGACATTAGGGATAAAGATTCGTAGTGCCACATTAGTGTGCGGCCGATCTATATTGAGAAAATCTTACAACGTATGTCCTTGAGTGTAATGCTTTTGAGGCAATCGTTAAAGGTCACCACCTTTGCAATAAGTCATACAGAGCTGTACTAGTTCACCCAATCTCTTCGTTGTACACGAACTTGCAATTATAAGCAAGGAGATGAATGGTAGTTGAACATTACGCCTACTAGACTATATCGTTTGACATCATCGAACAGAACTTCCCATGATTATGCCTTCTCCACTCGTCTTTTATGACTTGTCGAGATGATTGCATTATTTCATTGCCACTCTGGATTATTTCACAAGGGAAATTGCATCAGTACCTTTATCCAGAATTCTTTATACGAATATCCTCGTCCTTGAGCGTGATACTCGGACTTGATGGAATTGCTAGTCGTCGATTACGACGCTACTCTATGACCTCTTATCTCATGATGATAGTTGTCCTCCTTTGAAAGAAGTTATGAGGCTCTAAGATTCATTAGAGAAACCTCTACAGTATAGCTGACAATGGCCAATGTCGCAACTGATTATGGAGGAGAGTTTGTCTAAATGAGAGCAATAGCAAACATTCGTGGCATGAATAACCCACTTAAAACCTCCTACTCCCAATGCTTCGCAACGGTTGACGTAGAGAGACTGATCCGCACTACACTTTGAGAGCCTAAAAGCTTTATGGCAACGGGAATGTCTTACCTGTCTCAGTGATAGTTAGCGTTGACTAGAGCGTAATGCGCCAGTCCAAGCGTTTATAGTGGAAGACACTTAATTGTGTAAATCAAGGGATAAACCATTAATTTGGTTCTGTACTGTGTGTTTGGCTTCGCGGCGCATCAGTTGACATGATGACCACCCAAACATGATCGCTTATTCGGGATGTAACATACCTCGATCGTTTGATCAACGAGAACTTTTGAGTTCAAGCGGCACACGGAAAGGCTTAACGTTCTATGAACAATCCACATTTGGATGCCTTACTCGATGAGGGAATATACCCTTAAAAGTCATGATTCAGCAACTGGATAGCAGTAAAACCAGTTCATTTGCAAAGAAGAGAGCAAAACCTGCACGAAGCAAGAGATAGCAATTTCTTTATCCGCCATCTTTGGATGTCGCAGGATATATTCCATTAAACTCCACGATCACCTCCTGATTCCTTTCCATTTCCATTCGAGAAATCTCCGCCCACCATATCCTATGTCTTATGCTGACATATTCGCCAATTTGATGCAAGAATATGCGCATCCTTTGCAGGATATCTACCGCTTTTGACACACCACACTTCTGTGTCGCCACTTAGGTAGTACAACTGTTGTGGAGGAGTTATAGAATAAAATGCTGGTTGATACGCATTGCACGATTGAACCTGACTAGGAAAGACCGCACCGTTCATTACGCGGGTCACCTACAGGTAGACTATAATGGATTAGGCGTTCAATTTCAAGAAGAACTCGTTTGGACTCACCGACTAGAGTTAGACAAGCATAAGACTTGCTACGCGTTCATGCTAGTGTCTATCAGAAAAGCGCAACAGCTCGGATACATCATCCTAAAAATATGTGATGGTTATACCTCCATATGAGCTTCCGCCTCACATAGCTTAACAAACTTGCGAGAAAATTATTTTATTTCTGGAATTGCATCGATAATGATCTGCCATTAACAATGCGCATTGACATTTAAATCGAAAACACTCGTCGCTGAGGGAGGAGTACAGTAAAACAAGTTCTTAATCGCTGGTGAATAACCGCATACGATTAAAGCTTTTAAAAGGCTACACTTCGCCGGTCCGTCTTAATTGATGTGTGCCACAGTGGTTCGTAACATGATAAACACTCTCTAAGCCCTAAAAAGCGATATGATTGAGTAACATGTGTTAAGAAACTTAACATGCTGAAAAGCATGGAGGAGAACAACGGATACAGTATTCTTACTCCAAATCCGATGACCGCCTTATCCTACGCTTAACAGCAAAGGAACTTCATTAAGTTGAAGGCATCGCTTTTGTGATTCAATTCTCCAGTTATCCGCGCATGTGAGAAATGCTTAGCGTTGATAACAAAACTGCTTTTGCAGACTGGATGAGAAGATACACTGGAACAATCTGATGAGCTTTGGCTTAAAAGATAAGAAAAGAGTTTGAATGACACCAGACGAGCACTATATGTGTTACGTGGAAGGAATCTTCAATCCTTGATTGAGCAGGATTTAATCCGCCTTCATGCAATTACGCTGGATTTTATCCGCATTTTCCAAAACCACTTCGTCGACCTCGCTTTGGCAATAAAGTCTAACGGCCTTGCAACTAGCTGGCTCGAGCGATTGCCACAACATGATACCGATTCCTACGTCATCGCGAGCCCTCCTCTTCAGAGTTGATGGGGAAACACAAAGGATATGATATTCCTTTCCGCCTTCATACGAAGACGCTTGGATAAAAATATTAGGTTTAGAAATATTCCTTTCCGCCACAGTCACTGGAAAAATATATTCATAGGACTTTCAATTGTTCCTATCGCCTCTCGCGAGTCACTGATAAAACAACTGGGGAGTTATCCCCGCCGACGTCTCAAGACGAGCGTCTTAGGCAAAAATAACATTAGGAAATTATTCCTTCCTCCTCTAACGAGTAGTAGGAGAAAATATTATAAGGTTTATGCTTTTACCTTTCCACCTCTTACAAGTTGCTGGATAAAATAAATCAGGAACATATTCCTTCATACTCACTCTAGAGTCGACTGTAAAAATATGATAGGAACTTATTCCTTTTGTAAGATAAAAATATGATAGGGTCTAACGATCCTTTCTCTCTTTTACAAGATCGAGGAAAAACTTCATAGGTTTTGAATGTAACCTTCCGCCTCTTTATGAGTCAACGGTAAAACATCTACATGGAATTTATCCATCCACCTCAAATCGAGAGTCCGGAAAAATATACGGGGTCAACTTCAAGATCCTTCCACCTCTTCGGAGTTGTATGGAAAAACAAATAAGGGACTTAATCGTTCCTCCCTCCTTTTCGGAGTTGACGGGAAATAACAAAAAGTGTGTATGCATTCCTTGGGACTAAATCCTTAATCCGCATCGGCCGAAACGCCTTTTGCATGGAGGAAAATTGCATGAGACCACTTCCATTTGTGAATCCATTAATTTGGAATTTGTTCGAGTCAAAATCAGAACAAGGCTTGTAGCATCATTGCTTCGCCGGCTCAAGTGACTGCCGCGGCTGATTGATCTACATAACCGCAAAGTGACGGCCTTGGTTATACTGGCTTAATACTGCCGCTTTCCTGATCTCACAATAATCGCACACTGAATAAGCAAAAATGGTTTTTGTATTTCGCACCTACGTGGAAAAACAGACTTGTTGAACGCTTTGAAAGAATTGCTGTTTACAATTTCTGGAGGAGCCCTTCTTAGGCTTTCCTACTCCTTACTCTTAGATGAAAGTCGCAGCGAGTTAGTCGCAGGAGTTCAAAAGTTGAGTTAAAGGATATTTGATAGCTCAAAGCAATTGTCGTTGCGTCCTTTATGGCCATCATAGCAAATGCTAGCATCAATTCCTCTCCGCTACAGGAATGCTTTTCCAACCTTCAAAAGCTAGTTAATTCCGCATGATCGTTGATGACTCCGACATTTGATGTTCGGCTCTGCCGCTCTTTTGTTGAAGATTCCAATGTCTAAGTCTGGTTTCAATACCGCTAGATTATTGAAGCGTTAATCTTCCCCCCTTCAAGTGAGGAGGAGTGTTGAATCTCACTCCGTACCACTATGTTGGTTCAGTCTATTTATAGCTGAAACGGGGTTCGAGTATTTCACCTTCAGAGGGTTGATAATAACGGACCATCACAGACTACGTACGCAGTAGTTGTACCGCCCTTCTGGTAGTCGGTTATACCCTCTGCATGGAACCTTCTAGTACATGCGTCGTACACAGTATGCTCCAATTATGCTACTGGTAGTTAGACCTCACCCGTATAAGGGTTTAGAGTGCACAGACCAGGGATATTAGTATATATACCCTTATGTAGCATTGTAGTATGTATGCCTTTTAGCAATGCCCTTTGGCTACGCCCTTTGGTGTAAGACACTATGTCTTCTTACCTCTACGCTAGCTTCTCTAAGCATCGCTTCCCTTCTCCTCAAGACTCTCTGAGTACGCTTGTTAAGACGAGTACACCACAGTAGCTTCACGCTAGTGGCGGAGGGGAGTCGTACTCACTGGGTTTGTTGAGGTGGTAGTTATAGACCGTAGCTAGAGGATATCTTAGTGGAATGATGGGCGAAAGTGTAGACTTAATTGTCCAAAGAATATACGCATACTACATAGGTCTTATATATCTAATGTCTCTGGTCTGTGCGCCGTTCTACCTAATACAGGTGAGGTCTTATCTGCCAGTAGCATATACAGAGCATACTGCGTACATTGTTCTATTTAATAGACCATGACCAGCAACCTAGAGTGCGGTCTAGTACATTGTTCGTTATCTCTCTTCAAGAGTGAAGTACTCAAGAACCCGTTTCAGCTATAAATAGACTGAACCAACGCAGTGGTACGGATCGAGATTCAACACTCCTCCTCACTTGAAGGAGGGAGATTAACCTTTCATCAATCGAGCGGTTTTATCCCATGCTTCGATATCGGAACCGAAAATTAGTCCGAGCTCAGGGCGGAAGAGATTGATTTTGGTTACGCCAAGATTCTTTGTAAAGATATCGGCGGGATTGTCTTGTGAAGACACATCACCAATAACAATTATTCCCTCCTCAACTAATTCTCGCACATAGTGGTAATGAATATCCACGTGCTTTGATCGTTTTTCAACAATGGGGTTTTCAGTCCAGAATTTAGACCCATCGTTGTCACCGTAGAGAATAGGAGTTGGGTGCTCAATATTGAGCTCCTCCAGAAGCTGTGACAGCCATTTCACTTGTCGTGAAGCGTCTGACAGTTCTTTGTATTCCGCCTCAGTGGACGATAGTGAAACCGTCTTTTGTCGTCGCGAAGTCCAGGTTACAGCACCAGACGCGATCATACAAACGTTTCCTGAAACAGATCGGCGGGTTTCTGTATCTTGAGCCCAGTCCGAGTCACTGAGACATTCCAGCGTCACCGCGGATTTCCCAGTATCGCCTTCATATTTCAATGCATAGTTCCTTGTCATAGACAAGTACTTTAGTACATGAATTCCAGCGCGATAGTGCTCAGGAGCGGGGTTAGCGGCATGTTGTGCCAGCTTAACTACGGCAAAGGCTATGTCGGGCCTAGTACCGATCATCAAGTACATTAAGGATCCAACCAATTGTTGGTACTTTTGACGGAAGGGGTGCGATGCAGTTTCCTTATTCGTTATGAATTGGAAGCCGGCTGGTAATGGCGTTTTAGCCGCGGCGGATTGTGGAACCTGGAAGCGCTGCAAGATCTTATCCAGGTATTTCACCTGTTGGATGAAGATTTGACGCTTGGAGTGATTCCTCGAGATTTTCATCCCAAGGAATTCTTCACAGGGACCGTGATCTCTGCATTCCCACTTTTTCGTGAACTTTCCCTTCAACTCTTTGAGGAGGGGGGAGTCTTTCTTTCCCAAGAAATTCACGTCATCAACGTAGACAATGGCTACAACTAGCTCTTTCGTCTTTGGATGTCTGTGAAAGTATACAGCGTAGTCGGATTTGCAGCGGGTAAATCCCAGCTCAATCATAGATTGATGCAATTCTTTCCACCACTGGCGACCGGCTTGTTTAAGGCCATAGATCGCTCGTTTAAGTCTCCATACTTTTCCTTCCTGCCCGGGAAGTCGAAACCCTTCGGGCTGTTCCATGTATATTTCCTCGTCCAGTTTGCCATATAAATAGGCTGTTTTTACGTTGACGCTATGCATATCCCAATCATGGATTGCAGCGAGTGCGAAGCTTACGCGCGCAGACTCATAGCGGACAACTGGTGAGAAAAGCTCGTTGTAGTCGATGCCTTCAATCTGCGAGAACCCTTTCGCAACTAAGCGAGCTCGCAGGCGGCCATCAGACTTCTCGAGAAATACCCAACGGTTTTTGACCGTCCTCCTTCCTTTCGGAAGATCTACCAATTCGTATACCCCACGTTTTTTCAACGCGTCGAGTTCTTCGATACACGCAGCCATCCATTTTGCCTTGATAGGCTCAGGAAGCTTAAGCATGTCACGGAAAGTTTCAGGCTCTCCGTGTGCGGTATTATGTACCGTCTGTATCAAAAAATCGATCAACTTTACTCCTCCCTCAGCGACAAGCCTTTCAATGTCCATATCATTTACATCGTGAGATGTTGGATCATTGTTTTCAGGCATAGGCAGCAGTTCCGGACGTGGAGGGAGCTGAAATGGAGGTAAGTCAAAGGGTCGTGGCGGGTACCGCTCAGCACGAACTCTTTGCCTCACATATTCAGGATGGTTAGTCCTTGCTCTTCGCTCACGAATTTCTTCATCCGAAGGGGCATTGGCGCGTACGCGCTGCCTTTGCCTCTGCTGCTCTTGTCGGTGAGTCCGATCTATTTCTCTTTCAATCGAAATTGGACGCCTGTTGTCTCCATATGTATTACCTGGTCTGACAGGAGGCCTGCCTTGTCGTTCAGAACGACGCGGTTCTACCTGATCAGAACCAACAGCACGACGTTTGGGAACAGGAATTGGGAATTCCTCGTTTTGAGTATCCCATACATCCCTATCCACATGCCAATTATCACGTACATCAGGCTCCTCCTCAACGGTCGTTCCACGCGAAGGTGGCGACTCAGGTGGGGGAACCCAAGGTGGCGTATTGCCAGGTGATGGCCGTCGTGAATCAATGCTGTCTGGCGGAGTAGGATCTCGCCGGGGTAAAGGAGGTGAAGGCGGAGAATATTTCGGTTTAAATGGTGGAGAAACCGGGGGTAGCGTTACTGGATGATCAGGTGGAGGTGGAACAATTCCAGCGTCATCTGAAGATGGCGGAATAGGTGGTTCATTTCCTAATCCTGGTCTAGGCAGATTTCTCTCTCCTCCGTGATTTGGCCGGTTACTGCTATCCGGCACTGAATCGGGGCATTTAGGGAAATATCCCTCGTCGAACAAGGCATTTGGTGATATAAAGATCACGTTGCCTGTCGTGTGCCGCATAAAGACGTAATTTTTACTGCCTTTATATCCAAGAAAGATCATAATCTCGGATTTTGCGGACAATTTGTTTGGGCGGATCTCATCGGGTAGATAAACATACGCGCCGCATCCAAACACACGAATATGGGACAGATTTGGCTTTTCCCTCGAATAACACTCAAAAGGTGTCTTCCACTGCAGACGCTGGACTGGTGTGCGATTATATAAATGCACAGCTGTGTTCAACGCAAATTCCCACCACGAGTCAGGTAGACATGCCTGTAGCCTTATAGCTTGGGCTTTCTCGTGTAGGGTGCGGTTCAGTCGCTCTGCTCTCCCATTCTGCTGATGCGCATAGGGAGCAGTGGTCTCGTGGGTAATTCCACGTGCCGCGAGTCCTGCCAATAACTTTTCATTGACATATTCTCCTCCATTATCGGTGCGAAGTCGTTTGACTCGCATTCCGGAGAGGTTCTCCAACGCACTGATTAGCTGAATTAGCTTTTCAGGAGCCTCAGACTTCTTTCGAAGGAGGACTACGTGTGCGTGAGAAGAAAAGTCATCAAGAAACGTCATAGCCCATTTATATTTATGGTAGCTAATGACGGGCAGTTCCAGCAAGTCTGAGTGACATAGCTCAAAGACCGCGGTGGCTCGCTTGGAGTTAATCGGGAAGGGGTTATTATGCATTTTCCCCTTGGCACAGCCGTCGCAAATGCCTTTCCGAGTAGATGGTGCGGGAATTGACGCGATGCCCTCAACGTGCTTTGGAAGCTCGGAGAGCGCGCGATCCGAAGGATGTCCCATTCGACGATGCCAATCGATGTAATCAAGTTGGCGTAAAGTCAACGCTACTGGATTCTCCTTGCTATTGTGCAAGACATACGTGTGCACCGTATGTACGTTGTTTTTAAACAAACGATGAGGCCAGGCGGATAATACAGCACTTCCTGATTTATCACGGATGGTGGTTCCTTTAACGGTTGCCTCTAAAACATAGCCGTTCCGAAGAATCTGGCCGGAGGACATTAACCGTTCTGTGATTTCTTTGATATAAAAGACCGGCGCAATACACGAAGTAGCGCTCTTGGACTTTCCCTTGTCTGACACGTCATGCTGGAAAATCACAGACCCTCGTCCAGTCATTTCATAAATCCGGTTGCCAGCGGCTTGTATAAGCCCGAAATGGCCCATCTTAACCTCTGCGAAATCAGAGAGATAACCGGTGACATGGTACGATGCTCCCGAATCAAGGAGCCAGTCTGCGTTATTCACAGAGTGTTTGTGCCCTTCTTCTCGACACTTTTGGCACTGAGACAAATCACAGATGTGATATGTAATGATCTGATTAAGATCCTCGTGCTCCTCGTGGAGTTCTGACCTTAACTTGTCTGAATACTCGTGATTATTCACGGTATATGTAGCATTAATCTTACTTTCCAGCTTAGAGTTTCCAGCGGAATAAGCAGAAGGGGAAACGCCTTGGGCGCGTTTCCAGCATACATTGCAGTTAACAAAGTCTGTACAGCGGTGTCTACGACGAGTCCCTACAGGAGGCGGACGACGTGCTACATCTGCATAGGTGCCCCGCTCTCTTCGGCGGCCACCTGGTCGTCCCAACTCAACTTCGGAATCTCCAGGGCGTCCTGCTCCGAGGCGGACAGGCCCTGCGTCTGTATCGTTCCGTCCCATCCGTTGATGGGGCTGCACATCCTCTTCTGTGTCAGAACAAGAATAATAGTCAGTCGAAGGTACTGACCCGCACCCTCCATCGGAACCGTAGTCGGTGTCCGAGTCGTTGTCATCTAAGACCGACTCGAGGACAGACTCGATTTCCTTCGGTGCCTGCTTCTTCTTGAGCGGCTTGGGTTTCTTGATAATCGCCGGCTTGTTATACACAGGGGCCGGCCATGCGATCTCGTCTTCCTCCCTCGTGACGGTGGATGGATTCTGATCTACATCCATTTCGTCGAAACGCTTCCACATCTCCTCCGAACTCTCGCCCGACGATGAAATTGAATCGAGACGTTTGTCCCAATTCTTCAAGGCGGTAACCTTGGCTTTCACCGAAGGTTTGTGATGGGCTTCGGGCTCGGGCGCAGTGATGCGCGACGCGAGCGGAGTGGCATTGCTGCCGGTGGCAGCAGAGCTAGATGCAACGGGAGTATTCTTGGCTCGACGCGTTGCTTCTACGAGGGAACGAGTGGATGGTGGCGGCACAGTATGTGCCTGCGACACGAAATCCACATCCTGAATGTAACCGGAAGAGGTGGCGGCATTGCCTTGCGCACCTCCCTCCTTTCCCTTTCCTTTTCCTTTTCCTCGGGGGCGCCATCGGCGTTTCTTCTCGCCGTCGCCTTCTCCTCCAGATGGCTTTTGCTGTTGCTGCTGCTGCTGCTGCTGCTGGGGCTTTTTAGACCCCGAAGGTTGCTGCTGACCTTGCGGTCGCTGCTGCCCTCCTTGCTGCTGGCGCTGCTGCTGCTGCTGCTGCCCACCTCCCTGTCGTGGAGTGAAGCGCGCTCGTTGCGCGTGGGCGGTCTGGTTGGAGGCGTAAGCGGCAATAATGCCGCTTCGGGCCTTATCCCACGTCAGCTCGTGAAGCGACGTGTTCGAGGTGAGGAGCGTCTGAGCTACGTGGCTCAAAGACGAGTGGAGGGAGTGGAGGAGGATCATCGTTTCAATCTCCGGGGCGATGCCACTATCCATGGCGTCAAGCTGCCCGAAGATCTGCTGGAGCTCGCTCATCTTGAGCGAGGGATCACCTCCGAGAGGGAGCTCAAACGTTATAGCACGAATGAACTCATTGTAGACCTGAGCTGGTCCAGGAAGGCCGTATTGGCCCTGCAACTGGGACCAGAGAGCGCGAGCATCCCGGGCAGAATGCTTTAACATGCTATTGGGGAGAGTTGCCTCAATCAACCCTAAAGCACGCATTCGGAGGTTGTTGGCCATACCAACACTGCGGCGCTCCTCAGCAGTCGCAGGAATTGGAGTTCCTGGTCGTGCGGGACGTGCCGGCGAAGTGCTAGTTGCCGGGGTTGCAGGGTGCTCAGGCCCGTAAGCCTGCTCGTATTGGACGGGTTCGTCCATGGCTCCAGAGAAGTCCCATCCAGTCCAGGAGCAGTCGTTTAAGGAAATGCACATAAGTGCAGACCGAAGGCGAAGCGACCAGATGGTGTAGTTACCCGTCCCAGTAAGGACGGGAAGCTGCCCGCTAGGGGTTTGAACGAAGCCCTGCGGAGCAGGGGCCGGTTTCGACATATCTAAGAATAGGGTAAACACGCGTTAGCATCATGTAGGACTGCAGTGCGTGATGCACGCGTCGCAACATGGGGCAGACACAGGGATCAAATGGACCAAAGGACCACCGTCTCCCAGGTTGCGTACGACCGTAGCCTCCTACACTCTACCAGCGTTGCTAAACGCGGTTGGAGTGAGCGGCGGTCGGGGCCCATAACCTGTTAAGACGAGTACACCACAGTAGCTTCACGCTAGTGGCGGAGGGGAGTCGTACTCACTGGGTTTGTTGAGGTGGTAGTTATAGACCGTAGCTAGAGGATATCTTAGTGGAATGATGGGCGAAAGTGTAGACTTAATTGTCCAAAGAATATACGCATACTACATAGGTCTTATATATCTAATGTCTCTGGTCTGTGCGCCATTCTACCTAATACAGGTGAGGTCTTATCTGCCAGTAGCATATACAGAGCATACTGCGTACATTGTTCTATTTAATAGACCATGACCAGCAACCTAGAGTGCGGTCTAGTACATTGTTCGTTATCTCTCTTCAAGAGTGAAGTACTCAAGAACCCGTTTCAGCTATAAATAGACTGAACCAACGCAGTGGTACGGATCGAGATTCAACAACGCTGGTATAAGCAGGACTATGTCCGCTACCATGTGCATCTCCTACTGGACTGTCTCCCGGATGAATACGACTACCCTCCACCACTGACGCCTACACGCTTAGGTAGTGTGAACTTATATTGGGATGTCTACTCGTTCTCTCAACAGCGTGATAACTTTTCGAAGTGCAACCCGCAGAGGTTCACGGAGTAAATGGTTGAAGAGCGAATTAGTACTTCTGGTGTCGGTTCGCCGGATCGGCACCCCGTCAACGCGTCAATGTGAACTGGTGAATCAAATGTGTGTATTCTTCAAATATGACGCACTTTACACTTTTTGAAGTCGACATGGCGTTAATACAACCTGTGTCACATCGCCTTGTCAATGCAGTAAATACTGCCGAACACCCCTAGAAACATGACGGGAACGCATAGCGAAGCCGAAATATCTTTTCTTGTCTATGGTATTCCCCAGTGTGGGGAACGCTGGAGAAGTCCTCAGGCTTCAATATCAATGTTTGTCACTCTTTGTTCCCTACAATTCCTCTGATAGTGCTCCGTCCGAGTAGATATTGACTCCGCTGCAAGGCGGACGGGTCATGCAAAATTGGATGTTAATACGACGGCTATTGCCGCCAACTCCGCATTGGCTTACACACCCCGGACTTGTACTGGGATTGCACCTCGAAGTACAGCACACTGACTGGTTGGACGGCCTTCTTGAGACATCCCTGGAATTATCATGGGGAGATTGTTAATCAAATATACGTCCAACCCAGCCTGGACCAGGTTTTGGATCGTTCCCAGAACATGTTCTGCCGATATTGCCAATGAAAACCGCGATTTTTTTTTGTGCAGTTGGGTTGGGCCGTCGATACGGGGAAAGTGGAACAGTCAATCTACTTGATAATATCACCTAAGCAGCGAGTAAAAGAAGACGGCATACTTGGGAGTTTGTGTGCGTGAGTAGCGACACGGCTCGCTGGTGGATACTAGCTTGTTGGAGTGTAAAGAAATGACCTTAGATCGGCTGGTCCCAGAGTAATATGTACGACAACTTCAGCAACTTCAAACGTACACTGTGGCCAGGACAAACGAAGCACATTTATCTGAGGCGGAAAATAAAAAAAAGAAAGACGAAGTCGGTGGTATGTCGGGCAGAAAATTGGTTACAGCACACTGAGGCAGGCGTACAATTGTAGAAAAACTCCTTAAAGGAACTGACACGGATTAGAAGTTGAATATGAACATGTATCGAGGTCCAAGGATGTAGAAAGATTAAGGCAGAAGGTTGTGAAGAGAGCGACGTGTACGCGGAATGCATCCCATCTGGCGATAAAAGTTACTTAAAATAGCGAGTGGAGGAAGCCGTTAAAGGGCGCGTCCCAGTCATAGGACAAATCGGCGAGGATACCAATGTGAAAAGGTAACGCGGTTGAACTGAAGGATCGGAAGGACTATGCAATGTGAATCAGCACGGTCGACTGAGGGTACCAATGGTACCCACCTCAGAGTCCAATGGCAGCCTTTGCCAAGCGGTCGCTCCACCGGTTGTACTTCCTATGGACGCGCCAGAAACGTACGCGAATGCGATTCCTCTCGAGGTAATTAATGAGTTTTTCCAGTTTCAGGAAATCCTCCTTATTGGTCACCGGTTTTCCATCCGAAGTTACCCACCCATTTTTGTTCCATTTGTCGATCCAACCCCTCATGGCATTGACGAGATATGCGGAATCTGAGATAACACTACGCCCTCCGTACAACAAATTTCTTCTTCAACGACAAGTTGCTTGACGTGTTTCAATGCAGCTATGGCAGCACAAATTTCGGCACGTTGGTTGGTCTGGGGCCCGTGTGTGAGGGGCGCGGACACATTGAAAGGCGATTTGCGGTGGATGTAGGCACCGATTCCAGCCCGAGCGTTTGGTGTCCCGTTTCCCGAGCAAGCACCGTCGATGTATATCGCTATGTCCTTGGTTTCGTTTATGGTGCACCGTTTACAATTTTCGCAATGGTAGACTATACTGTCTGGATCCGACATTCCATCGACGGGGACAGGAACGTAGATTGGGTGGCTCATGATGAGGTACCGGTAAGTGAAAGAGGGGATTGCGTTGAAGTTGTGGAAGGGCCCAAGTGTCATTTAAATATCGTTTGGCGCCAATCCGAATAAGGAAAGACGTGCAATGACTCCTATTTTGACTCTCAGGGAAGGCCCTGGAAGGTCTGACGTCTAATTGAAAAGACAACAACCCCAGCAGCTGCAAGACATAAGGATCTCCCAATTCGGGGAATGCGGTCGGTCGTCGAGAGAACTTCTGGGGAGGGAGGTGAAATCGCGACATACAAAAAAATTGCGCACCGGACCAGCGATTTCGAGTAGCGTGATAACCCTTCAGAGTGCATCTTACAGAGGCAGTAGATACCCGAATAGCGGATTAGCGCCCCAGTAACCGCAGGAATTCTACTGGAGAAAGTACGTGATTAGTCCTCGCGAGACAAGGGGTTCACTTGCAATACAGACACATGCCTTGACGATAATTGATACATGCACGTTTTGTGTCGGGAACCGGATGAGGCCATATAATATAAAATTTAACAAGAGGGAAACCTAGACCGAGTACAATAGCGCGGGGAGGAATGGAACAGTGAAAAGGGGACCCAGAGAAGATGAGCCGAAGGCCTATGTGGTGTGCGAATTGCGAACTAAGTAGCGTATTCAAGCAGTGGAACGAGAATACCCACCAGCAGGTGTAATGGCTGCGTTCGCCGGCTCATTCCTCAGCGTTCGGCAAATAGAGCCTCTTCTCAACAAATCAGATCCAGATGTCAACACTGTTCTTCTCGGACAGGGGTCACAAATTTGTGGAAATCCTGCCCGCTCGCTGCCAACTCCCCACACCCATTCAATCCATCCCGTACCACCCTACGGGTTGATACCCTGGGCCACAGCGTTGATGGAGTAGGCTGAATCCGAACACGGTATAAAACCGCTACCATCACAAAACTGCCCCATTGAAAATAGTGTTGCAAGACCAACCCAAAGTTGTGATGGACCATGGTGGTGTGAATTTCACGCGTTCCATATTCTAGGATTGTCTGCGATCGGGATAGAAGTGCCAGGAAGCAAGTTTGAAGGGGTGAAGAGGCCGAGCTGACGGGAGTGGTCGGCACACTGACACCGGAGCAAGCACCACCGGATACATTTACGATATCATTGGAACTGGGATTCAAACGAACTTGGAAGCTTAGACCATGAGAGGGCGAGAGAATACGAGCCGCGCGAAAACACGGGCGGATTCACAGGGCTCAGTCCAGCGTGGAACGCTGCATTAGAGTGCTACTGGCTTTATAGACCAAAATAATAAAGATAACAAGTTATCCGATGCACGCGACGGAAGAGCCAAAAAGAGCAACAGGAACAAACAATGGGCGGGGATGGGCGTCCGAGCCGAAGAACGGCTTGCAGGGCGAAACGTGTTGTGGACAATTTGGCCACTGGCCGCAACACCACAACATTAGCGCTTGTCCCGTCTCCCAACAACCACCAGCAACCCGTGTTCTTTACTAGTTCAAACCCTTACACTGTACGTCCTGTTATGTTCTCATTCTCACCTTCCACAAGAACCTCATTTTATCGTTCCCGCCCAGCCTTCAAAGCTTCTCCCTTTGCCCTTGTCCTTATTTCTTCACGTTCTGCAAGTCCTTTATCTTTCCGTTCTTGAAGCAGCACATACACAATGTCCTCAAGTACAAGTTCCCTTGACGAGAAACAACATTTCATCGACGCGGAATCCAAGGTCAATGATGGAAGCCAATCGCCCCTACCCACTCCCGTCTCGGCAAGCTCTTCCAAACCGAAAGCAAAAGTTTCTGGGATTGTCATTACACCCATCTGGATTGTACTGAGCTCGGCGGTCATCATCTACAACAACTACCTCTACAACACCCTCAACTTCAAGTACCCCGTCTTCCTCGTAACATTCCACCTTACCTTCGCAGCGATCGGAACACGGGTCCTCCAGCGCACGACAAACCTCCTTGAAGGTGCCAAAGATGTTCATATGACCAAGGATATGTTCGTAAAGTCGATTCTTCCTATCGGCCTCCTCTTTTCGGGAAGCCTTATCCTCAGCAACACTGCCTACCTCTACCTCAGTGTTTCTTATATTCAGATGCTGAAGGTTCGCGTTAATTCGAGCGGCTGCGGGCAGGGGACTATATACTGATTTTGCAGCAGGCCTTCACCCCAGTCGCAATCCTTTTGATACAATGGACGTTCCGTCTCCAAGAACCGAATAAGAAACTTGCCACGATTGTCCTAATGATTTCCTCTGGCGTCGCTCTTGCCTCGCATGGAGAGTTACGTTTCAACCTTATCGGGTTCATCACCCAGGCTGCCGCAGTTGCCGTACGTCTCTCACCGCTCATTGTTCAAGTTTATTGATCGTTCATACCCGCTTGCAGTTTGAAGCTTCTCGACTTGTCATGATTCAGGTACTTCTGCACAACCTCAAGATGGACCCATTAGTGTCATTGCACTATTACGCTCCTGTTTGCGCCGCCATCAACCTCACCATTCTTCCCTTCACCGAGGGCCTTGCTCCTTTCTATGCTTTGCCCCAATTGGGCGCGGCTGTCCTTCTGAGTAATGCATCCGTTGCTTTTCTCCTGAACGTCGCGGCTGTTTTCCTCGTTGGTGCTGCCAGTAGCCTGGTGCTGACTCTCGCTGGCGTCTTCAAGGTCAGTCGATTTGGATAATCGATATGGATTGACAGATTCTGAGGGGATTTGGTATAGGATATCCTTTTGATCACTGGTTCTGTCCTAATATTCAGCAGCTCGATTACACCTCTCCAAGTCTTTGGTTAGTACATCTGAGCACAATTGTGGTTACATTGACTTAGTTTCTTCAGGATATTCGGTTGCCCTTGCTGGGCTTGTCCTCTTCAAGGCGTCAGGAGGGAAATAAATCTCACGTCAAATGTTCTATGACTTCGGACGACTCATCCCATCAAGGGGGCGGGCGTTGATTGTTCACATGCATATATTGGTTCTACTATCGTGAAAGGGATTTTTGACGACATGGCAGTTTCATTTTTTCAGATGCTTTTTGTGCTTTCCCCTGGACTCCGAGCTTCAACGCACCGCATTTTATATTGTGTAAACAATTTTGTCTTTCAGGAGGTTTATTTTAGAGCTTAGATACAACCCATCCCACCTTGATCTGGTGGTGATTGTGTCAGATGCAGCTTTTTAATGCTAGCCTATTTTTAGATGTAATCTCCATCGCGCTTCGACGAACCCCAAGAGTCTTCAAGGTGCGCGATGAATAAGTGAACTTTCCCTTCATCATGTCTATTTTTCACTCACTCCTCTCACGAGGAACATAACTCGCCGATATATCACCTCACATTTAACTTCTTTTCTCACAAGAAACCACTCCTCCGCTCTGTCCCCTCTTGCAAGGGTAAGATGGCCTTCGAAAAATCTCGGTTCTGACGAGGCCCCGATGCCCCGACATGCGAAGTTGTCACAACGTGGGAAGCCATCATCACACTTAAATGAATGCATTGGAGATTGGTCACTGGGCTGGACAATGTGGAATCATGGACTTTGGGAGGCTCGTCGTTCGACCAAATCAGAAAGGCGAAAACGAGCGAAATGTGTCTAATGCCTGGGCAAACTAAGATAGACATCCCAAACCCTGGCCGCAACAAAAAAGATCGCGACGATGGCGAGGTTAGCGTCAAGGCCACAGGCTCGAGAGGATAAATGTTATCCCACACATCTCCGTATTGAACAACTCGGGCACTAGGGCGATATTAATGACCCTTCCGAGCGTCGAAATCCTATCGACAGTTGGATTTGACGCCGACTGGGTGCGTCCATGGGAATTAGCTCTATAACGTTGCCCATGGAGCCCTGAGTGCCCGCAAGATCGGATGTCCCCCGCGATAGGAACATCCGGATGGTGATGGAAACACGCGCGACGGCGATTGAGGTTGCAACGAGGGCGACACTGAATAGTGTGAAAGTCAGATACATACACGTACGTGAAGCAAGCCAAAATAACGGACGGAGAGATAGCAGCTGGAATGCTAAGCTGTAGATCCAATTGCAATGAGAAATGATTGTTGGTGGTTTTGATGATAGCGACTTACAGATGGGGTGTCGGTCCTGGAGACCAAGATTACGGTCCAGAGAAATGTGACTGATGTTTACGAGTATAAATGATGAAATGAGGATTCGTGACCAAGCAACACTGCAAAATTATCTCGTACCGGACGCCACAAAGTTGATAGCACACCCACTGTAATGTGACGTCAGGAACAGAAGAGTCAGCGGGAAAGCAACTCACTCCCAAAATACCTTCCTTGTTGTTTCCGACATATCCCATAGATTGTTGTTCAATCGTGCCAAATAGACGGCTAGGCCGTGTAGATACATCTTTCATATCGCTCAGGAGGTGCTAACGAAAAGTGATAGGGCAACGCACATGATATAGAAGTGGAGGGATGTAGGTTACCCATAGATTACCGGGAGGTTGAACCTTGCAACCAACCGAAACAAAAGGCCCTATGGACGTTGTGGTCAAGACATTAAAATCTCCCACATATTTCGCCGATAGGACCAAGGATAGCGATATCGAGAGAGCGAGCCCGGACGCTAAGCCAATCCGAATGTTACGCCGGCGTTGGAAAAGGTACCAGAGCTTGTTGCCAACAAGCACTACGAAAAATATTATTTGGCTTGCTGGGTGCGTAGAACAGGGTAGGTGGTGTACGCACTTTGCCCTGTACATATGCACAACATATTGACAATGAGCGAGGCGTATATGCCCCGAGTACATCTGGAGATAATGTGAGGAGGCACGCTTCAGGTATGAAGCTGTTACTTTACATCTAAGCAAAGCTTCGTTTGTGAGTAGTCGGGTCGGGCAGGATCCGACTGGCGTACCTCAATGTTTGGGTTCGGGACTAGTACGACTACCAAAAAGCGGACCTCAGTGTCGAAGTTCAGCGGTTACAGATGACATCGCTGACCATACAGGGAGGCACTACGGAACCCCAGCCCAAGGAATCTCAATCAGTGGCGTCCGTCTTCATAAAAATTAAAGTTTGAAGAATTACATCAGGGCGAGCCATGTCGTGTATCGGTTCTGTTGAAGAATTGTCATAAGGTTTTTCCCGGCAAAGGATATATTGTGCAGGGAACATACAATGAAGAATAGCACCCTGCCTCTCGTCCATTCTCTCTTTGCCCAAAAGAATTCTACCTTTGAAACGGTGAGCGGAATATCCTAGACGGACTTTAATGGTTAGGATTACCTCTGCTGCAAAACTGATGCAATATTCGTATGCTAGGATGGCAGCCTCCCTTATGAGTTAAAGGTTTCTGAACGAGCCTGACCCAAGGTCCTACCAAACCATGAAAGCAACGATATCGTGAGTGTTGCGGAGAGCTCCGTTCCCCGTAGCAGGTCGATATACTGGGCTTGGTGTGACGTGCTCATCAGCAGGGAGGAAAGTGCCGAAGTTCTCTCCCTGGGCCTGTGGTATTACGGTCGAGGAATAAACTAAACCGAACACAGCGCAGCTGCGCTAGCCCAAAGTTGTAGCAGTGATGGTGGGAGGATAAGATTGCTATTATGCTACCACGACACCCCTACATCACCGCACCCATTCAGTGACAGTGTTGATGAACAGCAACACTCGCATCATCAGTCGTCGCCATTGAAGAGTCAGGCAACCCTGCAAATGCTCAAGTTTCTGGTCCTACACAAGACACTTCGGGCTTTACCGCCCCAAATAATTCGTCCACCATTCTTCAAATAAAGAAAGCCCTAATCCCCCTTCAATCCCCAGCTCTTCCGTTTCCTTGGTAGAGAGGTGGCAATCTCTGGGACGTGTGGTAGCGCCTGCACCGGTGGGGGGATTTGAATCTGGGATGATGTGGGCATGGGACATGCCCAAAATTTTTGCGAAAATCAGACAGATCTCGTATTTCGTGAAGGGTTCATCGGCACTGTAATGAAGTATTTGGGGAAGAGCTTTCTGCCGATCTGTGTAATGTGTCAAAACAGGCCCTGAGGCGCACAGCTGGAAATCGCACCTATCGCACGGACGAGGAAATCGGCGATATCCTCGACGTTCGTGGGATATCGAGTCGCGTAATGGTCCGTCTTGTACTGTTTCCCTGACTGGTCCATAACGACGTCGAGAAGGACATTAATTGCTGAATCAGAATTCTTCGGGGCCGGTCCATACCTATAGCCTCATTATTGTCTGCGGTAGCGGTTATTTACAATGCAAAGAGGACTGACAAGACAGGAACTCTGAGAATGACATATTTGGCCCCTGCTGCCAAGGAAATGGCAAATTCACCGTCTCGTTTGGACTTGCCGTACAATTGAAGCGGGTTTGTCTGGGAGCTAGGAGTATATGGTGGGGTGGTGCCGTCGAAAACATAGTCTTGCAATTGAATTTGAACTTCGTTTCTCCGGCTAAACCTCACCTCCTTACCTGTGGAAATATATACAAGCGTGAATCCGAGGTCCTTCGCAAGTAAGGCGAGACGACCGGGTACCTCCGCGTTGAGCTGGGAAGATCAAACCGCTGGGTGGTGTCATCAGGAAGAGGGATTCTTTCCTTACGCGTTGAGTTCCTTGGGGGTCCTGTGTGTGTGTTATGCGTCAGGAGGCTTCCATCGTAGGGTCAGGGACAGACTTTTTCTGCCACATCAGGCCGTCTTTCCGCAGCGCAATGAATAACCCCTGGAACCACCTTATGAGAGCCAGAGCCAGCGCCAAGAAGATGAGGTACCGACAGTCAGGTTTGAGGTCTCGTAAGAATTCCTGGACGGCTCCCTCATCGGTCATATCGAGTGAAATGAGATCTCCCCCCGCCCTCGAGTTTGCGAGCCCAAATGTTGAATGATTAGCCGATTTGAAAGCTTTGTACACCGTGGATCCCAATACCCCAGATGCGCCTGTTCAAACCACCAAGGTCGTCACCACACTAACCCTAGGTCGAATTGCACCGTACCAGTGACCAATACTTTGACCATATTGCCTTAAGTCAACGTTAGGACTCCTTCCGTGTGCAAGTTTCAATAGTTCAATATGGGGTGGTGATCAGTGCTGTGATAGCATCGTGTTTCAGCACGTTTGCGGCTGTTTGCGGCCATGTCCAAGATAGCGTCACGCGTACTGCGGGTGGGAAATCTTGCCCTTCGGGAAATTCCGTGCCCACGTCCTGGGATACCTCAGCCATTTGCATCTTCCTCCATCGGTTGCATCTGGTGTCTCGGGTTGTTCTCAGGCGTGAGGTGGTCACATCCCTGGTTCTAAAACTACCGACAACTTTCCCGTACGGACAGAAACCTCTCAGTCTCATGGGTGGACCGAAGATTCCAATTCCTGAAGTTCCCTGCCGGACGTCATCGAGCGTTGGCGCCATTGGTTGATATTCTGACGTTTAGTGACACTCGAACGTATGATGGCGTATCCTTTGAATCGAGACGGCCGCGGAATACAATTCCAGAAATCCATACGTGGTTGGGCCGAGGTATAGTTTTCGTGGCTGCATCCCGTTCTAAACTTAGGCTCCGCTAATAAGTATAGACTATGCTTCGATCTTGCGCCTTTCATACTTCCAAATCGGCAAACTGTTCTCCGCTTTTCACGGCCCGATGATCAACTGTCCTTCTTCTTGTGATGGAGGTTAACGGAACCTCGTTCGGGATGGTCCAAGCACAAGCTGATGTGCCCGTGTTGGTCCCGTGTTGCGCATCGCCAAGTCACCGCTTTCATGTCTTCGGTTTTAGGACCTCCTCAACGGGTTCCCATAGGACTCGACAAGATCGAGGATGGAATGCCACGCGAGACAGTGCATTTTTATGTTGTTATTTCCTCCATAAGCGTCATCTGATCGGCGTTACTATTCAGGCTGCGGGAAATGTTTTGCCTAAAATGGTTTCGACTCGGCCATGCCGCTGGGCTGAAAGACCAAGAATTTGTGTCTGAATTGTTTGAATCGCCAACCAGACCATCGTCGGCTTGCGCACAACCTTCTCGCACGGTGACCTCAGTCCTTCGGCGCTGTCAGGAAACCCAACTCATATATGCCGAAAAATTTGGTGATTGTCGCTCGGTATGGCCGTTCTACGTCAGACTCGCCAGATTTGTGTGGGAGCCGGTCATCTAAACATGGACTACCCCCACTGACGAAACTAGGACATTCGTACTCGATTAGTGCCAGTTGGTGCCCCAGTGCCTCCCAGCGCTTGTTCGGGCTCCCATGTCAGTGTTGTTATGGTGTCGTCAGGGCCGGAAGGAACCTCAAACCCAATCAAAAAATATAACCACGTGTATCACATCAAGAGATGTTGGAGTGTTAGTAGATCGCAAACAATTCGTACGCAGTTTCTCATAGCGTACCTAAAAATCCTGATCACGTACCGGTTCCAGAAGTTTGTTCCACGCCTAAACAATTGAAAGGCAGTCCCTGGAAGTTTTCGCCGAACAGTGCGACTCTCATGGGGAGACTTCTTGGGTTTTAAAAAACCTGCAGACATCAAAAATTTCAGGGTTCAAATCGTAATCAGGGTCCCGATAGGCTTCGTTCCAGTGTTGTGACCAAGTCGTCAGGTCTTGTTATTCAGTCTACCTGGGAACCAATCATCAAGGAGAATCACGCGATCGCCAATAAGATTTGCCTCTCATTGGTTTTTGGCCCGTTTCCCAAGGATCCCTGATATTTTTGATATTTCTGGGTCGCCCAATGCAATAAAGATTGACCTTGTCACTCGACATCTTTCGGCCTGGTTTCTCGTCTCAGATTCTTTTAGGGCATGCGCCGTCGAGCAGAATCAACTTCAGGAGGCTCACCGCCTTTGCAACAGAGCGTACCGACGGTAATACACTCTCGTGTGACGACATATAAGTGATTAAGTCCTCTACCGTCGGTCCCAAGCAAGTTATTGACTCTTGCCCACAGATCAGTTCAGCTCGAGCTGCACTTATGCAGCGCTCGACTTAAACTCAAGGATGCCAATCAAGGGGCTCAAGCGGTTTTTAGTCAGAACGATAAAGTCTCTGGCAAGGTCTTCCTCGATCCCAGCTGTCACCATACTGGCAGACTCTCCGTGATTGTGTGTCTAAATTTCCTCGATTTCAACAGCTAAGCCTAACGTTTCCCTAATAGCTAGAGGGAACGTTCCACTATCAGAAAGTTCACGAGGTTGACGAGACTGTCTCACCCCGTCCTCACCCCGCTTCCGCTTTTCACAAACATGTTTTTCTCACATCAACCATCCACATCAATGTATCCCCAGCAAACGAAACACCCTCCCTTTTCCCCTTTCAAACGTCTTTCATGAGGAGACGTCCAAGTGCCTCCCGCCTATCCTCAAGCCCGGCATCTCCACAACGCGCATTCAATTTCTCATTCGAGTTCCCCCAGAGTTGCCGGAAGGGGGAAGAGCTCCCTTGCTCCTTTTCATCCTTGACGGATGTCGAATCTACATCAAAGCCTTTTGCCATCATATACAGAATAATGGCGCATTGGGAACCAAGCATGAGCTTGGACAATACTTCGAGGCAGGTGCTACTCAAGTTGTCTCGTGCTCCGTGTTGATCCTCTTACAGTTTGGAGGTACCTATCATCGTTCAGGGAGACAGGGACTTCCAGTCAATAGATGCATCTCCCAAAAGCCTAGAATCATGGACGGAAATGCCTTTAAAGGCTGAGCGTCCTGTTCCCTTTCGTTGCGCTGTAAGTTGTCACCATCTCTTCTCCACATTCTTAGAGCTGACAACAGTCACTAGGTTACTCTCCCTTCGTCGATCACCTTCTCGCGATCTTCGGTGATACCCTACTTCGTCGTTTTTACCACAAACCCTCGCTCTCCAAGTCTGGCCAAGGAGATAGCAGCTGATGCTTCCATTTCCGTGTCGCTTGTTCGGCAAATCACCGTGACGGAGCAGGCTTACCTCCCGCTTACACCTCCAGTTACACCCTCAAGCGACGATCCTGACTCATCCACCGGGAGGGGGAAACTTTTGCGTAAGGTTGCTAGGAATGTCCATCAGCGGCAATGGTCGGGACGTTCAGATTCTTCTGTCGACCCGAGAGACAAGCCGCTTCCAGAACTTCCGGCTCAGACCTTCTTAGAAAGGCGCACAATCAGAAGTGATATGTGCATTGGCTTTCAGAAGAGACCGCGACACCAGTGTGACCCAGGCGGTCACCCCTCTCTGGATGCTCAGATGGCTTTGCCAGATGGTCTTTACAAGGCCAAGTTCGCTCTTAACCACGATATGCTCCCTTGTATAGATTGGTACGGTCTTTGTGTCAAGGTTCGTGACTCCCAGTTGCCTCCTTGCAAGTCTATCCTGACAAGGTTCTTCAGTATTATTTAGACGTGTCCGTACTGATTGGTCAAGACGAGCTTCGAGCCCGAGTTCCTGTCCAAGTCGTATAGATCATGAAGTTCTTTTTCTCAAGACGTTTCCTCTGTTTTACTTGCTGTCGATTGCCCCTCGGATTTAACTAGCTGAAAGTTTTCCAGTGTTAGGGATTAAATACTCGTCGGCGTGTTTTTTTTGGCCGCTGGCGCTGATTATTCTTATTTAACTTTGTTCCAACTGTATCGATATTTACTTTCGGTCCCTCGCTCTCTGATTTCTTAATGTTAATAGTTTAGCCCTTTAAAAGTGGCTCTGTATCATAGGGAATTAAATAAAATCTCATTATTTTCTCAGTTTGGCGACAACCAGGTGAACAAGCGCGTGTGACGGGGTTCCTGTGTGCACACCGTGCTCGTGTGTGACAGGCCTCCTTCCATCTAAGAACCATGGACGAACACCCCACTATATCATGGCAGGCAATGCAAGATGGAAACGTTTTTTACCGTCGCCAGCACCTCTATGACGTTTCAGGCAAACTGCCCGATTTAAATGATTACATTGTTGCAGGATGTCGATATGGTGGTCCAATAGGTGCGAGCGATCTGTTGCGCGATCCATTTGCGTTGAAGAATCATTATTATCATCTAGCCCTCATGCGTGATACTACGAAGATATTGACCTTGAACCGTTCAGGTCCGGTTCCGTCAAAATCACAAGTCCAAGTTTATTCTCCTGCGGGAGAGTCACTCTTGTTGTTTAGTGTGTGGATCATATCTTCAACAATATATCTGCCGAGGGATGCTGACCAAACGATATAGTGGGACCAAGGGAAGATTATACGCTTTGGTTGGACGTTAGATGAACGACTGGTCCTATTGAACGAGGAAGGCGTTTACCGGATATATGATTTACAGGGGGAATACCTGCAACACTCCCTTGGAACGGAAGCAGCTGAACTCGGAATAATCGATGCGCGAATACACGGCAATGGATTGGTCGCGTTGACGAGTACACTTATGCTGCTGGAAGTCAAGAATTGGGATGGAGGGAAACCCCTCGCACTGGCCAATCCAGGTAAGTCCCAGACGCGTTCTTAGTGAGCACGTACCATATAATGATCTTATGTTGCTAGGTCTTTCCGAACCACCGCATACATGGGCCGTCATACCCCCTGACCTTAATATTTCCCGTCATGTCGAGGTTTTGCTCTCAGTCGAATCCACCATCTTTACTGTCGATAACCTGGAGAGCATCGACCAACGTTTATCCAGAGGGCCTTTTACCCATATATCTCCCTCGCCGAATGGCAAATCTCTTGCATTACTCACGTTCTCTGGAATTCTCTGGGTGGTGTCGACCGATCTTCAACGAAGCATGGCCGAATTCGACACCAACAATGTGGTTGGTGCTGAGGGACCAGTCCAACAAGTTGAGTGGTGCGGAAGCGATGCCATCTTGTTAACATGGAATGGCCTTGCCGTCCTGGTGGGACCTTTTGCAGACACTTTACAGTGCGTGGATTGGGATTACCATATACTGAGTATTAACTCAGAACGTCATAGATATTTCTATAGTGGTTCCTTGTTTGTTGTGACGGAAATGGATGGCGTACGGGTGCTGGGACCCGACGTCTGTGATCTACTCCAGAAAGTCCCAGGTAAGAATCGTTTCATACCTACTGGGTTGCAGCTGAGCGGGAACGCAGCGTCGACGTTGTCGGTCTTCCGCCCTGGTTCAACATCACCCTCAGCGATTCTCTATGATGCCTGGGAAAGCTTCAACAACCGCTCGCCAAAGGCGGACGAGAGTATACGTAGCATCAAGCCAGACCTGGGGACAGCAGTAGATGAATGCGTTGATGCAGCTGGCCAGGAATGGGAACCTCACTGGCAGCGTCGACTTTTAAGCGTTTGTCGCGTTTCACCTGAGTGAAACCCTTTTACTTATCAACCCCTCTAGGCCGCGAAGTTCGGACGGGGATATTTAGATTTTCACAACCCGACGGATTTCGTCAATATGGGTCAAACATTGAAAGTGCTGAATGCAGTCAGATCCTACGAGGTAGGTATACCCCTTACATATTCTCAGTAAGTTTTGTAGTCCCCGCTAGAAAGCGCACTAACATAGGTTACACAGGTACAACTATGCTTCGCCTTCCCATCTCATAACGCGACTTACGTCTCGGAACCTGCACCTCCTTGCCTTGCGGATATCATCCTTCCTGAACTTGAAACCTAGTGTCGTGTTGAAGCACTGGGCTTGTTCCATAATTGCGCGAACGAGACCTTCAGCCAAAGGTTCAGGAGCCAATGTAGAGTTGGCCGGGGATGACGAGGTTTGCTCCATGATTGTTGAAAAATTCAAACAACTGGGGGGTGCCGATGTCAGCTACGCGGACATTGCGAAGCGCGCTTGGGAAATCGGTCGCCCTGGTCTTGCTACGAAGGCAAGTCGCTCAGTCACAATTCCTTTTTCTTCTTTCCTTTCTAACTAGTATCTGGCAGTTGCTAGAGTATGAAACTAAGGCATCAGACCAAGTACCTCTCCTCTTAGTGATGGAACAAGATCGTCTGGCCCTCAGCAAGGCAGTGGATAGCGGAGATACAGACATGGGTATGCTCTCAGTGGCATGGATATCCCTGCGATATATTCATCCACACATCAGTTTATTATGTCCTACTCCACCTTCACAAACGACTTTCTTTGGGTGCCTTCTTCCGATTGATTGAGGATGGTGGTGACAAGCTTGCGCCCGCCAGGAAGTTGCTTGAGGTTTATGCTCGTGAACAAGATCGGGAGATGTTGCGAAATTTCTACTATTCCGATGACAGACGAGTTGAGAGTGCCATTTTGTTACTTGAAGAAGCTACCAGAGCAGCCGTAGGTTTTATGCGCCTTCCTCTCCCCGTCACGGCTCAAAATCCTTCCAGGACCAGGCAATCAAATTGACTTCAGTTCAGAAAGCACAAAAGTTTTTCTCAGAGGATAAAGATCGCAGTTTTGAAGCAAAGGTAGTGATCGATTCTGAGCAAACGGGTGATATCCACTGACCACTCAATACAGATGATGGGGGAAAATACACGCCTCCTGACACTACAGCAACAACTCGAGAAAGAAACAGACGGAAAGATCTCGTTTTTTGGGCTGAGTGTAGACGAAACCATCAGGCAGTGCCTAGTCAATGCTCTATCGAAACGAGCCGATAGAATTAAGGTCGACTTTGGGGTACCTGACAAACGGTAAAGCCCTGAATTGTCTTCTGTCCTCGGTTAACGAACAGTCATACGCAGCTTCTGGTACTTGAAACTGCACGCCCTGACAGAGATCCAGGATTTCGAAGCCTTGGATGCATTCTCCAAATCTAAAAGAAGTCCGATAGGTTACGAACCATTTGTTCATCACCTGGTCGAGAAAGGGCATAGCAGAGAAGCCATCGCCTACGTAGCTCGTTGTGATTCACCAAAGAGGGCTGATCTATATGTCGAATGCGGGGAGTGGCGTCTGGCGGGAAAGGAATGCAAAGATCGTGGTGATAAGGTCAAATTGGAGTACGTTCCTCTGACGTTGTGCTGCCAGCTGCTGAATCTAACAGAACTTTACAGAGAGATCCGGAAGAAATGCCCCAATTCCGTGATCCTCCGGGAACTAGAACAAATTTCTCAGTCTATGAAGTAACACTTTATCATATCTTTCTCCTTGCTCCAGCGACCGTCAAACTTAATCCATTTTGTTGCTATGATTTATGCTTGTCATGCCGCCACGGAACACAGCAAGCGGGTGATCTATGAAATGCTTTCTCTTGCCAACAGTCTTTTTCAGCAGCAATACAACAACCCGCAGAATGATATTAACTTAATATCCCATGACAATAAGAAACTAGAAAGGCTGCCACCTTGACTTTAGGGAGAGGTGAGCAGGGGAAGGTAATAATAATCACGGGGGATCGGGTTACCGTGAAGTAAAAAGATGAGATATCAGAATGAGTGACAAGAAACGGTGAAACCGGAGACAGTGCGACATGCCATGGGGGTTGGCAAGCGGCAATGCACCGAGGCCTATGTTTATGAAACAAAAGAGCGAGACCAGAAGGAGTGGTGAGATAATGAAGATGTTGGGGAGAGTGCTGTGTACTCCTACATCATGTCCGCGTACAGGCTCATGGCGGAGACCTCACGTGCATCGCATGGAACCACGCTGTAACCGACCCATTCATGTTGGCTTTCGGCAGCCACGATGACACCATACGTGTTTGGACCAAACCGCCCAACTGCCTCGATATACCTTATGATGATCACATTTTCGATCATATTGGCCACGAGGATGATTAGTCGCTCGAGCAGTCCGCACGCGGACTTGGCACTCTTCAGCTTCAAATCCGAGGGTCCGGATTTAATATATACCGGGAGGGTGAAGAGCCCCAGAGTGATTTCATTCATTTTGTCAAACCCAAGTGACTCTCTGATGCTCAAACTCCGCTGAGGTCGAACGAGCTTCACAAACGACTATATATGACTTTTGGCTTCTTGGACGACTTTTGATGATTTTATGGTGGATCTTGCTGAGATGTTTTCAGACTCGTTAAATACCGTTCTCATTTGATTCCGGAAATCACAACACAACCCTAGATTTATATTTTCATTTTTTTCTGAGGCATACGTTAAGGTCGTATCGTTCATACAACTACTTGGAGAACCGCCTTATAATGGATCGGTCCTTGTTTACTTCTACCACATTTGTATTTCTTTTCCCCTTTCTCAAACATACCTGGGCAATTGGACAACAAATACGACATCTGTTCCTTTAGCGTACGCTAGTGGTTTCCGAACATCTAGCACGAGATTCACCCGCGCCAGACGGCCTGTGAAATAATGGGATGAGCACAGAATTTGTTTGAGTAATTCAACGCTTACGGGTCCTGGTTGAATATAGCTGGTCGGAATGGCTAGGAAGACATTCAATGTATTGCAACAGAAGTAACAGAGGAAGGCATACGGTAATAAATGTTGATAAGGATTCCGGGCTCCTGTTCACATTCAAAGCCAACTTAGCAGAGAAATCCCAAGATATCGCAGTCCACCCACATTGCCAGTGTAGGAGCCGGGAATGGACACGAGAGGACCAGGCCTGCCACTGCCACCACCAGTAACATTGATCTGACCACAACTGATGTAGAATTGAGCTGGCAAGGTCTGTCAGGATCACAATCGAAACGATGCATTAAACCGCAAATGACTTACCGCCGCCATAGAAAGCCGCGTCGTGCAAAGCAATAGCCTCCGTGCGAACGAGATATTGGCCAGAAGGAAGTGAGTTTGGAAGGGTGAAATTGACGGTGTCCATGGCTAAAAAAGTGGGCACCAGTCAACAGTGGGGCTGGGCTAACAGGTCAGAGAGCATACTGGTCGATGGCCAGGAGACGGAAGTACCCCCGTTGGTGACGGCGGTAATCTCATGTACCTTGAACCAGACTGCGCCACTACCGTCCCAGTTGGTCATGTTGCCAGGCGCCTTGGCCATGTAGACGTTCACGACCTTGGGAGGATTTCAACACCCCTTCGGTTGACAGATGATATCATTCACTCACACCAGCATGATACATAAGGCCATCAGCTGCAATGCCGATTTGCGAACCAGCAGCGACAATGATGGTGCTAGCGCCTTGCAGATGTTGTGAATCGTAGCAGCGGAAGTCAGCGCTATAGACGTCCGTTACCTGAAATATGTGACAGTCGTTAGTTTCCAGTAGTTAAGCCACTAGCCCCGGCAAATTAAAACACATACAGGGTTACGGTCGTAGTGGTTATTTGTCATACGGACATTGACCCAATCACCAGTTCTGACACCATTTACGACGAGGGCAGGGAAGGTGTCTGGGAAGGGTGATGTGTAAGTAGGTGCCTGCGTAGGAAATAGAACGCCAATGCGCACAGTGGGGAGCGACAAGAGGCGCAAGAGAAAGCAAGAGACCAAGAAACAAGGGCTTGAACATCACGACTCAGCTTTTTAGGACGAATTGACCTGAAGCAGATAACCCCTTATCCTAAAGTCTTTTATACTCACTAGACCAGACTTCCTTCCATAGAAATCACATAGGAGTCGCGAGCATAACTCGTGCTACCAGTCAGTCAAGAGAACCAAATAGAAGCTGACGAGGAGTGCAACACGAGATTCGATGCCATGGCGTGCCGGTGACCTTATGGTCTCGTAGCGGAAAAATACATTCCTTCTGTGTCTCGCGTGTTCGCGCGAAAGGTGCCGTCGACGGTGTGGGCGTATCCATGTCGGCGCAAGGCGTCTGAAGAGCTGAACAAGACAATCGGAGTAGCAGGCAATCCTGGGGGCTGGCTAGGGCTAAATATAGCACATGTTGTCTGAAGGCAGAGAAATGCATGCTCACCTCCACTCTCGACCGCGTGGAGTTCTGATTATTTGATGTTGTCCACCAATCCATGGGGTCTTCTTTTGATGTAGTATGACTGTCTAGCCATGACATTTGTCAACTGAAACCACATATTATTCGGCGCCGAAGCTGTCTAACCTCCAGATGAGATTAAAGGTGAGTTGTTTATCCCCTCACCACCCAAACAAGCCGCACTTAATTGCACACTCGCTTATGAGCAAAATAAGTTCACGAAGGAACGAAGAAATGCGGGGTATAGGATTCTGAGTTGACTGGGGTGCCCCACAAAAGTGAAAGTTGATCCGATATTGTGGCAACGGACTTCCGTCTGTTTCCCAAACAGCGTTTCGAGCACCCAAGGTCATCAAGGAAAGGTAAATCTTTACACGCGGTCGCCCGGAAAACTGAGGTACGAACAATAAGTAATCTAATTACGATTTACTCGTTGTCAGGCGGCGTACCCAGTTGCAGATAGTCTCATGGGCACATCCTGAAATATTTCAGCTTCGCTAGATAGCCCGAAAACAGAAGCGAGCCACGCTTATCCACAATTTTGAAAAGCTATAGGTCCAGGCTAGACCCAGCTCATGGGGACTGGGTCATAAGATAGTCACGAGAATTCCAGGTTCCTTGCGGGTGTAGACTGAAGAGTTGTGCTATGGGAAGCAGTGTTGAACTTTCTCTCAGCAGTGAATGTGCGTTTGGGTATACCACCTTGGAAAGTTGAAGGGCGGTCTATCTAGTGCGAAGGAGGTGTTGGTCGTTGGGTAAGTTCTTAGGGAGAGCGAAAGTAAACGATCAGATATCTATTCGGAACACAGTCAGCTTGTGCGGAATTGTTTCGGAGGTACGAACGCACTCGCTGTTGCCGGGGAAGGAGACGGAGGTTCTGCCATTCGTCGCAGCTGGAATTTCATGGACCTTGAACCACACCTCGCCACTGCCGTCCTGGTTGGTGACACCTTTCAAATCCTGACTTTATAGACGTTGATGACACCGGGGTAGTACGGGTTGCCATTGACTCGGACACCAATGGTGGGTCCTGCTGTGACGGTGGCCATGGAGGCATTACCCTCTGCTGTTGTCAGCGGTATTACCACGCTTAATTGGGTCAGCGTTCGTAGGATCAACAACTACAGCGGCCCAGGGAGGACTGAGGAAACAGTCCAATGTGTACTAATATAAGCCAGTTAACGTCTTTGTTGAAGTGTCTTCGAACTTCAAGCTTCCAGTCAAGGCTATGATGTCGAAGGCAGCTATAACTACCCCGTGAAGAGGCGGAGGTGGCAGCTCAGATGAGCCCTAACAAGTTATTGAAGCTCTGCCGTCTTGGGAGGTCCTTCTGTGGTTTTGGTTTTTTTGGGCCATAGGTCTCCGGGCAACAATCTTTACACATTTTGGAGGAGGTGAAGGAATGGATTATGAGCCCCGGGCCGCGGCGGATTCTGAGATGTCGGGACGAAACGGTCAATTTTCAGGTGATGGAGGCCAATGGAGATAGACAATAGGCAGTTTGACGTCGAGCCGAGAGGGCAGGGGGCTGCTTGGGGCAAATTTTTTGGAACTAAGTGAGGCCCTGTTGGTTTCTCTAAATGGCACAACAGGGAATGCGGCCCATGGGACCAACTTCAAATTATTCCACGTTGACGTTCCTCGGTTTGCGTGGTGATTTTTGCTCATTTTCACTCCGCTCATCGCATGTGCTAGCGGGGCCGGTCGAATGGCAAGAGTTGAAGATGGTGGGATTCTACATTTTTAATACACGCAATAATTAGACACAAGACGTGTGGAGCCGTATCTACAACCAGACCCCCAGGCTATGCCCAATATCTATCTGTAGACCTCAGCGCAATATGTCATGAAAAACGGGCGAAGAGAAGACTGGACCGATTCGCAGGGGATTGGAGAGTGCTAAACTTTTCCCGTTGGGCGCTGCTTGGAAAAGCAACAAATCTGGCAAATGGATTGGTTACAATTTGGATTGGACAAGATCACTTTCCGGAAACCGCTTGGGGTCCGCTCGCAGGGTTGCCTAATGCTTGTCAGATGAAACAGGACGGGCCGCGTTAGAGAACGGCGTTCTCTGGGATGAGGTTGCCACATGGACCAATTTACTCGGCCAATGAAGTGACATTTTAACATGTTCCTCTCCTTGTTTAAGTATGTAGTCCTCAAATTCAATCCACCTTGTTACAATGATCTGTGAACGCCATGTCGCGACGGGACGCGGTCAAGTGGGTGGTCTGTGAAGACACTTTCTCTTGCCAACGGCCTTCTCCAACATCAACCAACAACCCACGGAATCATGCTCACTCGATGTCCCATCGCAATAAGAAACAACAAAGAACGCCGCATTAACTTTAGGGCTGACGAACATGGGAAGGTCATGGTGGTTGCAAGAAACGAAATTGCCGTGAAACAAAAGAAATATCATCAGAACGAGTGACAGGAAATAACGAAATCAGTGTCAGCGAGGAATGCCATGAGGATTGACAAATGGTAAATATACCAAAGCAGCGTGCCGAGACACATGTCTATGAGGCGAAAGTATGGAACCAGAAGGAGCAGGTGAGGTGGTAAAGCTGTTGGGAAGTTAACGGTGTTGTGAGCGGATTTTATTGGGTTTCTTAACGAGCCGGGGACAATTTCTCAAAGATTTTATCATATCTTTCTCCTTGCTTCAGCAACCGTCAAATTCAATCCATTTTGTTACAATGTTTGATGAGTGTCATGCCGCCACGGAACACAGCAAGCGGGTGATCTATGAAATGCTTTCTCTTGCCAACAGTCTTTTTCAGCAGCAATGCAACAACCCGCAGTATGATATTAACTTAATATCCCATGACAATAAGGAAACTAGAAAGGCTGCCACCTTGACTTTAGGGAGAGGTGAGCAGGGGAAGGTAATAATAATCACGGGGGATCGGGTTACCGTGAAGTAAAAAGATGAGATATCAGAATGAGCTGACAAGAAAACGATGAAACCGGAGACAGTGTGACATGCCACGGGGGTTGGCAAGCGGCAATGCACCGAGGCCTATGTTTATGAGACAAGAGAGTGAGACCAAAAGGAGCAGTGAGACAATGAAGATGTTGGGGATAGTGTTGTGGGCAAAATTCTTGGATAAAATGACGACCCGAGGACGACGACTCGGGGATTTTGATGATGAATAAATGAGCTTTCTAATTTCGACCCGTGCCTCGAGTGGGAGTTTGAGATCCGGAGTCGTCTCCATCATCGTCTTGGTCGCCGTTATGGCCCCCATCAAACGCATAAGGGAGAGGAACTTCGCGTGTGACACGGTACTGATCCATGTTACCAAGATGTTCGTTCTCCAAACGATCTAGTTTTGCGGTCAACACGTATAACTTTCTGAAAATTCCCCAACTTACAGAAGTTCCACTGCACTCTACGTAGCATCTCCAGGAACCCAACAATAAAAGACCTGAGAAGCATACTGGGACCTCTTTCTGGGATGTAAATTACCCAGGCAAATCGGATCAAGACGTTCGACACCTGAAAAATTTGAGTTGGTTGTGCACGAGGGATTAAGGGGACACGGGGCCCACAGTGGCTATGTAATATAGCTGCCCGCCGAAAATCAGTGTCCAATGGGATAAAGATAAAATTTCAGACCAACATATTTGTGATTGGAGTACCCAATTTCGTCACGAAGGAAGAAGTGTTTGGCATGGGGTCGAAGGAGGGACCAGTCCATTAACAAGTCCTGTGTACGGCGTCAGTAAGACCATTCCGATTCCAATGGTAGCAAGCATGACTTGCCCAGCTCGTGGCATATGCAGAGTAAAGGGTGTTACAAATCAGCCAGAACGCAAACAATGGATTGTAGTGCGTTTCTGCGATAGTGTCAGCCCTCGGACGTGGAACCGGGAGGATAGGACACGCCATACCCTGATGTCTCCAGAGGTAATAGAACAGATAGTTGACGATACCAGATCCATATTTTCCACCCTAAGCCAAAATGAGCGTCCAGTGTCAAAAGAGAGAAGGCGCTTACATTGATTAAATGAGTCACAAGGCCGGAATCAGCATAACGCTTTACACTTTGAACAAGGCGGATCAACAAAGGCAGGGAAGCGAGCGCGAACGCCACGGGCCAATGGCCTGATCTACTGCTGCACGTATGCCAATCCTGTTGGAACCCTTCAACATAGACACACCCAAACATGTACAGATTGGATAGGGTAAAAATCAAACTGCAAAATTGGTCGCTGTACTCGATGTTTCAGGAGTTAAGCCTCTGAAATAGTTAATCTAGCTCACCCCAGCCAGAAATCAGCAAACTAAAAATGACATATCAGGTTCACCATTGAACGAATATAAAAGAGAGGAATGAACGCTCACCTCAACACGCCTAGTACCCGAGAGGAAGAGCTTTCCGACACTCTTGAGCAACCAGAATCTCGAGGGACGAAACAAGACAGATATTGGGTTGAACAATGTCCCAGCAGTCAACCCAAGCCAAACGAGCGGCCATGTAGTTGGTGAAACGTGTGCTGATCCTATACGAGCAAACGATAACCAAAATGCATAGCAGAATGTCGCAAATAGAAAGGAAGGTGTCTAAGGAAAGTGAGTTCGTGTGATCATCGAACGTTAAATGAAGACCCCACCTCAAAATATTCTCGGTAATCAAGGCGGGTCCGTACGTCCAGTTCTGCCAGTGAAGAATGAAATTTAGGTGGAGTGTGTGCATGAGGGGAACAATGACATACCAAAAATGAAAGCATAATTAACCCGTGATCGGGCCCAGACGAGCACGTTCAAACCAACCAGTAAGGAAAAGAAGACGGGTATGGATATCAGACCGTAGATAAAGAGCAAAGCGTCCCAAGCGGAGATATCCTCGCGAGTCTGTTTCAAACAACCTACAAGGATATCGTTAACAAACTACTCCCAAAAAGTCAGGGGTGTCGCACTATTATAAATTCCAGCGGCGAGGGCTGGCACAGCGATCCCAATAAAAAATCCAGAGCGGAAAGTGCTGAAGTGGTGCGTTTTACTGCGAGCACCACCACGCAACCGAACCATGGCCTTTTTGAGGTCACCGCGAACTACATACGCAATCAATACAGTGACAATGGGCCATAGGACGGAAATTTTCACAGAATGCCTGAGCATACAGCTCTTGCATTTCCTTCATCATGGTTCGAAGGGTTTTGTCTGATGCGAGTGCACTTCCGTCCACCTGAATGCCTTTGTGAAATGACTGTCGGGGCAACCTCCAAAAAACGATACCTTTTCGGTCATGTACTGCTCTTGGGCTCGAATCTAATGAGTGACGCAACTCAAAATCATAGCTACGTGGATAATCTTGAAACAGCGTACCTTGGTCACTTTCTCGAATTTCTTCAAGGCTTTCCTAAACCCTGTTAGATTGAGAATCTGTGTAAATCCATAATTGAATAATTCTCTTTTGCTTGCATTGCTACATATTACTGCGCACTCGATAATTATGCAACAGTTCCAAACCCCTAGATAAGAATGCCGTCAGCATATCAGTGGCAATGCTCAACACGCCGCTTGAGGAGTGATTTGATCTCACTCGACCCCTCTGGACTATTTATAGTAACAGACTTACCGGTAATGTTCAAGGACAGCTTTTTTCAGCTTCTTCTTCGCATATAGATAATCGTCCGGATCTGAGGTCAGGGGTATGCCACGCCTGCCAGCATCGTGGTTGCGGACACTATCTGTCTCCCTCTTTTCTTGATCCCCATCAGATGTGGGTACGGAGGGTGCCCCAGAACGAGCGGAACGCCACATGCCATCACTCTCAGCCACAGCTGTACCTCCCTGTAATGGATATTAGTTATGAGAGGGACGCACTTCACGAGCAATAGCTCACGACAGGCGTTCTTTGGGGTTCATCCTCGCTCGCCAGACGCTTCTGTCCAGATACCTCCATAGTTGCGTGAGGTCTTAGCTTAAGCTTGAGGGCGGTAGTGACTGCCGAAGTCCAAGAACTACCATGATCATTTGCTTGCTAAGGGAAACACTTGTAAGAACTATGCCGCAGTGCTATCAGTGACATACATGAACAAGTTTCCTGTGATCTTGGAGCTCACGTAGCTGATCTTGAAGCAACTGAGTTCGGAGCAGAAGTTCTTTTTCCCGAGCCGAATAGAAAGATTCCACTTTCTCCAGCTGTGTATCAAGGTACGTAAAGAAAGCGATTTCCTGCGGTGCCAGTTGGGCTAAGAGCTCGCGTAGAGGCAGGGGTGCCATGGGATTCGTCGTTCGTGATTGAGACCCGCTCACTTGTCAACATTTCAACCGGTGCGGCAAAGCTATGAGCCACGAAGGAAACTCACAACGGTTCGAAGAGCGACCTTTCGTCCATTTGATACTGGGAAGCCCTTGTTGGACAACGGAAGGTCTTCTACTCCATGTTGAAAGCCGTCGGCGACTGAGGGAAGGTCTACGAGCATTCGAGCTACTCGCTCCTTCCTGCTCGGATCTAGAAATGATATCTGCAGACGGGATCACCGAAAAACTCGACCCTGAGCGATCCTCCAAAGCTTGGTCCTCGCTGCGTACGTCGGAGGGACGCGATTCACTAGATGCGAGATTGACACGAGACGCAGAGGGAGATTCATCGAGGTCAAGACCTTCTTGGGCCCGGCGAACAGCGGTGATACGTTTTTTCAAGCCTCTATAATCACTAAGATAATTCCATCAGCCTAGTCTAAACAGAAGCGAAATAGAAACACACATGTAGGCTCGCTTCCATTCCGGAGTCTGGTAACAGTCAGGACAGTGAGCAAAGAAACGGAGCGACAACTACCTGGGTATCCTTTAGATATCTAGGTACATATAAGAAGACCCGGAAATCTCACATGCACGTTGGAAGAGGGGACGCACCGTGCGAACTTCATACCTACTAACACATGAACAGACCAGAACAAGGTGAAAGTCGTGAAAGTAACTGCCCAACCAGAGTATTTTAACAAACCTTTTCATAGGCATGACGTTAACTTATTCTCACAAACACCCATAAATAGAACGGAGCATTCAGGTTCCTACTTTGATCTCAGGGTACTGCGCCGGTTGTCTGCTAGTTTCGGCCTCTTCCCTCCAGCTGTGCACATCGCCCCTCAAGCTTCAAGCTTCAAGAGCTGCTCGCATAAATGACACCGAGCTTCTTTTCTGAATTGCGATGTTTAAGCGGCAATAACTCGCTCCACAAAAATAACACCTCCCACCCATGTCCACTCCAGATAGGAGATGAAAACGTCACCGTAGATGCTAAACCATAACCGATGGACCAAGACAAAGTGCGGAGGAGTCCCACCAGCCAAGATTTTGGAAACCACGCCTCCCCTTTACAGATTTTTTACCTTTGGCTGTTCATGGTTCGAGTGGCCACTGAAGCGACTCGTTAGCGAGTTCTTGGCAACGGCACGTCCACACCTCACCTCGAACCTGATCTGCGTGACAGCCCTGCAAGCTATCCCTTTTCCGACATCTATGGGAGTCTCAGGAACGGTGGGGCATTCAAAATGTGACTTTTCCTCTCTTTCCCTTCGACACACAGATTCCGGAGTATCCGTACCTAGTCCTATATAATATTTTTGTGGTGCCTTGAACGCCTTGCTCCACCTCTACTTATCTTCATATGGTGAGCTTAAAACCACAACAAAAGCCTTTCCAACTGCACCCGTACTTATAGGCGCCGCAACCGCCCTTGGTAACGACGTAAGGAATGGTCCGGTGTCCGGAGTTTTCTGAAGGTCTTTTACTAGGTTCATTTCCTCACGTGAATTAAAATTTGCCACCTTCTATGCTCCATGCTCGCAATCTCCCTCCAGCCGAAGACGCCCATCCCCGTTGTCTCAGTCGACTGAACAAAAGAAGAAGGGGGGATCTATACCTTTGACTCGCCAAGGCCGCCAAGGGTGTTACCTGCCGTAAACTACTCTTGAATTATACTCAGTACTATCACTCTTCACCTGTTGGCCACTTTTTTAGGATTTTCCCTCTTACTCCTTCCGCGCTCCACGTTTTCTCTCAAAATCTCGTACACTCATGCGCAAATATCTCTATTCTATGAATATGAATTTTTGAAGATTTTATATTAACAGACAGTCGCGTCGGAGCAGTTCCGGTGAGCGCAAGTCCGTTTTTTCGGCTGTTGGCCACCCTCTGTCACCACTGTCACAATCTGCTTTCCAAACTTGAATTATCGGAGCTTAAGTCAACGTATCAAACTGAAAAATCGCAGACATATTCACTGGTATGTACCCAGATCTTCACGGGATCGGAAAAGATGTGAGAAATCGCTGCAAAAATGACGGTCTGATGAGGGCCCCTCCTTACAATTATTTTTTTCCTGACTCTCCACTGAAGCCTCCCACTAAAATTCTGGTATGGTCAGATTCTATGCTACCGGGGCTGTGTACATTCTGAATTCTGGGCCAGTGCGCGCAAGGGGGAAGGAGAAAACATGGGGTGGCCAACAGCCGGCAAGTGGCCAACAGGTGAAGAATCATAGTATAAAAATGCCTCCGCCGCAGTGTTGGGCAAGCTGTTTAATTCTTGGTCCCATAACCGAGCCAAAGTTACCGAAACCTGGCGACCCATTGCGGTTTGATGGACCACTAACTGGCCTTGCCCACCATTAGATTTGAAGACAGGCTGAGGTTAGGAAGGGATGCTTTGAATGCACGACGACTGGGGTTCGAGCTGTAGCAGGGCAGAAGACCTCGGGCAACCTGCCTCGGAGATTTATCACACGGTCTCGAGCTGTCAAGCCGTCAGGGCCCTTATAGAAAAGGTTATGGGTCCACCAAAGTTATAACTGGTTGGGAACTGCAACTGTAACCATTACCTATCGAACCTGTTTGTCAACGCCCAATGCTCCGCCGACGCCAGGAAATCAGAGCCAACACGATTCCCTGAACCTCTTCCAATGTATAAACTTCTCCCTGCCCCCAACGCTTTTAATATCCTGGTAGTTTCCGCGCAATACCTCAGTCCTGGAGATATGTGTATCAGCATCGCCGGTGCAACCCAGGTAAAGCCCTCAACGTTCAAAGTTCAACATCCGTCACCTTCCAAGCTTAAATGTGAACATTCCTTTTAGATTCCCTGTAATGTACTGCCTCCCTGGTAACCAGAATTCGACTCACGCAAAATCACTTCAGGTAAAGCAAACCACCTCTGCTGCTCGGTCGCTTTCGATAACAGCATGTAAATTGTCCAATTCCAGTGGTGCGATCCTTTATGCAATGATATTCCTGCCCCTCCTCCTTCTCAAAGGAGTCCTCTGTAAGCACCCATGGTATCACGAGTCTGAACCTACCCTGACAGCGATGAGGCTCCGGAATTGCAGGACCTTCCCAGGCTGTAAGTATTGAGTCACACCTCCTTGACTGGCACCCCACTCACACCGATTATAGATCCCCTGTTATCCCATTCGCACTAGTTAAACCTTACAACCCCACCCATGCGATTTAAATAGGCTGGCCCGGCACCACTTGCCGCAACCTTAGCCCTGACCGCTCCGTGTAAGTCTCAGGCTGAATGCTCAAGGGCGCAGAAAACTGACCATTTTGAAACTAGAGAGCTATGTGGGAATTTAAGTGCTATCCAATCTGAACCTTTTGTTCAACCCCTCAAACAGAAACCCTCTTTTCCCCCGCAACCGCCTCTGCCATCTCTCCAAGTGTTTCAAATCTCCAGGTCCACCTCCTAGTTCCCTCAGGCACATTTTTACAAGTGACGGCACCCGGCCTATCGATCCAAACACTTGTTAGTCCCATTTGATGCGCTGGTTCATGGTCATGCTCCAAACTCTGCGCAACAACTAACACCTTCTTTTTGACCTCATCTCTATTTAGCCCCAAATCGCCTAGTAAGGCAGGATCCGTCCGGATGCACTCCAACGCGTTAAGGAATCCCCCTAACGCAGGCTTGTAACACTTGTTGTCTTGAGCGGTGAGGACCAGCGAGAATGGAGAACGTGAGTTTGGTGTTTCTTGAGGATGCCAGTATTTGGCATAGGGGAGTTTTTGCTTTTCGGTCGCAGTAGATGGAGAATTGGGCTTGGTGTAGGCTGCGAGCTCTTGGGGGTTTGTGGCTGGAGCGCCAGTGGAGAGCTTTGCATGGGTGTAACGGAAGGAGTCGTGATCGACGTTGGAGAGTACAACTAACTTGTAGTCCTTCGCTAACTCATGGAGAGCGGCAGAACTATCCGGGAATACTGACCAATCTTGGACCGATCGACCAAAGGCTACGTGTGGATTTGTGGTGGTGGGTGACGGCGCAGAAGGTAGCTGTCCCGAAGTAGATGGTCCAGCCGAGCTGCTTGCAGATCCTGCGGCTGTTGCCGTACTACCATCCAGAGTTGAAGTATTACCACCGCCATTCCCCGATTGTGACTTCAACCTCTCTTCCAAAACTTCAGAAATCTTGGCAAGAAGATCAGAATAAAGCATCTCGGGGAACTGTGCTTCGAGGTCACGCTCGACGGCTGCGTATGCAGTTAAAGCATCCTTCCGATCCCATCCCTGGGATGCGGGATACTTGTCGAGGAGCGGCTTGAGCCCATTGTATATCCCAGATTCCCAATCCTGAAGTTTAATTTACACGATCAGAATACATAGCCTTCTCGAGAGCGGGGGAACGGACCGCAAGTGTGCCATAGACATCAAAAACGAGAGCTTTGTAGTCAGTCAACTTGGGCTCTCCAACAACGGACATTGTTGGTCGAATTTCAAACACAGGATGGGAGGGCGGTTGGTGTTGTGCCGGCTGACCGTCAAACAGAATTTATACATTCCAAAACTTAGATATCATAGACGTCGGTGCTGCAGAAGTGAGATATGACGTCATAAGACAACTTGCCCCAGCTTCTTTTTCCCAAGCGATTTTAGAAAACCAGCGCAGCAGGGCAGCCACACGTGGAATGGGTTACAATACAGTAAGAGAATGACCGTGCTCAGAAGCGAGAGGGACCATCAAAGTGAGTCAGTAGGATCCCCGGGAAGATGTCCGAGCCCGAATGCACCACGAGAAAGGTTTGTCAGCGTTGGAGAGCTGCAAAGTGAACCAGAATATGAGCGCGTCACATAGCTGACCGCAAATCCCCGGTCAACCAGAAACTCAGATCCGACATCAATTTGCTTTTCGCCTTTGACCTCGGCACTTGATTTCTTTCATTCTGAATCCTTCAGTAGTGCTGCCTCTCCTATCCTCCGCCACAATAGTTGAGAAGGCACAAGATTTTAATCCACGTGCTTTGTGCATTGGCATAGAACTCTATTTTAGTACCTCACTTTAGCTTGCTACTGCCATCGTAACCCTATCATACAAGCTCAGAGCGGTTTGAGATTTGCTTGTGTTGCTAAGTTTACTGGTAATTAACGACCATGGCGGAACTGATTTGGGTTCAAAGCTTTGCCAGCAGTTACCATTCCTGCTACCTGGCTTGGCAAATCACTAGCATCTGCCAAACACACTGGACCAGTGGCAAGTTGCGATGTTTAGAATGTCATTGCATTTTCGAATCAATCGCCTCCGGAATCCCTTCGAAACATCAGCTGAGGAAGGCTGTGTGCATTGTCTTAGCCAAGTTAGAGATCCATCTAAAGTGCCCCTTATCAGGTATATCTACACATCTCAAAGACCCTGTAGAGCTAAACTTGAAGGTGGTGGTAGTAAAAGGGCTTTCAACGTGGTCAGAGGTTGATTTGTGGTAACATGGGTGCACTTGTCGTTCGGCCGAATGCCTGGCAAGCACTCGCTGCGACTTGTAAGTCATGGCTTGAGTTGGAGACGTGACACAGCTGCAGGTATTTGGAAACGGGAACCTGATTAGGAAAGGGTATGAAATCAGAAAGACGAGTTGGCGGGGAGAAACTGTAACTCTTCTTCCGCGACAGCCTCAATATTGTAGCGGTGCCTGGAGCGCCAAATCCCTGACTCTGGGTTAGCAAAACACTTTTAATTACAAATGTATATGGGTAGTTTTTGAAATGGTTAAAGAATACATTTGAGCTACAATTTTCCTGATTCCCAGGCGCGGTATTCTGCCAACAAATTATTAAACTGGTCCGCACAAGGATAAAACGCCAAAATGGGGAGAGATCACACCCGCACTAAGAACAAGAAAATTGGGCTCTATTTATCTCTGGACGCTTTCGGCACAATTGTGGAGACGAAATTGGAGGGAGATCACGTCCGCATTTCTTTTCCCACGAAATGATGCACATCATTGACAGAAAACATATCCGTTTGTTGCCGGCACAGCCCTCCTCTTGCTTCGCAGAGTCGGGGAATATCTCGAGTCCACCGCATCCCCTTTGTTGCCCTGTTTAGTGAGGCCGATGTTGACACCACCCGGCGGTCACGGGCGTTCATATCTCACCAACCATCCTTGTGCTGCCAGGTTCTAGAAATAGATAGCTCATGGATCCCCGAATGGGGCTCAGATGTTTATTACCGAACTTTATGCGGTGTACCTTAGGGCAGTGTAGGTGTTTTGCCAACTGCCAGCTGGACCCTGTTGACTGACTGTGCTATGCATGGTGTCAACCTATCCCGGTTATAAGAAGAACCCAGGACCCAGTTTTGTATTCTTGTTCTGGGGTGATACCGCAAACACACCATGACTTCCCCCGCCGACAAGTTCGAGTTTGGCACGCGCCTGGGTATCTTCCTCTCAGTAGAAGCATCACTGTTGGTCATTCCTCGAGGAGGCGTTAATCGGTTTACTTATGAATCTTGGGCAGGCTTTCAGCTATCTCAGTGTCGATTATCTTATGCTATACTGGCGTGAGTGTGTGCCCTTGTCCTTTGCGGGGGTTAACTGACATCGCTTTAGCACAAGCTGTTAAAGAAAGCCCGAGCACGGCGAGCGATCAGGAAACTTCATGCGAATATTGGGCTTTCCCCCATAGACGCGACCGACTCTTTAGGCTTTGCTAATCTCATGGTTGCGGAATTGATTCAAGCCCTCGGCGCATTACTCAACCTCAAATGGGTGACAGATGGTGTAAGCTGCACAACGCATTCCCGTCAGATCACAGGAACCTCTGATACAAACAAACCAGTTTATCACGGAAGGCGCTCTCTGCACTGCGCAAGGTCGCTTGAAGCAAGTTGGCGACGTTGGAGTTGCATTATTGTGAGTTCCCTTAACGTTCTAGTGCCACGGGAAAACTCTGACTCCTGTTTAACTATAGTTCACTTGTGAGCCAAATTTTACACAGGCGTCGGGGCGTAGAACTCATAAAGCTCAGGTTATTGCGTTCGACACATTTTTCATGCTCTCCTTCGGATGGCGTGCCCCAAGGCGGATAGCTTCTTGGTCCCTCGTTGGTGTCGGTCTCTTCATTATCTTGGTCATGGCAATTGGAAGTGGTGTCAATAGCGGAAAGAATCCTCCTTATTACGGAAACACCAAGTACTGTAAGATCCTCGCCTTCATTTGTCGTCATGGGCCCAACACAATTTATACAGGGTGCTGGATTCGGCCGGAATACAAAATTGAACGCATAGTATTCGAGTATCTCTGGATGTGGGTTGCCGCATTCACCATGCTCATCCTTTACGGACTTATAGCGCTCGTTATGCATGGCTACATCGTCGTTGAGGGAAAAAGGATACGGTTGAGGAATGAAGATGATAAACAGGCCACTATGGCACTAGGAACGAGTTCAGAGGTTGGCGAGGATGAGAAGGCGAACAAGCTGGTCGCAAACATGATGCTTTTGTGAGGATTTTACTTCCTTTCAACTTTAATAAAAATTAACATGCTACGATTATCCAGCTATCCTGCTGTTTACATTTTCTGCGTTCTTCCAGTCAGCATTGTACGCTGGCTTGACTTTCGCGGCCACACGGTCTCTCCTGCTGCCACAATCTTCTCCAGCGTTGTCTTTTCGCTCTCTGGGTTCTTCAATGTCCTGTTATTCAAGTTCACCCGCCCAGCGCTAATTTCAGGCGACAACCTTGACCCCCCTTCCCGACCCGATCTCCCGACTTTAATGCCATTGGTTCCAAGTCATCATCCAGACCCACCTGCTGGTGCTGGGGGTACAACCTATAGGCCCACTGGGTTTGGAATGTTGCCTGATGACTCTGAAATACCAAGTCCTGTTGTCACGTCTCCTGCTTCCGAGACTTCCGCTGTCAAATATGCCCGGGCTCATGCCCGGTCCCAGACTACCTCCAGTTCCGGCACGAGACCGAGAACACAGGAATCCTTGAGGCCAGGCTCGCGAGACACTGCGCCGCCCCTGAGGTCTTTTGGAAGTCTTGAAGGTTCTGCATCTGTTCGTGCTCCTGGACTTGGGCATTTGCCAGAGTAGAAGCAATGTCAGGTTGTAATATACCTCCGGTTGGGTCTGCTTCTCTTGTACACTAGCATTATTTTGGATTCGGGGGTCGTGTAAGCTCAATAATGAACATTATCTGTCTATAAGCCGGTTTGTCATTCGTTAGGTCATAGCGAAGATGCTGAGTAAATCAATGATCGACAACTATCTAGAAACCTGGGAATAATGGTATGTGAAAATGCACAGGTAACGGGCCACGCGCATCAAGTGCGCTTCTTCCTCGTTCCAGTGGCAGTGGCAGAAGCTTTAGCGGTTGGCTTCCTTGTCCTCGCCGACTTCTTCGGCGAAACCTCAGGCTCTCCGACATTCCCACCACTGACTGTTGCGGATAATCTTGATGACCTCCTGCGAGTTTGCACGCCCTCTGCAAGTTCGTCCGCCAAATCTGATGCTGTCGATCCGCGTGAGAGTCTGCCTGTACTCGCTGCAATAAACTTCCGACTCGAGATTTTTACGCTGCGCAAAGGCGCAACCTGGTCTTCCTCCGCATCATCGTCAACAAGTGCACCAGGAAGGTTATGTTGAGGCGAAGAGCGGCGACGCTTAGGATCTTTCGACTCGGTCCTCTTTGATCGAGCTTTTTTATGTCCACGCGATGTGGTACTACGCGCAGATACGGACTGTTTAGAACGTGCGGTGCGAGCAGTGGCAACTTCCTCTTCCTCCTCTTGCGGCTTGTCTTTGTGAGAACCGCCCTCTTCCATATCCTCATCTTCGTCGTCGCCGAATGATCCGGGAACTTTACGCTTCATGCTCGAAGATGAAGAGTGTAATTTTTCAGCTGGTTTAGCTTCAGGTCCACTTTCGATATTCATCCAGCTCTGGATATCATTGCCGAATATCGAAAAGCCGAGGTCCTGTTTTTGTTCCTGTTGTTGGTCAAGGGGTTGGGGCTCATGTGCATCCATTTCTTCATCCATCTTGCCCTCCTCATCGACATGTTCATCATCGGCTTTCTCGGGTCCTGCTATTTGAGCATCCCCGTTCGCAGGTGGTTGTTCGGGAGGTGGGAATAGCGCCCGGGGTTGTCGCTGGACTTTTGAGGGCGGCGTGTAGAAGGCATTCGGCTGCTGGTTTGCCGAGATGAAAGTCTTGCCGCTGGGTTTTGTGACTTGATTGGTAACAGGTGCCGGGAATTTGGTGCCCGAAAGAGGAGAGGAAATATGCGGCAGGGTGCCGAGTGCTAAACGGCCCGCAGTATTGCTGAGTGAATGGCGCGGTCGTGAACCGGATGGACTAGGAAAGGTCGTTGGAAGCGTGGACAACGGGAAGCTGGAGCGGGGCGCAGTCGAGTTTACGGAGGGGTTATTCGGGACTGTGGGTAGTTGAGGCGCGGCGGGAATCGCAGGCAGTGTAGGAATAGGTCCTCCAAACCTAGGCGCATTCGCACGCTCGGGTATGGGACGAGAAACTGGTAACTTGGATGTCGAGGGATGCACGTCGGAAGGTCGAATTTCTTCCCAAGACTGAGCCATGTCAACGTCCTCCCTTGCTGGAGATTTACGGCCAGGTAGTTCAACTTTGGTACTAGGTGCCTGAATTGACAGCTCTGCATCGATGAAGGCGCGTTCAATCGCAGGAAGGGCGTCATATAGGTCCTGGACCATTTTTGAGCGATCCTGCGCTTGTCGGGTATTAGCCCCCACTTTGGACGAGGTGAACTCTCTGTCCATGCGAATGGCATCAACATATCGGCCCAGTTGAATCAGGCGGACGGATATCAAATCCTGGAATAATGGCAGAGCATCGGGTGGGAGAGTGGTGGGAGGTTTACAAATGTATGCATGAAGAGTAGATTCTTCGAATGCTGAGAGAGGAAGGCTTAACAACTGCACTAGAGCAGTTGGTCTTGGTTTAGCTGCATAGGAAAATCAGGCTAGCAGAGCTTCAAAATTGGCCTGGTACGTACGCGAAACACACCATTCCAATATCTTTTGTAAAAGGCGAGGACGAATCTCATTGGATTCGTGGAATGTCCGTTGGTATTGCCAAGCCTCCAATAAGCTTGAATCGGCGAGGGCAAGGGTAAAGAGCTCGATGTCATCCGGTTCCGTCAAGGGCGGCTTTGTTGAGCGAACATATTTGCGTATAAGAGCAGAAGCGCCAGGAGCCAAAGAAATAGCTTGTAAGATTTTGGAAGCGAAATCTCTGTTCAGGCGAACATCTGCAAGAACGGAAACGCCGCGCTACGACATGATCAGAGGGTACACAACAGTGTAAATGGTTGATATACATACGGGGAGGTTAATTCCTGAGTCCAAATGCCAATACGCATCTGCGAGGGCACAGAACTGCGGTGGAATGCACCTTTGCATTGCAAACTTGTCTTCCCTACCATCTTGATGCCACTTGAGTAGGAAATAAATCAGACAGTCCTTCTTCAACGCGTCATAGTTGGAGTTCTCGATAGCCTCGAGAAGTCGAATGAGAGAGGGTTCGTCGCGTGGAGGATATAATATATCAGGAGAGCGGACACCTCCTGATCGCAGAAGAATGTCAAAAATGAGCAAATCGTCCAGCATTGCTCGTCGTTGCTCTATTTCCTGTGGACGGGAGCCGCGCCACGCGAAATTGTTTGAAACTTCGAAGTGGGCAAGATATACAGAATTGTGACCATGTTCTGAGCCCTTGGTAAGAATAGTAGTGAGTACTAGTGTTGCCATAGATGGCGGACAGCTCAACTTACATTCTCCATGTCGAGGTCTATGCGGATTAGTTGATGAAGTGAGCGGAGCGCACTGCTTGGCTTCGAGCGTTGAACGACGTTGAACAGCAGTTGCCAAACTCGGTTCGAACAACAAATGGCTTATGTAAGCGACAGCCCACCAAAATCAATCTAATCATATCAGAAGCATTCATATTCAACAATTGGCGAGAGCTTTGCCATCACTTTGGCTCCAGCGAGGGGCCTACGCGTCGCCTAAGAGTTTGAGAATTCCCCCATTACACTTTCAACTAAGGGCAGTAATAGCCTCCGCACAACCACGGGAATAGTGGTGATTCCAGAATCAACCAGGATGTTGGGGAAGAAATAAAAAGTGAAGGCAGCTCATCCACAATTGCTGAAATTGGACCGGCAGCGACAACAAAGATGGAGCAATACTACAATATTTACCCACTGGTATACTATATATAACGCACTAAAGGTATATGATGAAACGACGAAAGATGTGCGGAAACTGTGTTGGGGAGCCCCAAAAAGGAGGGAGAGGAATTGTATGAGGCACAGCTGTGATCTAGGAGCAGCCGGTTGCAGATAACTTGTTCTTAGGCCAAGCCTCCCCATACTGCTCCCAGGTTGTAAGGTTGGAATTGGTATAAGTCTCTTTATACCTATCAAAGGAGAAAATAGAATCATCAGCAAGGGCGAAGGATCATAATACCAACACGCACGTTTCAATGTACTCCATGGTTGGGTATTCCTTAGGATCGCAACCAATATTGACCGCGTCTTTGGGTTGATAGATACGGATATAATCAACGCTCATCGCGGTCGGGAATGTTAACGCGTCAAAGTCAATTTCACCGAAGTTGTGAGAGAACCCAAGGTTAGCGATAATGTACTACAATGATCAACATCAGAAATGATAATGACCTGAACGAAGAAGAAGGGCACACCATCGGTTCTAATGGCATTGGACGGGCACTGATCTGACTACGCGGGTCTGCGCCTAGTCCGGCGGCATAGATAGTCCAAGCTGGTTTCTCGTCGTTCACCCATGTGATGTAAGCGTTATCGAACCTAGGGGGGTGGGATTCGGATGGGCGAGGACCTTATGAAAGTGATTTGACTCACCCTGGCTTGTACTCGAATGCGTATAGGGCATAACATCCCCCACTGAGTTCATAGCAAGCCTGGTTCGTGTCCGAGAGACCACTCGTCGTTTGTTGATATACACCTTTTGTGACATCAGATGGATTTGAGGCTTTTGCCAGGAGAGCTGACCTCCAACGTAGGTATTCAATTCGGTCGTGTCTGGATCATAGATAACCATGTTTTGGGAAGTATTCTGCCATTTATACTCCGCCTACACAAGGGGCTGAGCAATGTCATAAATGGGTGTAGCGGGAGGCTTACGTTATAGGGTGCCCACTGCGCAGACAAAGATACCTACGTATTAAACATGAGCAACCTCGTGGCCAGGATGGTGAGAAAAACTACATGTACCTTGCCACCAACATCCTTCAAGACAGTCGCCTCGAAGATATCGATTTCAGGGGCGGAACGTCCGACATAACTGCCGTCGCCTCGCATAGGTCCAGGATGAGACTCTCCAGGACATGTGCATGCGGCTAAAGGGGATCAGCTACAATACATGTCAAACAAGTATTTGCGCTCACATAATCGCTGCCCGGGTAGGTACGACTTTGCGTAGCATTTGTCAAATTAAACAGTCCCACAAGGGAAGAGCGAAGAAACATACCAGCATATCTCTGTTATATTGGTCACCACCCTGGAGAGCCCAAATCGGTGTAATACCGTCAGGGTTAGTTTGGTTGGGCAGAGTACCAACATCACAGGAATCATATGAGTAAGGCCACTGAGAAGGCAGTGAGCGGAAACCGGGTCAAGGGTGAAAAACTAACGCACCATGCCTTCCACGGTCGCACCAAAACCGGCTCGTCCTAGGTTTCCCATTGTCCAAATTGCCGGCCAAAGGCCACTGGACGAGGTATAAACATGGCTTAGTAGCTTGAGTTTCGAGCTCCGACTTACGGGATTAGGTTCGAACCAGGTAATTGAACAGAAGCTACAGGGCCGAACCAATGAGTTATCAGTCCTCGCACTGATGGCGAGTATCATACCTTCTATCATTCCACCCGTAAAACAGAACTTGTTCCTGTAGACACATCAATATCGGTTATAGACCAACTTGTAAAAAGGGCGCACCACGTCTGGAGCTGTTGAGGGGCGATCACAAATTGTGACGGGGTAATCTCTGAAACTAAAGAAAAAACAGCCTACCATGGCCGACCGATAATTGAGGTCATGATTATTTCTGGGATCGGACACGCGGTCAAGCGTCAAACGCAGTGACCCATTGCTTGTGGTAGCTGAACACCTTGTCAGCAAATAAACTCTTACCAACATAAAAGGACCCGTACCCTGCAAAGGGTCATACCACTCCAAGTCGTTCTACGGCCAAAAGATGATGAGCGCATGTCAAACCCAAATAACGAAATTATTTACCGTTCCCCAATAATGCAAATCCACCGCCTCCCAGTACGGATCATCTCCTGGATAGAATGACCGACCATCGAGATTGAACTCATCCGAAAATACGAGCACAAATTCTTCCTTTCCCGTGTACGATTTTTTCGTGTAAGCTTCCTCCGGGGTATCCTTGTCAATGAGGCCCCAATTACCGGGCATATCGGGAACCTGTCCTGTCGCATTGATACCACCCAAGTTGAAACCACCCTGGGTGGTCTGCACTCTTCTGAAAACGTGCGATACAACCGGATAGCCTGGTTGCCAAATTGTTCAGCCGTCTGTTCATCAACCTGAATTTTTGACATGTGAATTTAACATACCAGCACTAGCCGCGAGATGCTGATCTGAGTACGCTTCCAAACACAAAAGGAAATAAAGATACCTACAAGAGCATCAAGCATCCCAGCACAAGTATAAACAGACATCCCACGTTGGCCAGCCCTCGTGAGGTGAAAATGGTGCCCCCTCTGTCGTTGATTCTATCCCTCCGCGGATCAGGATTGTGCAGAAAATCGTCGGATTCGGGATCATTCATGAGCACCGGCATGCCCCATGTGGCTGGGGAAGGTGCGAGAGAATACTACGAACATCGGTTGGCAGCGTTTTAGTACGAACAGATGAGGGTAGCGTACCTTTTCTGACATGGACAACTAGAGGAGTGTTAAGTCGAAAAATACAAAGTGTGATGCTTGGGCACTTACAGGAAGGCCAGGCGATGATCGAGTGCTACCGCCGGCACCATCTGACCGGAAACGGAGGGAGCTGGGCTGTGAAGGAAAGGCACTCCTACTAGAAACGAGGCCTGAGGTCGATGGAGACGCTGGAAACCTGCCCTCCATCCCTGACTGTGTATATGAACAAGCAAAGAGCGTGATATTAGTCTGGCAGGGAGTGTACTGGTACGCGAAAGGGTGCTAAAGAGAGGAGAGCGGAAGCAGGGGAGATGGTTGAAAGACAATATGCACCAGTTACCCAGTGGGAAAGAAGAAACAGATCAAAATCATGTATTCACCAAGAAAGGGCCAAGCCCGCTTCCAGAAATTTTGACTCTGGTGTATTAATTTGCTCCCCGGACTAACAGGAGCCAACACCTGCACGCCGCTTGATCTCCTCTAAGCTCAAATTTCCAGGGGTGAATGATTCATTCAATGTTCATGGTAGTAACGACTATTGCGCTTAGAAACCTGCCACGTTGAGGCCAAGCCAGACGAGCGAGCCGCATAGCCATCATGAAAACCGTAAGGGACAAAAAGAATCGCGGCTTTCGGCAGGCCCCGTTGCCAGTCGTAATGACACCCTCCGACAGGTCTGCCAACGCGTGATTCCACCAACCAATACTCTGAGGTCCGGTGGACAAGATGGGGACATAACTAGGGAATCTTGTATACAAACGGCGCCTGAGAGGGAGTGCAAAAGAACTCAAATGACCAGCCGGTCATATCCTTTTTGGGAGGGTGGGCTAAATTTAACCTGCCTGATTGCGTCAACCTGCTATTCCTCCCCTTTTGTATTGTTCCTGATGCCCAACCCCTGCGCTTCGTCGGGTGGTCCTCTGTAGGCTCCATCTTGAAGGCACCCCTACTTATTTGTGTCGCGACGAGAGGCGACGACTTTCCTAGGCGTGGAAAGCTTCCAGGATCAAAACTTGTATTCATGGTCACGCTCCTGCCCCAATCTGTCCCCCACGGTACCACTGGGTTTTCTCACGGAAGGGGTTTAAAGTTTCCAGTGTTGCTGGTGAAGGGCTCAACCTGGGACGATGTGGCTGCTGTTCTTCCCAATAATATGCGCTGTGTCTATGTCGCTCTGCGGAGGAGCATCTTTTTTGAAGCTCGCCATGACTTCAATTGAGCCTGTTAATGAACAGAGCAGAGGATGCTGAGACTTCGGGCTGCATGTTCCCGGACAACCCACTCAGTGATACGTGCATACAGGTAGCAACCGTTGGGATGGCCAAGTTGCATAAATGCAAACGGACAGCCGACGGCCCGATATGTGTCTCAGAACCCGGAACACCATTGTGGTTTTTGAACAGGGAAATTCTACACTACAGGTTTTGGCAAAAGTGCATTATATTGGACAATCCTGGCCAATTCTCGAGCGCTGAGACCTGGATTACTCTGTGTAGTGTATATGCGAAGGTACCTGGTCTGGCTTAAGACCTCCCTTGACCTTGGTGCCGTGCGTCAGGTTGACTGAGTTTGACCGTGCAGCCTAGGTACGAGGAAGCTTTGATTGACTGGGGGTATATACCAGGTTACCTGCATTTGGTGTTTATGGGGACCTGTTCAGAGCCTGCATGCGGGATCAGTAGGGCCCAGGCTCACTGAATCTGTGTCCTCTCAGGGACAAAGTCTGAAAGTATCGTATGGAGGTGCGAAAAAGCACTAAGCTGGCTGCAATTGTGTCTCGGCTCCCGGTCCAGCACTGTTTCGTCTCGCAAAGCTTCTCATACCCAATACGCCAAATTTTAAATCCAAATCTCCCGTCATGATCCCAACACTCCCACCCTCGAATCCTGGAGCAAAAAAGTCGCGATCAGCATTTTTTTACATTACCTGGACTGGTGCCATGTAACTTGTACCACCCCGGAGAGGTGTGGAAGCACAAGACTGAAGGTCCCGTTCAATCGGCTATTCGTTCTACGGCAAAACAACGCAGGTTGAAAGGTCGACATGAGGTTTTAGGGGTGGGTCGACGTCTATTCCGCTTGTCTACGTATACACACACTTCTCGATAATGTTTTTAGATAATGCGCCTTGCTTAAACGAGCTTGAGGAGGTCACCCAACACTCCCATAGCTGTTACAGCTGCACCCGCACCAGCACCCTGGACGATCAACGGACGAGGGCCTATACCGCTTCGTGTGGAACATGATGATATTATCGGATCCTCCCAATGACGTCGCAAAGGGATGATTGATGGGGTATCTGAAAGTCACGTCGGTATCCTTGATATTGAGCATGGCTGGTCAACTTACTTCTCCAATCCCGCTCTCACTTGACCATTAACGGCATCCACGACGCCAACGAACCGCAAAACATTGGATTCGGCACTGGCCTCAGCGTTGAGTTTGGCGAATTCGGCATTAAATTCTGGGAGACGAGAAATAAATTCGTCACCGGTGGGGATATTCTCAAGGGCGGGAGGGATGAGAGAAGCCGTCTGCACGGATTTGAAGGATTCGAGCTGGGGGAGATTGGTTGGGGTGTTGGAGAAGGTAGATATGGTTCGCGATAGGATAGTCAGTTTGCGGGCAACGTCAAAACCGTTGAGATCATCTGCCGGATGAGGCTCCTGGGTGCAATGTCAGCCGCGTAAACAAAAAATTATCGACAACGTACGGTATAACCTTTCTCTCGGGCGTTGGCGACGACGGAGGAGAAACTGGGGCCGTCGGCCTCCCCAGTGGAGAATTCGTTGAAGATGTAACTCATGGTTCCTGAGAATACGCCTTCAATTTTAATTACCTTTGAAGATCGTGAATTTCATGTTCTATCATTAGTATATTGACCGTACCTGATCACCAGTTGCGACCAACTCCTTCAGGGTATTGATGACAGGTAGTCCGGCACCCACAGTCGCTTCGTTCAAGAAGCGGGCACCGCTTTGCTTGCCAGCCTTCAAAATATCATTAAAAAGAGCTAATTCTCCTGAGAACGCCTTCTTGTTGGGGGTAACGACATTAAAGCCTTGCCCAATCCATTCGGGGTAGAGTGCCGCAACTTGATCAGAGGAAGTGTTGTCAACGATCGCCACACGCTTATTTCCAGTAACGAGTTCCTTGAGTTGCTGTGTCAATGTCCCGAGGTCGGACTTGTTTTTCGAAGCGGCCAGAGCACCTTTCCAGTCATATCCGGGTTGAATCGGGGTGGATGGGTTAAAGAGGGTGCGGGTGGAGGAGGAGAGGGAGATGAGACTGAACGGAGAGTCTTGTTCAGGAATAGAGAGGAGTTGGTTGATGAGTTCTGAGCCAACGAGGCCCACTCCGACGACTGCTACATGGATCTTAGACTGTGCAACAGACATGGTGGAACGATGGAGGAGGGAAAGAGATCTGGAGATGATCGAGGACATTGTTAGCATTTCATTTTGGCGATATTGATCCTATTGATGGACGAGCCTGAATCCAGCTATTCAGCCTGGTAATAGCTATAATTTGTCCTGCCGAAGAGCGAGTTTGCAAGATGCACATTTTTTAGGGAGGCTACTCTGAGCTCACGGAGTGCGGAGTGACAAGTTTAGCACCTTAACGCGACTATTTCAATGGAAAATGACAATTGGTAGATCCCTGCACTTCGGCATCCTCTGAGGCCTGATCGATCAACCAATCAATCCTTCGGAACTTTCGGAATGGCACGAAAAACTGGTGAGCCCGTTTCAGGCGCTTTCAAAGCTGATAAAATTTCAAAGGAAACATGATGATTTGTTCTCTGGTTTGAGGGTAGCCAGAGTGAAATTTCAGAGTATAAGGATCATCAATAAACACGGAGTGGGAGTGGGGAGGTCGAAGTAGTCCTCGGCCGGACCGACCAAGCTGTGCCAAACAAATTACATCGTCAACTGCTGGCAAAGAACGACTATCACCTTTCTCCGGTTTTTCTTTCCATCTTTTAACCTCTCCTCAAATCTTTTAGACCTTTCCTGTATAGAAAGGACACCTTCTAATATCTCTTGCTTGCCTTTGACCAGACTTTCTGCTGATCCAATGCTCTCAAAACGGATCATAGCCGTTGCTCGGGGTCGCGGTCTCCTCCACCCACGCAACCTCCAGACTGCAACTGTTACAAAAAGCTGGTGCGTTTCTAGGCATGTAAATGTTTGAGTTGCTCAAGAGATAGTCGGTTAGGTCTCTTGCTGCAAGTCATGCAAGACGCGCTCAATTCCACTCCTCTCGCCTTCTGCAGGGTTAGTTCTTTATGACACTTGGAATTAGGTTGTTTATAACCAAACTCAAATTTATTTCTAGCTGAGACTGTAAAAGTACCACAAATGGCGGAGTCTATTAGCGAGGGAACACTCAAGTCCTGGAATAAGCAAGTTGGTGATACTGTTGTCGCTGACGAGGAGGTTGCTACCATTGAAACCGACAAGGTCTTGAATTACGTTTAATTATTCGTGATCCTGGCTGAGAGCAGGCGTGCGTTGTTTAGATTGATGTGTCGGTTAACGCGCCCACATCTGGTACAATTGTCAAGTTTTTGGCCAATGAGGAGGATACTGTGACTGTTGGCCAGGATTTATTCGTCATCGAGCCTGGTGAGGCTGGAGAAAGTAAGTCAGCCAAGCCAAGCTTCATCTTGAACTCGTTTCCAACTTATCCTTCCTTTGAGCTTCGGCTGCACCCCCCAAAGAGGAGGCGAAAGAGGAGACAAAGGATACCACTGAGCCTGCAGACCAACAGGTCGACAAGTCCGTTCCTAAGGATAGCTCTCCCGCGCCCGCTGAGAAGGTCCAGGATGTCAAACCGCCACAAAAGAACAAGGACGTCGAGAAGACCGCCGCGAAGGAACCTAAACGCGAACAGGAGAGCCAGAAAGAACTTCCTCCTCCGGCCGCTGGTTCACGCGGTGAAACGAGAGTAAGCTCGCGTGCTCTGCCTGTGATACATCAATTTCAACTGCACAATTAGGTGAAAATGAACCGCATGCGCCTCCGCATTGCCGAGCGTCTGAAAGAATCTCAAAATGCTGCGGCTTCTTTGACCACCTTCAACGAGATTGACATGTCCTCACTCATGGAGATGCGGAAGAAGTTCAAGGATGCCGTTCTCAAAGAACATGAGGTTAAACTTGGCTTTATGAGCGCTTTTGCTAAGGCATGCTCACTAGCTCTCCGCGAAATTCCTGCCGCCAATGCCTATATTGAAGGCGACGAAATTGTCTACCATGACTACGTTGATTTGAGCGTTGCCGTTGCTACGCCCAAGGGTCTCGTCACTCCTGTTGTTAGGAATGCAGAGGGTATGAACTTTGTCGGGATTGAGAAAGAGATTGCTCGCCTTGGAAAGAAGGCCAGGGATGGCAAGCTCACCCTCGAGGATATGGCTGGTGGTACTTTCACTATGTACGTACGTTTTCATATGATCCCTGGCCCCCTATTGACAGTTTTTTTAGTTCAAACGGTGGAGTCTTTGGTTCGCTCTACGGTACACCTATAATCAATCTACCACAATCAGCCGTACTCGGTGAGTGGCAATTTGCAGAAACTCTGACGTCTGTAAGAATGGAGTTGACACAGTAATCTCCTTGGCTTCTCGCAGGTATGCACACGATTAAGGACAGGCCCGTTGTTGTTGACGGCCAGATCGTCATTCGCCCTATCATGGCTGTTGCTTTGACTTACGATCACCGTTTGTTGGATGGACGAGAAGCCGTCACTTTCCTTGGTGAGCTATCTTCTCTTTGTAATTAACTCTCCTTGTCTTTGACCTTTGGTTGCAGTGAAAGTGAAAGAGTACCTTGAAGATCCTCGGAAGATGCTTCTCGCGTAGATAAGGGAGGTGGTAACGTATGGAACTCAGTGGTTGCACATAGTCCACACATGTTTAGATGGATTGTGCTAAGATTGAACTTGACCCTCTTTATTTTTGCTTTCGAACGGTTTATATTCGTATGACTCGTATATTGTTCTAATACACCATGTGAGATTCATGGTGGCGTCTTCGAGTCATGTCGGAGTCCACTTGTCACCCGTGCTGCCGGCTAAATCCCAACTTTGAGTCAGGGTGAGAATCCTGTGTATTAGTTATTCTGGGGACGGATAGGAAGTATGTTCGGGGCGACCTGGGGATTGGTTAATAAAAAGTTTTATCGAGAGTCAAGCTCCGTTACGTATGGGGAAACACACTGGAAGTTGATTCTGGGGTGCGCTGAGTAAACTAGTCTCAATTAAGTGTGACGTAAACAACAGGGTCGGGAGTCCGGGACGGCGAGGTGCTGTCAATAAGTTCCAATTCGGTAGCGAGGTGTCTGCAAGAAAACTTGACTCCTGCGCTTTGGTTCCTTGCCCCCCGGGGTTATACCTTTCCTTAAGTACTTCAAGCTTGTGCAGCTCAAACTACACAGGAAGCCATACGCAGAGGTTCCATCCTCTCATCAGGCCTTGCCAAGTACAAATCAAGGTAAAAAAAAATATGCCGCGTTTTCAGTTTGAAATCTCGGTTGTCTTGGTGGTTTGTGTCGTGGCCAGTGGTGTGGTGGCATGGTTCACCAGGGAGAAGGGGGGAAAGATTCGATTGCCTACGCATGTCGATAGCGATCATCCGGTAGATGGGTTCACTCCAGAGGCGGATCCATTCAATGTTACGATTCCCGAGGACATTTTGGACGGGTATCCTATTGATGCTGACGGGTTCTGGCAACGTGTGAGTGCTGAAGATGTCCTCACCGCAGGTGGCGCTGTACTGATATCTCTCCCTACTCCTGGAAAATTTAGATGCGATGGCGAAAGCTGGTTATGACGACACTCTTGGCTTTTGTTGTGGCTATCGATGCTTCCGGTCTGGGTTGGTCTATCGCAAGCAGTGACCCCCGGTCTGTCATTACCAGAGCTTTCGAAATCGTTTTCTCCGTTTACCTCCTTGTCCTCGCTTGCCATTCGGTCAAGCAACAGGATGTGCACTCACATACCAAAGCTGTGTTGCAGATCACTGCTCTCTCCACCGTTGCTACCTCATTACTCTTCACTGCTGCGATTCTTCCAGATACATCAACAGTAACTGTTGGTGTAGGTGAAGAGCGGGGAAGTGCTCCAATTGGCTTGTGGTACGCGATGCTGGCGCTATATGCCCTAGTGTTTGCAATTTCGATTACGACCCCTTTGGGACCCAAATTGCATTTTCCGCCAGAGAGAATCTATTCGGAAAAGACAATCATGGCGATTACTAACAAGGATGAGGAGAATGTTTGTGGTGCTGTTGGTATGGCTCTCATTATCTTCTATCTCCTTTTCACCTATTGAATGAAGTAAACAGGCTCGTCGGTTTGGGATACCTTCCTTTTCTCGTACACCACCAAAGTCGTTTGGCTCGGCAATATCGCCGAAAGCTTAGACATCGGTGACTTACCGATCGTTCCGGGAAATATGCGTGCCACATTCAATTATGCAAAAATGAAACAAGCCATGCGCGAGGTCAAGTTGCGCATTGGCTCCTGGTCGCCCAGGCCTGATTCTGGCTGGGGTCTAGCATATCGTTTGCTCAGACTGAACATTGTCCCAATCACTGCTGAGATGGCTCTTGCTGCACTGTCAGCGATATTATTCTATACTCCTGCGATCTTCTTGCAGAAGCTTGTCGCGTATCTGGAGGTGGACAGTAAGAGGGAGAATCCAGGATGGGGTTGGGTCTACGTGATTGGGCTTTTCTTGTCAAATGCTGTGACCTACTTGAGTGAGTATCCCGCTAATGAGGCTTTCAATCAGGCGGGTGCTGATGATTTGGCAGTTACGGGTCAGCTGTGGTCCTTGACCACAACTACCGTCCAAGTTCGCTTCCGCGTACAGCTCAATTCTATTCTTTTCGCCAAGACCCTCGTTCGCAAGGACATTGCGTCTTCCGCTCCGCCCGCACAACAAGATGGTGAGGCTAGGGGCAAGGACACTCAAGAGGAGGTTGCCAAGAAAAACGAGGAAGACGACTTTTCGAGCAAAGCACAAATTATGACGCTTATGACAACTGATGTGGACAGAGTCAGCGAGTTCCCATGGCATGCATTCTCTCTCGTCGATTCCCCGATTGAAATCGCGATTGGAACTATTTTTTTGTATCATCTGCTTGGTGGGCGTCGATCAATAGGAAGGGGCTTCTGTTCACTGATAGCGATGCAGGTGTTTCTTGCTTCTTTGGTCTGGCGGTGACATGTTTGTTCCTCCCTCTTAATCACTTTGCCGGGAAGGTCGTTGTTGGTGCTCAGGAGAACCTGATGAAGGCGAGAGACGAGAGAGTCGCACTGATGAATGAGGTGTGTTATTCTATCACATGTATTTAGGGCAATGATGGAGGTCTGGTTTTTAGATTCTTGGTGGTATTAGAATGCTCAAGTTCATGGCTTGGGAACGCAGTTTCGAGGCTCGCGTGCTCAAAGTTCGTGAGAAAGAGTTGAAGTACCAAAAGCTGAACTACACAATTGAGGCGCGTGTTTCCATGACCACACCTGCGAATTACGGACTAACTTTCGTAACATAGACTCTTTGGAATGCCATTTGGTAGCGTGATCATAAATGCTTCCGGTCCAGTTGATTGACTGACTTTTATAAGGAACGGATCCCCCATCCTTGTGACCCTCGTGTCGTTTTGGCACTATGCGGTTGTTCGTCGCCAACCATTGACACCTTCTATTGCTTTCACATCAGTGAGTTAAGGGCACGTTTATCTATATAGAATGCTGTGCTCATCAGGTGTACCAGATTATGGGTAAATGTCCCCCGTAATTTGATCTGCGCAATCACCTAATTCTTGACTAGTCTTCTCCGAGATGAAATTCGCTCTTAATGCCCTCCCCGAGACCTTCATCAATATGCTTCAAAGCATGGTCTCCCTCAGACGTATTGAGAAATACCTAAATGGAGCGGAAGTCAAACCTATACCACCTCTGGAACGCCAGAGCAAGGTCATTGCCCTCCAATCTTGTACTCTCACATGGCCACAAGACCGTTCTATGGCTAGCGCAGCATCATCCGCCGCTTCCACGCCCAGGCACAAGTTTGTTTTGGCAGATCTTACATTGAACTTTCCTGAAGGTGAAATGTCACTCATATGCGGTAAGTTGGGCTCAGGGAAGACATTGCTATTGTTGGCATTACTTGGTGAAGCGGATATTCTCGCCGGGCAATTGTTGTGCCCGCACTCACCTCCGGACTCGTTGGCATCATATTCGGGGACTCTCATTCTGAAGGAGCAATGGATCGTGGAGGGATCGACGGCGTACGTTCCACAGGCTGCTTGGTTAAGGAATGCTTCCATTCGAGGTACGCTGAAACAGTTAGCAGTGAATAGTGATATAAAGAGTGACAGAAGATTGGTTTAGACAATATCTTGTTCAATTTGCCCTATGACGAAGAACGCTACCAGAAGACCCTGGAGGCCTGCGCACTACTGAGCGATTTGGAGATTTTGGAAGATGGAGATGAGTCCGAGATTGGGGAGCGTGGAGTGTGTACAGACTCTCACGCACTACTTATTGAGACACTAACGTGCTTCCGCTTAGGTTAACCTTTCTGGTGGTCAGAAGGCTCGAGGTACTAGATTGCACCTATATTCATACACCAACCCTGACTTCGCCTTTCAGTTTCACTGGCGCGGGCTGTCTACTCGAGGGCTTCGATCCTGCTACTTGACGACGTCCTATCAGCTGGTGCGTTTCACAATGATTGTATCCACGTTACGTTTTGCGCTAACTAGATTTGAAGTCGATGCCCATACCGCGCATCATCTATACACTGAATGTCTCAAAGGAGAATTGATGCGTGGTAGGACTGTCGTACTGGTTTCACACCATGTGCAGCTATGTGCGCCAGGTGCCAAATACGTCGTCACTCTCGACAACGGTAGGCTGCAGTTCGAGGGTACTTCGGAAGCTTTTCTCGCTTCCCCTGTCCTAAAGTCACTAGTTCAATCAGCGGATGCCGTTCCACTGACGGACGAAGAAGAGAAAGCAGAGTTGGAGAGGACCGAAAATGAGGTATTGACGGCATCCGAGAAGAATGGCGAGTCGGGTTCGGATACAAGTTCGACTATTGCCCCTGTCCCATCGAAAATCAAGAAAGAACGAAAGGCACCGAGGAAGCTCATCGAGGAAGAAAAAAGGGCCGTTGGGCGGATCGGTCGTGATATCTGGGAGACGTATATTTGGGCTTGTGGGAATGGGTGGTATTGGACTCCCTTCATTTTCGCCTTGATTGCTGCTTCGGTGAGCCCTGTGGCTGAGAATGGTTGGTTGAGGTGCGTCCTTCGGTGAAAGTGTCGCCTGAGTAACTGGACAAGATCATCAGATACTGGTCTGCAACGGCAGAAGAAAATGGATCTGAAAGCCCAACATTTTACATCACAGTTTACGCCATCATTACTGCTGTGGGGTTGGTGATCACTACCATTCGGTGGTTTGTGTTGTACCGAGGATCCATTCATGCTTCGGCTGTCCTCTACAAACGACTTTTGGAAGCGGTGTTATTTGCAAACATCCGGTTCCACGATACTGTTTCGAGAGGTCGGCTATTGAATCGATTCGGAAAAGACTTTGAAGGTGAGTGACATGTCGTGCTCTTAAAGGTGGTACTAAAACCATCCTAATATTTTTTCATAGGAATCGATAGTAGCTTATCGGACAACTTTGGCCGAAGTATCATGTATGCCTTATCTGCCGCCACCACTTTGGTCACTGTTAGCGTCGTTGGTGGTCCCCCCTTCATTATTGCGGCCTCAATTCTTGGTATCATTTATTGGAATGGTGCGTATCCCTACCCTCCTCTCCGAATTACAGTTCAATCAAACACGAATTTCAGTTGCTAAGGTATGTCATCGGGGCGGGCTTTCGAAGTTCATCGTAAAAACCCCCCTCCCTCCCAGGTTTATGGCCAAACTTCTCGAGATATGCGACGTCTGGGTTCGTACTGGTGCTGGAATTACTCTAGCTTAGCTGCTTATCCATTTACAGATTCAGTTTCACGTTCTCCTCTCTATTCCATTTATGGAGAGACCATTTCTGGTGTGACAATCATTAGAACTTTCGGTGCATCTTCTAAGTTCCTGCGGGATATGTTACGATGCGTTGACACCGTGAGTTTTTTTCTGTCCCAACGTACGTGGAATTAATAGGATGTAGAATTCGAACCCGTACTACTGGATGTGGGGAGGTAACCTATCTTGTCATCTGACGTACCGATACCGTACTCACATCATTGGCAGTCAATCGGTGGCTTTCCGTGCGATTCAATCTTGTTTCCGCCGCGATCGTAGGCGCTACTGGGTTGGTATGCCTAGTGACGCCTAGGATATCGGCATCATTCGCTGGCTTCGCTCTCGCGTTTGCTTCCACAATCACAAACGACCTGTTATTTATGGTAATCACCACCCTGAGCGGATCCATTGTCCAAATGCTAACCATCCGGTCAGGTCCGGCGATTTGTTGGTCTTGAGCAATCCATGGTTTGCCAAAATCGCCCTGGCCGCGAATCACAATTGACTCATTTTCCTCAGGTTGCACTAGAGCGTGTCAAAGAATATTCTGAACTGAAGCGGGAACCCCCAGAGTTCATTGAACCGAGGCCACCAGCTTCCTGGCCTTCTCATGGTGCTATCAAGTGTGAGGACCTGGTAATTAGGTATGCAGTAAGTCGTCTTCAAAATTCTTCTACCATACTTTGGTCTTGAGATGCCCCTCTAGCCCGATTTGCCAGATGTCTTGCACCACCTGAATTTCGAAATCAAACCGGGCGAAAAGGTCCGTCACCATTCATGACACCCAACAGTCGTAATCTCAATGGACTAGGTTGGCATACTCGGGCGTACTGGTTCTGGGAAGAGTACTCTTGCCCTTTCATTCTTCCGCTTCGTGGAGCCGACTGAAGGACGCTTAATCATTGATGGACTTGATACGAGCAAAATTGGGTTGACAGATCTCCGAAGCCGCTTAACTATCATTCCTCGTGGGTTACCTTGTGGTCAGATATTCTGAAGCATCCTCATTTGCTTTTTAGAGGATCCCACTGTTCTTAGCGGAACTCTTAGATCAACCCTTGACGTGTTCGGCGAATATGAGGACGCAGACATCGTGTGTACCCTAACAAGAAGCGTTCCTCTCTCACAACCAACCAATTCATCTTAGTACGAAGCGCTGCGTCGGGTTCATCTTATACCTTCAGCAGACACCCCGGTGGAAGCCACAGATACTGTCAACGCCAACATATTTCGGGATCTCGACTCCGTTGTATCAGAAGGTGGTGAGAATTTCTCAACGGGGTAAGTCCTCTGTCCTCCGTATATCCCACCCTCTCATGGTGGATCCAGGGAGAAGCAGCTCCTATGCATGGCAAGGGCCATTCTCAAGCGGACGAAAGTCCTGGTCATGGATGAGGTACGTCGTCTCAGTGGAGATTTATGGGGAAAAACGGAACGCTTTCTTTCGCAACCATAGGCAACTGCAAGGTACGGACACCCTCATCGCCAGGGCAAAACGTGACTGCTTATCACATTACAGTGTGGACTATGCGACCGACGAGCTTATTGGGAAAACGATCAGACAGTGAGGACATCCTCATCGAAGCCACAAATAATTCTGAACCTACTTTTGAAGGGAATTCGCAGAGAGCACTATCCTTACGATCGCACACAGACTGAGAACTGTGATTGATTATGATAGGGTATGTGCATTATTACTGTTGCTCCCTCGAAATGCTCACACCATTACCATAGGTCATGCTGCTAGAGGATGGCCGGATAGTAAGAGTTTGACAAGTGAGTGGGGTTTTCGAAACTAAAGGCCACCTTAGTCTAACGCCGAAAAGGCCATCTTCTCTACTCTCCGACGTCCACTCCAAGTTCTATGCGTTGTGCAAAGCAACAGGAAAAGACGAGTTCTCCATGCTCAAGAAAATGGCAGGCGTGTAGACCTTCGGTGCTCGGTGTCTAAAAGTCAACCCTAGTTTAATGCTTGCAATACTGTCCCACGATTATGTCTATATACGTGTTGGCTGTTTCCCCTACCCTTGCAAGTTCTTCCCAACACGTCAAATCGCTAGCAACGGACGAATGAGGAACCTTACTTGGAAACCGATACCAGCTTTCGAACTCAAGAATAGGTGCGTCCCTCAGCTCACACCAACTGTAGTGTTGAAGATTCGAGAACTCTTTTGAAGTATTTTTCAAAGTTACCACCCAGTATGAAACAATAGCAAGTACAAGGCGCTGAGCCTCAGGGACGGCACTAGGTAAAAAACGTGATGGCAACACACAAAAATCGCTACGACTTCTTAACCCTTTGAGACACTCCCACATCATCACTATAGATACCGAACTGCTTCAGACCATCCACGGGCGTCGAAGCTTCATATTGAATGGAGTCTTGCTTTCGGGGGAAAGTAATCCTGGCCCGGTATTATGGGCCCCAATCGTCCAGGCTTTGCCTGACAATATAAATGTCATGGTATAGCTCTACGAGCATGACGACCCTCCGCCTTTTCCTCCTTAATCGACGTGAGTATATTCTCCCATCGCGCCCCCGGTTGGTTTGCTAACAGGCAGAAAGGTTGACCGTTGTTCCTCTTTTTCCTCCTCTGCCGGCTCAGATGGCTCCAGTTCAAAACCCGCGAGGTAACCCCCAAGGAGCTGACGTTCTTCCTCATAATCTGAGACTTACCATAGAACGAAAGCCTGAGGCTGGCCCACAGACCACTTTTTTCAAACTCGACGCGCTCTTTCATTGGATCGATCGTCGACTCGGACGCTTATCTCCCTCCCTCCGTAACTACGGAGGTGCCAGCCACGAGGGCGGTGGCCCTCCGTGGATAGTTCGGAAAAGTGAAAACTCTTTCATGGATCTGTCTCCTCGCTTCGGGGACAACCGTGGTTGTTTTAGTTGCTTCATCATGGACAACGACCCCCGCGTTCGTTACGAAGGTCAATGGAATTTGGATAAATCCGGGAGCTTTACAACGAAGCACAGTTCGACAACCTCTGGGTCGAAGGCTTCGTTGACCTTCGATGGTGAGCGATCCATCACAAGCACTAGATATCATATTAAAATCGGACGCAGGAACGGGAATCACAGTTTTCGGAACAGTCCCTGCAAGCAGTTCCACAGTCAAACCTCCGACTGTTATCTATCGGGTTGATGCAGCTCAACCATTCACTACCACTCAACCGATCGCGGACAGAGATGTCTCTAATCAACCTTTATTTTCATACGCATTCGGCTCACAATGGGAAAAACATAAAATCGAGATTGAGGTCCTGGAAGCCCAAGCACCGTTTACCCTCGAAAAGTTCTTCATTTTTCCTGACAACACGACGCGATTAAACTCGGACAAAGACTCAGGTTCGGACGAGGATGAAAATAAAAACGATCCCAACCAGACACCACCAACAATGCCGAATTCAGCCACGAACAATACTGCGGACCTGTGGCCGAGCCTGAACACTTCTACTGATGCCTGCACTCAACGAACCACTCGCATACTCGCAGCTTTTCTAGGTGTCACTAGCTTTATTATGGTGGTCATGGCCGCTTTTCTAGTCTTGCAGTGTGTCCGCCAACGCCGACCACGCCCCTGGCGCAAGTCCTTTCTAAATCGCCCAGGTAAGTCCCGGGTTTGCAGGGACACTTTGAACCGATCCTTACCCTCTCTAGAAACACTATACACACACTTTACATCCACGGATACCATTTTGCGAAACACACCTCCAAGCGTGATTGGGTCCGCCAACTACTCACGAAGCGATGGTACACTCTCCACGCACAACCGAAACACCCTGGATCCTAATATCAGAGATTCAATGCGGGAGCTCCCTCCACTTCCCCCCAAAGCTATAGCCAGCCTTTCTTCTCGTGCTTTTTGATAAGAACACTAGCCCTGAAAGTGGCGAGCCACTTCGTAATTCATCATATAAACCCCTCTTGTGATATCCCTCTCTTCTCAAGTAATGGACTTGTTGCTGACCCTCCCCCATTGTAGCCATGTCTTGTATACTTTATCAGTCTCTTTGATTTTGTGAACTGGTTTTCTGTGATTACTGACGTTGACCCTGTATCTGTATAGGCTTGGTCGCAGTAGATTTAATATTTGATCAATGATTGGTTCGGTGTTGGACAAAACCTCATAGGTGATTCACGCGCTCAGGATTGAACGTAAAGATCGGGACGCGCATGGCCAGTTAGTCATTACAAAGGAACATTATTGTAGTCTCTATAAGGTATGATGGAAGCTAGGGCGCGGGGAGAAGGAAAGGGCAAACAACTTCATTAGTCCGGCTGTACGGACACTTGAACTGGGTACCAATCCATTCTCGAAATTTGTGCCTCCTGCGACACCTGCTTCGGCTGCTCACCGGAGGATCAAAGAGGGGTCCACATCCTCTTGTGGATAAATTTCAAAAGATCAGCATCACTCAGACCTTTCAGGGACTCGTTCCGGTCAACTCCCTAGAGAGCACCATAAGACCGTGCAGCAAGGAAATAGAAGGGATGGACGGACCTCACGCTGAGCTGCTCGGATGACGGCTCTGGCAATCTGGCCACTGATCTCACGAACTGCGGTAATGGAATCAGCACCATATTTCAAAGATAAAATCTCAACAAAGGCGCACTTCGTTCAATGCGTGGGTATAGAAGGCCAACGGCATGCTCCTCGTCAGTTAGGGAATCAGCGAGACCAAGAGAAGAGGCCTCGACCATGCTGTCTGTAACAGATGTGACGCGTCCCAGGATTGCGGCGAGGCCCAGACCTTTAGATGGGCACGTTAGTATATAAATCGACGTGATAACAGAGCACCGCATACCGGGGAAGATGTACATATTGTTTCCCTGCCCAGGGTAGAGGATAGTGTTTTGAAAAGGTTGTTCGGGGAACGGTGAACCGGATGCAAAAAGGACTTGGCCATTCGTGTGTTCTACAGCTTCGGTGAAAGAACACTCAGAGAGGCGAACGGGGTTCGAAAGTGGGAACATAATCGGGCGCGCATTGATATCCGCCATTGTCTGAATGACCTCCGGAGTAAATGCGCCCTGTAATCATACAACGGTGGGCGCACATGTGAGCTATTTCTGACCACCGCGGTGCTAGGAATCTATGACGAGGTCAATACTTACGGGTATGGTAGATAGACCAAGCAAGGCAGTTGGCTTCACGTAATTGATGATTTCAACAAGGTTCGTCATGGGGGGGCCATCGTAATCATCTCTTGAGAAGTCTATCGTAGACATCAGCCATCAATCTCGAAATCTGGGGTATGAATGGGGGAGGTAGAGAAGCATGGGGACTCACACTTCTTGTGTTCGGCGAGACGTCCACGGGCATTATATACAAGACCTTGTGAATCTACAAGCCAAATGCGCCTACGAGCTTCTTCGACAGACAGGCCCTGAAGGGTAAAGAAGCTCATCAGTTGCTGGGCCACCCCAACGCCCGCTGATCCAGCGCCGAAGAACAGGATGCGGTGGGAGGATAGGGACTGGCCCGATGCAGCAGATGCAAGCTTGGCTGCGTTCAGGAAGCCGCTGAGAACGACGGCTCCGGTACCCTGGATATCATCGTTAAACACTGGATATTTGTTTCGGTAGCGTTCGAGGTATTTGAAAGCATTGTCGGTAGAAAAGTCCTAAGGTAGTTGTGTGAGATCCGCAAAAGGGGGGGATAGGAGCAACGACGGGGTTACCTCGAATTGGATCATTAGTTTGGGGAACGCAATTGACATTTCATCCATGAACTCATCCATGAACTCTGTCATTTCTTGGTCTGAGACGCGTTTCTCGCGGAGACCGAGATACAATGGATCTTGCAAGTGCTTATCCGTATTAGTGCCAAGGTCGAGGCATATTGGGATTGTTGACTGGGGGCGGATTCTGCAAAGGAGTATAAATAACAGCTTGATGAAGAATGGAACACTTACCCGGCCCCAGCGACGTAGAGAGATAGCTTGCCGATAGAGATTGGCATACCGTTTACACCGAGGTCGCCCAAGCCGAGGATTCGGGACCCTGTCGATAACACTATCAATCTAATGGTTTCGGAACTGTCCAGTGTCAGGCTTACCATCAGTGACAACACTGATGCGCGCCTCATCTAGCCTTGGCCAATTGCCAATAACTGAGATTGAGAAGTTGAATACTCGGGGTGAACCTTGTCCTGAGATGAACGTAAGCACATACCTTCTCGGATTCTTCCTTTGTCTTTAATAGAAACAAACTACAACAGATATTAAGATGTGGTTCACGGACGCGATGGGTCATTACGAACCATGCCCTCGGGGCGTCTGTAAATATGAGAGTACTGCAAGCAGGCATCCCCCACAGTAGGTGTATAAATTATTGGCGTGAACTCGGCCATGTTTTGAAGGCAAAGCTTGTAAAACATATCTGGGTCCTGCTCTTTGAGAGCAGACAGGTATATGTACTTCTCGATGCCCTTGTCCTTTGATCTAAGTTGGGCAAGGCATCGTAGGGCGTGGACAGTATCGTCAAGCACAGGCGGCACGAGGCCATGCCTGGATTTTGGGGCTGCACAACGCGTCGGTAACCATTTACGAGGAGAGAATAATGAGGGCATACGTTGAGGTGCCAGCTTCAGTTTCTGGACTCCTTGAGACCAGTAAGGCGTGAGGACGACGGTCATGATTGTGTGAGGTGATTGAGAGCAAGACTAAGAGAAAATCCTGGAGTAAATTTTATAGGAGAGGCAAAAGTTTGGGGTCAGGGATACCCATTCATACACCTGTGTTAATTTATATAGTCCGCAACACGGCCAATCCATAACGGTTCCGTTCCGTTCTCGCCTGCCTCGTCGGTCCAGACCGTCAGTTGCACAACAACCCTGATCTCTTGATGTTGCACTGCTTTGAACATTAGGGTGTCGAACGTCTCAACAAATCATGCACGGCCAGCAAATAAGAAAATAAATTTACAACAAGTTGAATCTACCTATAAATGAGCGACTATTGCATACTCTAGTTGTCAAGGAGATCCCCTGGCAGACACGAAGATTTCAGTGATGTGCAAGGCAGTGCGGGTGCTATTCTTGACAAGTCGTACGAGGATCAAACACGTTGAATTTAGAACGAGGCCGATGATGTGAACAAGTGGTGCAGGTCCCACTCCTCCAACAGGGTTCAGGAACCTCGTCAGCAGTCGCGTTACGTGTTCCCCTCGTACCACCCCAGGGCGCAAGTGGACCCTAGCTGAAGCGTTGAGTGGGGTGGGGATGGTAACGACAGTCCACGATCACTGTGCATCTCATACCAGGACACAATCATGGTTATTGTTGTCAAAGAATGCGAATGATACCCTGAATCCAATGTCCCTGGGTCACCCGTCCCATCACATCTCACTTGAGTTGCCAGAAGTCAACAAGGACGTTGATAACTAAGGCCTAAAGAGCACCTCAATTCCACCACACCACTGCCCCATCATACCTGGTCTGCTTTCACTCACCTAGTAGCACACTTTTCTGCAAAAGCTCGCTAGGTTCTGTGCGCCTCCAAGTAAACCTGGGTTTCACTAATGTCACCCATAAATCCAAACAAAGGCACGCATCGTCAATCTGCCACTGTAGTGCTTGCGCGAGAAAGTTGACCCCGAGACTAGTCGAGAGGATAATTTTAAAGTTTAAGAGGACCTTCAGACGAGTTTACGGATGGCTTTGGTTTGAGGGCTAAAATTGTCCAGGAGACCAATCCCGGGCTATTACACTGAGGAAACAATAATAGCCCAAAGTTGGGTCAATATTCATTATCTAATGGCCGTTCACTGATTGGATAGACTAGTCCTAGCCAGGCCTAGTCAGGATTGGCGTTCATTTAAGCCTGCCTCGTGCCCCCCTCATTCCAAAGCTCAGCACTACCAAAGCGATTGGGGATCTCCAACAGCAATTCGTACTAGGTGCCAACAATTCGATAGAGGCCATAAATTAACCATAGCCGAACCCACTCGCCTTGGCCGATCTGCAGGTCGCTCTCAAATCAGGCTTGCAAGGGCTGTGCCTGTCAACACGTCCAGGTGGATCAGGATCAGAACGAGTCAAAAACTTGCGACGGAGGGATTGGGACGTTTAAGAATAATCGCACTGCTTGCTAGGCATATAAAGGCGAACTATCCGCATCGTAGACGTTTACGATACCGTCGGCACAATTGGGGCCCTGATAAGGTGGGTCAAACACAGCGCCAGACACAGCGCCACGGCCTTGTGCACGGCGTCTGCATTTCGGCTTTATCCATGCACAAACTGAGGCTCGGAAGGCAATAAAGGTGAGTCTATCCCCCTCTAGTCGGCCTCCTATGTTGCTCATGACCCGCTCTTCCAGTACTTTTTGGCGGAGTGTGACACAAGTCTCTTCGCCCTCCTTTAGGCAGTACAAGGTTGCAATTCATTAAAACCTGTGAGGCGGAAAATTGGCTCATGCGCCGCAGGATCCTGGGACAATTCGATCAGAAACCACCTCCAAATCGATCAGCCTTGAACTTGCAAAATTTTTGGAAGGTGTATTAGGTTGTAGCTAAGCCCTGTATCCCATTCAGAGACTCCGTTCAGTTTTCAAACGACTCAAACGACTCTTTCCTTTCAGGGAGCTGTAGGAACGTCCGGCCCTCTCCGGCCCGCCCCTGACTTAACCCTCATCCCCGTTTACCACGTCTCAGCATTGGTTCCGTTCCATTTGGTCCTTGTGAAGGCCATTGGGAATTCCCGATATGCGAAGCATGGCTCATCATCACCGCGTACATCATCGATCTGCACCTATCTGGCTCTTTCCTCCTTTGCAGCTCGGTCCCCGGGCGCGGTTTGCCGGCTTGCTTGCTTTGTTTTCTCCATCCAAACTTCTTCAGGCTTCCAGGTTCTCTAGATGATGTAGGGTGGGAAGGACTGTAGTTTACCTAGAGGCGCCATATCTGCGAGTATGCGCCGGCACCGCTGCACAAGAGGCCAGGCTTCCTTTTCGAACAGGGACCATTACTGAATGCGTGACCTCTCCAACCCCTTCCTAAGTTCACGCGGGTGTTTTCTCCCATATTACAAAACGGTCTTTGATCTCCTCGTTTGACGGGCTGTTCTTGCGACTGTGAGAGTCCCCTGATAATTTCATTCAGCACTCTTTCTATGCGACTTGGAGTTCTGTTTTGTGTGGCTCAACTTGGCCTCTGCGCTCCAGAATTTGCAGCGTGATGACGGGGATACAACCCAGAGGTTGCCTCCCTATGGCTGACAGTACCACACGACGGTACTCCCTTTTCCTTGTTGACGATTCCTCACATAGCCCAGTACACTTGTGCACTCTTTTTTCCGCACATGGACGCAATACTCCGCGGTAGATTGCCTGTATCATCCAAATCTTATGATATGCGGCGCCTCCGCCACAACTCTTGTGAGAACCCGTCCTTCATCGCATCAAAAGGCCTTGTAGCTCCCATCGCCGCCGTTCACATAGAGATCTTCGCGCCCATAGGATCATTTATCTTCCTTCTGTACGCGTTACGTCCCGGTGTCCTGCAGCAGGGCCTAGCACGGGATCCCGATTGGGAGCCTCGTGCTTGTACCCCCTTACCTGAAGCTTTCGTAGACCCCTCGCGTTAGCTCTGGTTGTCCGGATACTCAAAGCCGCATTTTATGGCCACCATTCTACTACATGCGGCCTCACTCGACCCACGCAGTCACCCAGGCCAAGTGCTTGGCCTATGCTTCGGCCCCCAGATTCTTGTGCGTGACTTTGGGCCCTTCGGTCCGATATCCCTAATGATAGACCATTGCTGCCATTGCCAACCCAAAGCTGGTTCTTTGGTCCATATAGATCATCGCCAAACCGCACCTGGAAAGTACACACCACAACATTGGTTGTTCCCCGGAAAAAATATACGCAGCGCCACATTGAACCGGTAGATGGACCAATATGTCCCATGTCCACCAGGCGGTTTTCGTATCATTTCGATTGTGGAGCTGAACCATTGTAGCAGAAGATTGCTCCAACAATCCCTCACCTCGCGCGCTACATCAGGTTACTTATTGACACCATCCTCCACTTTCATACCCGGGATCTCATGGAGTATAATTATGAGACGGGCATGAAAATAAGTTCGAAATTTTTGATATGGGCAATGTTCTCTAAATGCAAGAGGCTGTGATGCCCGTAGCTGACGGACCTTGTGCTCCCCCCACATCTCCGTTAATACGTGCAGATACCCGCCCCAAACCACTCACATTTAATTCAAAGCAAGCCGGATCAGCCCGTCCCAGCAACTTTTTTTAGATCAGTCTTGAAGAATACATCGTGCCTTGTTTAACTGATCTTGATGCTAGTCGTCTCTAGTCTAAGTAGAGCTATAGAGTGAGGCGATGCGCCGTCCACGTACGGCAACGGGCAACAAACCCAGGACCACCATGGACCATTGGAATGGTGCGCCGAAACCCACTTGTCGCGTCACTGTGTGAGACGTAAGGCATTGTATCCAAGAATGAGGTAAGGGATAAAACGCAGCGGGCGCCATCGAATGTAGGCGATCGGAGTCCAACAACTTGTGAGAGTCTCCGTGAAAGTGTGTTCTCAAATTCCGGATGGACGTACTTCGTGAATCGTGATGGATGATGTCCAGCTCATTATCCGATTGATTTCCATGTTTTTCTGTATTAGTAAAGGCTACATTGAGTCGTATCAGCTTTTGCACTTGGTTCTGAACGACGGGAACCCTCTTTTTAGCGAGAGCCGGCTCTAAGCCAACCGACGCCAATTCGGAGATCCCCAGGCTTCAACCAAGTTTGTAGAGGAGATGCACCGTCAAAAACAGCTGGCGCAACGGTAGGTGTCATTGTTTATGCGGAGGAAATAGTTCCCGAAATTCACGTCGACACTGTCAGCGATTCAATATATATTTACCCAAGTTTTGCTTTGTACATCCTGAGGCGACTGACGGTTCCTATTTTGGGTATTCGTAGATGGGGCTGGGTGGTGTGCCTCGGCAGATAACCCAGCTCAGGCTGCATAGCGGTTGTCAGACCATGCAGTAGATTACAAGTAATAGATTCCTTGCTAGAAACAGGGCACCGACAAGTTGTCGAAATTGCCCTGTTGCAATTCCGCTGGCAGGTGTCAGCCGGGAGATATAGAAAGACAGGTGAAACACATGTTGTGTGTTAAGCAATATGCCCAAAAAATACTGGTATTGCCATGGTTTTAACACTTGTGGCAGTATCACGAAGTGGCATCGATGTTACGGGAATAATACTACCTTTCTAGTCTTGGTCACATTCATTTATTCGGGATCTCCTACTCTAGCGCGCAGTACTTAGGCCGATGTATTGGTCCTATTGAATGTGTTGGTATCGCAGATGCGGCATAAGGAGAGCTCACAAGGGGACACAAGAGTAAGGATCCGCCACTCCAGCGAGATTGGATAAGTTGCAAAAGGAGTGCCTATATTCCAGGGTTTCAGCTTGAAAGGAAAACGTCCCAATGTAGGAGGTGAACGATCCCTTGTTTTTTTTTCCTTTCAGGCTAGTGCCCCATCAAAGGTATCTTCGCTGCAGCTTCCTTTCGAATGGAAGTTTTTCCGCCCATCCGACAATGTAATGGATAGCGAAAACAGAGCAATGCCGCGAGCGTACCTGAAATACGCATACTTACTAAACTTAACTTGGTCAATTATTCCTGAGGCCTGAGGCCTGAGGCCTGACTATCCTCAATATCAATTGTGACGGTAAGCCAATCCTGAAAACTGTGTTGTGTCGACAACCCTTAGCTCCGTGCCGCCTTCCGTGCTCCATTGCAAATGCGATGAACCAAACCTAGTCTCCATTTCTAAGTGCTGGGTTTCCATTGTAAAATAGAACACTCCATTAGACATGTCGAGGACAGAATTCTATCCCCTACTTCGGCCCCTTCGGTCCGTGATACGCCTGCAGCCGCATGCCAGGTCCCCGCCTCCGTCTGGCCTTCTACGCGATTGTCTGCTTGTTCGAGTGAATTCTTTGCCTCTTCCAAAGAAAAAAAATCACGTAAGTGTTGTTTCTTCTCGCGCGTCACGGACAAGAAGCCGGTCTAGTAATTCCTTCTTCAGCTTTGACTTTAGCTCGCGACGGCAGTCCAACCCGGCTAGCGATGATTGTCCCGTTCCAAACTTTAGGTCTTGTCGCCCCACGCTCTCTTCAGTTGTCGGATGAATGTCTATCTCTATCCCTGTGGCCATGTGGGGCGACTCAAGTTCAGCGCACTCCATATCAGTTCAATTAAGGTCGGTCTAACTGCTCTCCCTTCCCTCGGTGATTTGCGTCGAGAAGGATTGTAACCGGAAATTCGCGACTCACGACCCCGTATACCTCCAGTGAAGAGAAGGAGAAACGCTTTTCTCAAGTTCCCAAGGTACTTGTTACGGTAAGGTTCAAATGGATTGGTCGAGCCCTGTGGGGTAGAGGGAACGCTAGGGAACCTGTCCATACCCTTGAGGGCGGAGCAACAGACCTCCCACTTACCAGCCTAGCCAGGGTGACATGGTTCGTCGATCTTGCGTAACAAGCGGAACCCACCCTAAGTCAAAGGGGACATCCGCGTGCAAGAAACATGGGGCCGCAAGACCAATCGCTTTACTGCTATATCGCCGGCTCTAGAGAGGTATCTTTAGACACACCGGCCACCTGCCACTGAACAAAGAAGTAGTTAGAAAGATCTGACATCGGGCACATCTTCTGGAAGCCGTGTAAGGCGGGAGATGCCCAGAATCCGATCCTTTTTCTTGGAGGAACTCGAGTTCACATGGGTATCGAGGGACGCTGGACGTCCTTATGATTTCTTTAGTCCCAGGCAGTGTTTTTGGCCAAAGAGGTTCCTAGTTAAGTGTATCTACAGAAGCACCGTCGGATATGTTCCAATTTTTCACTCCCATATATCACCCTTGCCGTTACCAAAATGCTGCGCCGAAATCTCCTGCATGTTTGAATATCTACCCCACTCCTTATTCACAGATACTGTATCTCTGCTACTTTTAACATATCATGACTGTCTTCAATTGTACACCACGTAGTGCTATCACCAAAGTGCATGACGACATACTCCCACCGCCTGTATACGTGCATACCCTTAAATTTCACAATCACCGACCCATCCAGCCCTGCGTGTATAAGGAAGAGGAAGGGTATCAGTAATTCATATGGAAAATGATTAATGAGGAGCGACCGCAGTCATGATCGGAATGGGAACAAGTAACTCAGCGAACGACAAGAGACACGTCCTTGCGCGATTGAATACTCAGTAGTGCATGGACGATTGTTCGCAAGTTGGGGTATTCCAGGACGCTTGGCCCCAGACGTCAAGCCCGCGCGCAAGGACATGGGCTGATCGTCAGTGTAACGAGTGAGTCATGTATCTGTGCTGGCGTGAAGCCTGAAGCCGTGTGATATTAGAGTGGTGCACAAACTGTCACCGTTACACTGTTCCGCTCCTGGCTAACCATATTGCTTTTCGAGGTATCGACAGTGATCAAAAAAGCAGCAGGCTGCAACACGCTCAGGTGTAACCCACTGAATACGCCGTAGCCGTCACCATCCAGGGTCAGGACGAACGTGTTCAGGTAGAGGCAGAAAGAGGGAGAACAAGGGGAGCTGGTAAGAACCGCCGATATGGGGTGCGTGCTGGGCTGCAAGCTAATGCGTGCACGCAGTGAACATCCGGCAAGAAAGGAATGCTTGCACAACAAGCGTGGCAGCATTCAGAAGACCAAGGCAAACAACGTCATGCCTTTCGTCTGCATCTGGAGGACAAAATAGACGAACCGAAATGAAGGTGTAGAGAAGAGAATATGAATGACGGGAAATGATGCTCACCCCATCGACGACCAACAACTCACCGCAGACGTATTGACTTGCGCGACTCGCAAGAAATACGATGGGACCCGCGAAATCTTTTGGGTCTCCCCATCGCCGGGCAGGTATTCGTTCAGAAATTTGTCGCAACCTCACAGGGTCTTGCAACAATTTCTCATTCCTGCAGGAAAAGGGTGTTCGTCAGTTCTAAGTTGGGGGGGTTTATCTCCTGAACGGGGGTAGCACGAAACGAAACGAAGCGAAACGGATGGGGACATCATGCCTAATTGTGTGTCACTTCGCCAAAGCAGCCCAGGGAGGACCCGCAAAATAGACATATCACGCCCAAAAAAAAAGAAATAGGGGGTGGGCAGAGTCCCTGTATCAGCCAAGAACAGTGGCAGCAGCCCAAATGCCATTAATAATTAACTACAGTGAAACGCCTCGTTTTACGGGGCTGTTCTCCGGCAGCGCATAAAGACCATAAGCAGCCTCCAATAATATCTTGGGAACTGCTGTATATGGGGTCGCTGATAAAAGAGGGGAAAGACAGTGACAGTGACAGCATTACTGCATGGTAAATCGGTTGCCACACGAGCAAAACAAAACAGGCCTGGGGCCAGAAAGGGTTCCAAACCGTAAAGATAGGCGTTCGCGGACTCTGAACACTGACAAAAATCGGAAGGCTGACGTTACCATATCCACAGGTGATAACAGGCGAAGAGAAGACCGCAAAAATATTTAAAAAATGTGAAAACGAACAAGGCGGAAGTGATACAGCTTGAAGAAGCAAGAAGTCGGTTTGTACTTACATATCAGTTGCGATGTATCCAGGGCAAATACCATTAACCTGAACGTTGTGTTGACTCCATTCGTTAGCAAGTGACTTGGTGATTTGCCCGAGTGCGCCTTTAGCAGCGGCATATGCCGGGACAGTAAGACCTCCCTGGAAGGTAAGAAGAGAGCACATATTGATGATCTTGCCGCGTCGAAGGGGCACCATGTGCTGACCGGCAGCCTGAGCTAGGATCCAGCACACCTTAAGGTTAATATTGATAACCTGCAGGTGTATAATACGATCAGCTGGAGATGAAGTTGAGGAAGGGCTAGAATTCTTACATCATCCCAATCGGATTCCGGAAATGCGACAGCAGGATGACGGCGTTGAATGCCTGCACAGTTGACCAGGACATGTATGTTGCCGTGCATCACCTCGAGAGCGCGAGGAAAGAGGCTGCGAACCTGCTCGAGATCCCCAAGGTCGCAGTGAATGATGGTGGCGGATCCCCTGCGAGATTGAATCTTGTCACGAGTATCCGTGTTCTCAAGGACATCTGCCGCTGGAGTGCGTTGAACGAGGCAAATGTTTGCGCCTGCTTCTGCGAGGGCAAGGGCACAAGCAGCACCAATTCCCCGTGTTGCACCTGTTATGAGTACATTGTTACCATGAAGGTCAAAAAGAGCGGGAGCTGGGAGGTCTGGGGTCGGATCCATAATTCATCGGAATACAGAACAAGTGGATAAGTACGAGAATATCACAGGGTCGGTCCGGACAGAATCTATGAAATACCAAAGGGGTGTGTGAGAAACAAACTGAGATCCAGTCGTCTAGTTTCCGATTCAAGACGACAGATTTCGATTTGCGTGACATGAAATATGTGTGACGAGATGAGATCTGGGACAGGGACGGGGCAGTCGGACCGGCGACATCTTAAGTCGATAATTGACGATTTTGCAGAAATCTATATAAATCCCCTTCTAGTCCTCCTCGTCAAGACATATTCCTCCTTCCTCAACATGTCCGCCACTTCTTTCCGCAAACACCAAGCTGCTGTCCTCCACGCCGCAAAAGACCTCCGTATCGAGGAGCGCTCCATTTTCCCCCCTAACTCGAATCACGTTCAGGTCGAGATTGCCTCCACTGGCCTTTGTGGTAGTGATCGTATGTGTGGCCGCTTGGATATCCAATGCTTCTCTGACCGTTAATATAGTACATTATTATACACACGGTCGCAACGGTGACTTTGCCGTTCGCCAACCAGCTGGTTCTCGGTCATGAATCTGCAGGTACTGTGACTGCTGTGGGTGCAGGCGTTACCAGCTTCGTTATCGGTCAACGCGTCGCTATCGAGGCTGGTATCATGTGCCGGGAATGTGGCTTCTGTAAGAGTGGCCGCTATAACCTCTGCAAGTCGATGCGCTTTTGTAGCAGCGCAGCTGCATTTCCCCATGTCGACGGCACCCTCCAAACCCGCATGAACCACCCCGCCCACGTCCTACACCCGTATGTTTTATCCAATCTTGTTTACTACCCGATCTTAATTAAGCATACTGTGCTGTCACAGTCTACCTGACAACTGCAGTTTCGAGAAGGCCGCCCTTGCGGAACCCCTGTCAGTCCTTGTCCACGCATCGCGGCGGGCCGGTCTTGCGCCCGGACAGTCTGTCCTCGTCCTTGGCACGGGCGCCATCGGTATCCTTGCGTGTGCCCTTGCAAAATCCATGGGAGTCTGCCGTATCGCAGCTATCGACATTAACTGAGTCTCGCCTCGAATTCGCCAAGAAGCATGGCTTCGCCGACCAGGTCTTCTGCTTCCCCCCTGCAGACAAGCCCAAAAACGCAGAAGAACAACTCCGGAGAGCAAAAGACAACGCATCCCTCGCGCTGACCGCCTTTGGCAAGGAAGACGGCTTCGACGTTGTTTTTGAATGTTCCGGGGCTGAGCCTTGCATTCAAATGTCGGTCCATGTGAGTATCTCCGACCCGGTCGTCCTTCTCATCCTTCTCTTTGTCGTATCATCTTTTCGTTCCGTTTCTAACTTTTGGCTCTACTACTTTTGAAATTCGATCTAACAATGTTTTACAGGCTGCTATGACGGGTGGGAAGGTCATGCTTATCGGTATGGGTACAAGAAGTGCAATGATGCCTTTATCTGCGGCGGCCCTCCGTGAGGTTGATATTCATGGTTCCTTCCGTTACGCCAACACCTATCCCACTGCTCTGGCGCTTCTGAGCTCTGGTAGGTTAGAAAATGTGGAGAAGCTCGTGACGCATCGATTCGCTTTGAAGGACACGAAGAAGGCCTTCGAGACACTAGAAAATGGAATCGACGAGGAGGGACGGGTAGTCCTGAAGATTATGGTTGGAAACTGTTACGCCTCATGAGGACTTGATTTTCTCCGCGTAGTTTTCTTTGCCGCCATTTTTAGCTGTGGTTTCCCTCCGCCAGTCCTCCCGTCTCAACTCTGCATCACTTCCCCCGCTCCTTGCTTCCTCCTCCCCGCCTGTCGCGAAACCCGTTATCCCTCATCTGGGCGTAGGCAAACTACCAGCTTACACCAACTTCTCGCTCACCTCGCATTCATGACCTATATTTATCGAACTTTGGACAGTTATATATACTCCAACGGACGCACACTCATACTACGCCCTTCTCTGCTTTAGCAGTCGTTGCTTACAGTTGCCCAATTGTGTATTTCTACCGCAAATTTCCCGCTCTTTTTCGCAATATCATACAACACCTTTTCATGGATTAGATCCAATATGTGTGCATGCAACCTTTTAAGCCGCTCATTCGGTCGTTGTCATGTCTTCAAAAATGTTCTCTCCAGAAAACTGAAGTACGTAAATCTTGCCCTTCTCAATTTCCAGCGAATTATATGGTAAACCCAATGCGCCTCTGGCAGCGTGATATCGTCCTGCTCACAGGAATGGTGGATCCTGGTTTGATCTTAAGAACAACTGCATCCCACGCCACACTTCAACCACATTCGGCAGGTAATAAATGCAGAACACCTCCGGCCGGTAGATATAGACTCTCATAATTTGTTTTATCCCTCGCTTCGTGCTGGCATTCCTTCCTAGGTTGGCGCGTTCTACTTAGGGTGTCACATTCCCCTGGGCAAGTGTGACATCAAGAGCAAATTGCGCTGCGTGTTCAAGGCCACCGATAAAACTTACCAAAAATAAACCTAGAGATTACCCATGAAACTAGCGAAACCACGGAATACAACAAAGTGGTAATTGGGGGAGAGAGAAATAGGGAATAATGATTCGGGAAAAATGCTAACTTGGGGCGTCAGAGTGCCGCATGAACAAAACCCCCAACACCCTCCCATTCCGGATCCCTCCCGAGGCACCTGGTTCCAAGCTTCCAAATCCATCATAAGTAACCGAGGGCGGTGCCATGCGTGATATGTGAATGATATCCGGATCTAAAGGCGTTCACTTTCAGGCCGGTCACCTTGCGCTTGGATGACATTCTCGGAAGGCCACCTGACGAAATTTCACGATGTTTACGCACCATCAGACGAGGTGATAAGAGGTGATATGCCTGGAGGGTTTTGGAAAAGTATCAAAAGTCATAACTCGGTACCCCGACGAACTTGATGTGCGCCATACAAGTGGCTACGACTAGTCAATGAGAGGTTTATCATCGTCGCAAGACAACCATTAGAGTCAAATCTCAATGACGATTGCCTAGCCAACTTGCAGCAATCATGAGGTACCCGCGCTCGGCCGTCGTGGCCCCTTTGGGGATCAATATCCTTAGAAGGCCGGAGCTCAATGACGAAAGGAAAACGAGGCACATCCTGGCACACCGTGACAATCTGCAGTTGAGAGCGCTTGGAGGAAACCACATTCACCAAACCCGTTGCCGTCCGCCGGGCCGCCCAAGGACTGGCGACCCTTTCGTGACATAATGTCCCGGAATCGGCTCGAGGTTTTGGTAAGAAAGAAATACATATGTTACACGGAATTTCTTTTGTCTTGCCTTGTCGTGCTTAATAAGGGGCTGTCTCAAAAAAAATTGGTGCTATCCCATAAGCGGTACAAGAACTCTGCTTTGCTGTTGAGTTGGGGTCGCTGTTTGGCCAAAGAGTAATTGCGCCAAAACGTATGCTTGTTCCCAACTTGTTCCTCTTACCGATGGATTGGGAATTAACCCATGTGTGGCGCAATTAGGGTTTATGTATCTTTTAACGTCTTTACTGGCTAACCCTTCATGTTCAATGGCACTTCAAATATTGCCCAAAGAAGGAACCTCAAGCTCAAATTGAAACTAGCCCCAGATTTGAATATATCCAATTTTGTCAGAAATGTTACTAAAGCTGTAGAACTGATCAAATTAGGGGGTCAACAGGCTCATCACGGTCAAATTCTTTTCACGAATGTCATAGGCCGATAAGCTCTCCCCTGGAATTCAACAAAAATCCGAAGCGACAGCCAAACTAACCATTCTTTTTGATCCCTGCATTCTCAGTGATTCACACTACTATTCCTACCAGGATGCCATGTAGTATTCAGAAGGGACGATGGCCCCCACTTCAATCTCACGACAGCACGACCTTGATTTAACATGTCCTAAACCGGTATCTGTATTCGTATTACCGGCGCTTCACGCTTGTTGTTATTCTTAATCACATCACCGGGAATTCTTCTTCAAAAATAATTACCCACTGCGACGTGGAGTAGATAGAGCTAATGGTTATTCCGACTGCTTGTGGATAACGGTTCGGAATTGCAGCCCGTCAGGTGTCAACATGAAATGCACATGACTAGAAGAAAACGCGGGGTCAAGACAAAAAGATCCGACAGAAACTGGATGACGAGTATTGCCTAGTCCTCTCCAGTGATTTTTCAGGTCAGTCAGCCGGTGATACGGCATTCCGTGTTCTACTATCGAAATCGCTTGACTAAACTGGCCATACATAATGATATGATCGTTTGCATCCATGCCTTCCAGTTCCCGGTTTCTTCTTCCTGACCTCCAAAGTTTTCACCACCGCCGCCGGCGTAGGACTCACGACGCCTCCGGTTACGTCCCAAAAACTCTCGCCCGAAGAACTTCAATTCACCCTGCGCTAAGCCACGGCTTGGGTTCGCGGCAAATTATGCCATGTCGTTTGATATTCCCAAATCACATCACGTTTAAATGTATGCGTGAGCGCTAGAAAGGTATTTGGGCGGCGTTATAGCATAACAGGGAATAACGTCTCACCCGCGAACCTTTCTTGCATGTTCAGAACGCACATCAGAGCTTAACGCCATCAAGGCAAACAGCGAAAAAGATCACAAGTTTTTTTTTAAGAACACCCTGCCTCAGATTCCTCCGAACTTCATGAAATCTAACCAAGCATGCCCACGGTTGTCTTAGCATAGGCTTCTTACGTATTGGACCAGATCGAAAGCGATATAACATAAAAATACCTAGCCGCTTCTTTTTCCCTGGTCTCAGCACGAACAGAATTAACTTGGCAAGAGGGATGGACCGGCAAGAAAATCCGTATTCAACCGCAAATGTTAGCACATGAACCCTACCGCCCTCCGGGCCTAACTGCGAAATAAGAGCCCCAAAAAGTGTCCACGGTTATCCCACACCCAACGGCTTTCTTCGAATCATTTGGTCACATTTTGTATATGTTCCTAATCGCCATTCCTTGGCGCAAGGGGGTGGAGATGTTTCGGACCGAAATTGAGCTTTGGATGGGAAAGCGCGACTTTTGGAGAATATACTTATCCTGCCAGGAGAGTGCCACAGAGAAGGTCGCAACCCGTTTGAGAGGGGAAACACAAGAACCGTGGGTCCTTCCTACCGTTGACCTCGGTCTGTGGCGGCTCTTGCCCAGTCCGACCCCGGTAATCTAAACCCTTGTGAACGGCTTTAATCCGTGTTGTAGTGAGGAGGCAAGTCAAATGAAGAGGGGGGAAGAAAAATACAAGGCGTGCCATCGGTGCCGTAGTCCGGTTCGATTTTCTTTTTCGCGACACATGGGTTTAAGGTTTCGCTGCTTCGGGCATGAGAGCTTGGAACTTGAGGAAACGAAAGAGGCCCGACCATCACGAGGGAGCCAAAGCGAGGTGCTCTACCTGTGGGATTGCATGGATCTGATTTTTCTGATCTGCGAGAACAGAAGCGAGAATGTCGTCTTAACAGATTTGAATGTGGGCAAACTCTTCTGAAATGTGTGGAATTCGCTTTTGTTCCCTGGGTGCCGGAAAGGTCGTGGTGAAGAAAACACTCAACGGTCAACTAAAAGCCGTGGGAATCGCACCGTATCGTGACCGACTTCTCACAGAACTTGAGCTCTTATCGCGATCCATGGCATTGTGTCTACGTCAACAAAATGGAAAAGACCTATCTCAAGTTCATCGCAGCGCCAATGGTCGGACAGTCGGATTTACCTTTCCGCATTCTTACACGCAAACATGGCGCTACACTCGCATATACGCAGATGTTGGTCCCAGACAGGTTGCTCAACGAGCAAGAATATTTTGAGCACCAGCTTAAAGATCTGTCAGTCTCTGCGTCGGGGCCCGAAGAACCAGTAGTTGTCCAACTATGTGGAAATGACCATGAAAGTATTGTCCAGGCTGGGAGAAAGTTACAGGGTTACTGCCAAGGAATAGGTAGCTTTAATTGTTCATGGATCCTTTAGTGAAGTGCACAATCACGAACAGATTTGAATCTCGGCTGTCCCCAAGAACACGCAAGAGACGGTCACTTTGGTGCCTATTTGCTAGGCCGAAGTGATTGGCCCTTGGTAGAATCTATTGGTGCGAAACCTCATTGGGTGTGACAGAGCCGACTAATGCCTCGCCAAAACGCATAGTTTCCTCTATGGTCAGATCCTTCATGGTCCCTACCTCCGCGAAAATGCGCCTCTGTCAACCCATTCCCAAGACACTGGATCTTGCTCGGCGATTAGAGGGATGTGGCAGTTGCGTGGCTCACTCTTCATGCACGCACCGTATCTGCTCGAAGGCGTCGACAAGGGGCCGCGGATCTCAACGAAGTTAAGCGACTGAAAGATGGTCTTTCTATCCCGGTCATCAGTAACGGAAATGTTCGTCACTACGCCGACCTATGGGATAATCTGGCCTTTACTGGAGCCGATGGGCTTATGGTTGGTGAAACGTTGCTGGGAAACCCGTGGTATGTGTATTCTTTCGCCGCTCAACGCACTGTTTTCTAGACAACGCGTGCAGCATGTTTACAGAAACACTACCCGATCCAGTCGATATATCCTTGGAATATCTCTCCTTGTGTAACCAGTACCCCGGGACGGCGTCCCTTAAAACACAACAGACCCACATACGACATTTCATCGAGTTCCAATGGTAGAGTATTCAAAAAACTTCAACAGGTTTCCTTCACGTCACCCTTACCAACAATCCTTTCTAGTGGTAGAAGGCCTTGGTTCCCCAAGTTCAAAGTCGCTTTGTCAGCCACTACGTCGATGGAAGAATTGGAACACCTTCTTTGCTCCAAAGTCGAACGCTGGCGTGGACGTAAACCTAGATGTCTGTCAGGGCTCAGGGAAACAGAAGACGAAGACGGTGATGATGGTCAAATCAACGACTCGGATCCTTTGGAAGAAAGCTTAGAATTATCCATGTTTGAATAGAATTGGCCTACTTCTTTTCCAATGACCGCCTATATCACCTTGGGTATGGTTCATGTCCGAGGGGTTCGGACCGGCAATCCTTACAGTAGGATACGATACAACGTGGGACTGACAAACCATAAAGTGACCATGCACAGGTGCAACCGTAGGCGATCTTTGTTCGTTACGTTCGAGGTACGAAGCTAGCATTGTTATGGGAGCTTCCCAGGTTTACCCGTAGCGCTGTTGCGGCAACTGTGCCAAGCCAATACCAATATTCTTAGTCGATCACCATCTAGGTCACAAACTGCCATTCCAAGCTACAAACTGCCATTTCCCCCGAACCTCGCTCTTCGTGCTTCCTGTCTCATATGCAGGGATGCAGGCCAGAAGTCCAATACTGCCGGCATCAGTGCATCCTTCTTTATGTGTTGGGAGTTCTTTCATGTCTTTCAGCGCACTGATGTCATCTTACCAGGGATGTTGAGTGAAGGTCGTAGTTGTGTCGACCTTCAACGTTCAAACGCCATTTGCAAGACACGCCACAGCTACATGGCCACCCTGACCTATTCAATTACTTCTTCGCGCGTTGGTCATCAATCCCCTTTTGTGGGTTCAGATGTTACTCTGCGGAAGTTTGCTTGAGAGCGACTGAAGTCATCGAGAGTTCCCACTAGCCTTAATTGGGCACCTAAATCGTTCCTTGGCTGAGGTAAAGGGTCGCTATTGATGGTGATGGGAAAACAGGGTGTCCCAGACCCATCCCGACACGGAACCGTTGTTGCAACTCGGCAAGTGTATCCGCCATAATGGTGGTTATCGAACATTTTCAGGACTCGTGGGTGTCATCTGATTGCCGCCATGTCCGCACCAACATATGGTACATATGAATTTCAGGGACGAATGAGGTGTTGTAGCGCGTGTTATTCCTGAAAAGCGTAGGCGGTCTGGAGAGTTATGGCATTTTCTATGAAGAGATATTTTCCTGACAGTTCCAATACTCAAGGCTCGTAGTAATCTCGGTGAGAATCAGGAAGTACAGTAAAAATACTGGTTTCCCAAGCAATAGAAAACTTGTTACGGAAAATTGATCCGCACAGAGTGCACGAGGTTACTTAGGAGAGAAACAACGGGGAGGTTCGCAGTCCCTCCGGGAGTTCAATTCTGACAGTGGATAATTAATTATGTGCCAGAAGACCAGAGCAACTGAGTACAATGATACTATGATGTGCTGGACGATATGGAAGAAACAATATCAAATCATGTGTTGGGTAGTTTGTACGGGTTCTAGAAAAAAATTGTTGTCCAAATGTTATGCATACCATTTCAATGCCTTGAGATTTGCTGATGGCTCCGGTAGGTGCGGCACTGGAAAATTCGGGGGTCACTTCTTCCTGCTTGATTGTTGCGACGCCGCCGGGCCCTACATCATCAGTACTTCAACACTTTCTAGTTTGCCCATTTGTCCTCGCTAACAGGAATAATTCATGAGCTCGCGCCACAATCAGAGGACAGAAAGCAAAAGAAGGGACAAATCCAATCCCAAGGGGGAGGGGGGGATAAGTGGGCAGAAATGCGGGGAACATGACCAAGCCTCAGGCCTGGACCGGACCTTGATTAGGCGATGGGTGCGTTGACTCGATCAGCCAGATTCATCAATATCATAGGGTTCCGGAAATCGAAGGAGCAGGCGAATGGGGGAAGGAAAGGATATAAAACATTAAAACACACACCTTCAATAATAGCAATCGGCAGTCATCCATCATGACGTCTGTGACCTCAAACGTCTCCTCTGATACAACTTCCGTGTATGGCAACCAGCTCACAATATCCTTTTTGAACACGCCTTTCACAGGTGTTATTGAGGGTTCCCACACAACGCGTCGTTTTCCCCATATGTTCCGCTTGTTTGGCCCCCTACTTTTCGTTGTTGTGCTTAAGTCTGAGCTTGGGAGAGCACTAGAAAGTGGAGGTGATGCGGAAGGAGCGTATCTGATCGAGCAAAGTCCGCTCGAATGGGGCAAGTTTGAGTTGACGTTCAAATGGATTGGGTATGGGTAGGAGTATAAGCACGGTGGTGGTGGAGATGACAACGCGCGAGTGTGTTTCTTTCCTTTGCCATAGCTCATGCTCGAACTTGCTGTCGAACCGTCATTTGCTCCATTGTGACTTAAATGAGGAACGGTTGAGGCTTGAGCTTGAGGTTCGGTATCAGCAAGCTTCAACGAATAAGAATTGAAGTCCCTGATGCGTAAAAATCGGCGCGGTTTTTTTCGTACTGGCGATGTGGATAATAGTGCCATTTGTGTCTGGTGGCCGTTCGCGTTTGCTGTCCAGTCAATACCACTACTCGAAGACGAGGACGGGGGGGTTCCACTGGCCACATTAGTCATAGACCCTTCGAACCGAAGAGGGTCGTCCCGCTCCTTCCCAGGTACCTCATCGACCGTGTCCAGAATGCCATTCGAGGCCAGACTCGGCTCGTTCCCTACCTCAAACTCCAGCTGCACTCCATCCGACCTGGTCCGCATACCTATGCTTGCCTTTTGCTTTCCCATATTCGTCTTGGTCCCATTACTACTCGGTTGGGTGGTCCTCTTATCTTTTGCCTTGGGCATATCCGCACAGTTCTCCAGCCACCTCCTTCTCCTTCTCCTTGCCCTTTCCCTTCTTGTTCAACTTCACACCTTCCTCCGCTTTTTCTTTGCCTTTCTTACTTTTCCCATTTGACACCCCATTTGCTTGCACCTCCTTCTCCACCTGGCTCTCTTTCTGCTTCATTTTCTCCCTCTGGGCTTTTATCTTCGCGAGGAGCTTCTCCCGTTCTCTCACACTGACGCTCTCGACGGTTCTCAAACCATATATTGCATGTTGCCAATCCGTGCTTAGACATTCTTCAAACCATCGTGTGCTTGAAGGACCCCAAACATCCCAAGGAATGGGTTGGCTGTGATGGTGTGGAGAATATGCAGACCGGTGATGGTGGTGGGTGTTGTTGCTGTAGTTGTGGCCGTTGTGGTTATGGGCGTAGGTATGGTTGTGAATGTGAGTTGGGGGTGGAGAGGAAGGGGTGGTGGAGCGGGAATTGACCTGTGTATTCAAATGGGTGTGGGTATGGGTAGAGGTGGAGGTGTAACTGCTTGACGGCGGTGTGGAGGATGATCTCGTCTTTCCCGATGATGAAGCGGTGAATGTGGAGCCTGGCGATGATGTTGGGGGAAAGGAACTAGAAGACGATGACGAGAGGGTTGATTCCATAGAGAACGAGGGCGTTAGGGGAGCGGGTGACACGTCGGGTGCACTCGTTCCGTTGCTCGTAAATATTGTCGTTCTTGAATCACTAGGTGAGATTAAGGACGCAATCCTCGTCTGGGCGGTTGGCGTTACATCTTGATCTATTGCAGTGCCAGAAGTGAGACTACTGGAACCTGCAGCCGGTGTCGCAAGCTGGTGGTATCTGTAGCGGAATGTACTGTTGTCGCCGCTACTACTCCCATTCGCACTGGTATATGGCGAGTTGAAATGCGGGAATGGTGGGTATGTTGAAAACGAGGAGGATGCCTCCGCGGTTGGCACGGGGGAAGAAGTCGGTGTCGTTGGTGTCGGTGTCGATGTGCTCATTCCAAACACAGGGACCTGCACGGGACCACCACCACTCCCATTATCACCGGTATCGCCACCATTGATAGGAATTTCAATTGAAAGCGACGAAGACGTCGACACCGATCCACCCTTCTTCCTCTTTCCACCACTACCACCTGCATCCTTTGCATCCCGCAGCTCCTTCTCTTCCTGCCTTCTTTTTAAAGCATTCAAGCTTGACTCTAACAACGTTGCGGAAGACATCGATGTCGACGAACTTCGAGTAGATGGCGGAGAAAAATGACCAGTAGGAGCAAGAGTGGGAGAGGACGGGCTTTTCCATAACGGCCCGAGTTTACTTGCAAGCGCCGCGAATGTTTTTGTTGAATCCACTTTCTCCGACCAGCGGAACCACTCTTCTGGGGGTTCAAGGAGGGTTTTGAGGTTGAGGAAAAAGACGAAGGAGTGAACTTGTTGGTTATCATCGTCTAAATCGTCGTCAGTGAGGTTGTTGTTCGCGTTATTAGTATTGTTTCCGTTGATGTTCGTGCTTCCATTGATACTAGTGCCTCCGTTTGTGGTGGTGGTTCCGTTGGTAGTGGCGGTATTAGCGGGAGTGGCGACGTGTGTATGGTTGTTAGGGTTGAAGATATAAATACAACAGGCGTGAATACGCTCATCAGGGAGGGGATAGTACAGCTGTTTCGTCATGCCATTAGGCTTGTCACCGGCCCCCGAAGATACGTTGTCGCCATCACAGGCCGAATCGCGCGGGGTTGACGGGCCCGAGTTTGGAAAGGACGGGGAGGGGAAGGGGTCCATCGCCCGTTCGCCTTGGGATGGTACGTATCCCTGGAGCGGGGTTACAGCTCATGGAGATGTACCAATACATGTATCCGTTTGAGAGCGGGGGGAAATCGTAGCTGTATTTCCGGATTGGTTGACATCCAGTTTTCATCAGAGGGGAGGATGAGGATGAAGGGAAGATGGGAGATGTTAGTGGATCCGGGAAGGTATAGACTTCGAATCGGCCGACGGGGAGGACGACGAGGAAAGATGAGTGGGACAGGAATGTGAAATCATCTATGCCGTGTTGACTCGACATTGAACACTGGGGATAACAGAAATAAAACGTGCGCGCATGAGTCTAAAAATGTGGCGGCGATAGTTGGAAGGGAAGGTACTTGCGGGATAATAAGGGTCACTCTCCCAATTCCAAATTTCAAGATGTGCGCCGACGGGGTCTGGAGCTTCTTTTATTAGAAGACCGACGAGATCTCCCGACACCTGGACCCGGACCGCCGCGAATAATTCCGGGGGCGGAGGAATAGTGGGGTGACGTTCTAAGCAAGACAATATAGGTAGCGGAGCCTTCGGATGCGGTTCGTTGGTGGATATCGTGCGCAAGTGGAGGTTATACAAATACTTCGAACTTGGGGCAGAAGTTAGAACATTGACAGTGGCACCAAATGGGAAACCAGATAATACGTACTCTGCGGGAGCGAGCGCTACTAGGACCAACAAATTCTGAGATGGATCCATGGTAAAATCGATGATGGCCACATCCCCCATCGAGTGCGTCCAAGTGCGTAGTTTCCGCTTCGGTAATCCAAGATGTACAGGATCAGATGAAGGAAGTTCGAGGAAAGATATTGACGCTGTAACGCGGCTGTCGTCTTCCCTCCCATTACCATAAATACCACCAACGAATTCGTACACGGAGCCCGTTGGGGGTAACTGTAAAGTGTGGCGACCTTTCCAGTCGAGGTCGCGCCATGCGCGTTCTCTATCACGCAGAATTTTGAGTCTGGTTGCATAAGGGGGGTTAGTAGATGTCGGGAGGATGTTGAGGAGTTTGTGTTTTGCGAGAGAGATTGTGTATTGTAATTTAGAGGAGTCTGAGATGAGCCGAGAGAGATGTCTTGCGGCCTATAAGTAAATGATTTTAGGACGGACATTGTAGAAAATTGGGAAGAAAAGTACGGACTGCTGCACAGTTGAGGAGGTCGTGCGAGTCTAGGTAGGAGAGGATGGATGTGAGGAGCTCTGCGGGCAGCGAGAGCAGATTCCTCATCGTGGTCAAGGAAAGAAAATGGTTAGTTATTTATTGCAACCGGACTATTATTCTAATTATTTATTCCACGTGCTTCTCCTGCCATTATCTCTCTCAATGGCCTCTACTCAACCCAATGGCCACAGTGATGCTGATAACCCACAGACTGTCATTGAGCAGCTCAGAGAAGAGCTCAGGAAGGCGCAGGAGGAGAAGGAGAGCTTGGCAACGCAACACCACAATCTCGTCTCCAAAGTCTCCAACATCCGCAACACCCTCGGTGCCAAGCTTAAACAAGATGCTGTAATTCCTCTCTCTTTTTACTTCTCGCCGCGGCTATGAAGCTCATTAAACTCTGGCATAGGAAGAATTAGACCGCCAGGAACAGATCATCCAGCAACTGACGGCAGAACGCGATGATCTGGCGAGGACAACCGAGATGCTCCAACAAGAGCTCGAGGCTTCGCAGAAGGAAGTGGAAGAAACGAATGCCAAATACACTAACCTACGGAATCGAATGCAAGATGTCGCACAGGAGACATTGTCATACGAACGGGAGGTGCGCGATCTACAGAATCAGCTTGAACAGTGTCGGTTGGACAGGGACGAGTGGAAGAGAAGCGCCGAGAAGGAAAAGGCCGTTGTGGCTGAGACAAGAACAGAAGTTGAGGAGTTGAAGAGGGAGATGGATATTGTGAAAGGTGGTGAGGACGTTATTTCGGAGGAATTGGAGAAAGAAAGGGAGAAGGCGAGGAACTTGCAGTCTGTGTTGCAGGACTTTCAAGCTGGTTGGTGTTTCTCTGACGTACTGAACTTGTCAACTCATAATTTGTGCAGCTAAGGACCATGAACTACGGCAAGCCGTTAAGGACTACGAAACACAACTGGTGCAGGTTACCCAATCGTTGGCAGAATTCAAGTCGAGGGCATTGAATGCCGAGGTACGTGGACTCAATTAGAATGCTCATTTAAATATTCTAATTTTAAATATATCCTTAGCTTCAACTGGAGGAATCACAAACTACCATCTCGCAAACTCAGCAGTTCGAGAAGCAACTCAAGGAGAAGAATCTGCTCATAGGGAAATTGCATCATCAGGCAGTTATCACGAACGACCATCTTAATGAGGCCCTCCGGCGTCTACACCGCTCGAGCACCGAAACGAAAACCTCGGTTGACGCGAGACTGGTCACGAATATCTTACTACAGTTTTTGACCACGCCCCGGACAGATACGAAGCGATTCGAGATGTTGGCATTGTTGGGATCGATATTGAGCTGGGGAGAGGAAGAAAAGGCGAAGGCTGGGTTACAAAGGAGTGGCGGCCACCACCACCTGGATCACCAGAACCCATGGCAAGGGTGGATTTTGGGGAGGAGGAGCAGGGAAGAGTCCCGAACTGGACAAGACTGATGAGACGGAAGTAAGTCCTGTTTGTTAAATCCATGTTCTCCTTCGCTGATGATTCCTCGTCAGTCGTTTTCTCGCCTATGGGTCGAATTCTTATTAAAGGAAGCGTCCACGGACGTAGGACAACTGCCAACGTCTTCAGTGTCGCCATCATCATTGCCTGGGAGCCCGACAATGGGAACTTTCCCGTCGACCTTCAGAGCGCCACAACCAAGGAGGCTAGCATCTCTTGGGGCTGCGGCTAGCTCGCCAGATCTCATTAATGGGAAAGGGAAGGAAAGAAGCAGGGAGTAAGAGCCGGATGGACAACTTTTTTTGTATCATAGTTTTTGGGTTTTTTTGTGCAGATTAATACATTGCAGGGAGCGGGGAGTGGGTATATTTCTTAATCGTAATCTATTCCTGTGGAAATCGCTGAGCAAGGAAACTGCGTGTGGATGGAGGGATTAACATACCTCCTCCACCTTCGTCTCCGCCAGTATCACCGAGATTATCCATGTCGTCGTCTTCACCATTATCAAAATAATTTTCTGCATAGTCGTTATCGTACTCTTCGTCAACGTCATAGTCGGACTGTTCTTCGGATACCTGAGAGCCATGTTCATTGTCTGACTTGTCCTCCCCGTTTTCTTCGTCGTTGAACTCGTCAAGGTTAATCGTGCCCTCGTGTGGCCCTGGTTTGTGACCAGCTAGATGGTGATGTGACGTCAGTACAGCAGTCGTTGGCGTTTGATGAACAAATACGTTTTCGCTTTTTGCGGGGATTGAAGTAACTTTCGAATACATCTTGGGGAAAGAAGTCTGGGTTGAGATCTTTCTTTTTGAGCGAGGGTTGTGACTTTTGTGAAGGCCGATACTTGTCCGAATACCGGGGAAGTTCATTTGACTTTGTCCGTTCGACGATGTAATACGGCGACTCCCGCAAACGCTTTACAAAGCCAAGCTGAAGATCTACGATCTGCTTTTCATCACTAGTTAGTTCTGTGAACACAGGGAGATCTCTGGGCTAGATCTGATTAGTTGCTGGTCACATAACTGAGTGTGCTAGAACGCACTGGATAGAGTTGAGTGGGATCTCTGGACAGATTCTGCATATCGGCAAAGGTGAGGCCCATCGGCAAAAGTTGGGCTGCTGCACCGGAAAATCCGCCGCGTCCTCCGCCTCTTCCTCCTCGTCCTCGACCACGCGACATAACCGACCTGCAGCGTTTATCGAGTTAAATGAGTGTTTGATGGGAGTATTGGAGTGTGTGCGTCAACGACACCAAACAGACGAGTCACAGCACACACTTTTTCAAACTCCGCCTGAGCCATTTCGTCCAAAACCCTTGTGCTCTGCACAGCAACCCCCATCTTTCTCTCCCTCCACCACTACAACAACTCTTTCAACGCGTCCTCTTTCATCCTTTTTGCCATGGACAAATCCCTTGACGAGGTCAGTCTCTGTCTGCGTCTTTCCAACTTGCACCTGGGTTACTGAAAAAAAAAAAAAAAAAAAACTCGCAGATCATCAAGACCAAGCCTTCTTCCCGTCGCGGTGGCCGTCGTAGCACTGGCCGTGTTCAGGTCCTTGGAAAACCAGCCAACAGCCCCGTCACTCGTGCACGCGTAGCTGCAGCCGCAGCTACCGTCGCTCCAACCAAGGGTGCCGCTGCTTCACCCGCAGTACCCACAACTGCCGACAAAATTATTGTTTCCAATCTCCCCGCCGACGTGAACGAGGCCCAAATCAAGGTATATCAAATTTTCTTAGCAGTTTCATACAAATTTCTCTTTGTGCTTACACGTTTTTCAGGAACTGTTCGCTTCAACAGTGGGCCCCACCAAAGAAGTCAACCTCAGCTATGACGCTTCTGGCCGCTCTAAAGGTGTCGCCGCAGTCACCTTTTCAAAAAAGGGCGATGCCAACAAAGCATACCAGCAATATCACAACCGACTCATCGATGGAAGTTAGTATCTCCCCCGCACCGCTTCTTGACTTGCACCCTCCCCCCTCTCTCTCCACCATTAAGAGCGTGAAAATCCGCCTGGCTCCCTGTCTCTGTTCCTGTGAGAGCCTCGCCTTTGCCACACGAGGTCCAAGCCCTGCCTTTGCCTTAACCATATGGTTCACTGCCGGGATAACTTGGTTGTTTCATTCCATCAGTAGGGCCCGAGTCATTTCGGCCTTGCTTGGCTTAGGGAGCTGTTGATTGGGCCCAAGTCCCTGCTTTGTCATTTGGTGTTCATTCTTCCCAGGTCTGATCAACCTGGTGATGTTTTGACGCCATTTATATTTGGCAACACTGTCAGCTTACTGGCATGCGGGATGTGGCTGCTCGTCGCGTTGCTTGCGGTACGGCATGCACGCGCAGCGTGGCTCCCTATTTGGCCAGTTTGTGTTGATGTGGCTTAAGCGGCTGTTGAGTGAACGCTGCGGAAGAGATGTTGGCGGTTGATGAAACTTGGTGAACGAGTTCTGTCTCCACCTAACCCTTCCAGACAACCGTGGCGCGTCCCAAGTACCGGTTTTCGCTTTCAAAGCCTACTGGATCAAGACCCGAGCTGGACTGGTCGGTGTTTGAGTCCTCACTCAAGCTCAAGATTTGGCAGGCTCCATCTCAAGTTTTATGGTTTATGAATGGCAATAAGAGAACAGAGACAAAGCTGCGATTTACGCTTGGTAAAAAAAGGCATAGTTCTTCGACTTGTTACCGTTGATGAACTTGGCCCTCTCTCCCCGCTCGCGCGTCTCCTTTTGCTTGGTCTTGCCTTCCGCGTCTGTGTCAACAGTTCGACTGATCTTCTCAACTCTTCCGTCCTTTTCTCCGAATTTGAACAGAACGACCCATGAAAATTGAAATCGTTGTCGATCCCTCGCGTCCTCTTCCTCTCGCCTCTCGAGTGGCTCCTGCTGCTGTTAATGGAACAACAATTACTGCTGCTGCCAAGTACGTATCTCAAGCGTGCCACTTGACCCTGGTCATTAACAGTTTTTTTATAGGCCTGCCGCTGGACGTGGTGGTCGACGCAGACGTGGCGGTGGTGGTGGTGGTGGTGCAAAGAGGGGTGAGAGGACGCCAAAGTCCGCAGCTGATCTCGATGCCGAGATGGAGGTTTGTATATGCAACCCTACTCCACCTTTTTTAAATCTGACCAATGCTCGGAACAGGACTACACCGCAGCCAATGCACCTGCTGCCGCTGCCCCCGCCGCAGCACCCGCGACTGCAACGGCCTAAATGATGGAGGTAGTAAAAGTGTGGTATTTTTGGGAATTGGTTTGTGACTACTTGTCTCAATTTTTTTCCGTGTTTCCCTTATGTCCTCCCTTATTGTTGGCTCCCGTTGACTCCTTTTGATGTTATTGTCATACCCCTCCTTCCCTCTTAAAAGCTCTCTGGTTGTTGTGGTTCTAAAAGTGGCTTCCCCTCGTCCGGCCGACTCCGTGTCCTGCCCTCGCCTTTTTTGTCTGGACTAGATGTAATATCATAATTCAAGTCTACTATTTTGCGTCCCATTCCTCTGTTGGGGACCTCTATTCATCTGGTGTGCCTAGTGAGAGGGTTAAATTTTGAAGTGCGTCTATTGAACCCTTGAGCCTGTTGCAAGTGAACCAAGCGTGGTGATTGAAGAACTGCTGGCACGACTCGGAAGGATTGTCGCCCATGCTCACAACGCGATTCAAATATTGTTTCCCCCAATTAGAACGAGAAGCACGCGTTCACATCTTCCTGGTGAAGCAACACTGCTAATGTACTTCAATGGGCGTCATTTAAACATAAACACTCCCGGCGCCATGACTTGTGCTCTGCGGAAAATGTGTTGACCTCGTTGCAAACTTTCCGGATGGGGCGGACCTCCCACTGGTTCCCCACTCTGGATACGGGGTGACCGGCAATCATTTATCGGGAGGTCGTTCTCTGGCATGAGCCACCTGGAGGAGCTCGCTGCCCGGCTGACTATAAGCCATCGTTCTCCGGAAGAGGGCCCAGCAAGCGGTATGGACTTCGAAGGCCGTCTCAGGCTAATGATCCTCGTGCTCGACGTCCTCCAGTCGCAAACGCTATTGGACCTCTACTTATCTTCTCTCTCTTTTTCGCCCCTCTTGTTGCCACTTCAAGTTGACCATATACTTATTCGCTTGGTTAGTGTCCACATTCGGAGCGCGGCGGTAGTACTCTTCGTGTTGTGGCCGCCATTATGGGTAACCCCGCGTCTTCAACCTGAATAGCTATGCTTGTGTGCCGATTCCGCCCTTGATGCACTGTGGCTAGCTTGTTCTCCTGTGCCACTTGTTATGTCATTACCGTTCAGTCTTTTATTGGCCCTGTTCCACGGCGATCTCATTCCTTCACCAACCCGCACCACACGGAAATTTTCATGGGTTAACGGCACGCGCATAAGATGGGTGTGGCATGACGAACAGATTTTACAACTCAAGAGTGTCCAAAGTGGCTATAAGCAGGCCATCGTCGGCTCAGGATGTGCTTGCAAATCCAACATGACATTCCTTCACGTCGGTGCGGATAGATAGGAAAGCCGATCTGGTAAAGGAGGCACCTAACCCCCCACTGGTGCACCCCTTTGCTCTGACCCGAAATAAGCACGTTTTGTGGCACATATACTTGATGGGTGGTGCCGGTATCCCACTGGTGAGTTAACCTGGGAGAGCCTGGAGAGGGAGGCATCCATTATTCTCGACGCTCGTGTACCATTTCCCTAGAATGTAGCACATTAACCCATATCTAACAAGCCAAGGTATGTAAACAACTACTGCGGCACCACGTTGTCTCAGTTGTTTCAAGATCCCTATATATAAGAAGCTGGGCAAGCAGCAGCAGAGACACATCCATAACCTCAACGGTCATGGGCAAAAACAGAAAACAACGAATATGTGTTCATGTGCTCTATACGGGCCCCTGACTCATTGTCGCAGCGGTATCGGAAGAATGGGCCAAATCCAGTTGTTATTTCACACCGATGTCCAATCGTCGATGCAAGTAAATATAGTTAGTACCCCAAATTTTACCCCCCCGCATTGCTCGTGCCGTTGGTAGATCTCAATTTCAGGGCAACAGGACCTTGCAAGGTGCTCAACTACATGACATGCGCAATTGGTCCCAAAGTCACTATGTACCGCTGATGTCATATCCTGAGATTCTGCAGGGGACATGATGGGGGGTTTTATGACCGTCGATGCGTCTGTACCGACATCTAAAGTCTGAATGTGAGGCTGGTCATCCAAGTACAATCGTTCTTGGGCAATGTACCATATGCAACAGACTCGACGATGCGCGGTAATTGGCTCGCGGAGCTCAGGCGGACACCTCATTTCCTCAGGTCATGGCGCGCCAATGCAGTCCCATCCGAGGTTCTGACCGTGTTAACTGTGCGGAAGAATTTTGACATCAGGGCTGCGATCAAGTTTGCTGGAATGACACGGTTTCACCGATGGTCTTCACCCATCTAGATTTTCCTTGAGCGTCAAATGACCAAGCCATGCGTTGGTCGTCCACTCGGTCAGAAAACATATTCACCCCCGGCGGATGGGTCAGCGTGAGCAAATTCATGCGCACGCCAACCCAAGGTAGTTTCGTCGTAAGGACTTCTGGTTGGCACCAACGTCACATTACCCCTTCACTTTTCCTCCTTCCAACTGTAATTATGTTCTTCGTGGTCTATGGAGTCTTTGCCCGTGGGTTCATCTCGTGATTAAACACAAGAAGAGGTTCCGCAAAAAAGATATGGATCTGGATCCCCCGGAAATCGCGTAGGTGGCTACCGTACATCCGCCAGTGACGAGAGAAAATGGGCTTAAGATTCTGTCGGACGATGCTGCTACGTATCGGCGAGGGGCACCGGTGAAAGTAATGAACCAGTCGGCCCGCGGCAACCGGATGTACGCAAGTCCTGGGCGGGAGAAGGATCATGGGTGCCGAGACTCTGGGAACGGATGAGTCGGTGGGACAGTGGGTAATTGAATGAACAGGTGGTTGACGTTAGGAGTAGAGTGTCGTAGTTTATGGAACCGCAAACGGGAGCGGCTCATGGCCGTTACCCTCTCCCGCCCTTCAACGATTTTCCTTTTTGCTCCTCTGAGTTGTTAATTTTGTTATTCTTTTTCACGTTCTTGTCACGCCGTGTATGCGAATCCGGCTTACTGCGATGACTCTTCTTTCGTCACTTTTAGATCGTATATTGACTAGGCCGGATGTAATATCGATGCCTAGGTGTATTGCTCTCTTTACCACGCTCTGTACTGTGGAGTGTTGCCGTCGAGGTGTGATTCGCGGAGAAGACATCCTTCGCATCTATCTGGCCAAGTGGGCCCGCGCTCACGGTCGCCGATGGAACTTACAAAGCGTGTAAACCATGCATTATGATGTAATGTAAACGAAGTACATAAATGGTTTCCCAAAAAACATCAAACGAATGACCCATACAGCGTGATTTAATTTTTGAGGCATTTAGTTCCGAGTTGTGGATTGTATAGCTTCTCTAATTCGGTGTCCCCAATACCTACGGGGCAGAAAGCAGTCAAGATCCGTTCGGAATCACAAAATAAAATGCACTCACTTTTTGCGAATTGTATCGTGCTCGTTTGCAAGTGATTTCCATAACTACGGGATATCGCATGAGCAATAGGTCGTACTAAGATAACACGCCATCCCGACTGACCTCGACAGCGCTAAGAACATTCTCCTTGTCGCCAGCTTGTTCGTGTATATCTGCAAGGAACTCCATAGCATACACGCATGGTAATTCAGCATCTTTACCAGGGGGTGGATTTTCGAGATCGACAATATCCACGGCTTGAGGGTCTATTGGAACGGTGTAGGGCTTGACAAATTGTGTGAGGCAGGAGTAAGGTGCTTTGTGGTGGTTTAGGACACCGCGGAGGTAGTTCCAGGCAGAAGGGTTATTGGGTGCGAGCGAGATGCTTTGCTTTGTGAATCTACGGTAGACATCAGTGCACCATAAGTGATGTGTTTGGCCAAGGGAGAGTGGGCCGTACATGAGTTCTCGCCTACAAACTCTTTCTCTGTCTTCATCTCCAGCTCGTACACCACACCCATAAACCACAAAATAACGGTGGTGCCATGCAGAGTTATTCCTGACATCAAACCCAATCGCGTTCTCTACGAAATCAAGTTCATCTCTCCACAAGTCCTCCTCTTTGATAAAGTGCGACAAAAGCCATTGACGGTAAGACCACGTGTGGTAGTTCTTTGAATCGACAGTGAGGCATTTCTCGATAAAGGAGAGTTCGGGCAGGGGTGTACGGAGCTGGGTTATGAGGAGGCGGCGGTGGTGCCAGACTTGGTAGGTCTTGAGGTATTTGATCGCGAGTTCATCCATTAATTTGAGCTCCTTTTCAAGCGAAGAGTCAAGGGCCAGGAGGGTTTCGTAGCGATATTGCCTGGAGGGTTTCGGTTGGGCGAATCAGTCGTTGTTTCGTCTAAACCGTAGGTCGTTGACGACGCACCATGCTGTGTAATGTGCAGGATTCAGACGGATGAGTGTCTCTGTTAGTTCGAGGACTCGTTGACTACGTTCTTCAGCCTTGACAATTGCGCGAAAGTAGTCAGTCGCATCCTTATCTGTGCAACATCACAATCATCAAGCGAAATGTGTGATAAATATATGGTCGATTACACACATTCGGCAGAATACAGGATCGGAGCGATGGGTGCATCGGTTTCGTATTGCGGGATTGGGACGATGTCCGACCATTCTGGCCTTTCTGCGAAAAGCGGGCTATCATCTTCTTCGGACATGTTCGCTTAGGCGTTGTTCTACTAGACTACTTGATCCAAGTTGGTCGTAGTGAGAAAGGAAAGCTGAAGTCGGAAGGACAAATAGGGTACGTATATGTGTAATGATTAAGCTAAAAGATGTGACCCTATCACTCATTTCATTTCATGACCATCAGGTATGCGCGACACGGCGGACCGAGGAGGGGCATATTAACTGCTTACAGTTTCAGGGCTACTCGACAGTCCGCTACCGCCATCTTGCGCCATCTTGTTCTTTCCGTTCCGAATAGTATGAGCATCACAGTGTGCCAATGAGGTGGACTTAGCCTCGACTTAGCCTACAAATCCATAGCACATTCATTTTGCCTCGCCTAGAAGACTGTGACATTTGAACTGCAGAAAATCCTCCATTCTTGTTAGATCCACTTTGAAATACTCGACCATATGGCCGGGCACTTTCAGTTTACGTGAAGTTAAAGTCGGGACAGGGTTCGTGTTGACCCGGCTGTGCAGTTAATCGCGCCCTTACCTTTTGCGATGCTTGACTTGTTACATCCTGCTTTGTGACCGTCCGTTGTTCGGTTTAGGATCGATGTGCGCTTGACAAGAGTCTCTAAAAAGTGGGCTACCCTCCTTCGTTGCAGACTTGGAAGACGCTCTACGAGGTCGTCGTCCTGAATGTGATTCTCTGCTTGGATTGGAATCGATAAACGGCATGCTGGTGTAGTACCTACTTCTAGGAGGAGGGTTATTTGGAGACAATTAGTTTCACAGCCCTTTCACCGCCGTGTTGGGTTTAATAACAATGACTGGAGAGAAGCTGATACGATCCGGTCGGACCCTCGCTCACAATAGCGCAGCGCCAGTAAGATACAGACTTACAGTCCCTTCCATTGAAACGAGAAGTACGTCAAGCTATCCCTGATGCGCAACGCTGTTCACGCACGTTCATAGACCACTGAATCTGAAGATACTCCCTCACCATCTCTGCGCTCCGCGGAAAGCATGTCGGCCTCGTTGTCACTCGTCTAGACGTAAGTGAAACCTCCAGGCGCCCATTTTGCCCATGGGCGTTTGCGGAAGGAATATCAAGAGGCCTTCTGCGTGCATTGAACTTTGGTAGAAGCTTGACCATGTCCCATCCCTCCTCAGAACTCCCTCCTGCTAGCTCTCAAATCCCAGATACAGATCCAGAAAAAGGTTCGGTTTCCAAGGACGGGCAACTTCGGGATCACACTTTTCAGGAGGGCCGACAGTATGGACTTCAAAGATTGCTCAGCGATCCTCGCGTTCGACGCCCGGTCATCATAGCCATGGGGCCTCTACCCATCTTTTGCTTTATTTTCATCTTTTTCGCCTTCACCTTCCATAAACCTGTCGGTTTTCCGGATCCCTTTGCTCCCTTTGTTCGCGCTCACATTCAGAGCGCGACCATGATTTTTTCCATCATCGCCACTGTTATCGCGAGTTGTACATCATAGTAAGCAGTCAGACTTTATGGTACCATCTAACTACTAATAGATCACGACAGCTTGTTTTCTTGTGCCGTTCGTTATGTCATTGCGATCCGCCTTTCAATTGGTCCCACTTCACTGGAAACCCTTACCTCGGCAAATCGCATCGCGCAGAGGGCCTTGTGGTTCAATGATCCACGTATGAAATGGACCTGGATTGTCGGCGTCGCATTCGTTGGGGTGAGCTTACAGACATCAGCGTAAGCACCAGTCCCGTCGCCAGTACATCGTTGAAGCCTGACATTTTCTTGATAGTCCTGACTTCCTTACTCAACGTTCGAGAAATACGAAGGAGTCATACAGTGACCGGAGGTGATTTCGACCTGGGTGATCCTCAGCTGCTGCAAAGGGCTAGAAATCTTGTCATACCCCCGGGTGAGTGCTCTCCCTGACAACCATGTCGACACAAACAACTAAAGGAAAATCAAGCCTATAACGAATTGACCTCATTCTTTATGCAAAATGCCATGATAAGCGCTCTGGAAGTCAAGAGGAATGCTACCACTGCGTTCAACTTTAACGGATATACGTATCTTAGCACAACTGGTATCACACCGTTCATTTGTCCATAATTGCCACCTCAGCGCTAATTGATTTCACTGTAGGAGGGATACAACCCGCATCCTTCATTGAGACCCGCAACGAACATTTAACAAACAATACCAACCTCCCCGTACCTCCCAACCTACAGATCGATGGGAACAACCACATCTCTCTCCCATTCAATAAGACCATGCGACTGGCACAACAAGGTTTCACAGCAGATGTTGATTGTCGGATCCGTAACCCTCAAGACCTGGCTATGTACCAGACTAGCTTTGAATCGGCCCAAATCAACGGTACCAATCTCGATTTGGTGGCATTGAGCGTTGCCTGCCCTGGTGGCCCAAATATGACTACACGTCGGTGTTTATCAGTGTTCCTGGTGCTATTAACTAACGCGTTGTGGTCCTAGCTCTTGTAGCGTTCGATGGCTCATCGGCTAACATAGGAGCTGTGCTTGCTGTCATATGTCCCGTCCCAAACACAAACAACTACGGTCAACATGCCCAATATATTGCCACCTTGATAATAACGCTGATACACTCGACAGATCTCATCATCAGGACCACAAGACCTTACCTATTTCTCGACCAGACAACTTGTACAATCGCGCCGAAGCTCACGACTAGTTAACGTAACATATTACAACTCTCCGAAGAACTTGAGGGTACCCATGACCATCGACGTCTCAAAGCCAACATCCAAGGTCGATGTTCCTATCTGGGGAGGGCTAGCTTCGTACATGTTAATGTTCAACATCGTCCTTGGGCAAAGTGCCATCGGCAGCACGATTGGTAACGCCTTGGCTATTGACTCCCGGGGCTCAAGCGAATATCCCACTCCCAGAGGTCATGGTGCGTCGATGATGCTGTCATTTAAGACTTGAACCGTGCTAACAGTCCTAGTAGAACACCTATATTAGGGCAGCGATCGAGTTCTCCTGGAACGGTACGGTTTCGCTAATTGCTTTCGTTTCCCTTTTTTGAGCTTCAAACGATCAGGTCACGCGTCAGTTGTTCACTCAGCCAGACAGTGTATTTATCCCTGGCGGGTGGAGCAACATCAGCGAGTCCATGCGCACACCAATCCAAGGTAGGTTCACTGTGACGACCTATGGCTGGTCCCAAGATCACACCATCTCCCCCCTTTTCCTCCTCCCAACTGCAATCACCATCCTTGCAACCTACGGTCTTTTGGCCTACGGCGTCAGACTTGCGATCAAACACAAGGAGAAGATTCATAAAGAAGATGCGGATTTTGATCCTACGGATATCGTGCATGTCGTTGCGGCGCACACGCCTGAGACAAGAAAGAATGTGTTCAAGACTTTCTCGGATGAAGCGAAGCTGTATAGAAAAAAGACGTTGGTGAAGATGGACAGCCGGCATGGTGTTAGGTCACTGGAAGTCATGAGGAAGGAAGCTTCTCCAGAGGAAGAATCGAGGAGCGAGCTGGTTGGTCTGCGGCAACTCGGCGTACGTGATTCCGGGATGGAATTCAAGGAACGACCGCAGGAGCTAAACCAGACTCCAGCAAACCGCGGATGACGGAGCGATGGATGATTGGATAGTGGTATGATCGGTTTGCTCATGCTTCGTTACGACATTTATGTTTTATCTCCCTGCATGTAGACAGCCGGAAAGTCCTGATTATTGATTCTGCGAGTGTGTACATCCGGATGAGTATCCAAGACATGGCGCAGGAAAGCCAAATTGAAAACACAGTGGAGAGGCAGCTACTAGCGACCCAAGACCAACACCCAGTTCAAATCTGTCATATAAAGTAGCTATCCGGTGCAGTCGTTGCGGTGGTGGTATTGACCTCCGGGATCTGATTGAAGCACACCGCGGCCGTTATTGGGGATAATACAAAGTATACTGGACCATATCTTGGCTGCAATCATTGTCAAGAGATTCGACGCGGCGCGCTCCATCTGATACGAAAGGAGAAGCGAAACGACGGTCCAGATAATTTGCCCCACGGGCGGCACAATATGTGTGGGCCCCCATGAACTGTCGCCCGTTATGTATAAACTCAAGGATGCTTCCCAGAGCCCAAATCTCCGAGTGGTAGTTGTGCAAGAGGGACCACAGATGGGTGGGGGTGGATCTGAGCATCCCAGAGTATCTTGGCATATCATGGAAATGGAGGAGGAACGTCGAATAGGATATGCAACTTCGCGTGGTAAGGCCTGTTCATATCTTTTATACCTATGCAAACCCGGGTTCCTGTAGAGCAGCCCGACGGTTCTTAGCCGTCTATATGTACCGAGCACCTCAGTAGCCAGTCCTAGTCCGCACTAGTCAGTGCTGAGCGCTTTGGGTCTGGAGTCCGAGATTGATGCACGATCACGATGAAGCAAGTCACCAGTGCCACTCTGCTACTTTTTACATCACATGTCATGGTCGGTTGTCGACAATGTTGCGGGGTGGATTGTGTTTGAGGGTTACCGAAATAAGGAGGTACCAGAAATTACTACTTCATAGACTAAGGAATTTGGCTCATGTGTCGCTAACCTAACGCAATGCGCCCTGCCCCCTTTTGATCAACAACACTTAGGCAACTCTGTGAGTGGACCTCAAGCGGCTTCCAGAAAAAGATCTTCTCCAGCTCTAATCGTAACTACTCCATAACCTAGGAAGAGGTACGGCGGCTTTCAGATGGTAAAGGGAAACGACGTTGAAACTTCCGTTAAACTTGTTATCTGTTCAAGCAGCGCCCAACAGGAAAAATGCGTCGAGTTGAGCACCCTCCAATCTTCTTGAATTGGTCTTTGTGAACTGGCCCTTTGCTTCTTCGCCTGTCATTCGGCCCGCGCCGTCAAGATATGCGATGATCGGAAGGAAAACTAGTGACAATCACCATTCAAACCGGGGATATCAATGCGGAATAATTCGAGTTGGTCCCATGGGTCGTGTTTCCCGTTGTACTGCTTAGAGGAACCGAAAGAGCCTCCTGAAGGCCCCAGCTTCAGAATTTTCGACCCAAGCAGCCCCTTGTTCTCTTGCCTTGAAGGCCCGAGTCTATATCTCAGGGTCTGAGGCCAATGATTCTATTCTTCACCCTCTCCGAAGTGCGTAAAGACTGTTGCCCAGAAATCTCAGGCCCGGCGAAACCAAGTGACAGAAGAGCCTCCTAGGGTGGCAAAGCTTCGCTAACTTGTCGGGGCTCACCTGGACCATCGTCTCCGCATCCCCTCGGGGTGATTGACAACAGCTGCCTCCGACAGAGCCTTGACTTGAAGTTTGAAGACACTTCAACAAGACACTAACTGGCTTGCAACACTACGGAATATATCCTCATTTCCCACTCACTTTAGGGTGTTCGCTAGGCTTGCGGTCACCACCCTTTCTTTGTCTCTTTGGTCCTCGTCCACTGTCGGTCTTTTCACCGAACCTGGTCAGGTAAAACCTCTGACTTCAATGCAGGCACGATCTGAGAGGTGTGGCAGCGGAAGCCTGTTGGGACTGTTCACGTTGACCACTCAAATACCGTATATGCTTTCAGAAGAAAAGTCGTGCTGTGACTCAAGGAATTTCCGTACGGGGCCTGGCTGTTGTAGTTGTTGGCCTTACGGGCAATGGCCCAGTCGGCAGCCGGGCGTAATAATACCGTTGACGAATAACGGAGGGCGATACCCCCACTATCGCTGTCACAGCTGGACCTAGCAATCGTATCCGAGCCAAAGGTGGCATGTACCGCCCTGGTGCCATGAACGTCTACATAGCCGGCCACGACTTTGAAGATGTCATCAATTGAAACGGCAGTAGCAAGGCTTAATTGGTTTGACTCAACGTCCATGATATTCTGGTCGTGACAAATGGCAGAAGTTCTACCTCCTTCCCTGGCAGCAGCGAGTGCGTTCGTACCCCAACAATCCCACATAGGCTGATTGTGTTTTAAATAGATATCTAGCGACTCGCCTTAAATCTCCCTACCACTACGAACCTCCCCAGTGGGCCATACCTCCTTCGCAATGAATAGATCGCCCTCCATCCTACTTCAACTCCTTGGGGTGGTAAGCCCGAATGTATATTCACTCAAAAAAATTCAACGCCACTTCCATTAGCGCAACTCTACATCGGTTGTGCTCAGGTCAATGCGCCACAGGTGGTTGTAAAGGTAACCCATGACCCCTCGCTTCTATCCCTGGAGCACACTGGCGACGAACCTGTAATCCTCGTGACCGTTTTATTACCCGATCCCCACGAATTACGTTCGGCCCGGGCCCACAAAATTCTTGATTCCGAAAAAGCATCACTCACACCTAGTTTTAGGCTATCCGAGGAAGCTGAAAAGTTTCATAATATGCCCGTGTATCTGCAGTGAAGTGCGGTGCTTGACAACGAGCACATCGTAACCAAGTGTTCATCATTTGTGCCTTATCGTTCTTGGGACGGCAGCGTGTACGCATGTGGGGGTTTACCTTTCCTTTTGGCGACCTTGGGTGCTCGAAGCGCCGTTTAGTGGAGAAACCGACGGAGGTCTGTTGCCATAATATCGGATCAACGCTCAACTTTCACTTTGTGGGGTACCCCGGTCAACTCAAATCCACTACCTTGCATCCCCTAGTAGTTCCTGTGAACATATATCGTTCCTAAGTGCGCACGCATTCAAGCGCAGCCTCAGTGGTGGGGGGATAAACAATCTGCGGGTTAGATAGCCCCGGCGTCGGATAAAACGTGGCTCTAGCTAACAAATGTCATCGCTAGATAGTCATGCTACATCAAAAGAAGATCCTGTCGATTGGTGGACAACACCGAAGAATCAAAATTCCACGCGGTCGAGAGTGGAGGTGAGCAAGTACCTCTTTGCCCATATACAGTATGTGCTATACTTAGCCCGAGCCAGCCCCCAGGATTGCCTGCTACTCCGATTGTCTTGTTCAGCTATTCAGACGCCCTGCACCGACATGGATCCGCCCACACCGTGGATGGCACCTTTCGCGTGAAAGGGCGGGACTTAGAAGGAATGTAATTTTCCGCTGCGAGACCATAAGGTCACCGGCATGTCATGACACCGAATGTCGGGTTGCAACTCCTCATCAGCTTCTACTTTGGTTCTCTTGGCTTACTGATAGCACGGATTATGCTCGCAACTCCTATATGATTTCTATGGAAGGAACTCTGGTCCAATGAGTATAAAAGACTTTAGGATAAAGGGTTATCTGGTCCAGATCAACCCGCCCTGAGAATCCGAGTCGTCATGTTCAAGCCCTTGTTCCTTGGTCTCTTGCTCTCTTTTGCACCTCTTGTTGCCCCCCACTGTGCGTATTGGCGTTCAGTCATTTCCTACATAGACACCCACTGACAACATCCGAACCCTTTCTAGATACCTTCCCTGCCCTTGTCGTGAATGGCGCCAGGACCGGTGATTGGGTCAATGTCCGTATGACGAATAACCACTACGATCGCTCTCCTGTGTGTATTTTACTATGCCGAGAATGCTGCCTCAACTACTGGAAACTAATGGCCATCGCACATTTCAGGTCACGGACGTCAAGAGCTCCGACTTCCGCTGCTACAACTCACAACATCTGCAAGGCGCCAGCACCGTCACCGTCGCTGCTGGTTCGCAACTCGGCATTGTGGCCGATGACCTTATCTATCATCCCGGCGTGAGTAAATGATATCGCCTGTCAACCGAAGGGATGTTGAAAACCCTCCCAAGGTCGTGAACGTCTACATGGCCAAGGCGCCTGGCGACGTGACCAACTGGGACGGTAGTGGCGCAGTCTGGTTCAAGGTACATGAGATTACCGCCGTCACCAACGGGGGTACTTCCATTTCCTGGCCATCGACCAGTATGCTCTCCCCCGTTAGCTCGATCTCCCTATTGACTGGTGCCCATTTATTTAGCCATGAATACCGTCACTTTCACCCTTCCAAAGTCCCTTCCTTCTGGCCAATATCTCGTTCGCATGGAGGCTATTGCTTTGCACTCCGCGTCCTCCTATGGCGGCGGTGGGTTATTTTGCGGTTTAATGCATCGTTTCGCTCGTGACTCTGACTCAGACCTTGCTAGCTCAATTCTACATCAGTTGTGGTCAGATCAATGTTACTGGTGGTGGCAGTGGCAGGCCTGGTCCTCTCGTCTCTATACCCGGCGTCTACACTGGCAATGTGGGTAGACTGCGATATCTTGGGATTTCTCTGCTAACTTGGTTTTGAATGTGAACAGGAGCCCGGAATCCTGATCAATATTTATTACCGTATGCCTTTCTTTGTTACTTCTGTTGCAATACATTGAATATTTTCCTAGCCATTCCGACCAGCTATATTCAGCCTGGACCTGTAGGCGCTCAATTATTCAAACAAATTCCGGGCTCATTTAATTGTTTCACAGGGCGTCTGGCGCGGGTGAATCTCGTGTTGGATGTTAGTGTTTCGGGAACCACTAGCGTACTAAAGGAACGGATGTATGTATTTGTTATCCGATTGCCAAGGTATGTTTGAAAAAGGGAAAAAAAACACAGATGTGGTGGAAGTGAACAATGACCGATCCATTATAAGGCGGTTATCCAAGTAGTTGTACGACCTATACGACCTTAACGTATGCCCCAGAAAAAAGTGAAAATACAAATATAGGGTTGTGTTGTGATTTCCGGAATCAAATGCGAATGGCATAGGCCCGTTTAATGATGTGTGAAAATGTCTCCGTAAGATCCACCATAAAAGTCACTCCAAAGTCGTCCAAGAAGCCATAAGGCCTATATAGTCGGTTGTGAAGCTCATTCAACCTCAGCGTAGTTTGAGCATCGAAGAGTCACTTGAGTTTGACAACATGAGTGAAATCCCTCTGGGGCTCTTCACTCTCCCGGTATATTCTAAATCCGGACTCTCGGATCTGAAGAGTGCCAAGTCCGCGTGCGGACTGCTCGACCGACTTATCTCGTCATATGCAAACAAGGTATCCTCGTGGCCAATATGATCGAGAACGTGATCATCATAAGGTATGTCGGGGGAGTTGGGCGGTTTGGTCCAAATACGTACGGTGCCATCATGGCTGCCTGAAGCAAACATGAATGGGTCGGTTACAGCGTGGTTCCATGCGATGCACGTGAGGTCTCCGGCATGAGCCTGTGCGCGGATATGATGCAGGAGTGCACCAGATTCAGTGTCCCAAATGAATATGCCTCCGGCTAGCGAAAAGTTAGCAAACATTCGATCGGGGGGGGGGGGGGGGATCCGCTCACTCTTTCCAGCACATAGCACCAGTTCGTTGTTCTGTCCACCGAAGTAACTCGGTCCTGCGAAATCAACGGTAGTTTTGGGCATGTACGTGTGTCTGTACGGATGTACACCTCATTAGCAACGTGGTTGGAAACCTTAGGGTGCCACCTACCGTAGGGACAGCCGAGACGACTCCCTTCCTGTCTCTCTATCCTTAACAATCTCGAGTTTCCAAAGCTGAGGTGGTGCCTTATTCTCGTAGCTGATCAGTGCCACCAGCTCGTTTCGGTGTGTCTCAACCAGGGTGATGTCGCGGACGTCGTTGAGAACAGGGACCTGACTGTTGAACGTTTCAGCCTCGTGCACATACGTAACATCCTTTAACAAGAGCGTACCACTCGATCTGTCGGAGCTCCATGTTGAATACTGGAAACAACGTCAGCTTTGGGGTTTTGTAGGAAGTATAGAGGTGACGTACCAATCAGGCGCTTCTCAGCTCGAGATTTACTTGGCAGTAGACCGCTGGGGGACTCCAGAAGAGGGCCAACGGCTAGGAGGCGTCTGTCATCTGGTGTGACTGCAACATCGTGTATCTTGATGGATCCAAGGTTGAATATGCCGGATTGCTTGTTATAATATGATCAGGTCTTGTTGATGCGGAGGAGATGTATTTTATTACCTCGCCGTTGATGTCCTGCATTCCAGGTGTCAGTTAACATACATGTCATGGGATCAGCGGGATGCGCTTACCAATTGGTAAATCTTGCTGCCTTCAACGGACATGAATTCTACATTGCATAATGGCTCAGAGATCTCGCATCAATCTGTGCGGGTTTGACTTACTGTGGTCATAATTACACCAGGTAACAGCTTCGACAGCATCTTCGCGTTCAATACTCTTTGCACAAACACCGTCCTATCAGGGGATAATTAGAGGCGCCACCGCAGCTCCAGTAGGTTGTGAGCATACCTCGGCAGTCCAGACCTTCATGCCTTTAGCCATCTTTGTCAACAGGTATTTACCATCTGGAGACCTACAAGCGATCGTTAAAAGTTGGCTATCATCGGATCGGGGAATGACTTACCAAGCCACTTGTCCAACGAAGCTTTTGACATGAGCTAGAACGCGATGCGAGGTAAAGGGTTCCTAGATAACATGATATGAATATGGATGGTAACGCGATACGAGGGCACTTACTCCGACTTTGAATATCACGGAAGTGCGATCCCAGCTAGAAATGGATATGATCAGCGCCGGATCGAGCGGTCCCAAAAAACGTCTACAAACCTTGATGTGGCCAAATACTTCCCATCGGGAGAAAATTGTAGGTGTTTCACTAGGGCCGTATGTGCCGCCAAGTCTTGCGTCGCATCCAATACCTTCAACTTCGGCACTAGGGAGGCAAGCCGAGACTTCGCAACTGCACCCTTCAGCGGAGTGTTTGCTCTCCTCCTTTCCGACGATGTCGTCCTTCGTCGTGCGGGTTCCCTAGCGGTTCCAATAACAGGCGTCGCGTTCGAGTCCGTTATCGCAGCGCGGATGCGCACTGCGCGAAATGCCTCCCGCCAACGTTGCTTGCCTGCGCTTGTGCTTGTGGCATTGTTTATCGGGAATGGCATGGATTCAGGAGTGGGAGATTTTTCTTGGGATGCAATAGAAGGTGATCGTGGGCTGCCTGGAGCAGGGCCAAGACCCAGTGTTTGGAGCGCGAGGACGGTTTCGGAAGATTTGCGTCCATATGTATTGTTGGTCATGTTCGTTGAGCCCGCTTTTGACGTGTTATTCGAGTGGTTCAAGTTGGTCGCAGTGTAGGTATTGGAAATCGGGAGGACACTTTCACAGTCATCTGCTCTGCTGGCGAGACAGGAACAGAAAGGGAAGAGCCTGTGGATTCTGCCCTTGATCGCAACGAACGGGCGGATGATTACCGAAGCCGCAGCTATTAGGGCATGACGGACCCTCTCGAGTCCATGACGGGTAAGTTCGAGGACACGGTTTTGTAGCATGGTGTCGGTAGCTTCCATCAAAACGTCATCAAGCCATTTCTTGCCCCGGTAGCGCATAAAGATCCAGCGCTCGGTGGCAAACCATGTCGATACAGCGCAGAGTCCAAAGGAGGTTAAAGTGGTTAGTACGGTGGTGATCGTTGATGTGACCGGAGCCTGTAAGAGAAAGGTAACAAGGTAGTCCATGAGACAAGGTACGGTACTGGCAGGTGGAACGGAAGCGGAATACCTGGTTAGAAGCGTACGCGAAGAAGCACAGGCCGACTGAGAAACATGCCACCGACATGACGAGGAACACGAGGGGAGACCTTTTGATCCAAATGAGAACCCACCAGGGCACGCGGTCACCTGGTGAACGGCTGTGATATTACGGAAATAAGACCTGGGCTGGCAAGGAAATGAAAGTTCATATGATGGACTTACTACATGGCTTGCTTCCACGTTAGTCCAAGAAGAGAGTTTACAGCGGCTGCGATGCTGAATACAAGGGACGCGAACCAGAAGCTATTAACGGCATCGGAGAGTTCGTTGCGTTCAAGCTCGTAAGAAAACTGCATTGTGGTCGCTGTCACTGCGGAGAAGAACGTAGCAACAGTAGAAAGGTTGAGCAAGTTTGTTGCTCCATGCTTCTGGGCGAATCGAATTATCGGGACACCTGTATATGGGGACGGAGTAAATCTTGGTCATAGTGAGCAAAGAACTCATCATACATACCAACTTCGATGAAAATTGAAAGGGTGGAAGTTATACTATCAATGTGCTCTCCCATTTCGATCGAGAGGTCATGAAGGTAGCGCTGAACCGCTGGATTCCGAAATTGACCTGATAAAAGGGTCAGCTGGTGTTTAGAGATGCCGGAGTATTGAATGATGAATACCCGTATATTCCCTCAGGCAAGAAGCCCAGTACTAAGGGTCTCCGGTCAGGGTGTGAACAGTGTTGGGGCACTGACGTCAGCTCACCTGAAGGTCCCTTTCGAAGGACAGGATTGACGCATTGACTGCTTCATCCGTGAACTCTGGGAATTCGTTGAGGCAATGGAGGAAGGTGCCAATTTCCTTGGCGAAGGAATCCATCTGGTCAGGAAAGTCCTCGACGTCGATATCCTCGTTGACAATGGGTTGGACAATGTGGGAAGGGGCCTTGGTCCGCCATCTTCGGCCTCGTCGTCTTCCGGGGGATTGGTTATCGATAACGGACTCCCTGGGAGCCCTTGATATCTTTCTAGGAAATAAAGCTGCTGCGTTTTCTCGATAGAGGAAGAGAATCTGAGCTAATCGCTCTCTGAGATGAAACGCAGAAGACAAAATGGCGACGGAACTTCCAAGTTGACGTGCGGCATTGGCGAAGTTACGCAACTAGCCTCACGGTCAGGGAAACATGGTTGGGAGAAAAATGAGGGTGTTCATTACCTCTCTGTCGAAATTACTCATCCGCCTATGACAGCCAAATTTGGCCGTGATAGTGAGTACCTTACTGCGTGCGTATGTTAGGACGGATGCTCACCGAGAGAATTTATTAAAGGCGGTTGCACCAGCATCCTGCATGTGTTCATCGACAGAAGCTATTTATAAATTTGGGTGAGCTGAGGGATAGGCTTCGGAACGGAGATTTTACTCACGGACGTCCCTGTCAGCCTCGAAAGCAGGTTTTTCTTCCTTGCCTAAAGAAAGATGAGCGGTGGTTAAATGACATATGCCAGGGAACTGACGTTTGACTACTTCGTCGCTCTGCAGCAGCATTTCTACCAGGCTCAGAATTGTCTCCCGACGGTCCCCAGCACTACCTCGGTGTCGGTGGGAGCGGGTAGTGTTTGTATTCTCCTGTTGGAGGCCTTCGGTAAAGTCAGGAAGCATGGCACCCGACATCTCGAGGAAACGAAGGAGGGAACTGGGCAAGTGCAATGGGGGTTTGTCGATCGTGTACGGAGGGTATTTATAAGAAGAAAGATGTGGAGCACGTCAAAAGGGTATGGTGTATCGGGGAGTAGTAGTGATGGTAGTTGGTGGGGTGGTGATTAAGAGACACGCATAAAACCAGGAACATGTGTTGCTCGCCAGCCGAATAATTCTCTTTTTTTGCCACAAAAACCATGCTTTACTAGCTACCGTATCAGGAAGGTAATACGCCTCCCTGAGTTAACCACGTGATCGTTTCTTGCTGGATCTCATTTGGGTGGACTGGAATTGATTCCTTCATGACATATCCATTGCAACACATTTATCTTCACTAATACTCTCTACAACAACATCATAAGGGCTGTGGCTCTTACTTTCCTCCTTCAATAGATCCTCCTTTTCTTGCCCTTATCCTCCCGCAGTGGCCAAGGTTACGGCTTTCAATAGCCACCGTCTTCTTAAGGGTCCGTACACGTCCACAATTGAAATCTTTGCTACTGGTGGCGGTACCTGCCAGCATATTTCCAGTCCGGAACTAAGAGGCACAAGGGGAATCCCGTGCGTGCTACATCAACTTCTCTTCTCTCTTCTTACCCATCCAACCTCACTCAGGGATTCACACCGTGGCTACTCTCACTCGACCCAAGACGGCTCCGGCTGCATCAACGCAGTCGACTGTCCTATTGTCAGAAGTCCCATCCCCATTCTCTCAAGAGGAGCTGGATCAGATCCAATTGAATGGCTCTTCCCCGAGTCAGATTGAAGAGCCCAGTGCCCCTGGAGAGGCTGTCCGAAATGATTGGACACCAAGTGAAGAAGAGCACCCGCAGGAGGGATCCTCGAGCGTTCTGGTCAGTAACTTGCCGCGATATTGCTGGGAGCTGTCTCATTAAAAACTGCAATATACAGAGCGATCTAATTCCTTCGATCTCATATGTCCAGAGGTCGTGTATCATGACACTCAACGATCTGCTCTCGTCACCAACACACTGGAATCCAATTGTACCAGACCGCCGACATTCCATGCCCGCTGCTCAACAATCCTCTTCTTCGCAGCAACCACAACCCGATTCCTCATCTCTTGCTCTTCATACCCTCGTTCTCAATCTTCGGCAGCGCCAGCTTGAAGGCGAAATGGTTCAAGTGCCTGATTCTTCTTCGGATACGGAACTTTTTCATGAGCTCCGCATTCGTGTTGATGCTCTTTCCACGGATCTGTCACCCACGGACGCTACGCTGGCTCAAACCCTTGTCTCTCTTCTCACTCATTTCGATCGCCTGTCAGTCATCTATGCTTCATCATCTCGTTTCGTTGGTCGGTCACTAAACCAGGAACTTGCCGATAACCCTGAGCTTCTACCACCAGCTGACCTCTTTGATTCGTTGAAACGTCAACTAAGCGATTTACAAGTCGAGCGCTTAACTTCGCAATCTGACCTTTTTCCTAAAGGGGCATCCCCCGTTCTTGCCGTCGAGGGCGCTCTGCTCTGGACGCGGATCGACGAAGAACTTGAAAAAGTAGTTGCATTATGCAAAGACCGTACCGAAAATCTGCCCCAATTTTCAACCGATAATCTCCCTCCAGGATACGATGAAACCGGCTATGAAAACCCACCAGAATACGATATGAACTCGAGACCTTCCCTCGATGACTCCAGCACGAAGGCCGTGCCACCCCAGCAGACACAACTTAATGCTCGCCTTACAGACGAGAAAATGCGGATGGACCTTGAGGCCGTCACATTGGCGATCGACCGGCTGTACAAGGTCGCACCACAGCTACACAACCAACGGGTAGAACTCAAATCTTCCAAGCTGGCGGAGTTAGAGAGAGCCAGCCGTGAAGGGGGAGCCTCCACATCGGTTCAATCAGGTGCCTCGCACGGCAAGCAAAAGGAGCGTGATGTACGGGAACTGGAAAAACTTCTTGACCTCTTGGGGAAAGCCTCAGATCGCAGCCTTCGAGACCAAGCCGTTATCGTTGAAGGAGGAATGCAGGGTCGACTCGAAAAAGTTCGACAACGGGATCTCGAAAAGGTGGGTGGTTCCCATAATTCAGGTGCAATTGAAACCTGAGACAAGGGGAATGTTACAGAGGGACGCCTTCGTGGAAAAATTGGTGAGGCACTCAGATTCACGTCGCATCCATGATCAAGACGCAACGCTACACCCACGCATTAAGGATCCAAACGCCTTACTCACCCTGCCGGAATTCATCCGCGAATCTGTACCTCCCGAAATGATCAAGCAAGACCCCAAGGCTCTGCTCAGCTTGCCTGAATTTGTTAGGGAGCCCCCACCCCCACAACTCATTCCCGCAGAAGAAGAACAAGACTCGGAGCCTTTCGTGTCTCACGTCTCAAAGCTGAAGAAGAAGAATCGCATCAGGAGTTCGTCAGCGCCGCCTCTGTCATGGTTACGTCCGTCCTCATCCAGGGGAGGCAAGTCGAAGGGCCAAAATACAGGTAAGCTGAGTTGAGCCTTTCGAAGAATAACCCTTGATTTCATGTTGACTGTGCTTCGATCCGTAGTCTTTGACGTATCTTACGTCGCGGAAAATTACGAGAACCTACATCACATCCTGGTTTATTTCACTGCAACTGGAGCCACGCTTGGGGCCGACATTGAGGCTGAAGTACCTACCACTTCGATCCCGTATGACTCGGAGCCGAGCTGCGAGTTCTTACAACTCAAGAGCGGGACACTCACGGCGGGTCCATTGATTCTGCCCGGATTTACGACCCCCGGAAAAAAGGACGTGAAAGTACAAAGAGGGCACTTCGAAGTCAAGATACCAACGATATCACCCACCCCAAAATCCTCTTCGTCGTCGCCGCCGCCGCCATTATCTTCGCCCGATCTGGATGGGAATGACAAAGCACTTTTGGATGCGTCGCAATTGATTACTTCGAGCCCTACAACCTTCATTTGTGCTTCTTGTTCACTACCTCTTATTCACTCCGCGAAGATCAATGATTATCGGGATTTGCCCTCAGAGCATTGGGAAGAGCTTGTAGAGGCCTGGATGTGCCATTCGGATCAAAAACTCCATGAACATGTGGTCAACCATGGTAGACGTGGATTTTGGCCCAAGGAGGGAGAAGCCCTTGTTGGTGGGAGTTACATTCTGTTTGAAGAATCTGCCGTACACTTGAATAACCTCTACGCGGCTGGACAGCCGAAGGTACGTCCATAATAATTTCCTGTTTTGCTTTTGTGCGTGGATTTCGGACGCATAAGAAAACCGACGTTGGAAAGTCACCAACGGCTCCCCCTACATGCCAGTGACCTCGTGGGTTTCTGATTTACGAGAAGCCGCGATCAGTTAACAACGGGTGCAGCGGGTGTGTTAGGGTTGGCGCTTTCGGTTGATACAGGACGTCCAAGATGAAACGTCGCAGGATGCCATGCGGTCTCCTGTAGGCCGCTCACAAAACAACCCCCATGCTAATAGGCTCACGTAGTGGGAGCTACAATTGGGCGGACAATTTTCTTGTTTCAATTTTTTTCATTGATTCACTTCGGATGACGGGATTGCTAAATTTGTTCTCCCTGACTGCGATAGCAGGATGCGCAGAATTGGACCTTAGTACGATGCTTGTGTGGGAATGTAGTGGGACGGTGCCAGAAATATGACAACGAGAATGGGAAGAGCTCAATGATGTATCGAATGCTCAAGTACGCGATACGCCCTGTCAGTCCAACAACTGAGTACGTAAAGTCTATCTTTCATCTCGCTTGTACCCTTTTATTGACCTTCTTTCATTTCAATGAACTTCCTCTTGTGTACTGTCATATGATCACACCGGCTTTCACCTTTTCTCGTGACTTGCCATGAATTCATGGGTCCCTTATCACCCGACGACGAAATAACGCCGGCACCTTACTTACTTGGAACTAAGCAGGCCATTGAAAATCCCACTTACCGCGTTTATCGTGAGGGATATGATGGAGTATGTTGCCGCCCACGCTACTTACCGGTTTGTTATTCGAGATGAGGAGGAAGAACGGGCGAGAATCCTCGTGAGTCGTCTCCACAATTCGCCCCTGTTACCCTGGAATTGAAGTTAAGTAAATCCCTAGATATGGTTATTCAGACCCGGGATGCGCATATCTTACTCGGCAGCTGTAAACCGTATAATTCCCAAGACTGGGTCTATATTTGCCGCGAAGGTCCTCTTTAAATTGCTCGGTCCAGCCGACGCGTCCACGGATCTGAAGATGTGAGTGCGCAGCTGGTCTATCATTGTTCAGCTCCGCTGACCTCTGTATGTTTCCAGCATTTTGGCTAGGTATCCTAACTTCCCGCAGGCAGAATACCTTTCGTACCCAATGGATGTCTGTCAACGCCTCGCTGTCATTTTGAAGGAAACGAATTCAGTTTATCCGGAGAACATGCGCAGGATGGCTGACTTGGATGTCGGATGGATGCGAAGACTCTAGAGCTGCTCTACCCTTCCTTCTTTCTTTCCCTTCCCCCACCCGTTATTTGCTATGCAGAGTTTGTATGATATGATGGTTTCGACATGTTATCTGGAACGTTCCAACTAGTCGCTTTCTTTGGATGTCTCTCGTTTCCCTTGTGCACCTAACGGCCGATGTGATTCACTCTCTACTTTGTCTGTCACGGTACCTTACGGGAGCTACAGCCGTCTCGACAACAATCACATTTCGATGCTGGGGAATTCTTCCCCTGACAACTTGATCGAGGCATGCCTCAACCTTCGAGCATTGAACAGTCCTATCATTAGTCCCGCCAACCACCGGTCAGCAAGCAAGGTAGTGAAGAACCATTTAATTAAATCAGGTCACTTCCGCTTATAGCATTTTGGTGACTATCCGAACTAAGTTAGAACCCCAATAACTTAATCATATTTACTCGCAGTGAAGCGACCTACGACCGTTCCGCCTCATGTTCACAACCCCTACAAACACCGGGACTAATAAATAATAGAAATATTTCTACCCGCCGTCCAGAGCAGTATGACATGAAAAGCCGAAGTGTTCCGCAATCCCTCAATTGCTGGAATCCAAACCAAGAGTTACAGTAGATGACTTCCTGTAGGATTTAGAATTCTAGATCATATTTCTAAACCTTAATGACACTCATTGCTGAAGTATCAGTCAAACTACCACACAAAATCCAAACTGTTAAGGCCATGACAAATTTCACACCACAATTTGATGAGCCTCTCACATCCTGCAAAAGTGGTCATAGCCGGTGAAGAGATACAATGATTTAACTTGATCAGCACTGTGTCCTTAGTGTTTGGAGACTTACAGAGGTCTCACATTGTATTTAGGAGAGAGGAAAGTGCATATACAACCAAAAGATAAAGGACCCAAGCGGGGAATTGATGGCGGAGCCCCAAAAAAGGGTTTAGAACAAGTGTCTGCAACTAGGAATGGGGTAGGAGGCCTCCTCCAGATTAAGGTTTAGAAAAGCCCTATCCAAAACAATCCCATCACCCAGCATTCATGGCAAGTCACACTCCTGCTACTTGGAGTAATTTAGAAATATTATCTAGAATTCTAAGTGCTGCAGGAAGTCATAAACAATTGTCTCTGCAATCCATTTGCCAGTACAGTTCAGCTTGTCAAGTGACAACGAACCATAAACCAAACAAAAAGAGAACAAGAGACCCTTTAAGAAAGGGATCCCCCGACGACATAAGCCGGTACTGCAGCGGCGGAGTCATCACGCCCAAGTCGTGCAAGCAGAGGACGAGGAACTGGGGCGGCAAAAATTAGATAACCAATAATGGAGGCGGTGCCTCCATAATAGTGGTTAAACTATTAAGAACAGATACTACACTTGATCTAAGCCAAAAGGCCAGAGTGGTAAGGAGTTAACATGCCTCAAGCGAGGTTTATATAGATGCGTGGTGTGCGCACGGACCAGAAGTCCATATATGGTGATGAGTTTGTGAATTGGGGGTGTGAGTGTTTGTGGAGGTGATCGGAATCACTCATCAGATGAGACAAGTCCGCTCTTGTGTGCGCCATTTAGGGTTGGGGATTCCCACTTTCTCCCTCGACGTTTTGCATACTTGTCAATTAATCTAGCGAAGATGACCTCGTTCAGGCCTTTTACTCCCGCTGACTGGGGTGCCGGGATGAATCGATGACCTTGGGAATGTCTTGCACCACCGACAGCGGTTAAACCGCAGAACATAATAACTCGGGTCTTGTCGCTCCTGTAACTGAACGTTGCACTCTGACATTTGCAAGACCTCCAATCCGACGTCTTGTGCTATTATTTGCCTTCAATTGTCTGCGCTGTCTTGAAAACTGACGCTCACTCTCGTCTGCTTTCCGTTTGGCTACCTGCAGTTATCCGGACTAGCGTACGTATGGCCTGCACAACTTGTGGGGCTTTCGATCCCCTGGTTTCTTCTTGTTGCTGCTCCAGAGAGTACACGCAGTGCCCTACCGCTTTGCGGTCCAGTTGTTCCATCAAGTTCAATGTCAACCTTGCAAACAGGAACACAGATATTGGAGGCATTCAAAAATGTCCTGTCTACAAAGACACACCAACCCAACAAAATCTCTCCTCAGACAAAAGTTCTCCCACCGCCGTCTACCGTCTGCCTAATGAACTTCTTGCCGAAATATTTTTTTCTCGGAGCGCCAGCTCCACCCCGGCGTTGTTCCTCGACCTCCATAACGATGGTCTCTGGTCTATTCTCCAAGTCTGCACACTCTGGCGCGATGTCGCACGTTCCACGCCTATGCTGTGGAATACATTCCTTATAGACCTCACAAATCTAAAAGGCAAAGCCCTTAACTACGCTTGCCTCTTCACGCGTCTTCAAACCTGCCTCACACACTCCGGCGCTCTGCCACTCAACTTTGCACTCACAGGCACGCATTACGAAGACTCCACGCCCCTCATACCCCTCATTACAACCCTTTGCACTTACGCCCACAAGTGGTCCAACGTTTACTTCTGCCCATACACCACTAACATCCTCGCAACCTGGCTTCCGGCATTCCGACAGCTCTCCACACCGCTCCTTACCTCCCTCGGCCTGACAAGTTTCAACCCCTCCCCAGGCCTCATCCAAACTCCAACACGGCTCACGCACACACCTAATCTCGCCCGGCTAGCACTATACGACTACCGCATGTGTAATACTGATTCATCCTTCCTTCCATCGTTTCGGCTACAAATAACACATCTATATCTCGACTCATGCCCATACTATACCTACACGGGGATACTCCCGCACCTCCCCTCGCTCATATACCTCGAAATTCTAAACAAATACCAACACTCCGCACGCACGTTGGATACCACGCCGATCCCTCTTCCCCACTTGCGAACATTCAGAGCGACAGGGTGGCTCGGGAATCTGTGTTTCCTCCTCCCATACCTCGAACTTCCCAGTATCGAGCGCCTTGACATAACGGCGTTGGAAGAACAATGCTATCCTTGTGCATGCGCCGTCGTCAAGCGCCGGGTCATTAATGAATGGATCGACGTTCTTCGAAAAGACGTGGATATTAAATTGAACTATGTGCTCAATTTCGATTGGAACTTGTCTGCGGACGATGGTATCTTACGTTTTCTCTTCTCTGACCTCAATTAATGGGTTTTTTTTTGTTGGGCGGTTATGGATCGTTCGCCCTCCATTATACATTGTACAGTATGCACATAGGATTATATTTGTAGAGTCATATCTAAAGTTGGGTATGCGTCCTCATCAGCAACTTTATAACACAAGTTCTAGTTCCAGCTGAGTGTATCTCACTTCGGGCGACTCTAGTCCCGAGCGTAAGCGTTCGAACATCGAAGTTCTATCCAATTAGATGAAGTTGGGGGCCTGGTCTTTCATTCAAACTCATTTACAAGACCGAGCACCGTTCACTCGCAGAAGCACGCCGGCAACATTAGCGACAACACAAAAATCGCGGCGAAGACCTCTTCCAGTAAGGGAACTGCCGAAGCCGGTCCCCCCAAGTGCAGTAAATCATGACCTTCTAATGTGACCTCACAAGACAGCACAGCTTCTGAAAACTTCGCCTAACTCACACCGAACAAAGCAAAGGAGATTAAGAAAAATTCAAAAGAGTGTACTATATTCCATTTGTATAACTACCTACTTGCTTGCCTACCTACACTAACAAAAAAAACTCGATCAAAGGTAGAAAAAAAGAAATAACAACTAAAAGTCTACGTCCCCAACTCAACAACTGAACAATCCTCCGAAGGGGGACCCCCAAGAAGAAAAGTGAGAAAGGGGGGGGGGGAACTGCAGACGTAAAAGACTAAGTTACTGATGATGACGGTGGACAACGGACAAAGAAAAAAAAATGAGGGTCGGAGTTAATTTGAAGAAAAAAAAAAAAAAAAAAACAATGAACCAAGGGAATGTCTGATCGAGGCATGTTGAGTACGCTCGGGTGCGGTCAAGAAGAATAATGGCGAGGGGAGCGTTTTTTAGACAGTTTTATTTCGGATATGGGGATGTCGGTACGAAAGGGTATGAAGGTTGGAGAGGGTGTGATCGATGTTGGCGACGACGGTTAGGGAGGGCGGGTAGTGTGATACGTAGAGATTGGGAAGGGGGGAGAGGTTCGAAAGGGTGATGCGGATGAGGGGAGAGGGTTCATTACGAGCCATGTCATATAATATATGACCCGCAACACATCAAGAGAGAAAAGAACTCTCGAAAGCAGACAAAGAGAGAAATGTATATGTACAATCTATGACTTTTGAACCTTCTTTCTTTCAGAAACTGACGCAGAAACCCAAAGTCCGTGTGGATGCCAAAAAAAATAAAGGTAAACGTGATTGAACAAGATGAAAAAGGAACACAAAAAAATGGAGGGGGGGGAGGGGGTTACGGGTAGTTTGAATCAAGGGGTGTGGTTGGTGGCGGTCAGCGCGCAGTGGTGGTAATTTGTGTATGCGCACAACATGTGTGTATAGGATGAGAAAGATGCCGATTGATAAGGAAAGTACGTGTAGCCAGCGGAGTGACAGAACGATCCCTCGCGGCGACAGGCGACAGTAGGCAGCGGCGTTTCATTAACGGATTCAGAAGAACAATGTGAGCAGGTCACAGCCAGGCAAGGGACTTGCAAAGCGTAGTGCCATGGGAAGAAGCCATACAATCGGCAAGTTGAAGGGAGAAGAGCGTGGTTAAATCGGGGCGTGCTCGGGTATGATTTGAACTCCTCCCACATCCGGGTTTCCGGCTGAAGTATTTCCCTAGCAACGTGTTCGACAGGTGTTCATGACGTCAAACCTGTGGTGTAAGGGACCGAACACTAAGGAAGGTAATGGAAACATCATCAGCGATTCAGAAACAAGGGGATGAAACAAAGGAAATCGAACCTATGACCCAGAGTCCAAGCGTCTCCCAAACCAATCCGAAGAGAAGGGTATAAGATGGAGTGACGCGGTGCACACAACCACAGGGGAAAAGATGGGGTAGGACGGGGAACACAAAAAACACAGTAATTGATACACACTGAGCCGAGGCAAAATCTTGACACAAGGTCTGTAGGCACCCGAAGAGAAAAACGCAGCCATGCGTGAATGAAAGAAAAAAAGATACAGTTGCGTTGGAGAGAAAAAAAGTAAAAAAAAGCATAAACGGGTGCCTCGGAATGTAAAAAAAGCTATGATACTCAAATGGCGGGAAGAAAAGAAAATAAGGCAGTAATCCGATAAAAGATAGATAGTTTGCTTTGATACTAAACACGGCGAGGACACGTCATTGACATGAAACAATGAACAAGAACAGAGATTGGCCGGGGTAGGGGACGAGTAGGTGGGTGGTGGGGGAACTATGCGTATGAGAAACTGTTGTCACAATTGCGAGAAAGAAAAAGAAAAGGAAACAGGAAAATAACTGCGTAGAGCATAACATCCAAGACATCGACATCAATGAAAACGGGCCGTCCCAGACGAGACAAGTTGGGTACCCGTTTAAATACGTGAAGCGCAAAGACCCTGTCCTTCACGTTGTCCACAACGAAATATCAAGGGGACAAGCGAAGTCCTCTGAAGTGATGACCGAGGTAGATAGTGACAGCGGGCACAGTGTCAAAGGCCAGTTTACTCCAAAGAGTAGGGATCTTCCGCGTAGGAACGCATATATACAGGTAGATCGTGAAATGGGGGAAACCCTTCCGCAAGAGATCGTCAGGAACACGACAATCGGCCAGCTAGAAGGGGGGGGCGATAGGGTGGCCACGATCAGATATGTTGTACAAGACCAATCCCATAGTTCACCAAGAGACGGTCATAACAAAGATGATGAAGAATAGCATGTATCGTCTTGAATCTTGAACCGTTGAAAAAATAAATGCATGGAGGACAACCCAATCGCGGAAGAATGTGGGGATTGGGGTCCATGAGACATTAACCCATCGATAAGAAATATGTGGCGAGATGTCGACGGGTATTGGTATGGACAAAGGGGGTATGTGACAGGTGGGAGGGGTGTGGTGGGACAAAGTCCCAAAAAAACGCGCTGGTGTCCTGAACGAAGAAGACCATTAACCGAAAACATAACCGGGGTATGCATATAAAGCCCAATAAATCAAAAAAGCACGGAATGTCCGGATTCGATCCAGAACGGTGTCGATGTGGTGGTGAGAAGAGGTGGAAGGGGATGATAAAACAACATGATCGTCCGTCGTCTAGGAAATCATACAATCGCAGGCGGCTTTTCAACAAATATGGCGCGCGTGCGAAGGGCCACAGGACGAAAATCGTTGAAGGTGAGGTGTGGCCAAGAGCAATGCTGTCGGGGAGAATAGGACAGCCAGCAAAAGTAGATTACTTGAAGATCGATGGTAGCGATGGTCGCGCGTCTTGAACCCGAAAACCCAAACTCGAGAAACCCAAAGAAACCCGAATAAACCCAAGAGAAACAAACAAAAACACTAGAGGGGAATAATGATAGTCAAAGCGATGGGGACGGGGGGAGATGATTGCAGTCGACTATGATACAATTGCTTCAAATTTGGTTGATGGTTTAGTATTGCGTGATGGGATGGTCCATTTGGGTTCGAGGAGATTTTCGGAGGATTAAAGTTGGTGGGTCGGGCCAAAGAACGAACGGGAAGAAAAAGCGACGGGCGATGACGTGACACAATTCTAGGAGGGAGCCGAAGACTGAATGGGAGGATAGAATGAGACAAGGGAGAGTTTAAAAAAAGTGATAGCACACACGCATACCTCTATGCTTTTGAAAATTATTGGTCTAGAAAATATGGCGATTAAAAAGTGGGGTCCGGCAGATCGTCCGGACTGGGGGAGTTCTGGAAAGAAGAACTCGCAAAATAACCGGCGACCTCTTTTTGAGCCTCAAGTTCAAAGAACTTTTCGCGGGAGGCAGGGGAAAGGGACCTGATGTAGTCGGGGTCAACCATACGGTGCGGAGGGGGAGTCGAGGTCGACGAAGCAGGGGAGCTGCTGCGGACAAAGTTGAGCAAGGCGCGAAGATCCTCAGGTGCTGAGGCAGCTTCGTCATCAGAGGACATCGCGAAGATGTAGTCGCTGGGAGTCCTCTTGTGGTTCCTAATCTTCCTTTTCGGAGTCTCGTAGAAAGAAAAAGCCCCGGGATTCTTGGGAGAGAAGGGAGCGGTGCGAGGACCGTTGTTACCGAAATGAAAACGAGGAGGGGTTTTGGGACCAGTGGAGTCCTCGTCGTTGCTATCATCGCAGATATGATCCCAGCTGTGAACGAGATTGGGAGCAGAGCGAGACATGGTCTGAGTGTTACGACGAGGCGCGACAGGAACTGGGATGGCCTTGGTGGGCAGTTGCGACTAGGGAAACAGGTACGGCAGATTGCTGAGGCAACCTGCGGTTAGCGAGCTTGCCGGAGGGACGAGCAAGAACCGGAGTTGGCTTGAAAGTGGTGGGAGCAAAAGAGTCGATGAAGGGGTCTGAAGAAGAATTATCGGTCACGGCCTCTGCCTGCGAGGGTTCAATTGGGGGAGTGGGGGGGATTGGTTGACGTGCGTGTTTGCCATGGCGGACGGGGGTTTGTTTGATGGCGTCACTGGTGGAATCAGAAATCAACTGAGGCCAGAAAACCCTTCTGCAAATTTTCAACACACCTCTGCCCCTTGGTTTGTTTCCGGGCGGGCTTTGGCGGGCGGACAGCGTTTTTCTTGTCGGTAATCTCCGCAGCGTTAAGCAGACCATGTTGGACAGGCTGGGCCTGGGGGGGACGAGGGCTCTGCTTCTGCTGAGAGGATCGCTGATTTGATGGAAGCTGGCGCTGGGGGGAGGACTTCTGCATTGGTTTTGAGAGAGATAGGAGGCCGGGAGTTCTGGTTGGTTGAACGATGACGGTCGGCGGTGCCGAAGGGTGCCTCCGATGTGAAAAATTTGTTGAGTGGGGTTGTGCAATATGTAGAGTTGGTTGTTTCTGAACGAGCATCATGGCGGCAGTAGGAGGGTGGGGGGGGGGGGGGAAGAGGATAAGGCGGGCGTTGTGAGGGAGAGGCTGAAGAGAATGAGAAACGTGGGAAAGCAGAGCGAGCAAGGGCCCACTATTATCCACCACCCCCAATGTCTGTTGCCCTTTGTTTGGTCCTGTGGCGCTGCATTTTCGTTTTTGTCCCTGCCGGCTCCCTCCGCTCCGCGTGATCGTCCCAGATCTCTTCGTCGATCCAGGCCATTCCGCTCCCACTGGCAACCGCCCCAACGCTTGTCCCCCGATCACCTCTTGACCTACCCTTGCCTATGACATACACTGACTGGCCTCTGACGCTCTGCACTCTGTCGCTGCAGCTAGGCTACGCCCAGAACATCATTCTCTCAACTTGCTCGTTTTCATTCTTGAGGCCTGCACTCCCATCAGTCAATCAGAAAGTACCATCACCATCTCTCGAAGCTCATTACTCCCTGTGTCCAACCCAGCTCCCGTACCCATGGGTCCGGTCCCTGTCCCCTTCTTTCTTCGTCCTCTTTCCACCGAGCGGGCGCCCTACTTCCCCTTCCTAGTTTAGTAATCCCCTCCCCTACTTATCTCTATCAGATTCCTTCGCACCCTTTACGAGCCTTTACGCTCGTTCAATATAGATTAACCCCGCAGAACTCGCCTAGCCAGCCTAGCCAAAGCCTCTTCCTTCTCGGGATAGACCACATGTCCGCTGCTTTCGATCCGCTGTCCTCCTTAACGTCAGTCACACTACCAAGTGTGCCTTGGGCTACCAAACCCCCCGTACATTTGCTATTCATACCTGGCTTCTAACCCCAAGGCACTGGAGACTAGAGGTCAATAACCGAACGTCCCAACCCAAAGAAAGTCCTTCTCAGTTGCAGGTGACATACCCTCCCTTCCACTCCACTCGAATCTCCCGGCATCCCTAAACCAATCTTCAAGAAGATCAGCCTCGCCTTGCTTCATCTTCCGCCATTTAGCTCTTCATCGCCCTCAAGAATACGAATCCCCCCACCTTCTGTCCGATGATAAAGGTCAGAACGCCAGATTTCTTCTATCTGCATCCCACAGTTTATTCTTGTCGCGCCACGCCCCCCCCCCCTGCTGTGGCACTTTTTCCACTCCCTATTCGTTTCCCCGTTACTGTGCTAAACCCACAACTCTAAATTTCCGCATGACCGTGCACACATGCACACTCCGCCCAAAAGAACCCCAACGAGTGCCCATAATCTCTACACCCTCGACTTACAACAATACTTGCTATACCCCACTGGAGCCAAAAATACTTCACCAATCATGGGCCCATGGCCGGCCATTGTTCTTAATGATACGGAGAATTCAATGTCCCCAATTAGTCAAATTCACTGTAATAGAAGACAATGTATACATACCCGCCAAACTCCAACCCCAATAGTTTCACCAACATAAACAACAGCTTGCTTGTCCAAACGTAGAAGCGCAACACTAATCAACAGGACGTCTAAATAAATGACTGACGAATCCCATTCACACAAAAGGGCTTGGCACGAGGCCTCCAGTTTTGAGCCGTCTTTCCTCCACACCATCCCCTCAAGGCCTTCCCTGTAACCCCCCCCCCCCACCACTCCCTCGGAACTTTCCCAGCCGAAACAAAAGCCAACATTTCTACCGTGCCTTCGCAGCAGAATTCGACACTTCGATCAAACTAAATGAAATGCTCAGCGGCTCTTGCTCAATAGCTGAAGCGTGATAATCAAGGCAAACTCAGTCCACCCCATTGTCCACAACCCCCATCTGTTTAGTCTGGATTTCTCATCATCAGTAAAACCACGAACAATGCGGCAACATTCCTCCTATCCGTCATATCATTTGAGAGCAGACGTATACAATAGCATCCAGCTTCTGTCATTTGTTCGAAACAAATCCTAGTACAATTGCTGTACACACCCCACTGACGAAAGGACCCTCGTTCGATAAAAATAAATCTAAAACATCCCGAACGTACCGAACCTGAGAGACGAAGCTATGCAAGCCCTTCTCCTGCTTCAGTTTCTCAACGTCCTGGGGTACGGTCTCGAGGACCAAGGCCCAAGGCTGTTCCCCAACATTGGGCCAGATCCCCAACCCAACAACTTCACAGCGGTGATAGTGATTAAAGATCAACGCTGGCTGTTAGCAACCTCAAGGCCGACCCTATTGAATGAATGACGAAACCTCTAATCCATCAAGTCGTTATCATTTAGCCCTCTGGGTTATCGCCACGGGGACCGTCGATGGTGCCCAAGCCCAACCACACACCCCTTCACTTGCTTGTATCCCAGCGAACAAAAGGAAGAAACCTGGGGCCCGGCGATAACAAAGGTCGTATTCGGCACCGCCTACTAACCATATTCTGTTTCACACAAACAATGCCCCTTGAAGACGCCACAGACGCCTACTACCGCCCAGTGTAACTCCTAACCCAGACGTATATGGTAACTACAAAGCACACTCATAGTTCACAAGAGCCCTTAATTTCCCGAGCGCCCATGCCTCTGATCACTTCCTCACGCCCGCAGCCCATACCCATCAACACGCGGAAACCTTCCACGAGAATCTAGAAACTCGTTTGAAAGGACTTGGGACTTCAATGTGAATTCTGATGATCGGAGGAGGAATTGTTTCTCCGTCCGTGTGGGCGTAGGCTTGCTTCCGACTGTTATTCTTGGATGTGTTTGTACTTCTGTAATGGAGACTTAAGCTGCAAATTCTAGGTAGCGAGTGGCAACGGGGAGCGGTGAGCGCTCAGCTTGATTAGAGCCTGATCATAACACAAAACATCACAACGTGCTATTCCGTAACGACGGCTGTCTCTTCTTATCGATGGTCTCTGATATCCACTAGTCGTGTTACTACGACAGTCTATAGAATTGTCAACCTGTAACCCAGAGACCTACGAATTCAGACTATCACGGGCGACAAGAAAAGCCACGTTTTTTGCCACTAGCGTTCTTCATCAAATTTTTCTGACATGCATCTACCATGCACGCTTTGGAATCTGTCCATGTGCGCAATATTAGGTCGGTGCGGTGGCGTCAACGTTGACAGATCGCGAGAGTGCCGGGGCTCGGAAGCCAGTCTGGGCCGGTCTTCGGGAGACTATGTTCTAAGTGTATAAGCGCGTGTGGTATGATGTCGGTCCGTAAAGAGGTGGCAGTGAGTTTTCAACGTTCCCCGCCGGACTAAACGGGTGCTTCTTCTGCACAGGATTGAAGGGGTTTAAGAACTGGAGGTAGGCGACAACTTTATTTTTGCAACTTTAATATCTTCTGACTCCGGACGGCTGAGCTTTTCGATTTCTTCCACTAGAAAATGGCACTTGTTGTCTCTCCAATCCAGGGAAAAGAACCAAAAAAAAATAGGTTAACTACACCTAAGGAACGTCGGAACCAGCGGGGTAATTAAACTCACCTTTCCCTAATTTTTTGGGCTCCATTCCCAACCTACGGACGAAAATCCCGCTCGAAAGTCCTCGGACCCTCAGCCTCCGGATCAACTTCTCATCAATTAATCCTTATCGGCATCAAGCTTCCGACAGATGCGCAGTCGCATGACTCTTATCTACTGCGCTTACTCTGTGCCGTATTCGACGGTGCTAGAACATACCACAACGATACACAGTGTACAATATTCGACCACATTGGATTACCAAGACACCTATGTATGGTCTGACTCCTCACAACCCAATCCCAGTCATTGATCGACCGGATGTCTCATCCTGATTTAGTCGTGATCGAAAGTTGCCCAATTGTAATGTATGGGGTATCTGGGGGGCACAGAGTGTGTGTGCTAGCCAAATCCAGCTACGAGGCTTGGCTTTGCAGCCCAGGAGTGAATAGTCCAGCAATGCACTATCATTCCAACCTCCAGTCTCCAGCACTCTCCGAGCCGTCTCCACGTATGCACGCCACGATCTTGACCACGTCTCCTCAGTACTCCCTCTAATTTCCTTTCCCCAAACCGCAACGTGGAGTGAGTGATGTATTGCGAAGTCATATTGAGAACCACGCTTCTACCAACCCCAACAACTCCAAATGCAATGCACATCGTGCCCGCAAGTCCGAATCAATTACCTCGCGTAAATGGGATGATAATATCCAAAACCCATCTCCGTATGGGAGCAGTAGCCGCATGCCTTGTAACACTCGTCCACGCGAACTTAGCGGGACAGCTGCGATGCGGTGCGGTGTGTAAAAATTGAAGCTGGAAAATTTTTGTATTGAAATTTCGCTTAACCTCTCTGCTACTCGGGGGCTTCGAGAAAGAGAATTTAATACAGCAATTCAGTGCCGGCACCGCTACCCAGCAATTTTGAGAGGTGAGGACAAGACTCTCCGGTTAATCATGTGCATCTGGACTACCCGGGAGTGAGCTTCTTTGAAGTCTCTTCTGACCTATGACGACAGAATGCAGAATGAGTCTTCGCTTGTCCTTTTTTGCTTCTCCAGGTACTCCACACCCTCTCCTTAAACCCACACTCTAACGATATAAAATGGATATATATCCGGAAATTGTGTCGATTGGAGTTTTAGTGGATCATGGACCTAAATTTTATGTCGGGGGCAGCTCCTTATCTGCCCACGTATTCTAGCTTCTCTGAACAGAACTTCCACAAGTGCAGCATCCTCCTCACGGGTGGGAGCTGATAGTAGAAGGACTCCACCAGTATTCACTTCCGGACCGACCTCATTGTTTCCGAAGATCTTAACCTTCTGGGTATAAACCGGTTTATTGACTACGATGGTCCCACTGACCCGGAAGTGTAAACTACATATAGGTATTTAATGGGCGGCTTGCGCTCGTAGGAGGTCATATGGTGTGGAGATTCACAACGCCAGAACCTAATCTTGCATGTTTATCGCACAGCCTTGCTTCCATTTCAACCGACTCCATTTTCCTCAGCTCCATGAAGGCTTTAGGCTTTCATGTTAATTACACTACGAGAATAAACGTACCAGACTCGGGCGGCCCCTAGACTACTTGTATTCAAAAGAGAGAACAAATGGAAAGTAATATTGAAAGCCCCTACCACTCAGAAGATAAGCACAGACTGACAGCTGACATCGAGCTCCCCGCCCCAAAAAAATGTAGTAAACTTGGGACAGGTGACAGAATTCCGGCGCATAAGGCTCCGAGCTAATCAGATTAAATAAAAGGCACACTTCGTCACCATAACACGAAGCTCTGAATTCATTCTGCTTCTACGTCATTTTGTCATTCCATATCAGCCTTACCAAATTTAGGCACGAGAACCGTAAACGTTTATTGTATGTACCGTAATTGATGGACATTCGCATTAGCTACCACTGCTTATCGCCGGCGTTTGTTTTCGGTGACCGGACCTAGTTTTCTAGATAGGCATCAGGCTTGCAGCTTCCGGGAAACCCCCAGGATACTGGCGCCCGGCCACGGCCGCTGGTCCTGAAGATCCTTGAGTGAACAATGCAATGGTTCTTGACGCGATTTATTTTTGTCTTGTTGTTGTGTAGTGCGCCTCGACGAGTTGACGAGAATTATTGTTACAAGGAGGGGATGGAAGTCCCCATTGCAGTTCTTTTTCGCGTTAACCCAGAGGGTTCATTGCTTTCAGACGCAAGCGGTGCTGTAAATCAATCCCATTTTGTTCTCCTCTTTGTTCGCCGCCCAAGCGCTGAGCAGGGAAACCGCGATCTTGACAAGTCAGCTGACCGCGGCGACTTTTACATCTTCTACAACCCCCGAGTCTTCTTTTCATAAGGAAGCAACTGAGGCCTCCATGTGACTGTTCGCCCACAGTTCGACATGTATGATCATGACAAACGATGAGTTCCGATCACTCAAACTTCTGCGCCGTGTAAAAAGCACGTTCGAATTCACGGCAAAGGCTGGTTACCAAGGGATCCACCTGTCATCGTCCCCATAATCAAATTGGCCCGTTGTCCAAAAATCTATTGTTCAAAAGGTTGCACGAGGCACACTGTCGAAGGATCATAATTTTTTGGCGTAAGAACAATCGCACCTCAGTCAAACCCTTCGCAACCTTGATTTGATTCTGACAGGCGCTCCACAGGTCGTTGTTCTACTTAAGTTCTATACCTCGTTTCTGCTGTCACTGCGAAGTCTGCGAGTGTTCCAAACGAAGCAGTCGCGGGCGGAGCTCAATACATACTAGAACTACTAATAATCACAGACACGCTCGCAGACAACCAAGTGAACTTAAAGCGGAGTGAGATTGCGAGGGACTCGGCCTTCATATTGAAATATTGTAATGTGGATGTTTACTTCCGATTGTCCCCGTCAATATCCGTAGAGAGCCAATACCAACCATCCTGCCATCAGCGGGAATAGACGTACCTCATCCAGTGGCCAGAATCTAGATACTTAACTAACAAAAATGTGCGAAAACTCACAGAGCATGCGTAATAGGTCGGGTAACGGAGTCTACATTGTCCCGCCGGTTCCTGGGATCTTCTTGGAGCACCCCGGAGTGGGGAGCAGTCCGTTACACTACTTGTCTGTTTGGTGAGTATCCAGTGTCAATGATATTGATACCACTGGACAATTATATTCGGGTATGAGCACTTTAAACATGTTGGACCAGGAAACACGCCAGCTAAATTATTATGGTTTTGGATGACGGTGTGTGCAACTGGATTATGCTCTTCTTTCACATCGGGGTAGCATTCTCCTTTCGTAAACAACACAATCCAATCCAGTTATGGGACTACAATACTGTTGACCATGAATACAGGACCTCTTCTGTTCTTCTGTTCCTCCGTTCTGGTGAGAGCCTCACCATCCGATGTTGCAAGACCTTTCCCATGACGACCTTGTCCACAGCATTGCATCGGCGCCAAGTCTATGGCCTATTTCATGTGCTTGAGGCAGTCTGGCGGAGGTTTGCACCAGATCCACCGATAGGTCTTTCTCAGGGATCATTGGTCGGCACACCACCTTCGATCGTATCACAATACCACTCGAATACCTCTGATACTTCCAGAAATCATGAGATTTCAGCCCCAAGATTCCTTTGCTCAACATAGAACATTCCCATTTGGAGATCCTCACGCGTTTTGTCGTGGGATGGCTGATGACAATCATCGACGGAAACGTAACCAATATGGCTAATTAATCACGCCATTGTGATCAATGCTGTTGGCTTTCCGCGACATTTGTGGAAATTTTGGAACAGGGTGCCACCAACAAGGGGAATGCAAAGATTCTACGTGTCCTTGCTATATTTGTGGTTCCTTCTTGATTTTGAGCTCACTGCCTACCATCATCGACTGTCCAAGGGTGATAATGGGGAGCATCCTGTTTAACCCAGGCAATCTAAAGATATCCACGCAGCCTTTGTTGAAGTCCGAGGGTCCGACATGTAAGTACTGCCTTACATGATCTATCACCTACGGCAAGTTCTCCTGTGCTCTGTTCAGTACACAAATCTTTATCCAAACTTTGCATATCCACCATCAACCTTCAGTGTGGTTCCTGAACAGAATCTTCGGGGATCTCGTCAGCAATGAAGTTCAGTCGATACGGAGTAACAGCCCCGCTTACGATGCTGCGTCAGAAGCCAGGTATAAAATAGCATTGGCTATTTCACGAGCTTCTCCCAGGCGTTTCATCAAAGTAGAATTTTCCATCCTGGTCCAGCCTTCATCGCCTTTTAGACCGTCGATCAAAGGTGTGATCGTTGGTCCAGGGCACACGCTATTGACTCGTACTCCCAAGGGCGTGAATTCTTCGGCCGCAGTGAGTGCGAGTCCGCGCACCGCCCATTTAGAAGCACTATAAGCGGACAGCATGGGTGATCCTAATCTTGGGGTTAAGAATTCGTCTGATATGTTAAACTAACGCTAGGTTTACCCTGAAGGCCGAGTTGGGACGACGTTATGACGATTGAGCCTGATTTTCTCTCAGTCATGACCTCCCCGCATTGCTGGAGCCCGAGAAAGACTAGAACAGGGTTAGTTAGACGATAGAAGGCAGTAAAATCACGCGGTAACCTCCACGCCCGTTGACTTCCATAGTCCTGTCCCATACTTTAATATCTGTTTCAAGGATGCTAGCGGGTTCTTTGCAAATCCCCGCATTAAGCACTGCAATGTCAAGTCGACCCCAGAGTTGGAGGGCCCGATCGGCGTAATTATATACTTCTGAGCTAACGTCAGCGATATAGCACTGGCATCGCCCCCTTTCCTCGGTAGTTAGCTGCGCAAGCGCATGGTCCAGGGCTTCTTGAGTTAGATCAACAAGAAGCACACCCTGGACATTGGCGTTCAGGAAGACCTGAACAGTTGCCAGTCCAATACCACCTGGTGTTTTCTTGGGTTAATCTAAGGTGGAGGCTAAAGGGGTTTCGTGTGCGTACTGGCGGCTCCCTAAAAATGAGCACATTAAATGTCGATAGACCGGCTCTAGATTAGATAAAACAACCACAAACCGTGATCACAGCTACTTTGCCGCTCAAGAGGAATGATTCGAGTGAATCTCGTTTCGCCATGCGATGGATTTGTGTTCCAGGGCAAACCCGCGGGGGTGTATTTCTGACGCTTCTCTCGACGTCCGTGTGGAATGTGCTGGTGAGTCAGCACAAGCCGGCTCGAATATCCGTACTTAATCAAATACCCGTAATCACCAGGACGCGATTATGGGGGATTGATACGGCGTCCGCGGGAATTTGGGCCTGCGAGGCAAGATTTTGAGGGGTAAAGGAAAGAATTACCGCAACTGGAAAGGGGGTCCGGGTCCACGTTCCTTACCAGTACTCAAGTGCATTCAGTGTGAACGACTGTTGTGGTGCCACTTAACAAACTGTAACTCAGGTTCCACAACTCAGGTTAGAAGGCGCCTCTCATGGCGCAAGGGTGTTATCAAGAAGGTTTCCTATACGCACTGGCCCAAAGGGCAAGTAAACGGTAGTAGAGAACCCTATTTACAACGACTCTGTAGTTGTTCGTTTACATAGACAGATAAGGTTCCGAAAACCGTTTGTTCGCCCGGTGGCCAAACTAAGAAAAAAAAATCAAATCCTTCGTTCACCGTCACGATTGTGGGTACTTTAATCTTAGAGTGGCCAGCTTGGGGAGATATCGCTGTCTGGAGCTCAGATTGAGAGTCCAGTGAGCTTACTGCGTGCGTCACAAGATCCGTCTGTCCTAAGAAAAAGAATTGAGGTTAAGGGGCATGGATCGCGGATAGCTCAATGTTTAGACGATGGAATGAAATGCCTCCAAGTGGTTCTCACCCAAAGATAGCTGCCGAACTTGAAGGTCCGTGATGGAGGGGTTGGGTTGTGTTTTAATGGATCCTGGAGGCCGCGGATATATCGATAAAGCCCGGCTGGGAAGCGGACATTCGAGAAGAGACACTGTAAAAGTGGTTCTCATTCTCCGTGGTCTTCGGTATACTCTTCACTTCAGTGTTGCTCCTGAGGGCGAGAGACCAAGACGAACGGAAATTTGCAAGCTCTCCTTGCTGGCCGGTCACCCTAACACGAATAATTTCATACGTTGGACTGGGAGGTTGACAAGGGGTTGAGTCATCCAGAGGCAGGCTATAACATAGAGAGGGACATGTTATTCAGCAATATTTGAACAGTTCTTGAGAGCCACGGGGGAGGTGGCCCAAGACGGAGAACAGTACTTCCTCCTAAGGAATCAAGGCAGCCACGCCAACTTACCAACGGTCATTCAAAGGCGGCTGCTGTACGTCCGCTCCCATGTCCCCGAGACCTTAAGCACCGTGAATTTTTGGGAAAGAAACAGAAGGTATTTGAGTTGTTGGAGCTAGATATCGATCTTAGGAGTGTGTTTTACGAGCCTGAGATCTCGAAACGGCCCAAAAAGGTTTTCGGATGCGTTGTCTTCTAGACAAAGCTCAACTGCCTTGTCCGACTGCTCTCTGGCCAAACGCCGTGAACCGTCTCGAGTGCAGTTCGTTGGGAGAAATGGAAGTGCGCCAAGGCAAAATCAGAATCCATGGGGGTCACATTGTTGATCCTTGAATTTAACGACGACTAGAATCAAGAAGTTGGCTATTCGTCGTCACTCGAGCGACACCGAGGACGAGCGACCAGAAATAGCCCTTTCCGAACGTCAACAGGAGTCGACGAACCCCTCATCCATGGTTGCAGAGCAAAAGTGGTAGAAAGAGGTTATATCGCGATCGACCTCAACGAGTGGGCTTGCAGGCTAGATATTCAGGATGAAGAGGTAGTTGGGGGATATTGTCGTGAAGGGGAACGATGTGCATTGTGAACAAATAAATCACAGGTTCCCACCCTTTCCTGCGACATTGACACGACGTTCACTTGAGCCATAAACAGCATGCTTCTGCTATGGACGCGTCGCGTGTCTTCTAGCCGTTGTACTCAACATCAAAGACGATGGTATAGCCAAGAAGCGAAAAAGTTCAATATTCTATTCATGGGACGGGATGAATTTTCGTGTGGTGTCTTCCGAGAGCTCTACGCCGCATCCGGTACGTCATCCGTTTTTCGCACTTCGTGGTTAGCATCTCATGCGTTACTGAGTAGAGAAATATGTTCTTTAGATGTCTGGAAACATATTACTATTGCTACACATGCTGATGAAAAAGTTGGGCGACGTGGGTCTGTTCTATCTGTCTGTGAGTCCTGCTTCTCAAATCCCTCTCCACATCACTTATTCCCACTTAGCACCGTTGAAAAAATTTGGATCTTCTCTCAGTGTACCAGTTCACACAATCCCTGCCGACAAAAAGGAATTCCGGCACTGGACTGTACGTTCTTCACGTTGTCCACTTGAATGGCCATTGATTTGAAACGGCGCAGCTTCCTCCACCATTCTCGTTGCCTCCGGACACACCACCACCCTCAAGCCATGTGCTTCTGACAGCATCCTTTGGTCGCATCCTCCCCCTCACAATGCTTTCGCAATTCCCCAAAGTCCAGCGACTTAATGTACACCCAAGCCTCCTTCCTGCTTACCGTGGACCAGCTCCTATCCAGCATGCTCTTATGAGGGGTGAAAAAGAAGTTGGTGTAAGTGTAATTGGGATGCTTCCTGTGAAGAAGAAAGGCGGTAGTGGTGGCATTGATGCTGGCGACATTTGGGGATGTAGTCGGAGGGTGAGTTAATTTGCCTTGCCTTGAACTAGGGTTCGGGGAATTCATCAAAGGCTAGGACGTTCCGGAGGGTTCAGACTTTCTCCAAGTACGTAGCATGTTGGCCGAAGAAGGCGGCAGACTACTCGTGAATGTGTTGAAGGATATGATCGAGGGAACAGTACGGCCTTTCACCTTGAAGGTTCGAGCTCTGGGCTGACACTTGATGTTGTAGGCCAAAGCTATACCTCAGCCCACAGAAACAGATAAACCACACGCGCCAATGATATCCGCGGCTGACTGGACGATTGACTTTTCGCAATTGACCGCACAAGAAATTGTATGGCGACATCGAGCTATTTCGCACCAGGTAATGATCATTTAAGTTAATTTGGCCGTAATTGACTATTATTTTACAGCGGAATCTCACAGTTTCAATACCTACAGACCCGATCAAAACCGTCCAATTGGTCGCTCTTTCTGCGCCCGCAGACCCGGGTCCCAGCCCGAAGTTGGCAATGACACCAGGGGCTGCGTGTCTTCACCGAAATCGAGGTCTCCTAATACGTTGCAAGGATGGTACTGTGTTAGAAGTCATCCGGCTAAAGCAAGAAGGCAAGAAAGAGGTGACCGCCAAGGATTGGTGGAACGGTGTGAAGGGGATGGACATTGCGGTAGACTCGGAGGTTGTGCTTGGGGGCTCGGCCATATCGGGGAGGGATTAATTAGGAAGAGTTTTAATAACAAAATTTAAGCGATGCCCCGACTCTTTGTTTATATCACACACCATCCCTGCCTGTCTCTCTGTGAAGGACATGATCACAGAACCAACATCCTTTTCAGGCGGAATCTTATTTTGCCACTCAGCCACCGCCTCCAAATCTTGAGCATGATATCCAGCGTGTCAGGGACTGGACAAAGGAACAAGTAGCCGCTGGGCGTAGGGTTGTGCTTGTCACTGTGAGCACCCGTCATTTCGTTGGACCCACGCGGCTGGCCTGATTCCTGTCTTAATTAGAGTGGAGGTACCACAGTGCCTCTTGAGCTCAACGTGTGAGCTATTTAACTACGCCTTTGCAGGAAATTATTCACGCTTATCCCGTCTATTGATCTTGTATCGCCACATTCCGATCATAAAGTGTCCGATTTCTCGACAACTTCAGTGCCGGTAATAACTCTTCACACCTATCTCGCCAATTTAACGAAGGTGATATATAGGAACTCGTGGTGCGACATCCGCCGAGTATTTCCTCAAAGCAGGCTATGCTGTCATTTTCATGCACCGCCAATTCAGTCTCCAGCCTTTCAGTCGGCATTATTCCCATTCGACGAATCCGTTCCTGGACTTCCTTGAGATCGAACCGAGTGGCGATGCATCAAATTCTACTCCTCGAATCTCCGTCACTCCAGATAAACGCGCAGACTTACTCGAGGTGTTGACAATGTACAAGGCTGTACATGCTGCGGGAACGTTGTTCACTATGACGTTCGTGACGGTCAACGATTATTTGTGGATGCTCAGAGCCGTGAGCCAGGAGTTGTCCGTGTTTCGCAGAAAGGCGCTGTATTACCTGGCTGCAGCTGTTAGTGATTTCTTTTTGCCGAGGCAAAAGATGGTGAGTTTGCCTTCATTTCTCTTGTCCTGTGTACTTGTTAACTTTCGCGTGAACAGTCCATACACAAGATCCAGTCGGGTAAAGGCAGTCTATCCATCGAAATGGACCAAGTACCGAAAATCCTCAAGCCCATGGTGGATGAGTGGACGAGGGATGGTTATATTGTCTCGTTCAAGGTAAGATAGCCAGGTCCCTTGCACCCCACTTCAGGATCTCAACACTTCTCCAGCTGGAAACAGACCCCGATCTCCTGATACCCAAGGCTCGTATAGCACTCGAACGTTATGGCCATCAGGTCGTCATTGGAAATGATCTCCACCGGCGCAAATTTGAAGTTGTCTTTGTCTCACCTAACCCAGACTCCAAGACCACCGGAAATGCTCAATTTATTGAAAATTGGCTCAGGATTGATCCCGCTTTGACCCACCCGAGCAGGGAGCGAATCACGGAGATCGAAGAGAATATTGTCAGCGAATTAGTGAAAAGACATACAGCTTGGATCGATGCTACTCCAACTCCATCTTGATTATACCTTTCAAAAACGGAACAAATAGAACACCATACCAACAGCGACTATACGGTGTACACCAGAATGTAAAGTAGACTTATGGAATGTAGACATGTATTAACCACAAACAAACATTGCTCAACTACAGAATGTGGTCATCAAACAAAGGAACCAGTTTCGCCGTTGCAAAGCGTCCAACATACATTGCCCTTGATTCAGGCGCGTGGCCTACGAACGAATAGCACCAATCCTCGCCCAGAACATTTCCTCGCGCAGCTTGTTTAGCTCTTTCCATGTTCTTTCCTCCCATGTTGCATCACCGACATATGTCTGAGCATCCCCCTCGCTCTCAGCTGTGCCATCGGCGTCTTTGACTCCATCCACTTCCTTCTCCGGCTTCGACACTTCCTTCACGGGTTGTGCACGAGGTGGCAACGGTGGTGGTGGACCCACAGGTAGAAGATTCCCATCATTCAAAGGGGTCGTAGCCCGTTGATCCCCCGTCTTCCCTTCCGATATGTCCTTTATCTCGCCTTGCTTTGTCTCTGGACCATTGTCTTTCGGGGGCTCCTTTGTCTCCCCTGGCGGTTTATCAACCCCAGCCTTCGCCGGCTCCTCCTTGCCCATCCCTTTCTCCGGCTCCTTCTCTTTCTCTTTCTGAGGCCAGTCTTCAGCGTCCATGAACACCTCGGTTTCCGATGCAGATATATTCGACTCTGTCCTTGCTATCTGCACTGGCGCCTTCGGAACCTCCAGCACCTCGGGTTGGGCAGTAAGAGCGGCCACTTTATTAACCTCTTCCTTGCCCTCTTCCACAGCCTCCTTCACACTGCCCAGCTGGACCGAGGGCGTGGCTCTGAGCTTGAGCTTGCACATCCCCACTCTTCAATGGAGACCCAGGAATAGCAGTAGCAGAAGTTATAGTAGAAGGTATAGCAGGTGATCCAGGCCTCGAATCAGGCTTCCTGGGTGCCCTCGCGGCCGCCCTTCTTGGAATAGGCGGAGGCGCACCTGTAGGTGGGGACGGAGAACCACCAAGAGCAGGGGAGGTGGTACGTGAAGGTGGATTCGGTGCCGTACCAGGGAAGGGCACGGGAGGGGTACCAGGGCGAGACTCAGGTAAGGGTATACTAGAGGGAGTCCCGGGACGTGCTAGCGACGCGGAGAGTCGTTTGACTGCGCGTAGTGGAATTGCAGGTGGAGGCGTTGCCGAAGATGTTGGATGTAGTGCACGGGTGGGGGTTTGCGGGGGTGTTGGGGCCGTAGCAGTCACAGTGGCAGCTGGTGCTGGTGCTGGTGCTGGTGCTGGTGCTGGTGCCGGTGCGGGAGGCTCGGACGTAGTAGTCGAAGGTTCATCCTTCTTGGCTGCTAGTTCAGAGGCGGGGGCAGGAGAAGAAGACTTGTCTTCAGGTGGTTCAGCGGGAGAGGCTTCTCGGGCTGGTTGACTTGAAGATGTAGGTTTGGTGGGGGCTTCTTCGGGGGCGGGCGAGAGAGATGATGATGGCTGGTTGATCGGTGTCCGGGCGCGTCCCTGGCTTCGTTTAGGGAGAGGCGGAGGGACAGCCGGGGTAGCGGAAGCGGCCATAGGAATTGCCGGTTCTTGAGCAGAGGACACCGGGGGAGGGGGTAACATCTTCCCGTCTTCCCTCTCCTTTTCGGGAGTGGCAGCATTTTTCTCGCCCCAACTCGCGGCCTTCTCCCCAATGGCGCTCGCCAATCCCCATAATCCTCGCTTTCTCGGCGGCACCGGGGGCTTTTCTGACGTACCCGACGCACTGCCAGAATTCGTCGAGTCCGAAACGGGTGTCGCCGATGACGGGACCCGACTTCGGACGGCAGGAAGTTGAACAATGGGAATCTCCTCTTCCCATATTTTCTCAACAATGTTCGTACGAACAAAAGCCCATAGCGAACACGTGGTGCGGAGGCGAGTGAGACACCACCCGGAAGCGCAAATAGGATAAATTGTACTAGATTGGGGAGGAGCGCCGCTGCTCAACGAAGAATGAGATAGGGCAGGGGCAGTTTGATAGGAGGATATGGGTGTTGATGTGCCTGACGTAGACGAGGCTGTGGGTGACGATTTGAGCAGTGGTAACTGCGGAAGTGCGGAAGTTTGTGTTGTTGAGGTCCGGAAGATGTAGACTTGAGATGGGTATATTGGTGATGATGATGCTTGTGTAGTGCGAGCAGGCGAGCGGGATGGGATGGACGGCAGGTTCGATGTATTAGCATTGATACTGTTGGAGGATTTTTTGAAGAAATTAGCCGACCAAGATCCAGATCCTGGGTAGGAATGGGTCATTCCCTTTAAGGGATGCGAGGGAGGCCGGGTCGGACTCGTGTTCGTCGATGGGGCCTGGGGAAAAATTGGCATTCCACAAAGGGCACATGGGATATTCTCATTGTTTGCGTGACCAGAGATCCCCGCATTAGATAAATGAGAGGATTCTGTGAGCAAGGCAGCCAGGGTCATCGGTTCGATGGTTAGTTGACCACTATGTATAGCAGCGAGAACGGAACGCCTGGACAACCAGTTCAACGAGGGCGCGAGATCCAATCGTATGGTAGGTTCCCTGTCATTGGAATACGACGTCATAGTGTCAATGGCCACGACCCAGAACGTTGAGGTTTGATAACTCACGAGTCTTCTGTTGACAACCGGGCCAAGAAGGGCAAAGGGAGAAGGGTTGACATCGCGGGGATGTTTGAAGGGGCCGCGTGAAGGTGGCGGAGGTGGGTAACAAACAGAATAAATTCTTGGTAGGGAAGATGTGAGTTGAAGAGGCGAAGGGCGAGAGTAGGAGGCTGGCTATCCCGCTTCTCGACCCACTTGCCCTTGCCCATGAGGGATTGCATTTCAATCGTCTTCCTTTCTGCAACTTCTTTCTCCTCTTGTAAACCCTGGACTTGCTGCTGCATTAGGCTGACAGCTTCCTCGGCACCTTTCAAGGCTTGCTCAGCGTCGTTTGCTTTTCGTTCGCTGACGTGTTGGGCATAGCGTGCCTCTGCGACCATAGTGTTCGCCTGATTAAATAGGGTAGCACTAAGATCGTCGAGCTCCTTCTCTATTGCCGCCCTAGCACTCTCGGCCTGTCCTCGCTGAGCGGCTTCTTCCGTGGCCTTGTCCATGAGCCGGTTCAGCTCAGTAGTAACATGATGTTTCTCCACCAGCAGTCCAGTGTTCAAAGCGGCCAGGTGTTGAGTTCGTTCCAGTTCCAGCTGGGATACCTTGACCGATGAGGCGCGTAACTGAGCAGAAGCTACGTGCAAGTCGTCTTCAAGGTCCGAAACTCGGTCGTAGGACTTGACGAGTTTGGCGTTGAGCTGGGTTACCTGAGAAAATAGATCTTGTATCTGATTCCTCAGCGACCCAATGACCATGTCCTGCGCCTCTGGATCGGCTGCGTAATGCTCGTGATTGACTTTGCCATTGATGACCTTGTTTCCTGTCGGATTCTGTTCTGGATTAGGAGGAGAAGAGTCGGAATTCGCGTCCGGAATATCTTCCGCCATGCACAGAGAGGATGTGATTTAGGAAGTCGGTGTGAAGGGTGGGCAAGACAGCGGTTGTCAGTGTGGCCTCTGAACGTGTCTTCACCACATCTCGACTCCATTCACCCTCCGGCTATTCTTACCTAATTATGGCACCGTCTTACCCCGGTTCGGCCAAGGCCGTCCCATCACTTGTAGGATCACGCGACATACTTCACCTCTGCGCATCTCTGGCTGCCTTTGGGAACGCTTGCACGGCCTCGACGTTCAACTAGGATGAACTGGGTTGTCAATGAAAGCTTGGTTTGGTTTACCTTGGTTCCAGCAGCTTGGGTTCTCCGGCGCAACGCACTCAGCGAATGCGACAAGTGGCCGGCATGATCGATCCTCCACGTTCCCTATTGTCGCCCTCGTATAGCAGTCTTTTTCACTCCGCTTGGGGCACACCACCGACATGTCTAGTTAAATTTTCATTTATTTGAGGACGGATATCGCGTCCGGAAGGCAATATCGTCGAGGGACCGGACTCCGTCAGCGGAAGTCAGGTTCTACCCTCTTGGGACCAGATTGTCGGCAACGCCGCCAATTTCTTGACTGGAAGTGCAATTGTTCCACTTTCGACAGCAAAGGCGGGACCTGGCGGGATTCGAGGCGGCGGGTTCCTTGCCAACCAGCAGAATTTACTCCCAGGTTGTTGTATTTCTTTGACCATTCATAATTGACGAAACTCAATGGTGTTTTCGACCACCTTGTACTCAGTACTCAATGCAAACTGACGGCACCGCAGTTCCGGAAGCGCTCTCCGACGTTCTGACTCTAACGTTGAACGTTGGCGATCCCCCATCGTGCACGGTCCGTCCAACAATCAAGCGGTAATTTCTCTCGAACCGAGACGGATCATCAAAGCTTTGCATTGTCTACCAATCTAATCCAGTACCACGTTTTCCTTCTGTTCGTCATGTCCAGCCCAAAAAAGTGTGGGCCCACCCTGATGCCCCTGAAAGGGTCTTGTCATATTAGGTTCTGTTTGTGGGCACACACAAGCATTCTTGACAGATCCCTTCACCGATTCCTCTCCACTTTTGGGTGCCCATTGTGGTGATTTGACCAGGCGAGAGCCCTCCCCTGGAGGTGAAGTTGACGCACTATGGCTTCCGGAAAGGTTCAAAAGAGCCACTAATTTACATCTTGTTCCTCCAATTCCTTCCTTCCCACTCTCAATCTCAATATTCTGTTAAGATCTTCTACCAACGCCACTTCCGATATGCCCTCTAGAGCCGCAGGACGTGCCAAAGCATCGGTTGTTCCACCCAAGCCAGGTGCGTACGTCCTTTGCTGTCGATACTCGCGGCTCACCAACAGACCCGGTGCCTATTCTCAATTCAGACTTACTGGGCAATGCCCTTTCGCGTCTCTCGACCCAGCAATATCAAGAACTAGAGAAGTTCCGAAAAGAGTTTCCCACTATCAAGATTGAACTGAGCCCGAGGACTCCCAATTGTTTTATTCTTTTCCGGAGCTGGTACGTCGCGGAAAAGAAGAAGTTGAATGATACCAAAGTCTCGGGCGGAAATGGAAATTTGGACGGCAATGGAGACCCAGGCGGCGATGGTGACTCGGAAGGCATTGAAGGCTCAGAAAGCAATGAAGACTTGGACGACGAAAGGGACTCGGATTATGACGAGGAATCAAGCGACGACGGAGTCTCAAGCGGTGACAGCGATATGAATGACGACAGAGACTTGGGCGACGACAAAGACCTGAGTGACGACAGAGACTCCCAAGGCAACAAGAAATCGGATGGCAATAGCCAGAACCAGACGACCTACAGCAGGGAGGCTGGTGTTATATGGAAAAGGGACTACCCTCGAGGTAGCTCCAAACGAGCACGTTTCGAGTACTGGTCACGCCGAGTGCGATTCTTGTGGAAGATAATATACCCCAATGGTTTTCCTGCTTCATTAAATCCAAAGAAGCAACCAATCAAATCGTCAAGTAAACCCAAGGTCAAGTTCAATCGTCCTCCTTCCAAGTCTTCCGCATCGTTGGCCCCATCCAGGCCCTTTCAACCCCTTCCAAGTCCTCCTATCTCAGATGATGTAGAGTTTGAGAAGAACCCTACCCGGGATCACGGTAACGGCAACATGTCAGAAAGCGAAGACGGGCGTGGAGATTCGGAGGACGAGGATTATTTACCAGGAAAGTCCTTGCGCAAAAGACGTCCTTCTCGTCGTCAGCAGTCAAGCCGGGTAAGGTTGTTCTTGTCATTTTCACCGCAACAACTGACACAGCCTTTTAGAAACACCCTCGTCTCGAGCCGTTAACCCCAATGTCAATGACACGAGAGCTCTCCGCCGCTATTCCTTCCCGTTCCCCGTCGCCTACCCCGGTCTTTTCAAACCCTGACTCAGCTTCTTCGTTGTCACCCATCATCCTCGATGTTAACCTCTCTGAGCTTAATGGGGAGGGGCCTTCAACCTTCACGACATCTTCCATTTTCTCGGCGCTCTCCTCTTGCGAAGGTTCTCACTTACAAAACCCGGGCGACTTCTTCGAGCAGATCGCTGTTGGGTATAGCCTCGAAGAACAAATTACCAACACCATCGTGGACTGGAATCAAACTGATCTCATGTCCGACCTCGATCCTGTCAGGTTGTACCTATCATGAACTTCCTTTGCTCCTCCGAGCCTCCTATGGGCAGTCTCACGAACGACTTCGGCCACCGGCTCACTGTCGACGAGACGGTGGATAGTGATTGATAGTCACAATCGGAATACTTGTTATCGCCTCGCGATTTCTGAAAATTTCACGAGCCGATGTCCTAGCTCACCTACATGACCGGTGTCCACCCTCTGCCTCATGATAAAGCTGTCAGACCCTCTTTTCCTTCCTTTGTCTGCATCTTTTCCCATTTATTCTATATCGGTTCGTAATGCCTTGCCTATTTCATCGTGCTTCTCGTAATAAACCTTCTAGGTCTGACTGTTTCATATGGGTTATTTTCAGCGTAATGACTTTGTAGTTCTATCTCTCTTTTAATTTTTGTTTCCCCTCGAGTAATGTACGGCGATTTTTTGTCCCGAATTATGTAGTATCACAGTATGTAGCTTAATCCGAATGCAAGAGCACAAACCAGTGTTGTTGATAAAGCCTTCGAATTGTATCAAGGCGCCCGCTCGATAGAACTCCTCTTACTGTTGGATGCCGAGCCCCCTTTCACTGAGCACAATAATTCGGGGCTAAATGCGCGCAAAGTTGCATACACGGCGGCCACACGGTACGAAAATTCCGCCTCGGATTTCTGGGTCGGCGTATAAAACACGTTGCAGGTTGCTTTGTCCAAAGAGAGGACGGTCCGATCACGATCTGTAATATCAGGTTCGCCTTCACTGACCCGTCACATTTTTGTGGTGCTTCGGTTATCGATTAGAATGTTACCGTGAAGCACTTCGGTGGCGCCGGTTGTATGGTGGTGGTGCGAGCCCTTGCTATGGACGTGAGGCCTTGAGACTTCACCGAACTTCTCTCTTGTAAGTTGGATGGCAATTTCGACGAGAAATCTGGCCAGAAGTCGGGCGTGTCCGGGCAAGTTCGGTGATTCAAATAAGAGAGGTACCCAAGACAATGGGCACCAAAATCGAAAGCGTTCTGTGGCGGTCGATGTGCTCGAACATTGAAATACTCCAGGCCCGTGTGGGAACGGAAGCACTTCGGAGTCACCTGTATTTACTCCTAGTTGATCAAATTGTAATGCTGTAGCCTGTAGGCCACACACTCTGGAACATGGGTCAGAGCATTCACCATGCATAACAACGGAGATAGACTGCTGTAGTTTTACCCCTGGTGGAGTGGTGTTCGGTGTTTGTAAACCACATAATCTCATTTCAAAATTTCAACTTGAGCTCGCTTGTGATCTAGTGATTGTCGTACCACACTGCCTGCTGTCTGTGTTGGGTTGCATCGGATGCTGTGCTGAACTTCTGTGTTTAGATCAATGTTTCGCATGGCGAAATCGTAGCTCAGAGCACTGCCCTCCGCAGTGGTGGAAGCAGGTATCCTGGAGCTGGGCGCTGTGAGATAATATGTATTGAATGTCGTAAAGTCACGGGTGTGTGTTGGTCGCACCGCATCAGAATTTCTGCCTGAATGTCAAGGTAAATATATCCTCGCATGTTCGTCCTCATCATCACTTTATGCCACCTCGTTTATCGGCGGCTAAGTTAACATCTTGAATGTCCACCTCCTCTGCGCTTGAGTTTGTTCCAACCCAGGGAGAGCTTTCAGGTCGTCGCTGCTATCCTAGAGCACGCACGGACTGTTTCTGGTCCGTCGCCGGGTTTTGGTGGAATTGCACAAGTAGATGCCGATGCCGCAGTTGATATACTGCAACGTAGCGGTCTCTCATATGAGGATTTGGCCAGTATATGGTCGATTGCGGACGAAGACGGGGACGGAAATCTTTCTGAGAGGGAATTGGCGATTGCTGTGAGACTGATTGGGTGGGCTCAGTCTGGTAAACCAGTCAATCGTAATTTCCTCAATTATTGTGCGTCGTTCTTGGCTTGGTTTTCATCCGATCACTGAGCGAGTTACAGCTAATGGGCCGTTACCAACCCTGAAGGACGTCTGGGAAAACAATTGGGACGATGCACCAGCAGCCCCTATTCAGTTACCCCCAGTGAACCTCTATGACAAAATTGAGTTCCAACGCGCTTTTAGAGAAGCTGGCCCTGTTAGCGGTCTGCTTGATGGTATGACTGCTTCTGCCATTCGCGGCATTTGGCACCTGAACCTTCTCTCTTCCCAGGGAATAAAGTGCGTGATATCTTCCTCAAAGGCAACCTATCCTTTGATCAACTGGACCAAGTATGGTGAGCACTGTTGTATTTGCTTTGGGAAGTTGAAGTAATGCATCGGAAAGGAACTTGATAGACACTGAGAAAAGAGGATCGCTCAATAGCATAGAATTTGCGGTTGGCATGTATCTAATCCAGGCCATCAAGACGTGTCAGCTCACCACAGTTCCCGCATCAATACCTCAACATATTTATGACCAATTTCAAGTGAAGTCAAACTCGCCCTTTGCGACACCGGGACCTCCTACCTCACCGAGATCTGCCCCACTCCCCCGGAAATCGCCGTCCTTCTCAGTGAAAACCCCTGCAACTCAACTCACGCCAACAAATGATGACCAATGGGACGTTTCGGTCATCGAACAAGCCGAAGCCAATGGTCACTTTGATACCCTGGACGCCGATAAAACAGGCCTAATAGATGGTGACGAGTCTGCACGGTTCATGCTCAAGTTTTTCAGGTTGCCTCCTGGTGACGTAGCCACAATCTGGTTTGTCCTCAGCCCTGCTTGGACCTGTTTATGAATTAACAGGGATACTAGGGATCTCGTCGACCTACGGCGCGATAACAAGTTAAACAAAGATCAACTCGCCGTTGCGGTCCACCTCATTCACAGGAAACTAGAAGGCAACGCATTACCCAGCCTAGAGCTTCCTTCTTCATTAATACCACCGTCCATGCGGACCAAACCCTCATTTCATATACGGCGCGCGTCGGCTCCTCCGGTTCCTCAGAAGAAACCCCCACCTCCACCTCCCCAATCCAGAAAACCGTCCCTCTCCATATCTTCACGAACCCCACTAACACCTTCCCTCAAACGCGCAACCTCATTCTCCCCCACGACTCCCACGCTTCGTACGCTACGTACCCTCAATTCTGATATCAGAAATAGGTTTAGTATTGCAGCTATACCAGAGGCTCCCTCGCCGGTCGTATCCAACACATCCAATCCCATCCACGATGCCTTCAAAAGATCTCCGGTCCCCCCCAGCCGCCCACCGCCCCCTGCTCCCGTTCCCTCGTTTTCTGCCCCTCCTAGTCGTCCTCCACCCATCCCACCTACCCCATCGCCCCCTCTCCCTCCAACCCCTTTACCTCAAGCTTCACCCAACCCCCCTTATGCAGCACCCGTTGTCATAACGCGTACCAATTCCCTCGATCAAGAGGCAATGAACGAAATGAGAACAGAAACCAAACAACTAAGGTCGCACATTGAGGAATTGATGGCACAACTGAAGAGCCAGAATCACCACCGCGATCGCAGTGACGAGTTGGCAAAGGAGAATAAGCACTTAAAGAGACGTCTTCAGGATCTGGAAGTGGCCATGTCCCAGGTCCTGCAAGCGAATGAGGGATCTGATAGAACAGACGAACTCACTCGTGAAGTCGCTCGCCTCACCCAGCTCCTCTCTGGACACGAGAATACGCAGGCGGAATTGCGGGAAACACTGCATTCGATGATGGTCCTTGCACAGGACAACGAGAGTCTCAAGCAGAGGTTTGAAGAATTGAAAACGGAGAAGGCGTCCGTTGAGAAGGAGTTGAAGGAACTCGAGCAGAAGATGGACCATCTTGAAAGCGAGAAGAATTCGTTCGCGACGCGGTTGAGAGAGATGGAAAAACTGCTGGCAGACCCGCAGGGGAAGGGGAATAGCAAGCGGGAGCTCCAGATGTTATTGAAGGATGTGACGAAGGAGAATGAGGCACTCAAACGCCGTGAGAGGGAGATGCAAGATCAAATGTCAAGTCTCCTACTCACAAGTCGGAATCAGACCCAAGTGGATGACCTGAGGCGCGAAAATTCACGTTTGAAGCGTGATATCCAGGAATTAGAAGAGGTGATGCGTAAGATGCAGATATCTAATTCGGATAACCAACTGCGTCAAAGGATTGGTGAGCTGGAGAGGGAGAAGGAGCAGTTGAATGGTCAGGTTACCGAGATGACGAGGCGAGTTGCTGGTGTTGAAGAGTTGAGTAGGCAGAGAATCGAGGAACTGGAGAGAAGGTGCAGAGAGCTCGAGGTGACGAACCAGACCCTACGACATCAACAGACTGTGGCTGAACACCATGATGCGAACGCACCTCCGCCGGCTTATGAACTTGTTGCAACCTTGATCCCTTCATTATGCACACTTCCCGCCATTCGGATTTTATTTACTGTTTCCATACTTTGTTGGACTGCAGGCCACTCAATTTTCAGGATATAGAAATTAGTTCTGGGAGTATGTTTATGTATTACAACACGACTTGTCTTAGCTCCCGACCGGGAAGTCAGGGTGAACGTGCCAGTTGGGAGCACCGTGTATTGAACAATTCGTCCAGTCTCGGCGACACGCCAGCACCGCCCCACTCTGCCCGCTGGTTCTGAAGCAGTATATTGTACGCTATCCTTGCCCCAACTTAGTGCTTCTTGGTGGGTGCGCCACACCAGTACCACACGAGCGGTTGAATTCCAAGTGAGCGGGGACGAAACGGTCAATCTGTGGTTAGCTTCCGTTCGATGTGGGGTAAATTGAATCTGGCTGCGGTCCCATGTCGTGAAAGAGATGTGAATTTACTGCTGCACTGGAAGTACGTGCAGGATAATATACATGATACAGGTAGAACCGATGCCGTTAACGAGATATGTAGATAATGTAAGATAAATGTTATTAATAATGTCCATATTCCTATGAAAACCAAGTTCAATGGGCCAACGCGACATCCACTTCCGACCAATCACTAGCGTTTGACTCGACATCCGAGAAATCAAGTTTTAGCGACTTCTCCTCCACTGGCCCATTCTGTAACAAAAACCCTCCGTCGTCGTCAGTTTCGTTCTCCTTGGTTTCGCCCTCCGGGTTCAGAGATTCGGTTTCGTCGGATTCCGGCGCATCTTCGATGACCGGAGTTAGAGGCCGAATAGTGGCACTGAGGTCTGCTTCAGACGACTCTACCGGGGTGGGGATATCCGACGGGGCTGGCGTAGCTGCGGGACCAGTGGGCTTTATGCTTTGGAGGGTAACGGTACTAGGCTCTTCGGTTGACTGTTCCGTGGCTTCTGGTTCTGGCGCATTGGGAGGTTGAGACTGGGTTTCCTCGACCCCTACAGCTTCTGCGGCCTTATCTTCAACGACAGTCTCCTCAGGCTCTAGCGTGGAGTTCTCTTGAGAGATAGCGGGAGTATCCGATGTCACCTCGGAGGGCTCGGCGATGACAGGTTCCTCGGCGGCACCAGTCTCGGACTGTTCGGGCAACGACGGCGCGGCTAGCTCCTCAGTATATTGGGAAGGAACTGGAGCGGAAGGGACGAGGGTGGAAGGCGCCGCTTGACTTTCCTCCTTCTCGACAACCTGAGGAGCCGAGGTCGGTTCGGACGTATCAAGTTCCTCCTCCTGCAAAGTTACATCCTCAATCGTAACATTGTGCTTCTTCGATTCTCTCGCAACCTTCGCATTCCACCTCCCTTCAACCTCCTGCTCCAAATCCTCCAGCGCATGTTCCACCTTCCTTACAACTTCCTTTCGCTTGTTTCTCAGCTCCTCGTTACCAAAACTCTCAATCGAGTCGAGCTGAGTCAAAAGGTGGGTCAACGACTGCTGATAGAAACGGAAGGGTTGGTTGTTGGCAGTGTATGCGAGATAAGATGTGGCCTGGGTAGAGGTGATATTGGACGGAGTTGGGACAAAGTCCAGTTTAACCGGGAACGCAAATTCGCTCTCGAGAGTGTGGAACCTGTTCTCGATTGCTTGAACGCGCTCTGTAGCATCTTTGGGAGACGAGGACTTCAGTTCAACTCTGGCGACAGGGATCCTCCTTCGATTTTCCCATTGTCCGAAGATACGGGTGAAGCAGGAACTTTCTTCGTAGAGCCTGAAGGCGTCGGTACAGAGGGCTGACGCGCAGAAGTAGGAGTAGGTTGAGGTTGAAGAGAGTTGAGAATTGCCTGGATAGTGTCGCGGGCTTCATTGGCGTGTTCGTTATCCAGACGTTTCTCAAGGTCTTCCTTGAGAGTAGTCTGAGGAGATTTAGGACGCGGCACTTCGGGTGCAAGGAGGGATGACTATGAAGTCATAAGGTCAGAAAAGGAATTTTGTAAGAGAGGGCAGGATATCTTACCTGCTTCTTCTGCTCCTGTTGTGGGTCTTGTCCTATTCCCGTCAACAGATTCAATAGTTGCTCGAAGTCAAGGACAGGAATCGGGCTCGTGTGAGAGGTTGTTGGATCCCTTGGCGCAGAGGTCTTCTTGGGAGTGGCATTTGGTGGCTGGACCTGGAACATGGTTAACACCCATTGAGGGAGAAGCGGACCGAGGGCACTTACGTTTGGAGCTTTGGTCTGCTGAGAAGTCTTCGCCTCGTGCGGGTGATTCTCGACAGTCGATAAAGAGAGACCCAGCTGTTGCAGGAGACTGTCTAGTTCGCCAATTTGATTAGATGTGGAAGGCTGCTGCTTTCTGCGAGGTGCCGGCTGCCTCTTTCGCAGAAGCTCGACTTGGTCGATAGGCAATCTCACAGATCTGGTTTCCTCCGAGGGCAGTCGAACGAGCAATTCCGGTTTCTTCTGTCGCAAAACCTGCAATGTAATATTAGAGTTGATCTAATTCAATTGAGCAAATAGTAACGTTACCTTTCCACAAGAACGATTCGCGATTTCAGGATAAAAAGGACAACCTGATCGGATATTATGGCGCGAGTATGGATCAGTTGTAACCTGAAAACAGCAATCAATCAGGGTGTTCAGCTACACAGGGAAGCCTAAACACCCACCTCGGGAGTCTCAAAGGCAGCTGGTCTTCCGCATATCATCAACTTCTCCTCAATCTCCCTACCCAATCTCTGCTCTTCTTCCAACTCAAGCCGCCTTCGACGAACGGCTTCCAGCTTGGCAAGCTGGCGTTCCTCCTCTTCGACCTGGAGCCTCAAAGACTCTAAATGGTCATTGGATGGTCGGCGAGGTGGTGCATCATAGTAGGATTCGAGGGGGTATGAACTATATTGCGGAAGACAAGATTGGCGAAGTTCATTTAGACGGCGTTGCAAAAGTTCTTCCTCGCGTCGAACAGCTGCCTCGGCCAGCATCTCCTCTTCTGCGGCGCGTGCTTCCACAAGCGCATTGAAATAGCGATCGCGTGGGTTGAGCGACCGAGTGGCAGGCTCAGAATAATAGCCGTATCCAGAGCGGGGTACAGAAGTGGGGTAATTGTTATAAGAAAGCAAGTGAGGATACATGGTAGAACGTTGTTTAGGATGGTGAGATGGGGTTTGTCGAGGCGGGGACGGTATTTATACCCAACCGACGAATATGCTGGAAAAGCCGCGTGTCTCATAGTTCCTGTACGCGTCAGTGCGGAACGCGCGTCCATGGCGCAGTCAGCAAGGTACATAGCCAACTCGATAATGACTCGCAGACTTGCGTCGCTTCATGAACCTTCTAGAGATTTCCTTATACAGCATATTTCAGTCTTTATTAGGCAAGGTGCACAGCCACCCCGTAGTTGATGACAAACCACTGCGCCAACGAGTTGATGTGCCACAGGTCGGATCAGGATTATATTGGTTTCAGAGAGCACGAACTGTGTTGTATTGAAGAATACCCTTTTTGCAACTAATATGATATCGATATGCCGAATGTCACATCAATTCGTTGGTGCAGTGAAATGCAGCCCATCCGGCAGTTAAGTACATGCATACTACACCCTCAGTCGATGTGGAATGAGACTGAGGATGAGTAGATATTCATTGTCCCTCGGAAATGTATGCTAACACTCTACACAGTCTATCTCAGGTATTTACACTAACAACTAGTCTCATTCCACATCGACTGAGGCCTAGTCACATCTTAGCCACTGTGTGCTCCTATCATTCCTTTACAGAGATCAACCACCACTGGGGCATATGGGAAGTCCTGAGGTTCATTTTCAGGTTCTTCATAATAGTCTTGAGGGTTGGTTTGAATTTTGTTTATGGTTCAGTGAGGTTGGTTGTTTTGCAGGAATCATGGCTGATAGTTTTGTTGGGGAAATCAGGGTTGGTAAGGGTTTGGATTTTGAGAGTAGTTTCATGGCCACATTGTGTCAGCTTGGCAATTAATTGAATCACATTGTACTGCATTGGTGTACCATTCTTCAATAGTTTCAGGTAGTCCTTCTTTTCTTGTCCAGACTTCTCTGGCAAGAGAGGGATTAAGTCTTATTTGTATTGTTTGATTAATGCTTTATTGTTCTTGATGTCTGCTATCAAAGCAAGACATTGGAATTCAAGGTTGAAGTCCACTGCAGATGTTTTGTTTTGTTTCAGTTCATACCATTGTCATTGCATAGTAATCTGTTCATCTACTAGGGTAAAGTGTTTTAGGATTTCCACTTCAAATTCTTTGAAGGTTGAGTATCTCCATGGTATAGATCTTCTATGGACATTGATGATCTAGCTATTGTAGTATTGTTTAGACCAAGTTCCTAGCTTTCCCTTCAACCATAAGTCCTAAAACAAATCTAATTTGTCATTGGCCATCCATAAAGGCTCTGGAGTTTATTTCAAGGTAGTTTTTGACTAGCATCCACCAAGTTTTGAATCTTGGGGTTACTCCATTGGAGTTCAGGAGTTTCTGTCTGATTTCTTTCAAGTTTCTGTCATTCCCTACAAATTGAATTGTAGAGGTTTGGTGTCTCTATCAACCTCCTTCTCCAAGTGAGAAAGAGGATGGAGTGGATGGAACATTGCTGGGATTTTGTGATGAGGGAGGGGAGGGAGAAAGCACTCTACCTCTTTAACCTCTACTAGGGGATCTTCCAGGAGGTTGTTATATTCTAATTCCAAAAATTGGGGTTGATGTTTGGGATTGTAATGGAGGGTGGATAGGTAGTTGAACATTCATTTGAGTTTGAGTTTGAGTTGAAGTAGCTATTGTTTTGGTTTCTGGATATACTGGCTCTTGTAATTTGAAACTAGGGATATCTGGGTATTTGAGGGTGTCTAGAGTGTATAGAAGGTGAGTTTGTTGTGTTTTCTACTGTTTCCATTACATCACTGTACTCATCTCCATTCTTACCCATCTACATACCTGTTTCAGCTATGTTGAATCTCGCTCCGTACCACTACGTTGGTTCAGTCTATTTATAGCTGAAACGGGGTTCGAGTATTTCACCTTCAGAGGGTCGATAATAACGGACCATCACGGACTACATACGCAGTAGTTGTACCGCCCTTCTGGTAGTCGGTTATACCCTCCGCATGGAACCTTCTAGTACATGCGTCGTACACAGTATGCTCCAATTATGCTACTGGTAGTTAGACCTCACCCATATAAGGGTTTAGAGTGCACAGACCAGGGATATTAGTATATATACCCTATGTAGCATTGTAGTATGTAGACCCCTTCGGGTATGTCCTTTGGCTACGCCCTTTGGCGTAAGACAATATGTCTTCCCTTCCTCTACGCTAGCTTCTCTAAGCATCGCTTCCCTTCTCCTCAAGACTCTCTGAGTACGCTGGTATAAGCAGGACTATGTCCGCTACCATGCGCCTCTCCTACTGGACCGTCTCCCGGATGAATACGACTACCCTCCACTGCTGACGCCTACACACTTAGGTAGTGTGAACTTATATTGGGATGTCTACTCGTTCTCTCAACAGGTTATGGGCCCCGACCACCGCTCACTCGGACCGTGTTAGCAACGCTGGTAGAGTTTGAGGAGGCTACGGTGTTGAGAGAACAAGTAGACATCCCAATATAAGTTCACACTACCTAAGCGTGTAGGCGTCAGTGGTGGAGGGTAGTCGTATTCATCCGGGAGACGGTCCAGTAGGAGAGATGCATGGTAGCGGACAGAGTCCTGCTTATACCAGCGTACTCAGAGAGTCTTGAGGAGAAGGGAAGCGATGCTTAAAGAAGCTAGCGTAGAGGAGAGAAGACATAGTGTCTTATGCCAAAAGGCATACCCGAAGGGGTCTACATACTACAATGCTACATAAGGGTATATATACTAATATCCCTGGTCTGTGCACTCTAAACCCTTATACGGGTGAGGTCTAACTACCAGTAGCATAATATGAGCATACTGTGCACGTCCGCATGTACTAGAAGGTTCCATGCGTAGTATCTACCTGCTACCTACAGTGCGGTGTAACTACGTGCATAGTCCATCAATAGATGTCCGTTATTATCGACCCTCTGAAGGTGAAATACTCAAACCCCGTTTCAGCTATAAATAGACTGAACCAACGTAGTGGTACGGAGCGAGATTCAACACTCCTCCTCACTTGAAGGGGGGAAGATTAACGCTTCAATAATCTAGCGGTATTGAAACCAGACTTAGACATTGGAATCTTCAACAAAAGAGCGGCAGTGCCAAACATCAAATGTCGGAGTCATCAACGATCATGCGGAATTAACCAGCTTTTGAAGGTTGGAAAAGCATTCCTGTAGCGGAGAGGAATTGATGCTAGCATTTTGCTATGATGGCCATAAAGGACACAACGACAATTGCTTTGAGCTATCAAATATCCTTTAACTCAACTTTTGAACTCCCGCGACTAACTCGCTGCGACTTTCGTCTAAGAGTAAGGAGTAGGAAAGCCTAAGAAGGCTCCTCCAGAAATTGTAAACGGCAATTCTTTCGAAGCGTTCAACAAGTCTGTTTTTCCACGTAGGTGCGAAATACAAAAACCATTTTTGCTTATTCAGCATGCGATTATTGTGAGATCAGGAAAGCAGCAGTTCTAAGCCAGCGTATCCAAGGCCGTCACTTTGCGGTTATGTAGACCAATAAGCCGCGGCAGTCACATGAGCCGGCGAAGCAATGATGCTACAAGCCTTGTTCTGATTTTAACTCGAACAAATTCCAAATTAATGGATTCGCAAATGGAAGTGGTCTCATGCAATTTTCCTCCATGCAAAAGGCATTTCGGCCGATGCGGATTAAGGATTCAGTCCCAAGGAATGCATACACACTTTTTGTTATTTCCCATCAACTCCGAAAAGGAGGGAGGAACGATTAAGTCCCTTATTTGTTTTTCCATACAACTCCAAAGAGGTGGAAGGATCTTGAAGTTGACCCCAAATATTTTTCCGGACTCTCGATTTGAGGCGGATGGATAAATTCCATGTAGATGTTTTACCGTAGACTCACGAAGAGGCGGAAGGTTACATTCAAAACCTATGAAGTTTTTCCTCGATCTTGTAAAAGAGAGAAAGGATCGTTAGACCCTATCTTATTTTTATCTTGCGAAAGGAATAAGTTCCTGCCATATTTTTACAGTCGACTCTAAAGCGAGTATAAAGGAATATGTTCCTGATTTATTTTATCCAACAACTCATAAGAGGTGGAAAGGTAAAAGCGTAAACCTTATAATATTTTCTCCTACTACTCGTTAGAGGAGGAAGGAATAATTTCCTAATGTTATTTTTGCCTAAGACGCTCGTCTTGAGACGTCGGCGGGGATAACTCCCCAGTTGTTTTATCAGCGACTCGCGAGAGGCGATAGGAACAATTGAAAGTCCTATGAATATATTTTTCCAGCGACTGTGGCGGAAAGGAATATTTCTAAACCTAATATTTTTATCCAAGCGTCTTCATATGAAGGCGGAAAGGAATATCATATCCTTTGTGTTTTCCCCATCAACTCCGAAGAGGAGGGCTCGCGATGACGTAGGAATCGGTATCATGTTGCGGCAGTCACTCGAGCCAGCTAGTTACATCGCATTGCGGCAGTCACTCGAGCCATCTAATTGCGGATCCGTTAGACTTTATTGTAAAAGCGAGGTCGACGAAGTGGTTTTGGAAAATGCGGATAAGTCCAGCGTAATCGCATGAAGGCGGATTAAATCCAGCTCAATCAAGGATTGGAGATTCCTTCCACGTAACACATATAGTGCTCGTCTGGTGTCATTCAAACTCTTTTCTTATCTGGTAAGCCGAAGCTCTTCAGATTATTCCAGTGTATCTTCTCATCCAGTCTGCAAAAGCAGTTTTGTTATCAACGCTAAGCATTTCTCACATGCGCGGATAACTGGAGAATTGAATCACAAAAGCGATGCCTTCAACTTAATGAAGTTCCTTTGCTGTTAAGCGCAGGATAAGGCGGTCATCGGATTTGGAGTAAGAATACTGTTTCCGTTGTTCTCCTCCATGCTTTTCAGCATGTTAAGTTTCCTAATACATGTTACTCAATCGTATCGCTTTTTAGGGCTTAGAGAGTGTTTATCATGTTACGAACCACCGTGGCGCACATCAATTAAGACGGACCAGCGAAGTGTAGCCGTTGAAAGCTTTAATCGTATGCGGTTATTCACCAGCGATTAAGAACTTGTTTTACTGTACTCCTCCCTCAGCGACGAGTATTTTTTCGATTTAAATGTCAACGTGCATTGTTAATGGCGGATCATTATCGATGCAATTCCAGAAATAAAAGAATTTTTCTCGCAAGTTTGTTAAGCTATGCGAGGCGAAAGCTCATATAGAGGTGTAACCATCACATATTTTTAGGATGATTTATCCGAGCTGTTGCGCTTTTCTGGTAGACGCTAGCGTGAACGCGCAGCAAGTCTTATGCTTGTCCAACTCTAGTCGGTGAGTCCAAACGAGTTCTTCTCTAAATTGAACGCTTAATCCATTATAGTCTTCCTGTAGGTGACCCGCGTAATGAACAGTGCGGTCTTTCCTAATCAGGTTCAATTGTGCAATGCGTTTTAACCAGCATTTTCAAGGCCATCACACTATGGTTATGTAGATCAATTAGCCGCGGCAGTCACTTGAGCCGGCGAAGCAATGATACTACAAGCCTTAAAAGCAGTAGGTATCCTGTGAAGGATGTGCGTTTTGCATTAAATTGGCGAATATGTCAGCATAAGACATAGGATATGGTGGGCGGAGATTTCTCGAATGGAAATGGAAAGGAATCAGGAGGTGATCGTGGAGTGTAATGTAATATATCCTGCGACATCTAAAGATGGCGGACAAAGAAATTGCTATCTCTTGCTTCATGCAGGTTTTGCTCTCTTCTTTGCAAATGAACTGGTTTTACTGCTATCCAGTTGCTGAATCTTGACGTTTAAAGGTATATTCCTTCATCGAGTAAGGCATCCAAAATGTGGATTGTTCGTGAAACGTTAAGCCTTTCTGTGTGTCGCTTGAACTCGAAAGTTCTCGTTAATCAAATGATCGAGGTATGTTACATCCCGAATAAGCGATCATGTTTGGGCAGTCATCATGTTAACTGATGCGCCGCGAAGCCAAACCCACAGTACAGAACCAAATTAATGGTTTATCCCTTGATTTACACGATTAAGTGTCTTCCACTATAAACGCTTGGACTGGTGCGTTACGCTCTAGTCAACGCTTAAACTATCACTGAGACGGGTAAGACATTCCCGTTGCCATAAAGCTTTTAGGCTCTCAAAGTGTAGTGCGGATCAGTCTCTCTACTTCAACCGTTGCGAAAGCATTGGGAGTAGGAGGTTTAAGTGGGTTATTCATGCCACGAATATTTGCTATTGCTCTCATTTAGACAAACTCTCCTCCATAATCAGTTGCGACATTGGCCATTGTCAGCTATACTGTAGAGGTTTCTCAAATGAATTTTAGAGCCTCATAACTTCTTTCAAAGGAGGACAACTATTATCATGAGATGAGAAGTCATAGAGTAGCGTCGTAATTGACGACTAGCAATTCCATCAAGTCCGAGTATTACGCTCGAGGACGAGGATATTCGTATAAAGGATTCTGGATAAAGGTACTGATGCAGTTTCCCTTGTGAAATAATCCAGAGTGGCGATGAAATAATGCAACATTTCAACAAGTCGTAAAAGACGAATGGAAAAGGCATAATCATGGGAAGTTCTGTTCGATGATGTCAAACGATATAGTCTAGTAGGCGTAATGTTCAACAACCATTCATCTCCTTGCTTGTAATCGCAAGTTCGTGTACAACGATGAGATTGGGTGAACTAAAACAGCTCTGCATGACTTTTTGCAAAGGCGGTGACCTTTAACAATTGCCTCAAAAGCATTACACTCGAGGACATATGTTATAAGATTTTCTCGATATAGATCGGCCGCACACCAATGTGGCGCTACAAATCTTTATCCCTAATGTCATAGACTAATGCTGGAATATAAAAGCAGTTCAGACTTGTCGTTCCCATAGGATTCCAGTTTTCTTGCCTCAAGCCTAATGTAAAGCGGCGAGGTCTAAGAATTAAATCTGGTGACACAGTGCTGAAGCTCAACCGTTATACGTTGGGAGCTATTCTGCTAATTCCTAGACGTGTCGTAATTTCCTTTCTTTGTAATGATGCGATTCACGAGATCCTATAAAGGATATTCTTCTCAAGTGAATAGAGCGACATGCTCCCGCTATCATCTTTATATGATCCGCAAGGATTTCTCACTTGTTGCGTAGAAAAGGATTTATAGCCAGCGCTTACATCTCACGCGGCACACCGTTATTCGTAGCATTTATCAAGGAGTATGAAGTCGAAAGTACTACCGTATATCCTTCCATTGGTATCAAGGTCAGCGACATCCGAAGATGGCAACTCAAGAACTCCTCCGGCGCCAAGCTCCGTAAAGAGCGGTCTAAAGGATTTCTTAAGGAATTCGTCGGCGTGTTGCATCGTATGGTGCTATACACATCCTCTTTCTCAATTATAGTTGCTAAATGGTGCGCTCGAGTCCTAATTATGGACGGCGACTTCCATGAAGTCAAACTTCCTTAAAGCAATCATTGTTATTCCTGTAGTTGGCGGACAAAGCTTTTTAATGTGCTCGTCCATGCTCTGACTTAAAACAGGTCTTCAAACTTGGGCGCGTGGACATGCGCTTAACACAAGTGAAGGAACGTTGATGCTAGAAGCAGGGCGCGATATATCGTGACGCAGCTCCTCTATAAGAGAAATAGTATATGGCGGCAGTCGCTCGAGCCAGCGGCATATTTAAACTATATTCTGAAGTATTTCCTGAAACAACATAATGGCGGTATTACCAGCTCATTATCCTTCTCCCCTTATTTCCCAGCTACAAGGACGCGGTAAGCGTTCTTCTCCTTGCTATCTTCTTTGGATATTTTTTGCGAATGCCACAAATGCGGCGGCTCATTGCCTTAGCGTGGCATAAAGCGCTTATAGCGCATGAGCTATCCGTGGAAAGAGTAAAGCGGTAGTCGAATAGACGTAGAAGGGGTAAAGCGTTGAAGCTTAAGGCGAAGGAACGAACGGCGGACTTCTCAAAGATATTTTCTATATCCCAGCTTTATTTGATTAAGCGGGTCTTAGCGGCTTATAGCTGCCAGCTTAAGTGGGTCAAATAGCTCAGGTATATGCTCGTGGTGTGTTATTCTACTCAAGGCGGGACTTGCCCAGTCGACTTGAAACACAAGAACACAAGGCTTATAATTTGCCTGACACTGCGGTATTCATTGCGGTCACGAAGACCAGCTAATTTACCAGCAAAGCGGAGCATAATGCTCAGCGTAGATGATACATCATATAGTAAATTACTGAGGCGGATCTGAAGAGAATCCCAGAAAGCCCAAAGCGTCGTCGTCGATCAGAGAGAGAATACCAGAACAGAGGTGGAGCAACCAGAGCGGAACAGTTCTGCTGCAACCCAGAATGGGGAGCGGACCTAAAGCGGTCGAACCAGACCGGAGATGACGGTTTGCCAGATCAAAAACCAAGAACGGGTAACAACGTGTCAGCATCATGTAGGACTGCTGTGCGTAGTGCACGCGTTCACAACATGGGTCAGACAGGGTATCAAGTGGACCAAAGGCACCACTGTCTCCCAGGTTGAAAGCGACCGTAGCCTCCTCAAACTCTACCAGCGTTGCTAACGCGGTTCGAGTGAGCGGCAGTCGGGGCCCATAACCTGTTGAGAGAACAAGTAGACATCCCAATATAAGTTCACACTACCTAAGCGTGTAGGCGTCAGCGGTGGAGGGTAGTCGTATTCATCCGGGAGACGGTCCAGTAGGAGAGATGCATGGTAGCGGACAGAGTCCTGCTTATACCAGCGTACTCAGAGAGTCTTGAGGAGAAGGGAAGCGATGCTTAAAGAAGCTAGCGTAGAGGAGAGAAGACATAGTGTCTTATGCCAAAAGGCATACCCGAAGGGGTCTACATACTACAATGCTACATAAGGGTATATATACTAATATCCCTGGTCTGTGCACTCTAAACCCTTATACGGGTGAGGTCTAACTACCAGTAGCATAATATGAGCATACTGTGCACGTCCGCATGTACTAGAAGGTTCCATGCGTAGTATCTACCTGCTACCTACAGTGCGGTGTAACTACGTGCATAGTCCATCAATAGATGTCCGTTATTATCGACCCTCTGAAGGTGAAATACTCGAACCCCGTTTCAGCTATAAATAGACTGAACCAACGTAGTGGTACGGAGCGAGATTCAACATACGGTCGCTTTCAACCTGGGAGACAGTGGTGCCTTTGGTCCACTTGATACCCTGTCTGACCCATGTTGTGAACGCGTGCACTACGCACAGCAGTCCTACATGATGCTGACACATTGTTACCCGTTCTTGGTTTTTGATCTGGCAAACCGTCATCTTCAGTCTGGTTCGACCGCTTTAGGTCCACTCCCCATTCTGGGTTGCAGCAGAACTGTTCCGCTCTGGTTGCTCCACCTCTGTTCTGGTATTCTCTCTCTGATCGATGACGACGCTTTGGGCTTTCTGGGATTCTCTTCAGATCCACCTCAGTAATTTACTATATGATGTATCATTTACGCTGAGCATTATACTCCGCTTTGCTGGTAAATTAGCTGGTCTTCGTGACCGCAATAAAACCGCAGTGTCAGGCAAATTATAAGTCTTGTGTTCTTGTGTTCCAAGTCGATTGGGCAAGTCCTGCCTTGAGTAGAATAACACACCACGAGCATATACCTGAGCTATTTGACCCACTTAAGCTGGCAGCTATAAGCCGCTAAGGCCCGCTTAATCAAATAAAGCTGGGATATAGAAAATATCTTTGAGAAGTTCATCGTTCGTTCCTTCGCTTTAAGCTTCAATGCTTTACCCCTTCCACGTCTATTCGACCACCACTTTATTCTTTTCATGGATTGCTCATGCGCTTCAAGCGCTTTATGCCACGCTAAGGCAGTGGGCCGCCGCATTTGCAGCGCTTACACTGGTATGGTAGACAGCAGCCGCAAGGCTGGCAGCACCAATAAAACCATGGCATTATGTCAATAGCAGCAGCACCTGCAGCATTCACAAAATATCCAAAGAAGATAGCAAGGAGAAGAACGCTAATCGCGTCCTTGCAGCTGGGAAATAAGGGGAGAAGGATAATGAGCTGGTAATACCGCCATTATGTTGTTTCAGGAAATACTTCAGAATATAGTTTAAATATGCCGCTGGCTCGAGCGATTGCTGCCATATACTATTTCTCTTATAGAGGAGCTGCGTCACGATATATCGCGCCCTGCTTCTAGCATCAACGTTCCTTCACTTGTGTTAAGCGCATGTCCACGCGCCCAAGTTTGAAGACCTGTTTTAAGTCAGAGCATGGACGAGCACGTTAAAAATGCTTTGTCCGCCAACTACAGGAATAACAATGATTGCTTTAAGGAAGTTTGACTTTATGGAAGTCGCCGTCCACAATTAGGACTCGAGCGCACCATTTAGCAACTATAATTGAGAAAGAGGATGTATATAGCACCATACGATGCAACACGCCAACGAATTCCTTAAGAAATCCTTTAGACCGCTCTTTATGGAGCTTGGCGCCGGAGGAGTTCTTGTGTCGCCATCTTCAGATGTCACTGACCTTGATACCAATGGAAGGATACACGGTAGTACTTTCGACTTCATACTCCTTGATAAATGCTACGAATAACAGTGTGCCGCGTAAGATGTAAGCGCTGGCTATAAATCCTTTTCTACGCAACAAGTGAGAAATCCTTACGGATCAAATGAAGATGATAGCGGGAGCATGTCGCTCTATTCACTTGAGAAGAATATCCTTTGCAGGATCTCGTGAATTGCATCATTATAAAGAAAGGAAATTATGACATGTCTAGGAATTAGCAGAATAGCTCCCAACGTATAACGGTTGAGCTTCAGCACTATGTCACCAGATTTAATTCTTAGACCTCGCCGCTTTACATTAGGCTTGAGGCAAGAAACTGGAATCCTTCGGGAACGACAAGTAACTGAGCTGCTTTTAGATTCCAGCATTAGTCTACGACATTAGGGATAAAGATTTGTAGCGCCACATTAGTGTGCAGCCGATCTATATCGAGAAAATCTTATAACGTATGTCCTCGAGCGTAATGCTTTTGAGGCAATCGTTAAAGGTCACCACCTTTGCAATAAGTCATGCAGAGCTGTTTTCGTTCACCCAATCTCATCGTTGTACACGAACTTGCAATTATAAGCAAGGAGATGACTGGTTGTTGAACATTACGCCTACTAGACTATATCGTTTGACATCATCAAACAGAACTTCCCATGATTATGCCTTCTTCACTCGTCTTTTACGACTTGTCGAGATGTTGCATTATTTCATCGCCACTCTGGATTATTTCACAAGGGAAATTGCATCAGTACCTTTATCCAGAATCCTTTATACGAATATCCTCGTCCTCGAGTGTGATACTCGGACTTGATGGAATTGCTAGTCGTCTATTACGACGCTACTCTATGACCTCTTATCTCATGATAATAGTTGTCCTCCTTCGAAAGAAGTTATGAGGCTCTAAGATTCATTAGAGAAACCTCTACAGTATAGCTGACAACGGCCAATGTCGCAACTGATTATGGAGGAGAGTTTGTCTAAACGAGAGCAATAGCAAACATTCGTGGCATGAATAACCCACTTAAACCTCCTACTCCCAATGCTTTCACAACGGTTGATGTAGAGAGACTGATCTGCACTACACTTTGAGAGCCTAAAAGCTTTATGGCAACAGGGAATGTCTTACCCGTCTCAGTGATAGTTAGTGTTGACTAGAGCATAATGCGCCAGTCCAAGCGTTTATAGTGGAAGACACTTAATTGTGTAAATCAAGGGATAACCATTAATTTGGTTCTGTACTGTGGGTTTGGCTTCGCGGCGCATCAGTTAACATGATGACCGCCCAAACATGATCGCTTATTCGGGATGTAACATACCCCGATCGTTTGATCAACAAGAACTTTTAAAGTTCAAGCGGCACACAGAAAGGCTTAATGTTCTACGAACAATCCACATTTGGATGCCTTACTCGATGAGGGAATATACCCTTAAACGTCATGATTCAGCAACTGGATAGCAGTAAAACAGTTCATTTGCAAAGAAGAGAGCAAAACCTGCACGAAGTAAGAAGTTGCTACACTTCTTTATCCGCCATCTTTCGATGTCGCAGGATATATTCCATTAAATTCCACGATCACCTCCTGATTCCTTTCCATTTCCATTCGAGAAATCTCCGCCCACCATATCCTATGTCTTACACTGACATATTCGCCAATTTGATGCATAAATATGTGCATCCTTTACAGGATATCTACCGCTTTTGACACACCACACTTCTGTGTCGCCACTTATGTGGTACGACCGTTGTGGAGGAGTCATAGAATAAAATGCTGGTTGATACGCATTGCACAATTGAACCTGACTAGGAAAGACCGCACTGTTCATTACGTGGGTCACCTACAGGTAGACTATAATGGATTAGGCGTTCAATTTCAAGAAGAACTCGTTTGGACTCACCGACTAGAGTTGGACAAGCATAAGACTTGCTATGCGTTCACGCTAGCGTCTACCAGAAAAGCGTAATAGCTCAGATATATCATCCTAAAAATATGTGATGGTTGTACCTCCATATGAGCTTTTGCCTCGCATAGCTTAACAAACTTGCGAGAAAATTCTTTTATTTCTGGAATTGCATCGATAATGATCCGCCATTAACAATGCGCGTTGACATTTAAATCGAAAACACTCGTCGCTGAGGGAGGAGTACAGTAAAACAAGTTCTTAATCGCTGGTGAATAACCGCATACGATTAAAGCTTTCAAAAGGCTACACTTCGCTGGTCCGTCTTAATTGATGTGCGCCACAGTGGTTCGTAACATGATAAACACTCTCTAAGCCCTAAAAAGCGATACAGTATGATTGAGTAACATGTATTAGGAAACTTAACATGCTGAAAAGCATGGAGGAGAACAACGGATACAGTATTCTTACTCCAAATCCGATGACCGCCTTATCCTGCGCTTCACAGCAAAGGAACTTCATTAAGTTGAAGGCATCGCTTTTGTGATTCAATTCTCCAGTTATCCGCGCATGTGAGAAATGCTTAGTGTTGATAACAAAACTGCTTTTGCAGACTGGATGAGAAGATACACTGGAATAATCTGACGGGCTTCGGCTTACCAGATAAGAAAAGAGTTTGAATGACACCAGACGAGCACTATATGTGTTAAGTGGAAGGATTCTTTGATCCTTGATTAAGCTGGATTACAATCCGCCTTCATGCGATTATGCTGGATTTCATCCGCATTTTCCAAAACCACTTCGTCGACCTCGCTTTGGCAATAAAGTCTAACGGCCTTGCAACTAGCTGGCTCGAGCAATTGCCGCAACATGATACCAATTCCTACGTCATCGCAAGCCCTCCTCTTCGGAGTTGATGGGGAAAACACAAAGGATATGATATTCCTTTCCGCCTTCATATGAAGACGCTTGGATAAAAATATTAGGTTTAGAAATATTCCTTTCTGCCACAGTCGCTGGAAAAATATATTCACAGGACTTTCAATTGTTCCTATCGCCTCTCACGAGCCACTGATAAAACAACTGGGGAGTTATCCCCGCCGATGTCTCATGATGAGCATCTTAGGCAAAAATAACATTAGGAAATTATTCCTTCCTCCTCTAACGAGTTGTAGGAAAAAATATTATAAGGTTTATGCTTTTACCTTTCCACCTCTTACGAGTTGTTGGATAAAATAAATCAGGAACATATTCCTTCATACTCGTTCAAGAAGTCGACTGTAAAAATATGGCAGGAACTTATTCCTTTCACAAGATAAAAATAAGATAGGGTCTAACGATCCTTTCTCTCTTTTACAAGATTGAGAAAAAACTTCATAGGTTTTGAATGTAACCTTCCGCCTCTTCGTGAGTCCACGGTAAAACGTCTACATGGAATTTATCCATCTGCCTCAAATTGAGAGTCCGGAAAAATATACAGGGTCAATTTCAAGATCCTTCCATCTCTTCGGAGTTGTATGGAAAAACAAATAAGGAACTCAATCATTCCTCCCTCCTTTTCGGAGTTGATGGGAAATAACAAAAAGTGTGTATGCATTCCTTGGGACTGAATCCTTAATCCGCATCGGCCAAAATGCCTTTTGCATGGAGGAAAATTGCATGAGACCACTTCCATTTGCGAATCCATTAATTTGGAATTTGTTTGAGTAAAATCAGAACAAGGCTTGTAGCATCATTGCTTCGCCGGCTCACAGGACTGCCGCGGTTTATTGATCTACATAACCGCAAAGTGATGGCCTTGGTTACACTGGCTTATATTGCCGCTTCCCTGATCTCACAATAATCGCATGCTATATCAGCAAAAATGGTTTTTTATTTCACACCTACGCAGAAAAACAGACTTGTTAAACACTTCGAAAGAATTGCTGTTTACAATTTCTGGAGGAGCCTTTCTAGGCTTTCCTACTCCTTACTCTTAGACGAAAATTGCAGCGAGTTAGTCGCGGGAGTTCAAAGTTGAGTTAAAGGATATTTGATAGCTCAAAGCAATTGTCGTTGCGTCCTTTATGGCCATCATAGCAAACGCTAGCATCAATTCCTCTCCGCTACAGGAATACTTTTCCAACTTTCAAAAGCTGGTTAATTCCGCATGATCATTGATGACTCCGACATTTGATGATTGGCTCTGCCGCTCTTCTGTTGAAGATTCCAATGTCTAAGTCTGGTTTCAATACCGCTAGATTATTGAAGCATTAATCTTCCCCCCTTCAAGTGAGGAGGAGTGTTGAATCTCGCTCCGTACCACTACGTTGGTTCAGTCTATTTATAGCTGAAACGGGGTTCGAGTATTTCACCTTCAGAGGGTCGATAATAACGGACCATCACAGACTACATACGCAGTAGTTGTACCGCCCTTCTGGTAGTCGGTTATACCCTCCGCATGGAACCTTCTAGTACATGCGTCGTACACAGTATGCTCCAATTATGCTACTGGTAGTTAGACCTCACCCGTATAAGGGTTTAGAGTGCACAGACCAGGGATATTAGTATATATACCCTATGTAGCATTGTACAGTAGTATGTAGACCCCTTCGGGTATGCCCTTTGGCTATGCCCTTTGGCGTAAGACAATATGTCTTCCCTTCCTCTACGCTAGCTTCTCTAAGCATCGCTTCCCTTCTCCTCAAGACTCTCTGAGTACGCTGGTATAAGCAGGACTATGTCCGCTACCATGCGCCTCTCCTACTGGACCATCTCCCGGATGAATACGACTACCCTCCACCGCTGACGCCTACACGCTTAGGTAGTGTGAACTTATATTGGGATGTCTACTTGTTCTCTCAACAAGCTATTCCAGTCTCTGCATTCCCTGAGTACTGACTCATACACTACCATGCCATGTTCATCAGATGTTTCATGTAGTTACTCCATCCATTCAACTAGATGCCCTCTAGTATTTAAGCATATATACAACCACTTGTATTTGGTATGCTTAACCACCTGGTTCTATCCCCTTACTTGCTCTCAAGACTTAGCCTAAGCTGCAACCTGAGGTCTTAACAGACTAAGGTCATAACATTTGGTTAAGCATTCCCACTTCACCTTACAAGGAGAAAAGCTGAAACAGGCTTGAACCACAATGAATCCAGGAGCTAGTATATGAGCTCAAACCCAGAAGAATACAGAGAACTGAACCTTGAAGTCACAGACAATGAATCAGAAACATCAGATGAAGAAGAGACAGGAAATATTATAAACTTACTATATCCTAGACTCTTCTATTATCAAATTAACCTTACTTGTAGTATATTACCTTTCTCCTCAGACTTACTTATCTTTTTCCCTTCTCTATTTTTATTTATTAACACATGTAGTTCTAGTCCATCTTCTTATGACTTGTTCCAAGTCATGTTTCTGTTTATACCTTATATTCTCACCATTGGACTTCTATCTACTTGTCTCTCTTTTTTATTGACTTGTATCCTCTTCTTTTCTTATTCATTACTCAACTCCTATGACTCCTTAGATTACCAATTAACCTGTAGTAGTCTCTCATTGACTCATACCCCTTTATTATATAATTACTTATCTCCCATTCATAGCTAGTATATAACCTTAAGTAGTACCTCTGTATTACCTTAGGTTATTCTAGTAACAAGCTTCCTTGTTGGATTTACAAACACAGTCTGATGCCAAAAGCAGACCCATAACAGGTGAACATGAGGACGATGGATCAATTAGGGATGGAAGGACAATGGGGTGGTGTGTCTTGGTGGACACACTACATGGTTTTTAGACATATGAAAACATCCCCCTACTAGATGTATGACCCTTTATCTTTTATGCTTAAATACAACAGCTTCATAGTAGTTAGTCCCTCAGTTCTCGTGCATATAACAAGTGACTGAGGTGAGCATCATTAGCTTTAATAATCATTACATATACTCATGTATCATAGACTTAGTGTTTCTTACAGGTAATATTATTATAGTTCTCGTGTGTATAACAAGTGACTGAGACTTAGTGTTTCTTACATTCCTTATCTTCACTCATCTGCTACAAGGATAACAACTTTGGGGACCACAGAGGCATTTAACTCAGACTTCTCAGACAAGTATGCACCTTCTTCCTGAGTGAAGGATGATCTGTAGTCTGCACAGAAGTCATTGAGACTTGCCAATTCTCCCAAGCTATAGCATTAAACCTCTCCCTGAGTGGAGACAATCTGGGCTTAGTTGTGAAGTAAGGTAGCACATGTAACATATTCTTATTGGAGCCGCTCCAGCATAGTCAGTCCTCAAGATAAAATTCTACAAAAAATATACATGTTTACTCAAGACAAATCAACATGTATGTACAAAGTTTCAACAGGAAATACTGGGTGTGGAAGGAATAAGAGTGTAAATAGCCAAAAAGGTGGCCATAGGTTGAACAATGATAGTAAGAACTTCAATATTTTCAAACACCAAAGGTGGTGTTTGTCACACATTCAACATCACACTTACAAAGCATACTTCACACAGACACCAAAGTGTAGTCAGCAAGTTACATAGCCAACCAGACAATGAATTGCAGACTTGTATCACTTCATGAACCTTCTAAAGATTTCCTTACACAGCATATTTCAGTCTTTATTAGGCAACATGCACAGCCACTTTGTAGTTGTGATGTTAAGTCTGTATCACATTCAAAATAATTCATTTTCACCTCTTTGTAAGCCCTTGATTCCCTCTCCACAAAAGCCTTGTTATTTCCTGGTGATTTTTGTAAGTTATGAATGTGTCTAGATGTTCCAGGAAGAGCACATTGTCAAGAGAGGAGGATGTAGATTCTGGTGGGTTAGATGTGGACTCGGTGAGGGTTATGTGGATGTGGCATTGTAGTTCGGGATAACCTAAAAGGCAACCAAGGTATTTTTAACATCAGCAGAATTCAGTTTCTTTCAAAATAACTCATCCGTATGATTGCCCCATCGTAAATTGATTCAGATCATAATGAAGCATGCAATCTCAGTGGTACAAGCGCTGACTACTGATGTACGTGCAAGAGGAATGGAAGAAATGTGAGGAGCATGCAGCGTAGGAATACTCTTTCAGCCACAATAACTAGTTATATACCCCTTCCCCCTGGCGAGCGTCCAGAAACTGTAAAACAAATGTTGTGAGCTCCATGTCGTCAACGGGTACAAAATCTCCCACTCACCTCTATCAGAAGACTTTCCACAAATCGGTAATCGACCGCAATGTCGAACCGCGCCCTCATGGCTTTCTGGAAGGCCGAACCTTCCCTTGGTTGTGAGTATGAAGACTCTCCGCGTTCGCCCGGTGTTCCTTTGAATTTCAGAAGGTCTTGGACCGTCTTCCCTGTGTAGCGATCCTGAGGGTGTTTCTTCCAGCACCCCAACATCATCTCCCATATCCAACCCTCGAATTCGGCGCAAATGAGAGTGTCCCCCGTTTCTGGTCGACACGGCACTTCTCCTCCAATGAGAGCCAATACAATTTCGGTTGTTGATCTGCGATGATAAAATGGACGTTTTCCTGTGAAAATCTTCTCGATGATTAGGCATCAACAGGTGGTCAAGAGACAGTCACGTACTTCGTAGCATACACAGCCAAATGACCATATATCAGACTCTTTTGTCGGCTTGCGAGGAGAGGTAGCCGCAGAAAGCAGCTCAGGTGCCATCCAGTTCGTGGTGCCTCCTGTGGATGATTGACCAGAGCCAGTTGCTACAGTCATTGTGGTGGACGATAGGCCAAAATCGGCGATCAGTGCCCGTCCGTCGTCCGATACCAGAATATTTTCCTGCATGCAGTCATTAATCTCTTTCGTTTGGTTGAGACTGCAGCACAGACATACCGCTTTCAGGTCACCATGAACTATTTCCGATTCGTGCAAATACGTTAGGCCGTCGATGACCCCCTGGACCTACAAGAAGGCTAAGACTATCATGGAGAGTTAAGCAGGTGTGGAAAGACCATTCACGAGAGGTACCCAAGAAGTTTTCGGGGAATCTCCGAGATACTGTCGCAGGTTCCCGTTTTTCATCCATGGAGAAATGAGAGAGATTCTTTGCATAGAATTCTCGAGAACATGGACTCCATAGAAGGGTAACACATTCTTGTGTGATGCGTGGGACCATAGTACGATTTCGTTAGCATGTTTCTGTGGGATAAAAAGTACCAAAGGCAACAGTGCTTTAGTGCTCCCAACTGGGTCACAGAGTGTGAAGGAAAGCTCACTCGCAATATACTAGCGCTGTGGCAGCCGTTGCGAAGCACCTTGCAGCAGACCGTCTGGCCTTCGTATTTCCCCTTGAATACATCACCGAAACCACCTGCATGAGTGGGCTGGACATCCATGTGGATTCCCTCGAGTACATAACATCTTGGATATACTTCAGCCGATTTTGCAAGTTCGCAGAACAGGCGTAAAACGTTCGGCCTGTCGTTTTGCTTGAGTATACCTGGATCATGAAGGGTCTAGCGGATGTGACAGTCGGCTGCTGCCAGTATGATATCCGATGAGTGAACATTACGGTATTCAAGTAATCAGCCACCGCCTGTGCTCTGACGCGAACACTCTCACCATTCGAAAAAGCACCACAGAAGGCTATCCGATAATCCTTGCTTCGCGCAATTTCCGAAATTAAGCCAGAGAGGTGTCGCTGCAGGTTTTCCGAGATCCCACCGACCTTTGTGGGGTCACCATCGTTCCCTGGAGCAGGCGGTGGACTTTGGGGGGGTGCGAAGATAGGGACCTTATTCGGAAAGGAGGTCGAGGTGCTCGCGTGGAGGGCGTTCGTCGAGACTTCAAGCGAAATCGATTTGACGGACCCGGGTTCAAGTTTACGTGGCGAGTACCGAACCTGCTACGCAGGCGTGCCCTAACGCCCCCGCCTGATTGAACATTCACCTTTTCAGGAATCTATCGTCGTGATGAATCATAGGAATTAGAACTATCAGGGAGTGATAGCTAATTAAAAGAACCCACAGAGCCCAAAACATGGGACCATTGCTCCCGTATTTTGTTCAAGTTCGCCTTAGCCTCGTTGAGCGTTTTCTGGAGGCCTAGATCCCCGACACCATCCCTTGTAGATAGTTTTGCCTTCTTGACGATACGTTGGAGCCGGCGATCAACCTCCTCGAGTATTTTAATGACACTGATATACCGACCAAGCACGAACTGGCCAGCAGCGGTGTCCGCCAGAAATTTCCTTTGATCCACCATCTCTCGTTGAATCTCCAGCGGCATTTGGATCATAGAAAGTGAGTCGATTATCTTCCACGCAGAGGCGAAAGTATGTTCGAATCGTAATATCTGTGATCCGCCTTGAAGAAAGAGTCTCCAGTAATTGTCGCGCAGTTCTTCCTCATTCTTGATACCTTCGTTGACGTCCTCAAGTTGATCCGAGTGTGTCGTTATTAATGTGACGTTGGAAAGAGCGTCACTGCCACATAACTTCTGGAATAAGTCCAAGTTTCGGAGAAGCGCCCGACATGCAATTGTTGGTAATGCAATGAAGGTACAGAATACCGGATAGTTTGATGCCAGCTTTGTATCTGCTATGATGCATTAACAAACCCGGTTGTAGAGTAGAATAGAAAACGATTTCGAACGTGTCCTGCAACCATTTTGCTATCCCTTCCAAGGCCTCAGCATCTGACCTCCGGGTATCAAATGCTGGTATTTCTACGAAAAGAATGTCGGAGTTTCGCGATGGGTTATAACACTGAGCAACTTGTATCTCCTGTGTACAAGGGGCCAACGAATGGCCAATCTGGATATGATCTGCGCCGGTCGCGATCTTGATGAACTGAACAGCAGTCAAAGAGGGGAAACAAGGGTAAAAGTATTCGTGAACGACCTACTGTGCTCTTGCCAGTGCCGGAAGGGCCCACAACACTGGACATAAAGTCTGTTAGCTTGGGCCATGATGAGTAGCCTTCGCTCGATGCTCACGCAACAACCGATACAACCCTCGAAATCTAAACGTCACCGCCCTGCGGTGTGGGATGAACGGTTTGGCAGGCGCTATAAAAAACCGATTGTCCGCTCAGTGAGTGGTATACAGACAAAAGGTAAGTCAATCTAGAATATCAGTCAGGGATATACTCGTTTAAGACAATGTACACACGGATGGCTCCGACACGTTGGGAGAATGCTGGGAGAGACCAAGATGTGGGATCGGTATGGGGGATAGTGTGCCAAATCTGCTTGGTTGCTGTTAGAGGAACGTGGACAACATGCGTTGGGGGCTCGTGGTGTCTGTGAATGAAACCCTGTCACACCCACCTGCTTTACTGTAGCTGTACCGGAACTGGACCTGTTCAGCCACAGAATCTCGCGCCAGCGGAGTCTTCTCTTGGGTCACCCACGCCAAACAACGACTTGGCGCGCTATTCAGCGACGTATCGTCTTATCTAAAGGATAGCAGGGACACAATAAAATGCGGCCCTTATCAAAGGACAAGCGCAGCCGTCGGGCAGTTACAGTCAGATCTTCAGGGAATATCCACTTTGCCCGGCTTTCTAAAATCATGGCCTTTAGTTGAGAACATCAGCGAAGAGGTAATATGCACTACAAGTTCGTAAGATTTCAAGGTAAGTAACGAAGGAAATCCCAATCATTCCGTCAAGAGCCACTTGTCCTGTCCGACACACCACACCAGGCTTTCCCGCTCCATATACTCCAGGGATGCAGCAATATTCCATTCCCCAATAAATGCCCATCTATCGTCACGTCTCAAATGACCCAGAATCTCCTCCTTTGTTGACCCCCCAATAAGCTCATTCCGCCTGACAATCTGCCGCCTCGGCGCCCTTGCAAGCTCATTCAAGGCATTTGTGATAGGACTCGCCAGGACCTCAGGTTTCGTCGACGCATAAGCTTCTTCGTCTGGCTCCGGGTCGGACAGCTCCAATTCATCGTCATCGCCCAGCATTGAATGAGAGTTACTCGCGTTGCTGAATAGTGTATTGTCCGACGATGCAACCGATGAACTGTACTTCCACAGCTTGCTTGCATTCGGGTTTCCATAGGTATTTTCTGCTGGACAAGGACGCTTGGGGCCATCCCAGAGGACGACACTTCCTTCGCGTAGCAGTTCACAAACAGCCCATTGAAACAATCGTTTCTTTTTCTTCGCAAAAACAGCTTTATCTAGTTTGATGCGTTTAACAGATTGTTTTGAAGATGTCGATGCTGCTTCACGTGCTTTCTTGTCTTCCTCGCGAGCACGGTATTTCACGACACGTTTAGCCATGAGAGACAACTCCGGAACTCGCCGAAGGTACGAGAGTGTGAATCCTTTGTACGCATTGCTAGTGCTTGTGCTGGTACGAGAGGACGAAGGCCGAGGAGTTACATCGTCCTCGACGCGAGGTGTACGACCGTCACTGCCATATCTTCGTGGTTTAGTTGGCGTGTCCAGAATCTGCGACGTGTATTTCCGTGGCGGCAAGTAGATATCCAGGTCGTCGTCATCGTCATCGTCAGTTTCAATCAAATCTTCAGGTGCGTTGTCGATGAAATGTTTGACGTATAGCAAGAAAGCAGTAGCAGTAAGGTTATGTGAATGCAAACGCGACGGATGCCGTAGTTTAGGTGGAGACTGGTCATGCAAAACATGTCCTCAGCAATTGTTCCATACGAAGCCCCAATTAAACGGCTCACCTCTGGGTCGAGGGGAGGTTTGATTGGACTAGATGCTACCGTGACCGGGCTGGAAAAGACCGTAGAAGAGGTGGGTACTGCGTTTTGCGGTGCGATGTAACCCTTGGATGGCGTTTGAGCACTCTTAGCTTTCATCGGAGATTTTCTTGGCGTCCCCTGATTGTAGTTTGTGGCTGGGATGACGAATGGGCCTGGACGTGAATATTTCGTCTCGTGCAATTCTCGAACAGCTTTCCAATGGCTTAGCTGACCCCCGAAAGTTGACATCGCTGGGTATGTTCAGGGTGTCTGAACGGAACCCGATAATAAAAATACTCCTTACATATTTCATCCACCAGCACAACTCTAAACTCAAATTTGCGTTGTACCCTCCCAACGACCTTTATGACGCCCCCAATTCGAGTTATAGGCTCGGGAGGTGGCGGTGGCGGGAGAGGTTTTGCGTATTTGCTCGTCTCTACAGGTCGTGAAGGTTGTCGGTGTATGTGTATACAATCGATAACCGAGGTTCCATCGTCGACTTCAATTGACTTGATCAGGAGAAGTGTGCAGAAAGATGTGCCACCCGGACGCACCTATATATACAATCTTCTTTTCGAACTCCTGAATACCCACAACAACACCACATATCTCAACCTTGCGGCAGGGTATACTTCCCAGCCAGTAGAAATCATGACCTATCAGGTTATCAACAAGGTTTTATTTCAAGGAAAACTGAACATTTCGATCGAACTGACCTTCGGTACTCTCCGACATGGCCATGACATCTCGCACATAACACTTTGCAACCGCAGCAGACGTCAAAGTCCATTCCCATATCTCCTTCGCAGAATGTTTCTGAATTGGGTTGTTCAGGTCCTCTCCCTCCGAGCGTCGCTTTCGTTTAGATGGTGATAGTAGGATGCTCCCCGTTCGTTGTAGCGCCTTCCCTGGCTTCGTTGTCGTGGTAGTTGATGTTTGGCTCATTAAATCCTGCAGTTACAAAAGGCTCGTAGATCCTTCCAGAGGAATTGAAGGAGGGTGAAGAACCCCGAGTCACTTGGAGTGAAGCTCAAGTGACAACTTGACAAGGTGACAAGCGTTCAATTGCCTCCGACCTCGTAGTTGGATTCTGGCGGGGTGACGACTCACGAGCATGCTGCACATGACACCCAATTAGTGTTCACGTGATCCCGCACCAGAGTCCACAGGACTGCCCTATGCCCTCAGCAAACGGACTCTTATGTGTAGATCGCACAGGGGGGACGGCGAAATTCGTTATTATTCTTGCTAATATACAACCAACCAGTCATAACTTCTTCCACTTAAGTAGAATCAAGTTACAGAACCCAGGAGCCGAGACTTCATGAGCGGTTTATCTCCTCGGGCCACGGGGAAAAAGATGGGTGAGTCATCACAGCTTGAAGGCTTGGCTAATTGTGGCATGGGCTTCAGGTCCCAACCACCCCAAGTTTGAGATCAAACGAGAGAGGATAAGCGCAGAACGCGCAGGAGAAACAAGTGCGACGATGAACGGGTGATAGTACAAATGCTGGTGGGATAAACAATTATGCATGAGCATAAGAATTAAAAGGCTCTCAAAAGGTCCGTGCATGGCAAAGAAAAATTACAAACAATGCAAAAAAAAGAAAGGCAATATGCCGGGTGGGCCACGGTTGGTGTGCATGAAAGGTCAACGTTTCAGCCGCTTGACATCCCCACCTTGCCCAACTTCGGCAAAAGGTTCTCTTCGCGGAGGTGCGGCTTGTTGCAGCCCCATGCCGGGCCTTGATGTACGATGACCACTGCCACCCGCCACCGAGCTTCCTGAATTCGACATGACGTCCGCGGGCCTCTTAATACCAGTGCTACTACCAGCAGTCTGGCCCTGTTGCCCGTTAGTATTATGGGCCTGAAGGGGGTTCTAGGAAGGAAAAGGTTTAATATGCCTTATAATCCACGGGTTCCAGCACATACTACTCCAGGTGGGAAATGAAACCCACCCACTGATGGCACGGGTGGGCGTTTACCCCCAGGCTCTCCAACGCTTGGGGGTCCAGTGCTTGAAGCTTCGATTTGATTCTGAATCGACAACGGCTTGTTCAGAGATTGATGGCGTTGTTGCTGTTCAGTCGTATGTTGATTTTGACGGCTAATGACCTGAGGTTGCCGGGAAGCGGCCTGTCTTTGATCATTTGAAGATGAACTTGAGGAAGTATTTTGGACACGGTCTGTGGGTGTAGATTCTTGGAGGGGAGGCGATGTAAACAACGGGTTGGTATTTCTGGCTGGGTCAGCATTCAAAATTTCCCATTGCAAACGTTCTACCCTAGTTGCCTTATCGGATTGAGGAACATTGTTCTTTGGAACCTTAACCGAGGTATCATTGATAGACACACTCCCAACCCTCGTATCTCCATCCGACGGTATAAAACTCTCTTCGTGGTCAATTGGTTGGTCTAGATCTGCTTCGGTTTCGATCGGCCGTCCTAGGTCACCCTCCACCACTCCTAACGCAGCAAGGAACTCGTCATCATCCCCAAAATCAAAGCTCTCTTCTGATTTCACTTTGGCTATGTCCACCTGGTCGCGCTCGGCAGAAGCGGTAGTGGTGGCACCTGAGCCCTGTCGGGAAGTTTCGGCAAACGAGACAGACCTATTTTGTACTTGTTGCTGTTGCTGTGGTTGAGGGTGTTGGGGATGCCGTATGTTCTCACTTGGAGCACGAGCCGCGGATTGAACGGCGGTGGTGGATACTGGGGAAATGTCATTATTGATTGATGACCGCGTGTTCATAGATGGTCGTCTGTTCGATATAGCATCCTTTCTATCGACGGGGACAGACTGAGGAGTCGATGATGATCCTAATACGGAAGTTGAGGGAGAAGTTGATGCGTCAGGACTGAATGGAAGAATGAGTGGTTTTAGAGTACTTGTCAATTTTATCGAAGATCTGACTTCTTCTGCGAATTCTGGTCTCCGGTGAAGCTCACTTCTGTCAAATTTGGCCTATGATATGCTCATAAACCCAACTCCCAAGAAGCCACAACGGAAACGCATACCGGTGGAACCTTCATTTTCACGACTTCCTGGGTATATGCTTTGTCGTAAAGACAGTTTCCCATTAGATTCCCAAAGTTCCTCAAAGCCCGTTTTAGACCATCTGTGACAGCTTCTTTCTTGCACTAAAACTTAAGTATCAGGGGGGTGAGACTCGTCCTGGATTTAACCGACGCACTTTATCAAGAGCTTGCCCTTTACTCGGCGAATTTTCAATCATGCCATATCCTACATCCTCGTGGTGAACTCCTTCCCGTAATGTCACTCTGACCACCGCCGTAACCCCTACATTATACCGCCCAGACTCGGTACGATCCGTGAAATCTGTGGTCATGCTCATGACATTGGAGCTCCAACCGTTGAATCCAAACACCTCGTTCGCCAAATTGATGATTTTCCAACCCTCCGCATACGTCAACTTCTGACCTCCTCTTGGCCCGGGTCTCTGGGAAACGTATTCCGGCCCAAGCTTTTGGTCGAGTTTGACTTGTAAAGTCGCGATCCTCATAGCCGTTTCTTCTGACATGCTCTCATTTGCAAATGGCGTTGGAATAAACGGCAGCTGAGTTCCAGAGAAAGTAAACGAAGGCATTGTTCCGTGCATCGTTGGGTTGAATGGCATAGATCCAGATGTCATAATAGATGAGTCTCTTCCTGGATTCGCGTGATACGATAGCAAGTGGCCGCTGAATGCACTAGCCATGAACAAACTGCTATCTCTTTCAAGTGTAATAGAGGCGATGTCGCGATTGTTGTAAGTATCCGAGCGTATGTATGACGGGCTGAGAGGACGGAGCAAAACTATCCAGCGGCACCGAATCCGACCAAACGTTTAACGCACACAAGTCACGCATCTCGAAATCTATGTCACGTGATTACAACAAGATCTCGTCAGGCTTTCATCCCCTAAGCCCTTTATGACATATGTCTGTTCTCGGTTTAAGCTTAAGTTTCTTTCTCTTACCAACTAGCGTCCTGTTGCTTGTGACTTTAACTCACTGTAGGATCATTCGGATCTCCATAAAAATGCTATGGGTTCCCAATGTTTTGGAACGCAACCCCAAAAGGGAGGAACCCATCAACGAACAGGAAGTGAAGAGGATTTAATCCGACCATATTCGGATCTCAGGCAAATCACTCCCGAATCCCAGTACCTGAGCTTTTCCTGTCTCCATGCGACGGATGGCCATTTCTTCCCTTCTCCGATCCTTATGGACGGCAGGAGATTGGGTCTCCCTCCCTTGACCAATATCAATAGTCACCGATAGTTCACACAGGTCAAACTCCTTATGCTAATTCAACTGCGTGAGTAATCCCATCACCCACGCACGGCATAACCTAGTGCTTCCCACAGTGCAACCGACACGCAGGATCCTCCACCCCGTTCAACACACCCGGCAGCAAATAGGCTTCAAAGCAAACAGTGATTGTTACTCAAGTGATCACCCCCGATCTTCCGTTGACTCAAACTTATTTCCACCACGGACACACACTATTTTGCGCGATGAAACCATCATTTCTCTTATATAGGACGGGCGCTGCCTTGAATCCTGTCATCACCAAACTCCCAATCGTAGCCAAACCCGCCACTCATATCCACTCATACCTTAATGGGATCTTCAACACCTTCAGGAACTTCTGTCAATGGAACCTCGGCCCATCCAGGACAAGACTGCCAGATCCCACCCCAGGTTCTCAATCAACGCTTAAACCCAGGACATTCACCCTCCCAAATCGCCTCTGAACCCAAAGTACGGGATGTCAAGATAAACCCAGACGGTTCGCTAATCCTGTACCAAGTTACACCATTCTATCGAGCAGGCGATCGTACCGTCTCCGAACTCTGGCTCGCAGAAACAGATAGGCCGCAGAGTGCTATTCAGCTTACTAGCGGAGAGTTCAATGACCGTGGAGGAGTATTTCACCCCGATGGGACACGGATTCTCTTTCTATCGGACCGACAAACTTTGGGAAAAGGTGCCCACATTTATAGCTTGTTGCTTGGTCAGCCTCCGTTTGTTGATTATCGGGGCCGCTACCACGATGGGAGCAACAGCAACGACGCCGGGCCGAAACCTGAGCCTTGTATCTTGTCATCCAAATTCGGCAAAAAGGGTGTTCAAGGTTTCGAGATTTCGCCTGATGGCAACTGGGTCGCATTTACGAGCCCGGATGAAAGCACCCCAGAAGAACGACAGAAGGTACAGGAAAAGAATGATGCCAAGTTGATCGGGACGAAGGACGGATTGTCAAGACTTCGGGTGTATAATCTCGAGACTGATGAAATCCGTACCTTCAGGAAGATTCCGAACGATAAACATGTTGAAGGATTCACCTGGAGTTCTGATAGCCAGCGCCTTCTCTACCGTTTACGCGAGAACAAAGGTACGGAATGGACGGAGTTTGAGGTGCTATTACAATCCGTCTCCATCCAAGACGAAGCTGCGCCACCCGAATCGTTGGGAAGCTACCCACGATCACCCTCGGGATCTAATGTCTGGTTATCCTCCGGACACGTCGCAAGCCTCCAGAACTACGAACCATACAATTTGCTTGACGCGCGTACGCTCCACATTCACTATCTTCCTGCCTCTCAATTGTACGGCGAACGGATATACGGAGTCGAAGAGGACGCCGTACGCATCCTCCGCGCACATTACCCCCACCCCAGCATTTCCACAGACCGTTCGGAGAAAGACATCCTCGCAGCAGAAGTCAGCCGCGACACCGACAGTCATATTGACATCATCACCTTTACCACCGGTGCACCTCGTCATACCCACAAGCTCACACTCTTCCATACTTTTTCCGATGCCATCTGGTTCAATTCATGGGACGCCAAGCGCGTTCCTGACCCTTTAGACCCTTCTAGAGTAACTTACGTCTTTGCGGCAGTCTTGAGCTCGGGACCGCGCCACGAACCACCTAATGTTTGGTCTGGCAGGATTCAGGTGCGCGTGGACAATGCAGGAGAGGAGCATTTGGTCAATGATACTCAAGTACTTTCGAGATCGAATGGCAACTTGGTGCAACTCTCCGATCATCTGGAGTGGCTCGCCAAAGCGCCAGTATTGAAAACGGAGGTCATCAGGTGGAAAACCAAGGATGGTGCCGAGCTCAGTGGACTAGTGAGGTTTCCCCCCAATTATAACCCAGAGACAGACGGCCGGCTGCCGACAATTTTATTTTTACACGGGGGTCCTTATAGACGCGACATACCTGGTAAGTCTCCGAACTCCAGATATTCTCGAATCTCTCAAGCGTTGAGTTCTAGACTACATGCCATATTTCTGTAACTGGCGTGAGCTTGGTGCATCCGCGGGGTATCTCATGATCTCACCAAACTACCGCGGGAGTCAAGGCCGAGGGCATGCTTTCGCCACCATTGCAAACGCGGGTATAGGCGTTTACGACTGGCCTGACTGCGAGAGCATGGTCGATGAGGTTGTCGCTCGTGGTTGGGCAGACATCGACCGGTTAGGTGTTGCTGGTTGGAGCCATGGTATATCTTTCGCGTCCACCCTCAGATCTGAAGCACAAGTTCATGCTGTTATTCTATAGGGGCATCGCTGGCAGCATGGGGTGTTACTCAGACCAAGACAAGATACAAAGCCGCAATCATAGGAGGAGGTGCCACGCACTGGGAAGACATGGTCATGGCATCAGGTTCTCCAGAACTAGAGGTCCGTCTCAATATCTAAACGCGACCCAGTTTTTTATTATCTCTCAACTCATTTCCTTCGGCAGGCTGTGATCGGCCAATCCCCACCCTGGGCCCATCCTTCAAATTCAACGGGGACATTTATTTCCGAACGCAAGACGAGCCCAATCCACAGTGTTGCCGACGTTGAAACTGCGGTTTTAATATTACACGGGGAGCGCGATGAGCGCATGCCTCTTGGGCAGGCGTATGGCTTTTATCGCGGTTTGAAACGACGTGCAGCACCAAGAGGCCGAGATACAGTTCAATTGGTTGTTTATCCACGCGAACCTCATGGGTAAGTGTTTTTCCAGTAACCGCACGGAAGGACGAAGGTTCACAGTCCATTTTTAACAGGTTTTCAGAAAGGCGGCACGCGCAGGATGTTTTAGAAAGGGTTTTAATCCATTTCGACACATACATATGATACACATAGAAGCACCACCCGGTGACAGCAAATAAAACCCAAGGCGAGCAAACAAGAAAAAAGTGAAGAGCAGAGATAAAGCAATAAGCGATCATTAAGAGCAGTTAACTAAACATAATCCGAATATGTAACAATTAATAACAGCACCATCATAGAAGGGCGAATTAGCGATGGTGGTATGAGGGATGAAATAGCAGAGGTATATGTAGAATAAAGTAGAAGGGTAACAGAAACAAATAGAGAAAAAGGAAAAGAGAGATCAAAGAACGTACGAACGACTTCACGGAAGTATGTCGTCTAGCATGCGAGTCAGGTCTTCTCTTGCACCTACTAAAACTTCCTGGAAAGTCCGGTCAGTACCGTGTCATACGCAGCTCAGAGGTAAAGCCAACTTACGGTGACAAGTGCCTGCCTCGCCTCGTCCTTGATCTCTTTCCACCGCCCTTCATACGTTCTCAACAATTCATCATACTCGTCCCTTTGCCTCCTATCACCCCTCATCGCAGTCCTTATCACAGCCCTCAACACGCAAATACCAGCAACCCACTCAACTTCATCACTCTCCCACACTGCATCCCTTGCCATCATCTCGGAAAATGCTCGACCCATGGCATAAGTATATCCGCTATTATCCGTATCAGCCATCCGGCTCATGTTCATCAACCCAAGCTCTAACGCCGCAGCGTGTATTCGGGCCCACTGGATGTGATCCTTTTTCCTTTGACGATCCGCAGCAATTCGCTGCATCTCGTCGGAGAGCGAGGATGTCAACCCGGGAGTTGCGGTCGGCAACACGGACAAAACTCGCGCTTGCGGCGTACCAGCACTATTACCAGCACTTCCAGCGGTTCTCGAAGAAGATGCCGAGGATGAATGCGATAGAGGCGGCGCATGGGGTATCCAAGTCGAATACTTCCTTATAAGCATTTGTAACGCTCTTGCGCCGGCCATAGGCCCACTAACGCCCGCGTGTACTATTGCGTTTGGAAAATAGCTCGACGCGTCAAAATATCTCCGCAGGAGCAGGTGCGGATCACGGTTGAAAGCGCCCACGGGGGAGTCGGCGGACACAGCCTCGAAGAGCGCTTCCACTACGGGCGTTAAGGGTGTAGGTGACGGATTGGGGTTACTCATGATGAAGGTTTGTATCATTGAGGATAATGTGGCGGCATCGGTGCCCTGGAGGAACGCGTCGCGTAGTGTGACCTGGGTCACTGGAGTTAACGGAATATTAAGAGTGGCGGCAGGGTGGGTGTGACTATGGTGATGGGGAGAAGCTGTTGGTTGAGGTATAGGTGGTGGTGGTTGTATCGAATTTGTGGGTGTAGGTTGTATTGGGGGAGGTGGAGGCGGCGCGGGCTGGAGGTTCGTGTATGGAAGAGGTTGGATAATGGGCTGAGGAGCGTTGACTGGACTTGTACTGCTCTCAGCATGCGAGTACGAAACTATGGTCGGAGATGGAACACCAGAGGTCCATTGTTGTAGTTCGTTTGGATTAGCGGAGGCAGCAGCAGCCTGGGCAGCAGCCGCCGCTGCGGCTAACACGTGGGTGAATACCTCCGAGGGGTTGGTCGAACAAGAGAAGAACATACCCTTCTCAGCTGCCTTTTTTGCAGAACGAGGGCGACCCTCGAGTTTCCGCCTGGTGCGCCCAACGGTGTTTTTAAACCAGTTATATATTTGCTATGAACACCTTGCAAGGTTAGCACACGAGTGGCTTGGGGGCGTTAATGACCTGTTGACAGGACTTGCCTCGCGAAAACGTGACTCAGACTCTTCTACGCCAATAAACTCGTCGGGGAGACCAAAGCGCTGGATGAAATCCGAAGCCCGTTCCAAGGCGAATTTCTTCGCATCTCCGCGTATTGAGCCCTGGGATCTACGCTCGAATTCTGGAAGATTGCTGTAGGATAATTAGGATGGTGGATTTGTGAGTTGAACGTTGTACCGCGAGTTATACACACCTCTTGAGAAATGCGAGCTGCTGGTCGGTGTAGGCTTTCGGCAGCCGTGGCTTGTGTACCCTGGGATCGCTCGCCATGGAGCGCTGGGCCATCTCTCGCAAAGCCCAGGATCGCTGGCAGGATCACACATCAACAATCTCTCGGGTACACCCGAGGTTCCCCTTTCCCACGTGGTTGGTGCATGTCTCAATTAATCTGATACCTATGTAGTCCTATTAACATATCTGGGTATACTAACACGCCAAGCCCTATTCAGTTCTTGGGTTTCCGGCTAACAACGAGATACATCGGAGTGAATAACTGCACAAACACATCAGCCGTCCAGATTCAAAACATTTCCACCGCAACAAAATCCTACATACCTTGGTTTGGCCACCCTTCACTAGTGCATCAGCCGCAACCTTGAGCGACTCACTGACATCGTATGTGCCCTTGGGCAAGACACCAACCCATTCCATCAATCGGATGGCATTATGGCTAACTAACTTGCCGCTCCAGGACATCCTCCACACCGTGAGGTAATCCCAGAATGTCTGGGCTTTTGAGATATCTCCTTCCAGGGGATAATACCAAGGGACAGGGTCGGGCCGGTCAGCAAGGTCCTCCTCGTGCTCAATTTCAAATCCGACATCCTTCAATGCCTGGCGCGCAAGGCGGAGGGGTCGCATCTCAGGAATACCATTACCCAACTCGATTTGATGAGCGAGGGCCTTGTGCTCAGGGATAGAAGGATCCCAGTCGTCAGTCATACACCACTCGTAAACACCGAACTAATTTTTTCACGTCAGGAGGTAAAGTCTTAAGTTAGGGTGCGAAAAAACTCACGACTCCTCCAGGCTTAAGAACCTTGAAGATTTCACCATAAACACCCTCCCAGGTGGGAGCATGAACAGTTGCCTCAATAGCATAGACTAGGGGAGAGGAAAAAATATTAGTACCTTGGGTGGGGAGCGAGCAAGGAACTTCCTTACCAGCATCAAACGAATTTTCGCCAAACTGCTCCGAGAGTTTCATAAAATCACCCTTGACAAACTGCACCTGGTTCTCCAAACCCATTTTCTTGGTGTACTTCCGCGCGCGACCAATCTGGAATTCATTATTGTTCAAACCAATAATGTTCGCATCCGAAAATTGCGCAATTTCTCTCGCGGGACCACCAACACCACACCCAACATCAAGCACTCTCATTCCAGGGCGCAGACCCATATGGGCAGAAAGGTAATGCTCATGGCGAGCAAGTGAGGCGAGGAAGGCCTCGCCCTTGTAGAAGCGGGAGAAGTGGAAAGACTGGCTCCAGCCATATTCATAGAGCTCGGTTGCGCCATCATAATAGCCTTTAGGAGATGATGTCAGAAATAGGTTTTGGATGGAAGTTTAAGAGAGCTGACCGTTGACAACCTCGGTGTAGTTGTTCAACCTCTTCTCGTTATCTTGGTTCTCCTCAGCATTAGGATCCACCTTCCAGAATTTGGTGTAATTCTCAATACGGTTGTCGACGCGACCGTCAGAACGGGTAGTGGAAGAACTTGTCATTTCTGAAGACAATTGTTAGCTTTCGGTTTGCGAAAGGTAGCACGTAGAAACGCGGGCGAAGAAATCAGAGACTTGAATGGATCCCTTCTGGGAATACCAACTCATTGAGTCCGAAGACCCGTCATATTGAACAAAGAACAATCATCATATGTCTCCACCCAAAACTTGCAAGTCAAAAATGCGGTGAACGAGGCACACGACTCACTTATGAACGAATGGTATCAAATAAACGTATGAAGACAAGCAGAAGGATAGAGGCTAGACCAAGAGTAGACCAAGAGGAGGTGTGGAGGTAACAGGAGAAGGGGAAGAACGTTGAAAGTCTGAGCCGACTTTAAATACTCAAGCCAAAAGTTGGAATCAGGTCACTTTGAATTCTCGAACCGCCTTGGAAAAAATTCCGGAGTCGCGCGACACCGAATTGGGCAATACCACGTGACTCCAACTGCTTAATTACGCGCCCGAGTACTTAATTGGGCTTGCCGTTTTGGCGAATGCGGCTGAATATGTGTGGAATCGTGGACCTTGCGAAGCTGCAATCGTTGCTTTAGACGGAAGGCGTGTGGTGTGGGATATGTTGGGATTCTCTCTGCACCAGGATTTCAATACCATGAACGACGGACCTGAAGACGTCTAACTGCCGTTCTGTCTGTCACCTGTTATGACGATATTTCATTCGTCAATGCGTCAGCCCCCGAAGCTTGAGGTACATATCTGACGCAGCAGGTCCATGAATCCGATTGTAACTCGAAGCCCGGCAGCGGCGGAAATCCCATCGATGTTTTAAGCTGGGATCCAGTGACTTCTAAGCTGACAGTCGATATTTAGAGAGACCACTTGACCCCAATAGTCTGTAAACTAACGAAGACCACTTAAAGACATTGATTTTGATATGATAGCATCCCGGATCATTGGATCGGGATAGCAAACTGATATATACAGGATACCCACAGGATCCTGTGTGGAACCATTGCTGAACGGGAACCCTATATAATCTCTGGGTGTTGTGCGGCATTTGTTGGCCTCAGTGAAACGGGGACTTGACGTCAAGGGCGCCTACCATCATGACCTAATCCCAAAACCATCGCCGGAATTCGAAGAGGATACTCTTTACGCACTACCTTGGGATTTCCCTCCCCCTCCAGATGATAGCGTGATGTGTAATATTGTCTGATGTAGGATACCTAGTTGCCCCATATCAAATTATCAATGAGCGGTTCTCCGCCATTTACAAAGTCACGCCAAATTGCACTAATTCCAACCACTTCTAGGTTACCTCCTAATTTCCGTCTTCCCATAAGGAAGGCCGTCTCAAGTTCGACATACCCCTTCACCAATACTTTTGACCGATACGGACGTCCGGTTACTCTCTAGCCCGGTACATGCCCATATGGACTTGCATGCGGATTTGCCTTCTCAACACCACTCCAAACACCGCCGCCTAGATGTCAAAGAGTCCGCCCGACCTTCAAGTTGCTTATCCCAACACTTTTCGGACAAATAGCCATTTTTACCCAGAACAACCGCACCGCAATCACCAATCTTTCAGATCTCCGTATCACGAGCCCCAAGTTTCCTCGTCCAGCAGCCCGATGCATATTTCTATCCTGCCTCCTCGCGCTCTTTACGTCAAAGAATCGATCGGAACACCACCCACCGCACCCTAGACAAAAATACCAGCCACCGGGCCCCTTTTGGGACGCAACAGCAACAACCCTGTCGATTTGCCGCATGCTGCACGAAGACTTGACAACATATCGTCATCGGATCGGTCGTCCGCAGATTCCAGCACGGTGCTCATTGCTGGGAGGTCCAGTCAGCGTCAACCACCAATACTTTCCTCTCCGCAGCTCCCAACAAGACATCCGGCTTTGAAATTTCAACTACCTTCGGCAAAATAAAATCCTCGTGGTGTTTTGAATTATCCGAACATGCCTATGTCTGCCTAACACTAACTTAGCTGCGCTCCGCCTAGCGCCACCTCTTCCACATACCCTCGGGCCGTCAGCCTGGTGGTTTCCGCGATGTCATCGTATGCAAATGTCGGAGTACTTGCGCTGGCTATGTCGAGTTTCAGAAGTCGCTGAGCCTGCTGCGCAGGAAAATTAAACGGGTACTATTTTTAGCTTGAGTCTTGTTGGTGTGTTCAAGTCACCTCAAACCTAACACCTCTTTCTGGGTGGTTTTTCCCAGCTCTGGCTCTAGCTAGGTCTTCCATCATTCTCTGCTCCTCAAGTTCCTTCGGTTTACTCGACTCCATTCCCAGGAATCAGGTCGTGCTGACTTCACTTCGCTCTGCGAAGGTCAATTCTGGACGTTTTGTTCCACGGTATTGCATCACGTTGGCCTGGAAGCATGTACACTTCGACACCGACTCGTTGGAACCGCCGCCTCCGCCCTCCTCGTCGTTCCTGCACTCGTCGCTCGGATATTTCTTGGTGCTTCACCTACTCCGGTGTGGAGACGTTACGAGTGCTCTGTGGGGTATGCTGACCTGCCAAGGTCAACTTCTATTCGGCCGAAAGCACACTCCTGCTCGCAGATCAGGCACTGTGATGTCAGGTTTAGTGTGCTACGATCTAACTGCGATCTTTCCACTTCTCGACCCAGAACGACACAGACCATCTTAGGGGCCCTAGAAACCCGAGGGAGCCCCAACAACGGGCATAAAGGGCACTGTGGTCTGTCTGTTTCGACAGCATTCTTCTTGGTACGGTGTCAGCTGTTAGGAAACTACGTACGCCGCCGATGGGCTGTGCCTATATTTGCCTCTTCCTTGGTTATCGGATCGTTGGCCTTTACGGGTGTTTCCATGCCTGGTCGGCATCTTACCACTTTCCGATCAATCACATCCCGTCGTTCGGTTTTCGGTTTAGGCCTTGCTCTCATGCAACTGCCTTGCTGATTGCGGTCTTGCCGATGGGAACAGATGCAAAAATGCAAAAACTGTCCGCTGTTGCTTGTCGACGATACGCGCTTTGTACAATGATGATATATGATGACATTTGTTAATGTTACATCTGATACCCTCCCGATCTCGCGGCAGCTCAAGAGCGACCATTATCGACATCGCTGGCGGACGTTTTTGCGAGTTCAAGCTTACGAGTGGTGAAGCACAAGGAGTCAAAAACCCACTTCAACTTGTGGGTTTCTTGGGAAATTCCATCCCCGAAATCAACTCCGACTCGTCCTCGGTGGTCGGGACATCATCAAAGTCTAACTTTGTCTCTTATTTTAGGAATTTTTTGGGGTCCAGAACCTTATCTTTTGCGGAGTGAACGAGAGTAATTTATGGCACTCGCTGCGGCTACCTCATAAATAAGCTTCTCTCACCGTTACGCAGACCTCCGGCTGATCATGTTTGCGATTGACAAGGGACTTTGGGAAATTCGTTTGTGATATTCTGACATTCTCCGGTGGGCATGGGTCCCACTATAGGTGCCTTTGCAGAGGGCTCGGCACTCGTGTGCGCGGAGGCTTGTCTCCACCGTTTTTTATTTCTGTCTGAAATATCATTCGCAGAGCGCATTTTCGGGTCACCTTGTCCGATTTCTGAGTGCTCATTCGAGAAACTTGGCGTCTTGGAGAGTGCGTTATTGGAGACTTGGCGTCAGCGTTTTCCAACCGGCCGAAGAGTCTTCAAATCATCAGTTGAGAAAACGGCTTCTTACTTCCCTAAAGAATTAATACACATTCTGTTATTGTGCCACATATTCAGAGTTGTGCTATCGCCCCTTGCTCGGCGCGTCTCTCGCAAATATGGCTCCACGAAGTATGATGGGGCTAAGACTTGTCATTGGCCAGGATGATATCCAGCTACCCAAAAGTCACGGGCGACAGTGTCGTAAAGATATGGAAAAACCGTCAACCTACATCAAACAAGGCGACTCCGACGACATCCGGTCATTCGTGACACTTACATCTCCAAAAGGCTACCCTCCTATCGGCCGAATCATTACATGCCATCTGCGAACAACACATACACGTCGTACACGTCTGCGTAAGAGCTACATCCATGCCGCCACTTTCGGAGGCTTGATAGGTATTGTGGAGAATTTGACGCAAATGAAACCTCGTAGTATGTGTCAGATGATTTTGTTGTTTACGCTTATAGTCATTATAATTCTCATGTCATTTTAATCTTGAGATGGGAAATGCAGGAGACAGCCTTCTCGAAGATGGGGGACATGTGCCAAAGATGAACAGATACGATACGTTGGGGAAAATAATGAGAATTGGTTTGTGGGGCCTGGAACGTAGCACTCCATTTATCCAAACTGTAAGCGATATCGCTAATACCTGATACTTTTTAAGGGTTATGTTGCGCCAATTACTCGTTGATAAAGGTCGGACCGCTGGTAAAATTTGTGCACTCCAGTGTTACTAGTGATGACGTACGAACAAATCGAGGCAATAGCTGCGTTGGATCCCGGTATTAGACCACCTATTGGTCACGATTACCCACCTCCAATTTTTTTGTGTCAGGAAAAATAAATCAGGGACAGGTCAAGACAATGTATCATTCACTTCTTTTCTCATGAGGCGCCTCGATCACGTCGCTACCCTATTCGACTTCCCCTCCATGTGGTCCACGCCAAAATGTTTGATTACCTCTCAAGGTACCGTGTTCTTTCCAACATTTGGTTTTGATTCACTAAACGAGATATCCGCCCCACACTACATATTGTTGGCTCTTTGCTGTTTTGCCGCTGAACAGATCTAATTGTGTTTCCGATCCGAAGTGACCAGAAACCGGAGAAATCCAATAGTTTGGGGACTGCCCTTCGTTGTTAGCCAGTCGCTAGCTGAATGGCGTTCTCAAAAAATAAGTCCTATTCAAAGCAGTGTGGGCGAAGTCGAAGAACGGACGGGCGCCGGGCCACCCATCACGGAGGGCTACATAACTGGCATGGATGACATACATTGTGGGTGGATGGGATAATATTGCTACACGTTATACCCACGGACATTACAACCAGGGTTCCCACCTAGCATGTGGTACTTCGGCCGACGTGGCTGATGAAAGGGGGATAGGCCAGTCAACTTCTTTTGTCCCGTATTCGGATCTAAATCTCAGTTCCTGCCTCACCACCGTGGCCTGTTGAATGGACAACTAATACCCCGCACCAATCTCTGATCTTTCTGTCACGTTTTCCAACACCATGATTACAAGAATATATTATTTTCTTAGCGGGGACAAAGAACCAGAAGTACTGTATACACTGGTGAGTTGTGACATTGAAGGAGGAGCAGGATAAATAGGGCGGCGAATTGTTGCTTTCGGATAGGCTTTTTCGCTTCCTTTGCCGCACCACCTTGAGTTGAAGCCTCTCCAGTGTCCACCATGCCTGCAGATACCAAGCTGACCCCTGTTTACGACGAAAAGATCGGGGATGTATCGTCAGAGGAAGAACGCTACTCGCCAGGCCCCAGTTGACCCAGAACGTGAAGGCAGAGGAAAAGGCATTGGTACGCAGGCTAGACAAACGAATCCTACCCATTGCTTGCCTGCTCTACCTCTTTGCGTGTAAGTTCCTTGACTTCTTGATATCGACGTCAGAGTTGATCCCGTCATATGTTTAGACCTTGACCGTTCGAATCTCGGTAACGCGCGACTTCAAGGGCTCGATAAGGACGTCTTGGGCGGCGACGAGACTGGTGTGCTGTTTGATTGGGTGAACTCGATCTTCTTCTTTCCCTATGTCTGTGTCCTTCTCCCCTTGATTATACCAGCCATCTGATTCAACGTTCCTTGTAGATCCTATTTCAGGTCCCTGCTACAGTTACTTCTAAACTCTTTCCACCCAGACTATGGATGGCGTGTGCTGCAATTGGCTGGGGAGTGTCGTCTACCTTGATGGTAAGTACGTATTTCATGCATTTGAATAATGCTCAATGTGTGTTCCCCAAGTCGACTGCCTTCAATTTCCCCGGAATCATGGTCACCCGTTTATTTTTGGGCAGTCTTTGAATCCGGATTCGCCCCTGCCATCCCGCTTTATTTCTGTGAGTACGTCCCGGTTCCTGTTCGCGCCCGCCGACTAACAGGTTCTCCTGTAATAGCATTCTTTTACACAAAACAGGAAATGGGTCTACGGGTAAGGGCATCTTCCGTGGCTCCATAAGAATTTTGGATAGTTTTTGCTGACCACAATATGTGGACAGATGGCATATTGGTTCGGGTTTGCCGCAGTTGCCGGAGCTTTCGGTGGTTTGATCGCTTTCGGTGTCCAACACGCCCATACCCATCTTCAAAATTGGAGGCTTCTTTTCATTGTTGAGGTGCGTTATCCCCGAGAGATTATCGTTATGCGCTCCAACTGACTCGGGGAATTCATTCTAGGGCATTCCGGCCGTGTTACTTGGTATTCTGACGGCGTTCTATTTACCTAACCGGCCAGAGTCTACAAGCTTCTTCAATGAGCGCGAGCGAAAAATCGCTCTCGAGCGCATGAACAGGCATTCCAGTGGTGATACAGGGGCCACTGTCAATAAAGGTATGGTAGGAAATCTTGTCGCATGTGGAGCGGCGTGATTGACTTCTTCTTGAGCGCATATCTGGATGGCGCTGAAAGATTGGAGGGTATGTAGATTTATCATTTCACTTCGTGACGGAGCATCATTGTTGATTCGTATCTATTCTAGATTTACGCCGCAGGGGTGATCTATTTTGGTCTCAACTGCGCCCTGGCATCTATCTCTGCTTTCTTGCCCACTATCCTCAAGACTCTCGGTTTTGGTCAGCCCGGGAATTCCTTCCTGCGCCCATTGTTTGAGCTCATATCACTTTAGGCGATGCCCAATCTCAGCTGCTCACTGTCCCGCCCTATGCCTGTGCTACTGTCATGTTGGTCGCGTTCTGTATGGCATCTGACCGTCTTCAAACCCGCGGCATTTTCATGGCGATCTCATCATCCATCGGAGGCGTTGGATACCTGTGTGTATTGACTTGACAAACTGCAAATACCAACGGATCAGTCTGACAGGTCCTTGCAGACTCCTACTTCTGGTGGACAACCTTCGCGTCCGCTACTTTGCGACCTTCTGTATTGTGGCCGGAACGTACACTACGATTGGCACGATCATTGCTTGGTGTAGGTGCCCCTTTGGCTCGCATTCCTCGCTGTTGTTCATTGGTTCCTCAGTCGCCCACAACTTGGGTTCCGAAACAAAGAAGGCGACAGGCATCCCGATGTTCATGGCCATTGGACAGTGCGGAAGTGTCCTCGGATCCCATATCTATCCCAAGACCGAAGGACCGCACTATATGTAAGGTATCTCCTTTTGTCACCGAAGACGCACGCTAACGGATCTTGTGTGAGCAGTAAAGGCTTTGCGAGTATGTCGCAGTCACCAAAGATCTGAGACAAAGCTGATCACTTCGGATAGTTACCTGCGCCCTTGAATTCCTCGCGGCTGTTCTTTCCATCGTCCTCTCGGTAGGGTCCACTCCTTTCCGAGGAAACGTTATTGCGCTAAGCTTTGTCATTTAGATATCTTACCGCTGGGATAATGCACGAAGGAATAAACTTTACGGCAAGTCTAAGCCCGGTACAAGAGTGGATACCCAGGAGTTAGGCTGATAAGGTATGTGCAAAGCTCCTTCTCGCTCTATAGCAATGTCCAATTATGTTACAACAGACACCGGAATTCCGTTACATCCCTTGATGAAATATATACAGTTTGTGATTTGAGCCCTAATACCGTTTTCTCGGTTTGGGAGTCAGATGTTCTGTAATAATGTAATTGTGACGATAGTACAAGGAAATTCTTGAAACACACTCTTATGCACTTCGGTTGTGGCCATCGCTACTTGAGCCCTGGCGGGGCCACGAGGAACCCAGATACGGACATCAGGATCAACTAGACATGAGATTAGTACTCATAGTGGTGGGTTGTTCGATTTTTGTCAGATTACAGATGACATAGATTTATCAATGGGTAAGCTAGGAGTGGTACGAGAATCGCCATGTAAGCAACAGAAATGCCAATGTGATCAAACGAGTATCCAACAATGATCAATGAGCAATATTCCAATCATAGAGGATAAAATCTAATAAGTTTTCCAGAGTGTCGGACCGGGGGAACTTGATACGGCCATGGCAGTAAAAGTCCTCATCACGAATTTGATAGATTTTGTGTCTTGACATAAGACTCGTCAGGGAGCGATTGACCAAAGAGCGAGGAAACTTACTTTGAACTAAGATGCGAGCGGAGACCATTGAAGTCAAACTTATTTTCAGACTGTTTCTTCTTTCCGTTGTCGTTGCCCTGGGCTTTCTCAACGTTAGGTTTCAGTTTTCTCTAGCACCAGAACGGGTCGCCTTGGAAGCCTCCTTGGGGTTCAGGGTGCGTAGGAGAGCCGTCCTCGGGCATTGGTTGCACCTTCGTGGATTGCCCCTCCCTCCCCTTAGCATTGGCGCAGTACTGGCATCCGTAGAAACTTTTACTTGTCCATTCCCTCGCGCCCTTGGATCCTTGCATTAACCATTCCGCAAGGCCAGTAAGATTGGGCCGCGGCCTTATCGTAGAGACAACCCCGGCCTCAATGGGCTCGATTTTCATTGGGGCCGGATGGCGGTGGGAATGTCCAATCTAGAGTGGAAGTGTCGGGCGTGAATACAATCGCGTGTTAACGGGGGTTTCTAGGGATCTTACAATGCACCCGGACCGCACAAAGAGTGGTGGATCGCAGCTCAGGCACCGCCAAGCTGTTCCCAAGAATCGTTTATTGGTTTCTTCTACCGTTTCCGCCTTCACCCCAATATGTTCAAGACATGTCGTCATGACAGCGTAAGCCTGTCGAGACGGGGCGGTCAGAACACAATACAAAATGGACGGGGAATTACTAGCCTGTTCATCTTTGACGAAGTTGCTCGTGCTCCAAGCTTGAGTCGCTGCTCCCTTTCGGCGCTTCATACCGTCCTTCTCTGGGCATTGATGATGACAAACTCCGGCGAAATCAAGACATTCGTCTATCTCGTAAATCCGCTCCACGCTGTTGCAGACCTTACACTTCCATCTCGCATTGAGATGCAGAACAGGATGTGGCATCCGATGCGCAGGGACCATGCGGTTCCACTCGCTGGAGCCGCCCAAAGTCTCCAGCATCTCGCGCTTTACTCCTTCTGCCCAGTTATCAATTTGTTGTTTAATCATGCCCTTCATAAATGTTTTCCCATTAACGGCAGTCTTCACACTAATTTCAGCTGTGGCCAGATCTGACGACTGCAAAAGCTGAACTGCGGGAAATTGGAGGAAAAAAGAAAAAGGCGGGAGGTAAGGATAATTTTCCGGTTGTGACATGAGCTTCTGGTAGAATTTCCAGACGCTGTTGAGGTTCGTTTGTCGGAGCTTCGTTACTGCTTTCCAATGCTTCTTCTCTTGGGATTGGAGAAGTTCACGGGCAATAGTAGGCCGCATTCCTTCCAGTTCTGTTGATAGTATTTCGTATAAATGCTTTGGTTCACACAACCAAATAAATATGCTAACCTTCGTCTTCTATTTTTTCACGTCGTTTGCATTTACCACTGTGAAATTGGCCATACGAAGTGTTGGCGAGCATATCTAGGTAATCCCATCCTTCGGTGTCGGCGAAACTTTTGCCCCTGGCGCATCGCTGTCAGAGGAGACGCCAGATAGCGACAAAGGACATACTTAGTTTCATTGGATTGCTCAATGTGGCGCATTCTAGATTCCCATGAAGTGCGCCATCTGTAAAGACTGAGACAAAACTATGAGGAGGTAAGCAGTGGTTCAAAGTAAATGATAGCCGACACTACCTGCATCCATATATTGTTCCGTGCAATAGCCAGGTTCATCCTCTGTACTACGGCGTTATCAGCCCGAGAGGTTGAAAATTCGTGATACTCTGCTTGTGTTAGAAGAGACTTCCGGGTAAGTGTTGTTTTGGGCCCTGGTCCATGGTCAGCATCCAGTGGGCGGAATTTGCGTGACAATCTCACATGTTATGACTGTTCGGTTTTGTTCTGTACATGCGAATAATATATTAGGCTTGTGCATTGTTTCATACCAGAGCGAACGCACGAAATATGTAGGAACATTCAATGACGGGAAGCCAAGTGAGATAAGCCGGGGAAAAGGTTTCTCTAAATTTGGATGACGATGAGAAAAGGAAAAATGGATTCAGCACCAAGGTACTGACTCCGCTTGTTTGCGGCACTCAGGCTGAATGAGGTATCAGCTGACGAGCATAGATAAAAGCTCATGATGCTCACCTTGTTGCATAGGCGCAATCTCAACGCAAACGATACATACATTCTGTCTGTAGACTTCCCGCAGGCCTGTAACAAAACATTCAGAAAGAAAAGTTGGCAATCGGATGGATCCACCACCCCACCTCACAAATCCCATTGTCAAAAACAAAGGCAGCATAAGCCGGCTCTCTACCAACAAAGCACCCGACGCCAACCGAACATTTAGGAGACCCATCACTTTCATACAAGTTCTTGACCTTTGCGTTGTACGCCTGGGGATCAGGCAAACCAACCGCCGTCCTCGCTTTCCTCCAAATGAAACTTGCATCTAAGCTCACCAACTGGGTGCATAGTTGTTTGCATGTTCGTGCGATGGCGAGGATATCTCCCGGGTGCCCTGTGAAACATAAGATTTCCGCGAGGACGTCTAATGGGAGGTGAGGTAGTCGAGAAATCATCGAGTCTCCCATCACGTCCTCTTCAGAGTTGGTCCCGGTACCGCCAGCTTGGTCGATCGTATCCTCCCTGTCCATCACGACTTCAGCACCCTGTGGTGGATTGTGTGTGTTATGAATAAAGGAGGGAGCTACGGGAATAGGAGTTGATTCGATGATTGGTAGTCCGACTAGGAGTGCTCCAGCTGGAGAGTCATCAGTATTAGCCATCTTACGTGCCCTTTTGGCTCTGGTGTCGGTTTCCGATGCAGCACTCCAGTCGAGCGGTCTTTTGGTTCCGCAATCGCTAGAAGAGCTGGCCGGGGAAGCACCCTCCTGGATTTTGCTTGGGGGTGTTTTGCCGACGTTCATGGAGTTACTCGTTGTCATTTCGGCACTCCCGTTCAAATTCAGAGAAGTGAGTGTGGTTTCATGAGTTAGAGGTAAAGTCATCTCGGAAGTGCTGCTGAGGAAAGATGTCGGGGGAAGCTAAAGTTAAGTTAAGAGTTGAGGTGATCTGATCACGTGTTGTAATAATGTTATTTGTCAGTCACGTGTTCATTTGTTTTGAACGCGTTTCCTCAGCGCCTCAGCACTTAAGCTAAAATTCAAAATTGCGATAACCGTTCCCGCAACTGAAATCGACACACACGCTTGTACTGTACGATTCTACGATGCTACCACCAGAACACGACGACGTATTCCAAGACACAGGTCCAGTCATAGTTGACTGTGACGTCCTCGAGGCAGCCAAAGAAAACGTCCAACCTCTCGGCACAGGCCGGCGCGTAACCGCTCTTTCCGCCATCCTCGCAACACCACATGCACAACGCGAAGCAAAGCTCTCCGTTACACGTAACCGCCTCCGTATAAATGTCGAAATAGCTCTGGATGACGAGGATGGGGATGCTCTAGAAGCGTATTGGCAATTCGTTAACTGGACGCTGGATAATTATCCCCAAGGACATAGTGCCGAGTCGGGACTTTTGGAGTTGCTTGAGGAGGCGACTAGAGTTTTGAAAGATCATAATGCGGGAGTATGCAGAGGAGATGTAAAGTATTTGAAGTTGTGGCTTCTGTACGCGAGTTATGTCGAGAAGCCGGTGGTGATTTATAAGTTCCTGATCGCAAATGAGATCGGGACGGGCTTCGCGCTTCTGTACGAAGAATACGCTGCTGTACTCGAGAGGGACGGTCGGTGCGTTTTCCCACTGGATGATTTCTTCTTTCTCGTTGGCTAATGTTCGTGGAGTCGGAACGAAGCAGATGATGCATACAGCCTGGGCATCGCTAGACGTGCCGCACCTCTAGATCACCTCCAAGAACGGTATAACGACTTCCAGAAACGGATGATGAGCAATATGATGCTTCCACCGGCCCCTCCATCTACTTTGCAGAAACCTAGACAGGCCCTTACAACTACATCCCTTAAACCCGCCTCATCTTCCTCTTCCTCACGTCAACCCTCGTCACGTAGCGTCTCCAACCCAGTCCCAATGGCATCTTCATCAAATTCTAGACTTCAAATTTTCGCGGATCCAACGGGGGCGGAATCTCAAGCGGCGGAACCATCACCTACAACATGGCAGGATCTAGGAACGCGGAAAACAAGAATCAAAGAGAACGTTCCAGAAGTCAAAAAGCTAGTAGGCACGACATTGAAACAAGCTGGAAAGAGTAAACGGATTGCCTCTGCTTCCTCTTCTTCAAGTCTTGGAGCTGGGAGTTCAAAGATTGCTATATTTCGGGATCCTGGACCAGAGGATATGCCGCCACCGGCGTCTTTGCCTGCCTCCAAGACGAAGATATCAACCACGGCCGGGGCTCCGCCAAAAACACCGGCGAGAAGTGCATTTGCTCCGTTTGTGGGTTCGGAAGCTGGGCAAGATAATCAGCTACCTCTGATGACTCCAAAATTCACGCCGTTTAAAGACGAGGTACGGGTTCGTAATCATAGGATTATTGAGCCCCCCTCATGAAATCTGTTTTTTTTTTTTTTGGTATCTTTAGATGTCTATTTCTGGAGTTGCATCATCACCCACCAATGGTAGTGCTGGCAACCCAGTGACGGAATCCGTCATCAAGGTTAAAAAGGCCGGATTGAAGGCGCCGTGTCCTAGTTCAGAAGCGGAAGCTTTGAGGAAGGATCCGTTGAAGAATTATCCTGATGCGGGAATTGCAGATGATGGATGAAGGACGGAGATGAGTGGCGAGGTGGCGCAGCAACAGTTGTTGAGTCGTTCGTGCAGGGATATGATGTTGATTTTTGGATGGTTTGACGGGCGGTATTGAAACTAGGGTATGTTCTGTCATGATATTCAGATGGGCGCTTTTGGAGTGATACCAGGATTTTGGATTTGTCAATGCATGTGTTTCAAATGAATCGTTGTTAGTGGGAGCTGACATCTATGAAAGTGGTTATGGCGACGCCTCTTCAAAAATGTCCTCAGAAGTCTTCGACGTCATACTCAAAATATTACATTACAAATAGGCTTTAAACCCGAATCAAAGTCCCTGCAAGGCTTCGTGATTACAGGATTCATGAAATGATGGGAAACATGAAGCCTCTTGCGGACCGGTGTGCCAAACATACTTGCAGTTCCCACAGAGTATGAACTAAGCCAATAACCAGCAGGATGTTTGATGACTGTGTCTGTCATCAACTTTGATTCATTGGTGACCATAGACTCCGTCAGTTCTGGCCCGCACACCATCAAGGGCATCTGTTACTCGCCGGTGCGACCTGCATCTCCAACAACTGACAGCGACACAGGAGATTGCTAAATATGTCAATTGATCCTCCATACGTAAACATCCGACGGACTTGCTTGGATGGAGACTCGGCAAAGAGATGGGAACGGGTTGATCTCGCCACTCCCCACGCCAGAGGCAATGAGGCACACCCGGAGGCAACGGCGTAAACCGTATATATAAGTTCGATTAACTCGAGGGTTCGCAAAACTTTCCGTTATCACGATTTCATTGCCGCGGTGAGTGCTTCCTGAAAACTCGAAGTGGCGGATCGAGATCACTTGGGGGGAGACTTCCGTGGACTGATTCACTTAGAGTGGGGCAAGGATTACCTTGCGGAGTCTTCGTCATATATATACTCTCTCCCTTGGTTGACTGTCTTTCCCTCGATTACGCCGCGCACCACTTCTCCGGCACTCCCACCCTCTCTCCATCTCCTCGCTGACCATCAAGATGTATTGGGGGTTCCATTTCGTTATTGGGGTGCTTGTGACGTTCTTCTTGCTCACCGCGGGTGCCCCGTCGGGCGGGGACGTTACCGAAATTGGAGTGGAGGATGTCGTGCAGAGAGCGTTTGACACCACATCACTATCACCTACTACCGCCAACACCCTAACGACTTCGACAACGAATCTTGACGCTACACAACAACAACAACAACAACAACAACAACAGCAACACGAATCATTCGAGTGAGTTGGTTGTTTATAAGGTCTTTGTTCTTGGCTGATATTTTGGTATAGCATAACAACCTACATCTTGCATTTGTTCGGAAGGAAACGACATATTATAACACCAGACCAAGAATTCGCACGGCTACATCGCCGAACACACAGCCTATCCGCCCGTAGGCGACATCCTGTATGTGGTGATATCCCTATTGTTCAAGCGATATATGCTGACTTCCTGTGCAGTGAACTACTTTTTTGGTTGTAACATCAAGTATAGAGTTGTAATAGTATTAATTGGTGACCAAATAGACATCTATTGTGAGAGATGGTTACATAAGCACAATGTTGGTGAACTTTTTGTGAGAGTTGGATGTGCTGGGTGGTGTGTGTTTGAGCAAGCCCAATCCCATCGACACACAACTCGTGAACTGTGCTGGATCTCATCCGCGTCCATTCTCTCTCTGGACCCCTCCCCATGGATTTCGCATACGCTCTCACTCAGGACCAGCCGTTCTATGGGCCACAACCACACCCATACCTTCAAGACCCTGTTCTCTATGTCACCAATCTCCCAGCTTTCATAACAGAAGAAATCCTCGCGAATGCACTGGCAGGCTATGGTCCTTTCAGGCCTAGGATCATACGCGATGGATCCAATAACCCAATGTCTGGCTCGATTGAATTCAAATTCTTAGAGAAAGGTATGTCCCCCATCCCCGCTTATTCACTTTTTTTGCGCGCCCTGTTACACGTGTTTCTCAACATCCCTAACCCTTAACCACACAGCTGAGAAGGCGCTCGCAGTCCTCCAGGGACGTTTGATCCCAAATATTAATCCCCCGGCTCCTCTAGTCCTCTCCCCATTCCCTCCTACAAATCCGCCCACACCCCTCCCGCCACCCGCCGCGCACCCTCGGCTCATCAAGCAGCTCCCACCAGGATACACCGATTCACAACTTTACGACCTTTTCCGTCCTTTCGGAACTCTGGCCTCCGTGCGCGCTCATACCCAGTTCGGTCCCGATACAGGAGTGGTCGAGTTTTGGAGCGAGGATGATGCACGTCAAGCGGAGGAAGCTATGCATTGTGCGGATGTAGAGGGTCAGAATATTGCCGTACAGCTTTATACACCCAGGAGGGCTAGTGGCACCGTTGCTGACTTTAACGCCGCTGCTCCTACTTTCGTGCCCACTAGTCCCCAATTCGGGTCGTTTCAACCTCAGGTGCGATTTTTTGATGCTTTTTTTTTTTTTTGAATTGGTGCATCGTTGGATATTCATTGTTATTGATGGATATATATACAGTATTCTCCTCCGCGTGCGGCACCATACCCCATCCGATCCCCAGGTCCTTTCATCCACGGACCAGGCCAGCAAGTCCAGATGGCGCCAACAAGCGCAGCGAGTCATAGTGGTCTGATTGACCCTTGTAATCTGTTCTGCAAGGTTTGATCGTATCCGCATTGATCATCCAAACCCATCATGCTTACACGACACAAATTGTGGTGCAGAATCTGGACCCTGAAATCGACTCCAACGGATTGTTTACCCATTTCCGTCAGGTGAGAGGGTTTTGTGTGGCCCTAGTCACTTTTGATGATAACAGCAAGTTGTGTAGTTTGGTCAAATCGTCAGGTTCGTAATTCAGGACATCCTTGGAAGCGCGATACTGAGATTTTGTTGATAGTGCACGCGTCATGAGGGACGAGAACGGCGCTAGTCGAGGATTTGGATTCGTCTCCTTCCAGACTCCTGATCAAGGTTCGTCACCCGCGCGAATCTCAAATTTTGGAGCGAACCGAGGGATTGATCTTTTGATTGTTACAGCCGCTTCGGCTATGCATGCTATGAACGGGGCTCAATTAGGATCAAAGTCGATCGTCGTCCGTCTACATGAGCCTAAGCAACTGCGACAGGAAAAGCTTGCTCAGCGCTACGCTGGTCATAATGGACATCCAAGGAGCTCAAGTGGGGCTACTAGTCCTGCTGCTAGTGACGCGGGGGAGACTCTAGGTTGGTGGATGGTCTAGCCCTCGTGCACGGCCCTCCGTCCTTGGATCACCCAAGACCACTTATAATGAACGCCCAGAGAGAGGAAGGCGCGGTTCTGGCAGTTACTTCCATGTGAGTCATTTTGGCCTACCCCTATCCTATCTTTAGCTGATATGACTTGGTCAGGCCGCGCTTTCGGGCACACTTAATGTCCCTATGCGTTATGACGAGCTCGCAGCTTTGACCCCTGTTGTGAGGAAGGAAGTATTGACTGGAGAGCTCATGCGCCGCGTTAGGTCGCTGGATACCGTCCCATCAAGTGAGACGGATGCTCTTGTCGATTCTTTGGCTACTGCCTCTTTGAGTGAAGTCCTGCAAACTATCGAGGACTCGCAAAGGTTGAGGGACCAAGTCGAGGCATGGAAGGCGAAGAGTTTGAAACCCCAATCCGCCGAAGCTTCGCCTCCATCGAAATCTCCCGCACCTTCCGCTACTCCTTCGCAGGATTCGCTCCTGGCCAACCCAGATGCAACCGCCAGTGCACCAGAACACCCTTCTACTCCTATTTCCGTTGACGCTGCACTTTCCACTCCTCCTAGAACTTCCTCTCCTTCAGGCTCCGTTCCTCCAGTCTCGGAGAGAGATAGGATCTACCAAGCAGTCTGTAAACTCGAACGGAATAACCAATCGGAGCTTACAGATCTCATTATGAGTCTACCCAAACGCGAACGCGCAATGTGCCTATTCAACTCCGAGGTCCTCCGCGCAAAGCTCGCAGACGCCAAATTGGTATTAGAAAGCGATGACGGAGCGGAAGAGCCTACGCCTATTGAGCCTCCAGCTAAAGCTGCCGCTGCTGCTCTTCCTGTCACGCCTCAGGCTAAGAAAGTCGCTGCTTCGAGAGTAACGGAAGAGGCTTCTTCGCCTAGGACTCCGGAGTTGTCGTCGAGAGGAGCTTCGGCTGCTGCGTCTCCTATGCCTACGACCCCTTCCGGTTCGAGTTCTGCTGCTGCTAGTGGTGGGAGTGGTGCGGCTAGTTATACTGTTGCTTCGTTGGCCAAGTTGTCTGCGGTTGAGATTGTGAAGATTGCGAGTGATCCGAAGGTGGCTTTGCCTGTGCCGAAGGCGGATCCGATTGTTGTGCAGACTACGGATGAGTTTGTGGATAGTTTGAAGGATAAGCCGATTCAGCAGCAGAAGCAGTCATTGGGTGATAAGTTGTGAGTTTTTTTTTAGTGAGGTGGTTGAGTTTGGAGAGGTTCTGATGTGATCTTGTAGGTTCAAAGTTGTCAAGTCCTTTGGTGTTAAAGGAGCTGTAAGTCACACTGGTTCTTTTGGTTATTGCCTTCTGGTTGACGAATGGTGATTTTTTTTTAGCCCAAAATTACGATTGCACTTTTGGACCAGGAAGACTTGCGAGCTTTGGCACATCTTATGAACAGCTATCCTGCGATCTTGAAGGACAAAGTCCTTAGTCTTACACTTCCTAAATAAAGTCGCTCGTCGCTCGGCGGTGTTTGCTACCCCATACCTCTTCCCTCGCCTGCTTTTCTTTGCCACCAACTATCCTGTTTCTCCCCCACCCTCTTGTTGTCTGCCTTGATATCTTGGCACAGATGAATCACGTCGGTCTATCTGACCTCCCAACTATTCTCAAATCATCGGAGTCTTCCCTATTCCTCTTTCTTTCTGCATTATTCCCCCGGAAATTTACAATTAGCTCGTCGGAAAGCTCATCTTTTACATCACTACGTAGTTTGTTCTCTATCCATTTTCTTACCCCCGTTCATTTCTCTGTTTTTTTCTGATACTACCACCCTCTACTGATATGTGTGGTTTACATACGACTTACTAACGACCTGCCCCTTTTTTGACGATGATGATTTACATGACGAGTACTCGATGTTGTGGTGGTGCTACTATTTTGTGTCAGGAGCCTCGTGGTGGTGAACGAGGGTTAGACTTTTTAAGGCCACGAGTCTGGTATTTATCTATTGTCATGAATCCCATGTAAGCCGACACAGCAGCAAGGCGGTGTCGAAAGGTCAGTGGATACTGTGGGGTCCGCAGGTGAGCCAAGACAACGAACGGAACAGAACAAAAGTGATCGCAGCACACGTCGCGACGTATTAAGCAACCCCCTCAAGGACCCTCTCTCCCCGATCCTGATCCTTTCATCATAATCCCAACATGTCGTACAAACCTAGCGGACTGTTTCCTTCGAACCCCGTCACAACACGCGGAGCGTCGACCAAGATCAGTTCATACAAGGATAAAGTCATTTATACAACCGGGAAGACCGTAATCGTGAGCAACCACATTGCCTCCTGCTATCGTTGCGCGCGATATCTGATTTCATGACGTGGGGGGTTCGTGTACGTGATGTAGATAAGAGATTTAAGTGTGAGTGGTTGAGATTTGGCCCCTAATCCTGTCCCTTGGATTCAACTTTGAGCTGATTGCTTCGCCCTTCGCCCTTCGCCCTTCGTCGTTTGGTCGTTCCCCTGCGCGTTTGGATTCGGATCCCCGGACCTTGTGTGTGTGTATATGTTGTATAGAAACCATCAACGAGTGCGACGACGTACCTTGGCCATGTGCATAACGCAACCGTCGCGAGGTTCTCGCCTACGGGATATTATTGTGCTTCGGGAGATGTAAATGGGACCGGTAAGTTCCACTTCCCAGGTGTTTGCCTTCATCGCTTGATGCTAACTGACACTGCGTTGGATTCACAGTGAGAATCTGGGATACTGTTGGCGAAGATCAAATATTGAAAGGGGAGTACAAGGTCATTTCGGGAAAGATGTAAGTTGTCCCGATCAGCTGCATGTTTATACCCATGCTGAAATGATTATGTCGTTGTGATAAAGAAATGACCTTGCTTGGGATGGTGAGAGTAAGAGGATTATTGCTGTAGGTGATGGACGAGACCGGCAAGTCCTACCTGCACTACGTAGCCACATTCTTGCCCACCGAATTGTCCTATAGGATTTGGATATGCTTTCAACATGGACACCGGGACGTCAATTGGAGAAATCGGCGGACATTCCAAAGTCATCAACGCAGTCTCGATTCGTCAACAACGACCATATAAAGCTTGCCACCTGCCTCAGATGATGGCACCATCGTTTTCCATCAAGGTGAGCGGTGTTCACACAGATATAGTCATGTACATTGGTTGTTGATATTGGGTAGGCCCCCCGTTCAAGTTCGAGAAGGTACCATTCGGATTTTGGTCAACATTTGGAAAGATCTCTGATTGAGCCTGGTTCCAGCTCATCAAGACCCATACGAAATTCGTCCAAGATGTCGAGTTTTCTCCCTCTGGCGATTTGTTCACTAGTGTCGGTTCCGACTCGAAGATATTTCTCTATGATGGAAAGACGGGTGACACCGTCGCGGAGATCACAGATAGCCCGCACAAAGGAAGCATTGTACGTCGCTCCATCCCCCCGCCCACCATCCTCTTGTGCCTGACCAAAATGCACCTAGTTCGCCGTATCTTGGAGCCCGGATAATAAATCTATCTTCACATCTTCTGCGGACAAGACTGTCAAGTTATGTAGGAGTCGTTTATTAAAATACTGAGATTCTATTATTTATCCGCCTTTGTGTTCCAGGGGACATCGAAGCTCGCAAAGCGACTGCGACATGGACTGTCGGGTCAACAGTCGATGATCAACAGTTGGGCAATACTTGGAACGGAGAGAACAATCTTGTCTCCTTGTCACTCGGGGGCAACCTCAACGTCTTTGACCCCAGGACAGCTGATAAACCTACTGCGCATTTTCAGCGTGAGTTCCACGCCACATTCTCTTCCTCGTAATCAGGGTTGACTTTCCCGCACAGGGACCACAAAGCGCTATCAATGCCATCACTCCAACCAAATCTGATACATTTTTGACTGGAACGTCCTCGGGGCGTGTGTATTCGTACTCTGTAGCCGAAGGCGAATCCGCACCCGTGACTGGCACCAGTCATGGGACATACATTTCCGGCATGGCGGCATCAGTTCCAGAGGACAAGGTATATTCGATCGGATGGGACGATAAGATTCGTGAAATATCTGGCGATAGTTTCGTGTACGCTGAACATTGTCCTCCTAATCCATAGGCTTGAATGGCTGATGTTCACATGCAGCCCGGCTGTGGCACCTACTGCTGCGCAACCTAAAGCTATTGCGGTAGCAGGCGATTCGAACTGTGTTTGTATCCGAAATCGGCACCGTCGAGGCGTTCCGGTCCAATCAGAAAGTATCTAACCTTAAGCCGAAGTACGCTCCAAGTGCCATTGCAGCGTGGAAGGCGATCGTTGCTATTGGCTCCGAGGTATGCGTTTAAATTTATGCGTTTAAATTACATCGGTTTGTGCCAGAAAGCGGAATTCATCCTCTGACAGGATAACAAAGTGCGCCTGCACGAATGGGACGGTAAATCCCTGAAGGAGACTGGTGTGCTCGAGAACAATAGAGCTCTGATCTCCGCATTAGCGTTCTCGCCTGACGGCAAATACCTTGTGACTGGAGATGTGAGTAACTGCGTTGTCTGCACAGACCACCTACTTACATCCTGTTTTATCTCAAGTCTGCGGGCAAGATCATCTTATACGATGTCGAGAAAAAAGAGGTTCACAATTTACTCAATATCTGTAATCTCTTTGCTGACGACTCACGGTACAGATGGTAACGAACCGATGGACGGCGCATTCCGCCCGCAGTCAACTCATTCTCCTGGACATCAGACTCTCGACACCTTGCATCCGGTTCCCTCGATACACACGTCTATGTCTGGAGCACAGAGAAACCATTACAGAACATCGCTATCAAAAACGCAGCCTCGAACGGTGTCAATGGTGTCTTGTGGGTCGGTCCTTCTAAACTTGCGAGTGCCGGTGCCGATGGGATTGTGAGATTGTGGGATATTACCTTCCATGAATGATAATAGGGGCTTGTCGTAGGTCCTTCTCAACGTGTATTCTATTCCGGGTCGTGGTTTTGGTCTGTCCGAGAACTCGTTCGGAGCAAGTATATCGTTTTCGCCCTCGCCATTCGTCAAGCTGTGGGTGCCCTTTCGTTATCCCGCATCATTCGCAGCACCAAATGAAGCCCCACCCCTTCCAAAGTCTTAGTGAACCTGTTGCTGTATCAACCAAAGATTTCTGCTTGTCCCCCTGTGCCCCTGCAATTTGCGGTTACCACCCCGTTCCTGGTAGTCCCACAGACGAAGACACCTGTGGTTCGGGGTCAGATACCAAGGGGAGAGGGCGCCGCCCTCTGCGCCGCTCCTTGGCTATTCCCCCCCTAATTAAGCTCGGTCCTACTGAGACCCAGCAATTTTTTGGGGAAGATAATCCCGATACTCCGTCCTCTTTCCTTCAGGCTGATGGACTACTCCTACTCCTGTTCCTTCTCTCTATACTAGTGCACCGTTCTCGTGTAGTTACAATGTCATTATCCCAAACCATGGCATATTTAATTACACCCAACCAGCTGGGGTATGCAAATGACTGTTGTAACACCCCATTGTCTCAGTCATATAAGATTCCTCTATAAGAAGTTGAATGGATGACCGTTGAGACATATCCACAACCTTAACAGTCATGGGCTGCCTAGGCATGAGGAGGAAACAAGTACGTATCCACTGCACTCTACATGAACCTCTTACTCATTGTCGCAGCAATATGGAAAGGACAAAGAAAACCCCCACCCTGTGAATGGTCATGTCGACAGCAAAGGACCCCAACCCGAAGCCGGCAAGTCTTCACGTTCAGGGTCATCGTTCAATCTTCCCTCGGCACTTCCACCTACCTTTCCTGAGGGGCAGCAGGGGCACTCTGGGCATGTCAACAACGAGAACCGAGGGGGGTGAAATAAGGAGGACGTTAGGGGAGATGCCAGCCATGGGCCGACTTACACCCATGATGATATTCCAGTGTTGCTAGGAGAGATTGGGGAAATCCTCAATGAGGCCCGGACAATGAGTGCTCAAATATCTAAAGCCTTCGGTGGGGTATGATCTTCATTGTACTTGATGGAAAGATACGATGCTGATTAGATTGATCTATTGCCCCTCAAATACTTGAAAGTCGGACTGCTTGCTAGACTCCTAGGTACGTCTCTAGCTATTGTAAATGGGAGGTCTCCGATTTGGATTGAGGTGGTTGGTGCAATGTAATTGGAAGTTTCAGATTAACCGATCCCTGTGACATCTTACATACTGTAGGGGAGTCCGAAGAACGGTTAATATTTTAATGCCTACCAGGTACTCAAGTACTCAATACCTTGAGTGCCGCACCGGCCACCCATTCACGTGATGTTCCAGTTCCAATCACCTTCTACGACATCGAGAAAAAAGGGGTTCAGCTTCCACTCAATATCTGTCGTTCCTCCGCTGACAATTCATTATCCGGATAGTGACAAACTGATGGTTAACCCATCCCGCTCACATCAACTCATTTTCCTGGACGTCGAACTTCCGGCGTTTCGTGTCTGGCTCCCCTGATATGCACGCCTACTATATCTAGAGCATAGAGAACGGATTGTAGAACGTTGCTATAAAAACAGTCTCGAACAGTCTCAACGGCGTCTTATGGGTTGATCCGATTAGCTTGCGAGTGTTGATTCCGATGGGATTGTGAGATTATGGGATATTATTTTCCATGCATGATACTAGGAACATGTTGTAGGTCTGTTTCTCAACGTGTATTTCATTTCGGGTTGCGGCTTCTGATCTGTCTGGAGAACTCACTCAGTCCCAAATTGTATCCTCACCGTCCTCTCCACACTGTCTGCACACCTCTCGTCAAAATCCACGAGCCTTTCCCTTATCCCGACCCCCGGCGCCATTTCCTTGTCCCGCATTACTTACAGTATCCAATACAAGTGAATAAGCCCTAGTCACACCCTTTCCAAGAACCGAATGAGTAGTGCCCGCCGCCGTACCAATCCAGTAACCGTACTTGTCCCTCTGCGCTCCTGCAGTTTGCGTCTGCCGCCCTGTTTTCGACTTCTGTCAAAAAGTCCATTGTAATCCCACGGACGAAGAAGACACTTACAGGTTTGGGGTTAGATGCCAAGAGGAGAGGCCGCTGTCCTCTTCTGTCACCATCTCCTGGCCAGTTTCTCCCCCAGTTCCTCCTGGGATGGCATGTAATCACGCCAGGACATAGCCTGCTACACAGTGTCCCAACAACAATTCAAAAATGAGTCCCAATTGAACACTCACCTTGCTCTCTGATGTGCATGAGTACAGGCTCGAACCACTTGAGCGGTTCTTCAGCATCTTCTCGTCTCGACTCTTCCAGCCACGCCATCACCTTCGAAATTTTTTCACTTTTTGGCACGTCGGATTCCCTTGAACTACCAGAAGCACCTTCCGGAGTTATTCCAGCACTCGGCGCTTCTTCTGCTGCTACAACCTTGGACACGCTCCTCAAACTCCTGGCCACCCTTTCAGCAACGAAAGGTGGGTTTGTGAGTTTTCGGCGCTTTCCTGAAGCTATAGTCTGCGTCTGCTAGTCCCAGTTTATTTTGGGAACATATGATGTCATACAGAGAGGCTTACCACTCGTCTTCCTCTATGAGGAAGGACGACCCGGAACCGTTTAGCGCTCAGCGCTAAATTTAGTGACAATCATGTGCTTTTTCCCTCGAGCATGGATCAGCGTTTAAACGTTGTAATTAACATTTAAGGCAGATAGCACATTATCCCTGTGAGTTTTCATGTGGTCTGTGGTATGTACATAGAATCTACCTCGGTCCTCCTAAATGAAATCAGTGGCGCTTTTCATCTGTTAACCTGCCAAAGATCTCAACTTTAACCTAATCTAAGTCTCCCCGCCGCCAGCCGACCGTGTTGAGCCTGGACATGAGCTTCTTCTCCCTCTGGTTATTGGAGCAAGTCTGGCAAAAGTATGGAGATCATGGATCCCCCTTATAACATTCGCTGTCTTTATACCTTAAACCGGCATCTACCCGGCAAATCTCAGTCAACACGGTATGAATTGCCCAAGGCTCTTGGACGTCAATTTCACCCCACAGCGAGGTCGTCGGCCGCTGAATGTGTCGCCCTGCTTCGGAACCTGAGTGCAGAAACAGGCCCATCTGCTGGGAAGATCGTTGACGTAAAACAATCCTCCGCGCCCATTTCGCGTACATCAAGGATGACCCGTGATGTGATGACGGAGGCAACAGCGGGATTACCTCTGTTGCGCGAAACTCGATCAGCACATGGTAATACTACGTTATTTATCAACTGGAGTGTTGGGTGGACTTACATTAGTACAAGAATTGGTTGGGAGGCAAAACTCGTGTTCACGAGTATGATGGCAAGGGTGTTGAAGCCTAGAAAATGTCAGAACGGCTGGGGGAAAACGGTCACAAGGTTGGCCTCACAAAGTTGTAAACAGTAGAATGAGAGAGCTCCTCGATAGACCCTGTCGATCATTGGCGTCGTTCGCAGTTGGAACCCGAACATTTTCCATCGTACGAAGAGGACACAACACATAAGGACTGGGGAGATTCTGTTCACCTGTGTGGTACGGATGTGATAAAGACTCACTCATACAACTGCAGACACTCGAGATTTCGTTAATGAAGGAGTATGATTGTGCCACGACCGCGTCTCTTGGATTTTCTTGTACAACGAAACATACAGGAAGAGACGTGACTGTCTGGTACCCTTGTAATTCTGCTCATCAATTGTACACAATGAAAAAAGGAGGTGCTGCTCACGCAGCAGATTCCGCAGGATGTTGAGGATAATTCTTGCAGCAACTATTATCTGAATCATCCATACAGGAGTTGAACGAAGATATGAGCGAAGTTCAAGATTTACTGAGCCCGCTATCCAGAACAGGATTAGTATCGCACAACTTCTCCTGCATATGGCGTAGGCTTCCAAGTAAAAGAAAGCTGGAATGCAGAACTTAAGCAAGGTTTGCCAGGCACTCTCTCAAAATCGGGTGCGAACCTTCTGCGCTTGTTGTTGCAATAGTACCAAGCCCTGATGATCGTTCATTGTTTCTGCTGCTCCTCGTCGCTAAAGAGAATGCTCACAGGTGGTTATCCTATCCACATCGTTGCTACAACTCTATCGCAATGGGTCAGGTCATATCGTACTTCTGAGTGTGTGGACCCACGTTGTGAGGGTCTCCTCCCACTTCCAGTATGCCAGCGAGTTGCAAGCTAGAAACTAGGAGCAGGGTTATGGCCCGGGCACTTCAGAGAGAATAACCACCTACAACGAATGTTCATAGATAACAAGGCGTACGGGGTATAACGCGAGACCACGAAAATGAGTTTGGCAAGGCTCCATCTCGAGTTCCAAACAAGTTTGACCTTGGCGGTATACAGATAATTAATATCAACGGGCCTGTGACGTACTTGGAGAACGTTATACAAACCTCGCGTGCGAGAGTTTCGGCGTGGTCGCAAACTAGGAAAGTAAGGACTGCAACTAGGCGGACAGGGCTTGAGGCGTGCTATGCCAAGAGTTCAGCCAGGTATTACCTTGACAATACTGATATGAAAAAATGAGCGAGAACGATGAGTGATTAACAGCCATGGAATCTGGCACAGAACCTACAGATGCGAAGAGGGAGACGCGGCTGAGTGTAATAAGTCTTAACAGTAGAGTAGGTTCAGACATCGCCATCATAGTGGGTGATACTGATCAGACCTAAGCTATTCCCGATGCTTTTGTAGCATGCCCCATGGGAAGTGACTTGGTTGTGGCGTCCAACACTGATGAACTTCATGGTCCTGTGTTAGCCTGCCCAGCATACGAAAACTCCAATGATGTTTTGACGGGCAGATACCGTGGCACTTAAGGAAATACATGATAGTGAAGATTCCAAATTTGTTTATGTTTAACATCAGATCTAGTGGGGCGGCAAATACACTCCAAGTGGAAGGCCACCGCTAGGGACATCAGGTCAGCCTCACTTAAGGAGAGAACCAGGAATACAGTGAACCTGAGCGTGTATTCGAAGATGATGGTGAAAGACTAAAGTACAATCTACCCGTCCAACTCGTCTTTTATCTCTTTCCAAATATGACCATGTGTTAATAATATTCGTTTTCCGATCTCTGGTGTAAGTCAGGCTTACACTAAGCTTCTTTTCTTTCTGGTTACTGAAACCAATCTATGTGCTTTTCTTCACAGATAATATTTGCTGTCATTAGTACCTTAAACCGGCGCCCACTCGGCAGATCTAAATCAGCACAGACTTTGGAGTATCAAACCACCCAAGGCCCTTGAAGGCTTGAACATCAATTTCACCCCACAGTGAGGTCGTCGGCCGCCGACTGCGTCGCCCTGCTTCGGAACCTGAGCGCAGAAATAGGCCTATCTACCGGGAAGGTCGTCGACGTAAAACAATCCTCCGCGCCCATTTCGCGTACATCAAGGATGACCCGTGATGTGATGACAGCGGCGATAGCAGGGTTGGCTCTGTTGCGTAAAACTGGTCAGCACATGGTGATAATACGTAGTTCATCAATTGGAGTGTTGGGTGGACTTACATTAGTACAAGAATTGGTTGGGAGGCAAAACTCGTGTTCACGAGTATGATGGCGAGGATGTTGAAGCCTAGGAAACGTTGGGATAGCTGCAAGTAGTCGCGAGGATGGCCTCACAAAGTTGTAAGCAGTAGAACAAGAGAGCTCCTCGGTATACCCTGTCAATCATTGGTGTTGTTCGTAGCTGAAATCTGAACATTTTCCATCGGACGAAGAGAATACAACACATAAGGACTGGGGAAAACTTCCATTCACCCGTGGATAAGTGTGGAAGTAATCAAGACTCACTTATGCAACTGCAGACACTCGAGATTTCGTTAATGAAGGAATATGATTGCGCCACGGTAGCGTCTCTTGGATTGCTTTGGGCGACGAAGCACACAGGAAGGGACGTGCTTATTTGGTACTCTTGCAATTCCGCTCATCAGCTAAACGATAGAGAGAGGGAGACATCACTCACGCAGCAGATTACGCAGGATATTGAGGATAATTCTTGCGGCAACTATGACCTGAATCATTCATCAGACAGTCAGTCAAAAAGTGCGAATGAAATTAGAAATTTACGAAGCCCGCTATGCAAAACAGGACCAGCATCGCACGACTTCTCCTGCATATGGCGTAGGCCTCCAAACAAAAGAAAGCTGGGGATGCAAAGCTTTAGCAGGGTTACCTAGATGTTCTCCCAAGATCGGGTACGAACCTTCCGCGCTTGTTGTTGCGATAGTACCGAGCCCTGATCTGCGTCTATCGTTGCTGCTGATTCAAGTTGCTAAAGGAACGCTCACAGGTAATTATTCTGTCTAGGTTGTTGCCACATTCCTGTTGCAGGAGGTCAGATCATATCATACTTCTGAGGATAGGACCCACGTCGCGAGGGTCTCCTCCCTCCCCTGGTATGCCGGTAAGCTGTAAGCGGGAAACTGAGACAGGGTTATGACCTGAGTGATTCAGAGAAGATAATCGCTTACGGCGAATATTCATAGATAATAAGGCGTATGGAGTATATCGCGAAACCACGAAAATGAATTTGGCGAGGCTCCATCTCGAATTCCAAACAAGCTTGATCTTGGCGGTATACAGGTGATTAGTTTTTAAGCAGGCCTGGAAAGAGCTTAAACAAGTTATACAAACCTCACGTGCCAGAGTTTCAGCGTGATCGCAGACCAGAAAAGTAAGGACCGCAACTGGGCGAGCAGGACTTTAGGCGAGCTATGCCAATTGGTTCAACCAGGAAATTCCGAATTACCTTGACAATACTGATAGGGAAAAATGAGTGAAAAAGATGAGTGATTAACAGCCATGGACAGTCTAGCACAGAACTTACAGATGTGAAGAGGGAAGCACGGGTGAGCACAGTAAGTCTCAACCGTGTAGCAGGATCCGACATCGCCGTTACAGTGAGTGGTACTAATCAAAGCCAAGTCATCCTCAACGCTTTTGTAGTCTGCACCATGGGAAATGAATCAGTTATAGCGCCCAACGCTGATAAATTCCACAGGTCCTGTGTTGGCCTGCCCGGAACACAAGGGCACCAATGATATTCTGACGGACGGATACAGTGGTATTTCAGCAAAAAATACACAATGTTGAAGACTCCAGATGATTGATTTTTACTTGAACAAATATCAGATTTATCAAAATGCCAGCATACTCAGCGGCCGACTAGCTCAGTTGGTTAGAGCGTCGTGCTAATAACGCGAAGGTCTTGGGTTCGATCCCCACGTTGGCCACTTTCCTTGGGACTGACTTTTTCCCTGAACCCTTGTTTTTTGCATCGACGATTTTTATTAGAAAATATTTTACGGGGAGGGAAACGCTGGACAATGGGACAGAAGCAAGCAGCAAGAGACGCAAGCGAATTAATAAAGTAATTAAAGCCCAAAATATTTTCACTGCCATCTCAACGTCCTGGACTGGAGGTGCGGCAACGGTCGTTCCAGTTGCCTCGACAGCAGCAGCAGTGCCAACTTCAACAGGAACGGGTGTATTTGAGTCTCCCATGAAAGCATCCAGCTCTTTATCCAACTCCTCTGCCGTAGGTGGCTTTTTGGGTCCCTTCTTGGGACGCGGTGCCCGACCAGGTCTTGAGCGGATAGGGCCGACACTTCCCCTGTCCATACTTGTCAAAACAGGCGAGATATACCATGACAAAGTGGTAGACTTACGATGCGGATGCGGGTTTAACGCCACTATCATCCTGCGCAAGTCGATCCAACAAGGGTGGCTTTTGGATTCTGTTAATCAATGAGCCATTTGGTGCGCTTGAGGATCGGCCAGGGGTTGGTCTTGGGGCGAGAAAATCGATCGTCATTGGTTGACCTGATATAACATGTCAGCCTCATTGTCTTATCGCTCCAGGGCCCGGCTGGAAAAGCCAACAGCGTAACTTACCTTTGGCTAAAATACCATTGAACTGCTTCTTGGCGCGAACGGCCTCCGCCACCGTCTCAAATGAAACGATGGCTTGTCCAGAGGAACGGCCGCTGCGATCGTACTACACAACCAGCCATTTCCAAATCATTAACGCGATCCCATCAATGAGTTAGAAGCGGTAGTGTGCATTCCAAGAAAGCAAGTCAGGTGTGGGAGAAAAACAGAAGAGGGGGGGAAAGGCCGGGAAGTTTTTGGTTGGTTTGTTTACTTCAATGGATGTGATAGCTTTGGGGCTTGCCGTACCCTTATCAGTGGCTCACGCACGAGTGTGCCAATTTGTCCGAAGATAGCCTGTAAAATCGAACACGAGTCAGCATAACAGAGACGGAGGAAAACGTGTAAGGTAAGAAGCGGGCTCTGTACGTCAGAGGGTGATGTTGCACAGACGCGGTTATGATATAGAGTACGGGATTTGTCCGGAGAAACGAAACGTGTCAAAAGCAAGGCACTGAAGGAACGTACACTCAAGTCCTTGGGCATAATCTCATAATGAAGGTTTGAAACGAGTATTTTGTCCGCCGGAGTATTGGAGGTGGAGATTGTCGAAACCGTCGTTGCTGGTCTTGAAGGACGCGGTGCGCTAACGTTGGCGCCGGGTGCTTTGTCGTGTAACCATTGGCCTTCTGGTGCTTTAGGTCGCTGTGTATCACGGAAGGGGAAAGCGAGGAAACGGGAAAAGTTTTCATGTCAGCAAATTTGGTTGGTCGTGACGATATCCAAAAGGCACTAACGCTGTAAGGCTTGCGAGAGCTACGGTCTGACCTGAAAGATGCCATTATTTGTTGAATATGAGGTATGTAGGTGGGGAGGAGAATGTGGTCTTGGAAGAAGCTGTTCAAGTGTGAAAAACAAATCCATGGATTGTTGCGGCACCTCGAGGTAAACGAACACAAATAATGCGGAGCTCGGATCAAACTTCGGAGGGATTACTCCACAGATGGTTGTCTGGAAGCTTGGTTTGGACGAACTTCTCATACCGATTCACGGAAATTTATGCAGGGACGTGTATGATAACTCATAACATGTTTCTATCAGGAAAGCATGCGAATACATTAAAGAGTAAATTAGAAAGGCAGTTTGGGTGACTTGACAGTCCTCGGTGGTTTGAGAGGATCGGGTTTCCTCCTCTTGTAATACTGACAATTTCCGATACAAGTCAGCAGAAGAACAATGAAGTAAAAAAAAAAAAGGACCCACGTTCTTGTAATTGAATATCCTCTTCTTCATATCCCGTAGGAGAATCGCCCGCTTCCTCAACCTCTCCTCCCGTACACGTTCCCACTTGTGTCCCTTGAACATCCTCTTCTTGCCAGCATACAAGGTGATGCCCAACTCTTTTCCGCGAGCCCTCTTCCGTTTCACTTTGCCCTCCCATGCAACAGGCTCTAACCACGTGGGCTGTTCCTTCGGCTCGTGCCCCAGTGGCTCCTTCAGGCTCTCGGGGGATGTTGTTGCGGTCTTGTTTTGAGCCTCCTTGATAGCCTGGGTTACACCAAGTTGCGTCCGTGGTGTCTTGGGACCAGGAGGCAGTAGATGCAGCATTCCGCTGGTCTTGGCCTTCTTGACTAACTCAGCCTGTCTACGGAGCGAGTACACTGGTGGCCTCCATTTACCAGTTTCTGGATGTTTGCGCGGAATGAACGGATTAGGGAGCACGGTAGTTTGGGATTTAGGCGCGAGCTTTGGAGTAGTCGCTTGAGAGAGGGGGCCCAGTCGCCGGATGTGTGATTCAACGCGGTGGAGTTGGTCGAGCCTGAATTTCTTAACGGCCTGTGCTGCAACGAGATTGGACATGATGCCAGCCGCTGAGAATAGTTTTTGTCCTCGATGTGGCGGCAGCAAGAAGCTCAGCCGGTTGGCGTAAATTTCCGGCAGTGCCAAAATGGAACTCTCGCGTTGTTGTTGAGTGCGCCGACTTTTGCTTTGGCCTTTGATTTTAATAAGAACAAATATGATAAGGATAAGTCCAGCGTCCAGGGCTTTCCAAGCAAAATGGTTGTGGGGCGTTCCAGAGAAACTGGGGCTTCAGATTCTTATCTCTCGTTAGATGCTATTCTTTCTCTGGTTCGCAATAGATTCCGTTGAATTCAAAAGCACCCAGAAGTCGGACTTGGTCCGACTGCGGAAGATAAATACGCCCCACCCGGTCCTTGAACGTTTGAACGTTAACTTAAACAGCTAAGCTATGTCTTCCCTCACAAAACACCTCCTTAACCTCCCAACTACACCGACTTACGACAGCGCGATACACCATTCCTTCTTAATTGCGGCTGGCAACGGCACTCTTTCATCTAACCTCCTTGCTTTCTGGCTCTCACAAGATCGCATCTACGCAGCCCATGCCTACCCTGCATTTATAGGCTCGCTAATCGCAAGCATTCCTTGGAACTCCTCAGACGGGCTATCGTCGCCCAAGGAGCAGAGAAACAAAGATATCCTTTCAATCCTTGTCTTTTCATTGGAAAACGTCGTCCGAGAAGTCGACTTTTTCAAGGACACAGCCTCACGATGGGGACTTCCTTTAGAAGGTTGGAGAGAAAGGAAGGGAACGAAAAACTACACTGCTGAGATGGCCAGGATTTCGAAAAATGGGAATATTGAAGACGGTCTTGTCTTCCTTTGGGCGATGGAACGGGTACGGTCCATTCCAACCAAATTCCATAACGATCCACACTGACCGTACGGACGAAAGGTCTACCTTGATACCTGGTCTTTCGTCGCTGAACAATTACGTGGTACCGGCAAGGACCAGTCCACCTCCCCCGTTCACTCATTCGCACAGAATTGGAGCTCTCCAGAATTTATCGATTTCGTAAATCGATTAGCCAAGATGGTCGATGACCTGGATATTCAACCCGGATCGGATGCCTGGAGGCACGCTGAGGCTATTTGGACGAGGATTTTGGAACTTGAAGTCGATTTCTGGCCTGAAGATGGAGAGGAAATTTCCCAACGTTCATCCTAGGACTGCTACACGTTCGGTTACTGTACTACTACTATTCATTGTTCCTCAAAATGCCACAAGTTTTGACTTTTTTTCTGTCTGACTACCAAGCAGCAGGAATTACACACTTCAACACCTTGGTTATGAACCCCCAGAATGTGATTACTCGATTCGTTTGCAGATAATGTATTCCATTCCACAAGGTCAAGTCACTAATTTGTCCTGACCAAGCACTCACCCCACCTCAACTCGAGATTCTACCCTAACATCGAGACCATTGCTTCTTTTGAATGGGTTTATTTTGGAGGAAGAGCAAGAAAACCGTAAGCGTCTCCTCCTTTTTGTGCGCAGGTAAAAATTACGGGAATTTATATGGCGCACTTATGTACACAGAGTTGTCAGGGGACCTCGCATTCCAAGCCCCACTACCAGGTAGAGACCAACAAATCTCCCACCGAGAACAGGCCGCTCATTCAGGTACTGCACCTTTGAATGACGCTGACCCACAGCCCGATTCTGTAAGCAGCTCTTTACTTTCCCATTTCTTCTTGTTGCCTGACTTCACTCCAACCCGTTAACGGTATGGAACGGATCAGGTGAACAAGCCTTGCAATAGAGCCCCCGAACCTTCGGACAAAGACTCAGGAGGTAATAAACACAGTTCAAGCGTCGATCCACAAGCTTCAGGCGTAGACAGTAGAGGTGAGGGATATGTGGCCACCAGTCACACGTTGCCGTTTAGTTTCATTCCGGGTCCTCCGGCCCTTGTAGGTCATAGCTCTACCGACCACGGGCGTAGCGACGACGGAAAGGATGAGTTCAGCTCAAGGAGTGCAAAACAGGAACGGCCCGCCCAGTTTCCCTTTCTCGGTAGTGCCGGGGAGTACGCGTAGTTCTTGAGTACAATGTTAAAGTAATCGAGGAGATTACGGCCACAAGCAATATCCCCTTCCAAAATTCGTTCAGATGCGCATCTGGGTTTGAAATACAGTATCAGATTGTGATTTCAGAGTCTGATGGCCAGTTTCCATCATCAACGCTGCCATTGCTCTTACGCTGCGTGACGTCATGCACCCCTGCGCTCGAAATACTTGCTAGCAGCCCACACCTGGAGTACTTACTCCAGGAAGGCTCCTCTAACTAGGCTGAAGTTGCGTCACAAAGACGTATGAACACCATAGGGATGCAAGGCTGTGGTTGACATACATATAAAAGACCGTTCGGGGGTTGATTTTGAAGTTAAAATACACAACAATGCCACTTTTCAAGAAACATAATAAGACGGTACGACCTCTCCCATATAGTGGACCTACATACTTATGATTACGACGATATAGAACGCTGAAGTTGACACTAATAGTCCTACCACTGGAACTGGCGGGATTGGTTCGGGTCATGGCCTGCACCAACACGAACCCCTCAACACCAGCAGGCCAATGGGTGGCCATAACCAAGGTCCCCATCACGGAACAGGCGTAGGCTACGGTGGAGGAGGCAACCCTGTACGTACCTTATCCAACCTTTCGATCAAACTTTACTTACTGGTTACTTGGGGCATAGTTGGAACCTCGTATCTACGAAGGCAGCGGCATGACAGAACCGTATCCTTCGGCCACTGGTGCAGGTATCGGTCAGCAACAAACTGCAACCATCCCGCCGAGTAACACTTTGAATAACCCTGACCAGACACGAGGTGGTACTGGACAGAGAATCTCCGGCAAGACGGAATCCGCGATGGGTACCATGGTTGGCAGTGAAACTTTAAAAGCGAGGGGATTCCAGAAGGAGCAGTGCGTACTCTCACCTTCACAGTGGATCTGAGAAACTAACAGCCCGATAGAGAAGCGAACGCAATCAAGCTCCAGGGTCAGGAACTTGCTGAGGCCGAGAAGTTGGAGAGGGAGGCTATGGCGCGTCGCGAGCGCGCAGTGGGCCACGGTGAGCACGAGGCGCGTTCCAGGAGGACCTGATTGAGCTGTTAGTAATTCTTTAATCTCGTTATTTCAGGTGCTCACCCTGCGAACAAGAATCTCGGAGGTGGTTTGCATGATCAGTATTCATAATTTGTCAGGACACCTTGTTTGTAGTAGAAAGACGATGCATATTAGTTTGTATTAGCTGGAGGTTTAATCAAATCTGCGCAATGAAAAAGTTGAGCCTCTGTTTGCTAGATACGCCACACCCAGAACAGGAAGAATCAAGCAAGTTCCCACGGTTTATCCGACGAGCTGTCTGCCTCGGTCTCCACCACTCAAGCGCTCAAAGCATCCCCGGAGCCAAATGCAACTGCGAAATCTCACTCTATAGCGGGTTATATGGTGGCGCGTTGTTCGAAAGAGCCTGCGTGCGTTTTCGCTTCCCTCAAGTTTCCTTGCGGAGCGAGGGCGTGCAACCGGCTGGTGAAGGTGCGCGTGTTCCATTAATCTCTTCAAATAGTGACTAGAGCATAGACAGGCTCCTATGTACGAGCACCTCACTGATTTTTACGGAGGACCTCCTAATGAATATCATCTCGCCTTATATTCCCTCTGGTCGCGGCATAAATGGGGCATGGTGATAACTGGCAACGTCCAGGTTACTGGATCACACTTAACCCTTGGAAGAGACCTAATAGTACCCGAACAGCTGAACGAAAAAACACTAAAGCCTTACAAGGCTTTAGTGAGCGCTATCAAAGTATCGAATCGCCACACGCTCGCAATAATGCAGCTTTCTCATGCTGGTCGCCAGTCAGCTAATGTTATTGGGGGCCGGTACCCTTTCAAAAGACCGCTTGCACCTAGCGCGATTAGAGTTGGCGCTGGTATGTCGCTGGATGACCCTGTCGCAGCTCTGGTCCATAATGTACTCTTCCAAACGCCAAGACAGATGTCAGTTGCCGACATTAACGAGGTTAAAGAGGGATTCATCAGGGGTGCACGTTTAGCGTATGAATCTGGATTTGATGGCGTCGAGCTGCATGTCGCCCATGGATGTGAGTGACACTGATCACCATTTCCCTCAGTCCTGAAGGTTGTCAATTTAGATTTGTTGGCTCAGTTCTTATCCCCGAAGGTGAGCACCTTCCCTCTGGGGTAAAATATTTCCTTACCGCGTATGTAGTCCAACGAGCGTAAAGACGAATATTCTGTCAGCTCCGAAAATGGTCTTCACCTCTTGCATCAAATAATCGATGGGATACGAGCCTCCCTTCCTCCTTGTTTCATTATTGGGGTCAAGTTAAATGCCTCAGATTACCTGACGAGCATCCCAGATAATGGACATCTTCAATTGGAGGGAACGCGTGCTCTGCAACACGTTGCTGACCTTGGAAAATGGGGTACAGTTGACTTCATTGACATCAGTGGTGGCGACTACGAAAACCCAGGTACGTTCGTTATGGTTGACTCCCACCTACTGTCGACCTCACACGCGGTGCACTTCAGAGTTCTTGTCGACCGAAATAACTCAAAGAGGTCGCAGGCAAGCTTTTTTCGCTCATTTTTCTCAGCAAGCCATCAAAACTCTGGATTCTATTGGAACCCAATCATCGCCACGCCCAGTCGTAGTGCTCACAGGCGGTCTACGGACGCCTAACCTTCTACGATCCGCATTACAATCCGGTCAGGCAGATATGCTCGGGATTGGTCGAGGTTCAGTTACCTGCCCACATCTTCCTGATGTAATGTGGGAGTACGAACAGGGTTGTAGAACGGACGATGGAAGCATTCCCTTTGGGATTGAACCCAAACACTCTGCTCCTACATTTGTAGAGGTCTGGCCCTTCGTCCTTATTTGGAAGAGCCTGACCAAAGTCAAACTAGTTGGTGCAGGGTTCAACATGGCGTGGTACACCCTTACGATGCGCAGGCTTGCGTTGGCGGAACTAGACGGGAGGATTGGAGTTAACAGCCCCACATCAGATTATACCATAGGCGGTATATGGGCGCTGATTCGGATGTATGTGTGGATATCGGACCCAAGGAAAGAAACAAAAGGAACGATAACATGCTTCGAGTCTTTGCTCGTTGTACTTGGATTTTCGGGGGCCGTGGTTGTGGCCCTTTACGTTTATTTTTCTCTTTACATAACGCCGAGGGGTTAATGCGTCTTCCCTCGCCTAATTTAATCTATCCTAGGACTCGAACCAGCGGAACATAGTACTTCAGTAGAAGGTATTGAGTTTAGGTATAGTTATGAGTGCAACGCCTTGAGCGCTGATGATAATTTTGCAACAACGCATACTTGAAAATCAGTATTTTAACGCTTGTTATTCAAATTCCAGAGATAGTTGGACCAAATGAGCATGGCATGACCGTCATGACTTCACTGAGTCTGTCAACGCTGGTCGCCTACTGAGACTTTTTTGTTTAATATGACCTTTGTCAACCGCCAGACCGAAGGTATGCCTGAATTTTGATAAAAATCCCAGGACCTTGTGAACCATCGTGGCTCTCCGAGCCTCTGACCTGACAGCGAATGTCCCTGCACTTCTAGCAACCGACGTAACTTCCATCTAATCATGGCATTAGTGATACTTCGTGATTTTCTACGTCTTGTTGGTTTGTAAGTTCTAGAAGGTCCTTTCCTAGTTATCAAAATATTTTCCTTCTATTTGGATTGATCAGCTCACGAAACACTGACCAGGGTGATTCGATGACTGCAGCCGGTTGATGTTGATCGTTGGTATTGAATACTTGAATGATCATTCTCATAGATTTATGTGCGTGAGGTCAAAAGTGCTTCTTAGACGGTGGGCTTGCCAGTGCCTGGAGAAAATGACACAGAAGTGCCGCTCCAGCCACGCTCAGGGAATAAGCCGATTGGCACGGCCTTGAACCACATCCGACCACCGCGGTACCATTACCTACTTTGGTCGACGAAGCTTTCATCACAGGCTGGACAACTTCTGCATAGTGATCCCCGTCCACTGAGGCATCGTCCATCATTGTTGAAATTTTCATAACAGCATCATGAGAACCGGCGTGAGCGAGGAAAAAATACACCCCAGCGGAGATTCCCTGTGCTAAGATTCTGTGTTCACGGTCCCGGTGAGATCTATGGGATCACGTCAGGGGGGGAAATGAAAATAGAACATGTACACGCACAATCCACCTACAGAAATAATATGACCAGCGCCGACACTGCTATGTTTTGGGGAGGGGGGGAAGAAAAGCTGCAGCCCACTTGACACTTGTTCCTGAAAACGAAGTGGCCCGAAGGAGGACAACCGGACAAGTTCACTCAAACTCTCATTAAATAACTGAAGGCAGGGGTCGATGTAGGACCGACTATACTTAGTTGGAGTTGTCAGGGGAACCCACTGCCATCTCTCTATATAAACGATGAAAGAACTACTTACACGTGGGATCGCCCGAGAAATGGCCAAATTTATCACGTTTGGTTATTCGCACTGCCTGTGCTGACAGGGAAAAAGATCAAGAAAAAGATTAAGCACCGAATCTAGCCGCACCATATTGTCCTCCCGCCGACCTCTCGAGTGTTGCCCAACCTCTCCCCGAGTTTCTTGGGGTGCCCGCAGATACTGCTCACGTTGGCCGGAAGGCACAAAGGAGGTTGTGAATACTGCGGCGGTCATTACTCCTTGGGCGCGGTGGCGGCTTCCACATCATTCTCTCTAGGCACTGACAAAGATGGAAAGGGCCACTGATCAATGTCAACTGTGTCATGATCATGAGATCTTGACAGGATATTTTGTTGGCCCATCGGCGTAAAAGTGTTTTGACAGTTAGGAAAGGAACTTCAGGTAAGGAAGGGACTACTGTCTTGGTCTTGTGCTTTCTGCCGGAAGCCCAGCTCGGGGTTGAGGGAATCTCACGGCTACTACAAACATATCGTAACAACTTGAACCACAACTTCAACACCTCGCAACGGAGCCTAGTTGTAAAACAGCGGACACAGTTCGTTTGCGATCCTTGGCCACCATATGCATAGCTCTGCATTCACATCCCAAGGGCGTCAGCGTCAATCCAACTCATGAAACGTACCCCTTGGCAGATGCCATAATGATTTCTTTTCACAGGATGATAATCAAAAGTTCTCGTCAAAATGTTTCATATGGCCTATAAAGACACTCCCTGGCAGGCTCGAGGACTCCAGCGAAATTTGACCAAGCCACCTAAAAGCCGAGTCGTTTTTTCCATTCACCCTATTCCTCCTCACCGACTCCAATTAAGCGCTCCCCGCAATATGCTGTCAATCTTTACCCTCGTTACACTCGTTTTCCAGTTTCTTCTTGTTTCTGGGTCGCCCGCCAAGCGATCCGGGTGCACTGTTAAAAACCCTGTACCGTTAATGAAACTGCCTGCGGGCTATCCAAGCCCCCCAGGTGACCTATCCTATGTTGCGGTGGCTATTGGCACCCAAAACTATACCTGTTCCACCAGTGGTACATATACGTTAGTTCTTTTTTCTTTGGTGCGACCCAACCGCATACTGATGGCCCCTAATATTTGTAGCAACGTCGGGGCCGTCGCAGAACTCTTCGATATCTCTTGTCTCGCGGGTACACCGGTGTTTGACAAGATTACGGATGCTGCGATTGCTCTCTGGAAAGCTGCCCCCTCCTTTTTGACTCCCCAGAAAATCATATCGGGGCTCTCCATGCTTAAAAGCCCTGAGATTTTGGGTAGGACACTTGTCCATTTTGACTTCGGAACCACTCTAACCTATCTTTTTTCCCTTTCCCAGGCGAGCACTTCTATGTCACTAACCCGATCACCGGTACTGGTGTCAGTCCCAAATGGGACTTTACCTCCTCTGGCGCGACGGCAGGGAACCCTGATGCCTATGTAGTTGCGGCACGTTCCTTTGGCACGCCCGCGCCTGCTAAACAAGACATTGATTGGGTTTTTCTTACCAATATTGGAGCCGGGAAATTGGCCGACGGCGTCTTCAGGACTGATACCAAGCTTGGTCAACCCCCTGCTAGCTGTACTCCCGGAACTCCCCCCATTACAGTGAAATACGCAGCTAAATACTGTGAGTATCTCGATTTTAGTCAAGTGTGATCGTGGCTAATGTTCGGTGTTCCAGGGCTTTTCGGTGGCTCTGTCAAACATTAGGCTCGGTTATTGGCTTACTATGAATTCGCGTGGAATGGTTCGTTAATGCCGAGTCTTCCTGGTCGATTCGAGCATTACAATTTGAGTAATACTTATTGTAGTTAGTTTGCGTACATTTGGCTTGATTTAGAGTTCACAACCTTTAAATCCTATCCGAGGTGCTTTAAAGCTTTGGCTGCTTAAGGAGAAATATCTCAAGTTAGGTAACATGTTCAGTCCGTTGTGTAGGGCCCAAAGTATGTAGGGGGGGCGCCACACGGAAACAAGGGTCGTGTATTGCGGTATTAATGAATTGTTTTGTGACTTAGCTATCCTATAAAAGCACAGAACTTGACATTCGCCCAGCTTTTCTCTTGGAGGGGTGGACGTATCAACTTCGTCAACAGTAGCATCTGCAGAGGACATGTGCCTACCTATTGGAAGCTTCGTGAAGCCGACCAAAGCTTAAATGCGAGCATCAACCCTCTGGGTCCGCCTGGTCTCTGGGTCGCGACTTGAGGGGGGAATTTTCGCTTCGAACTCTTGCGACTCTGGTAGAAAGTTCTGTTCATTCTTTTGTCAACATTAGGCGCATGTTTTTTACCGTCGGAGGTGATGAAGATTTTGGGTTCCGCGTCAACGGGAGAGGAGTAACGACGATGGTCGAACACTTCTGCGTATCCCGGCGGTGGCGAGCCTGTAAAAAGTGGAGGCAGATTTGAACGATAGCTGTTGGCCGGACGGAGTAACGAGTGCTTTGGCGACACCCGTGTGAGCAAGGTGAGGTAAAAAAAACTCCACACTCTGACGCCTTGAATTCAATGGCCACCTTCGAGTAAGATGCGAAAAAAAAGTGCCAGATACCCCGTACCGTGTGTGTTGCTTGTTGGCAGAGCGACAGTTCAAAAAGGGGCAGGGATGGAGCACCGCTCTTGGCACTTGGGCCCATCCCAGCTTAATGCCAAGGTTAATGTTCATTCCGGCCCTAGAGCGAGTCTATAAAGTAGTTACATCCAATTATCGATCGAATGGGTATCTTCAATCGCGCAGGTGGGGATCTAATCAGTGTCAGGGCCAAGGTGTAGCTTCAGGCGCCGGCTCCAGCGCCAGAGAAGAAGGCCCGTGCTTCTTCATTCACAGGGGTGGCGGGGGGCTGGAGGGCGATAAGATTGATCATCAGTCCGAGTTTCTTTTTACGTACCACTGTATCAAGGTGTTCACAACTATTGAAGGTAACGAGTTGAACTTGCAGAGGAGGAGGCGAGTTCAAGTTGTATTCCCCTTCATAACCCTCCTGCAGAGCGCAGTTAGTAGCTGAACCTCGAAAAATATGTTCTTCCGCGTACTTTCACTGAGATCTTGATGCGACTCCAGGCAGTGTTGAGATGACCTTGGTAGGGTTTAGTAACTTCTACATCGGGATCCAGCCTCAGCATTGCAGATATCATCTCAAACATAAAAATTCCGTGGCAGGTAAGTCCAATGTGTGCACCATCCTGAGCTTTGTCAAAAATGTGGGGAAGAATACACTCCCTTAATGCGTCCTCCGCTCTTCGGGTAACGTCGTTCAAACTCTCGCCTTCAGGGAACTTGGCATCGCGGCCATGTAGCTGTGGGAAGACACCCTCGGCATGCCACTCTTCTATGGGCTTGCTTCCTGGAGAAGGTATCCAAGCCCGACCTTCTGCAATGCCGAAGTTTTGTTCCCGAAGTTTCTGTGATATTTTGAGAGGCGGCTTGGGACCTGGTATGGTGTTTCATGACGGCAAGGGCCGTGGAGTGCGCACGACGGAGATCCGATGAATAGAAATGCTGAAAGCGCGTCGACGAGGCGTTGAATGCGGTACCGAGAGCGTCCGCTTGCTGAGATCCGCGGTGAATGGGTGTTTATGGTAATAAAATTTCGGGGCTCACGCGTTCACCTAGCGCGGTAAGGGGTGCGTCCTTCCATCCGGCCCAGTTAGTTGTCTGTTAGACGACAGTGAATTAACGAGAGGTAGGGCCGTTAGAAAGGGCTGTACAATGTTATCTTCGCTTTCTCCGTGTCTGATCTGTAAAACGATGAGCCCTTTAATACCATTAACAAAATTATACCACCAACCAAAGTAAGTGTGATCATGGTGGAGCACCGGGTGTTAATGTCGAACGTCGTGATCATGGAATGACTCGTTCCGGTCCTTTATAAATTTCTGGAAACACGTGTGGCTAATGACCCTGAATGAATGGATTGAAGATTGGTGAGATTGCTGACAGATTGTAGAGGGCTGTGTTGAGATCTCAGACTCCATTTGTGCTTCTCATTTCAAATCGCTCGTAGTTTGCTTTGGGGGGTGAGGGTACACGTTTCTAGTGATCCATCATTGCTTCCCATCGCAGTCGACGCTCAACACAGGGAGAAACATTGGAGGAACGCGAGATGCCATGCTGTTGAACGTCGAAAGGATTGTCACTCGGGCGTCCGAGGAGGCCGGTACAGCAATACTGATCACGTGATGATATGTGTTAATGCTCTAGCACATTCGCTTCGTGTTCGTCTCCCAGGCATTGCTCGGACGACTTATCTCTTCTTACACCCAGACCACCACCATCGCACCAGAAGTGCGATCTTGAACCCACTGAAAGAAAGGAATGGCCTCCTTGCGCGGCATTCCTTTACTAAGCGGTCCTCCGACTACCAACGAATCATCGGACGCATGTAGGAAGTGCAACAAGGAATTCAACATTCTGTTCACAAGATCGAGGAAGTGTAATCATTGTGGTAGGTTCTTGTTGTATTATTTTCTTGGACAGCGTTGAGGGTATGGGCCTAGGTTACTTGTATTGCCACTCATGCTCGGATTACCAAGCACTTATGCCTCGGCCTGGACCTGAGAGAGGTTATGACCCTGCTCATGTCTGCACATATTGCATAGAGTTCTTGAACAGTATGCTCAATAGAGTTGATTTGATTTCCATTACAAGCTGATCACAAGCTGTTTAGTCACTGCAGCTGGTCCCGGCCAGTTGCGAGCGACGTCGTTGGGCAAGCTTAAATCATACGCCGATGCATACGACATCAACATCAGCATGGCTGTTGAAAAAGGAGACATTGTAGAGTCTATCCTACGCGCCAGAGTACGTAGGCCGACCCAGCTGTCCACAGGATGATTCTGACTGCCCACACTGTATGGTATGTAGGAACAGAATGGGTGTCTATCTCGACCAAAAGAGGTGGGGATTAAGAGATCTCACTGGCTGCGTATGTCGTTGACAAACGGCTTAGGATTATTACCGCAAAAATAAGGTACCCAATCCCCATGCAGGATCTAGGCCACGCGGTATCTTTTCACGACCAAATCCCAGCAACGCTCCTCCGGTGCCGCCTCGTCCCCAGGCACAGACTGGAAATAACTTTCCGCGACCTGATATCAATATGGGTGACACCCCCAACTCAGTCCCACCACGCCCACCACCTCACGTACCTCCCCGTACTCAGTATCAGTACCCCCCACATTACGGAGCTCCTCCGCCACAACCACAGCAACCATATGGCCATTATACACCTCCGTATCAACCGTACAATTCGAGCTATCGTTCACAACAGCATTTTAATGCGCCCCCATATCATCAGTCCTATCCTCAACCACAGCATTCAGCCCCACCTCCACCTCCGCCTCCACAAGAAACGCGACCACCACCACCCCCACGACCTAATACTTCCTCTACGTACCGGCCAGCAGCTCAGTCATATTCAGGACCATCACCTCCGCCTCCTCCACCACGTCAGCGGACCGCTTCGACGCCCCCACGGCCTCATCCACCCCCTGCTCCCACAACACCGTTACCAACTCTCGATCAGTTATTAGTCATGACTCAAGCATCGGTATCAGCGTTATCCATTAGTGTGTTGAAAAACATATTGTTTACAAACCACGTAAATGCGTCGATGATATTAGAAAAAAGCGAATTGGTGAAAAAGGTCATGACACTGATCGATGATGAACGAAGGGAACGTGAACGGCAGAGACTAGCTGAGGAAGCGGAGAGAATAGATGAGGAAGAGAGACGACGAGAGAGGGAGGAAGCGATTCAGAGGCAACAGGAGGAGAATCGGAGGAAAGAGGAAGAGGAACGGTTGAGGAAAGAGAAGAGGAAGAGGCAAAGAGCGAGAGTTGAGGAAGTTGAGGACGGTGTGGACGACATGATGGATATTGAGGTTGAGGTGGCCCCGGATGAGGACGAGGATGAACCCTTAATCAATGTAGGGCGTGCCGAGTTCAGGGAAGGAGACCGATCATCGACGCCTGTGGCAGTACCGGCGTCGACTCCTGGTACACCACCAAAGTCATCTTCGACACCGCAGAAATCTTCAATGATGTCGACTTTAGAACGAACCGGTTTGTGTGTCATTTGTCAAGACGAAGAGGCGAATATTGCAATTGTAGATTGCGGGTATGTTACTTCCTTAATTTTGGATTGCCACGGGTCGGCTGATTGTATTCCTCGTGTCACAAAGGCACTTGGCAATGTGTCGAGCTTGCTCAGAGTTAGTCATGGCGAGTTCAAAGGAATGTCCTTTATGTCGGACAAGGATAGTTACCGAGGCAAGATTACTGCGGATATTCAAGACCTAGGTCACCCTTGGGTGTAAAGTTTTAGGGTGTCTTTTGTCGTTGATATCCTCGTATGGACGCACATTCTCCTGTCATTTTGTCCTCCATAAATTCTTCATTTATACCTGCGCTGCTTTGGCCTTTTTTTACGGTGCACCCACCGGTTCAAGTCCGCCGAATCCATCTCACTAGCTAAAGAAGTATCAGGGGTTCCAGAGGAAATGGAAACTCCATCATCACTATCTGATGAAAGGTCTGAATGGTCAGGAACAAATAGTCTTCGAGGTTCTCGCCAGTTTCATAGTTCAGAAGTACGATATTTATGCTGGGCGGATTTAAGGTTGCAAGTGGCCAGGGTTCCGATCCTGACAAAGTTCCAAAATTATTGATGAACAGGACGTTGGAACCTTCAGCAGACTTTAAGTTGAGGGGGCGGACTGTGTCTGGAGAAGTTATCATCGATGCATCATCAACTGATGTTTTGCGGACTGGGAATCACTTTCCTTTACTGCACTGTCCACCCTCAAAGAAGGATCATTGAATTCGGTCAAGTCGGAAGAGTGTGGGACAATAGATTTCAAGAAGACAAGACAGCAGGACTGACTAACGACATCACATAGGAACGAACTGACCTAACAGCTTCACAGGAATCTCGGTTGGAGAGGTCTGCGCTGCATAGAAGGCCTACACGTGTTGCTAGAAGGACGGTCAGTTGACCTCACATTTAACGCTAGTTGTGCCACGGGAAGCGGTTAAGAATTAAGAAGGCTAGTGAGGCGGGTCAGAAGGATTGTGGATTTGATGATGAGGTACGCTTTCCAGGGGTGCTAACTCAATACAGGAGGGTTAAAATGAATCTGTCGCTCAAACACAGGCTTGTTGTTTGACATTTGGCAGCAGCGGACGGAGACAATGCGGACCGAACGCGCTTTGATGTCTTTTCGGCCTTTGCAGGAAATGCGGATGTCGTTCGGATCCTGCTCATTTGATCTGGAAAGAAGATCTTGCCGAGAGGTCAAGAGGATCAGGATCGACGGATTTCAAATTCCAGAACAATAGGTTTTTAACTGGGGAAGGCAAAGGGGGCTGGGACTTTGGAGAACTTTTGGTCGGGAAATACGCATGCGGCATATCCTTCATTGACACTGAACACGTTGGGATATAGGACGATGGAGATGAATTACGACAGGATGGAATGAGGCATTGGGGTGGCGGTGAGTGAGCATAGGATCGGGGCTGGCTACGCCAAATGGGGTAATGGACCCGGCCTGACGTCAAGTTATTCCATCCATAAAAACTCAACTGCCCAGTCTGCATTTCGCCCTCTCTTGGCACTTTGTCCTTCCGCCATGTGAGTACTGGGAGCCTTCGTGGATAATCTTCTCTAATCACATTTCCCAGGTCGTCAGATATCCGAAAGGAGGCTAAATCAGCCTCCGTGAAATCGTTTACCACCGCCCTTGTATTCAACGCCATCGTCTTCGGCGCGGAGCTGGGTGTTTTTACACTCATCCGACCGTACTTCAAGGCTATCTTTGAGCCTCGCACCTATGCCCCATCGCCTTCGTGAGTTTGTATCCCTTCCCTAAGGTAATATCTTTTTTTGTTGACCTAGTGATAGGAAACGCGCGAAGCCGCTTTCGAAGAACCTTTTCTTATGGCCTCTGGCGGTCTGGCGCGCTGATTATCGTTCCATCAAACACACCAATGGAATGGATGCTTACTTTTTCGTCCGCTTCCTCCGTATGATGATCAAAGTATTTTTACCCATCTGGCTCCTCTCCTGGGCAAGTCTTGATCCCAGTTACGACAGTCAACACATCTCGTCCTGACAAGGACAACCTCGATAAGCTTACCTTTGGAAACGTGGCAGAGGACAAGCAGACGCGGTACGCCGCACACTTAATCCTGGTTTGGTTCTTCACGTGTGAGTTTCCCCTTATTTTATTGGGAACAAATTGAATTGATGGTATTCGCTTGGAACAGTTTGGATATTTTACAATATCAAGAATGAGATGCGCCACTTCATCATCACGCGCCAACAACATCTCATCGAGCCGAACCATGCCAAATCATTACAGGCCAATACCATCCTTATTACTGGCATTCCTGCCCGGTATCTCAACCAACGTTCGCTCCTCAAGCTCTTCGAGGAACTCCCTGGTGGTGTAAAGAAGATTTGGATTAACCGCAACCTCAAAGAGCTACCTGACATTTATGAACGTCGTCTTGACGCTTGCAAGAAACTCGAAGCCGCGGAAACCACGCTCCTACGTACCGCCGCAAAATTACGTTTAAATGAAAATAAGAAGGGAGAAAAGCCGGCCCGAGCTGAAAGCGAGGAAACCAAGGCTAAGAAGGACATAGATCCAGAGAGTTCACCTATCGATATCGAGACTGCTAGTTCAATTATTCCGCGTGACCAGAGGCCTACACACCGGCTTGGTGCCTTACCTTTCATGGGGAAGAAAGTAGATACAATTGGATGGGCCAGAGAGGAGATTAGAGTGTGCAACAAGCTATTAGAAGAGGGGCGGTCGGATATTCGGGAGGAAGATGCCGTCTCGGCTGCAGAAGAGGCTGAGGCTTCGAATAATGCTATCGGAAGTGAGCAGGGCCACGAAAAGCGTATGTTTCCTTCCACCCTAACTACTCCATGCTCATCTCCTTTGATGCGTAGGCTTCATGCCCGTCGCTGTCATGAAAGAGACAACCGGTGCTCTGAAGGATACCACCACCGCAATCAAGGGCAAGGTTGCTGCTCGTATTTCGGGCTACGGCGATATGAAATACCCTCCGTTGAATAGCGCCTTTGTCACGTTCAATAAGCAGATTGCCGCCCATCTCGCCGTCCAGGTTTTGGCACATCATGACCCTTACCGCATGAGTATGCTAGTTTTTTTCACTTTCACCTGGAACACTACTGAAAGGCACTATAGCTAGCAAGTACAATGAAGTCAGCCCTCAAGATGTCATTTGGGCCAACTTGAATATGAACCCGTACGAACAAAAGGTAAGCTGATAACTCTCGGCAATATACTGAGGGGGGTTCTCTGAGCGTACGTCACAGATTCGAACGGCTATTAGCTACGCGGCTACTGCAGGCCTCATCATTCTTTGGGCATTCCCTGGTTAGTTTCCTGGTCCCGAAAGACAAACCTCTAATACCCATGCATTTCTTTAGTTGCCTTTGTCGGTGCCATCTCCAACATTTCCAGTCTTTGCCAGAAGTTTTCATGGCTTGCTTGGATATGCACCTTACCACCTGTCGTGGTCGGTATTATTTCTGTACGTTTACCTGTCATTGATGTTCGAACAAACCTAATGGCTCGAATCAGGGTATCCTCCCGCCCGTCTTGCTTGCCATCTTAATGGCTCTTCTTCCCATCGTCTTGAGGCTCCTTGCGCGGTTTGAGGGTATCCCTAAGTACACGGGACTCGAGCTCTCCTTGATGACTCGATTTTTCCTGTTCCAAGTTGTGGTAAGTAACCCCTCCCACCCGAGAAAAGGCCAAACATAATATAGACGCATTCGCTTTCAGCACTCGTTCCTGATTGTCACTATCTCCTCTGGTATCATTGCTGCCCTTGAGGATCTCCTTGGAAATCCCACATCCGTGCCCAACTATTCTTGCTCAGCAGCTCCCCAAGGCGTCCACATTCTTCCTAACCTACATCATCCTACAAGGTCTATCTGGCACTGCTGGTGGCTTTTTGCAGATTGTGCGGTTGATCATCTACTATGTCAAGTTGTTTATCCTCGGCAGCACCCCTCGGTCTGTATACAACATCAAGTACGTCTTGGGGAAAGTCGCCTGGGGTACTTTATTCCCTAATATTACCCTATTGGCCGTTATCTGTATGTTCATCCTCCAATCTTGGAGACGAAGATCCATATACTCACCACTTCCATCTCAGCGATCGCCTACTCGACTATATCCCCAGTTATCAATGGCTTAGCCTGCGTCACGTTCTTCCTTTTCTTCCAGCTCTACAAATACCTATTCCTGTGGGTGTACGAACAAAGCCCTTCTAGTGACACCGGAGGGCTATTCTTCCCCAAAGCTATCCAACACGTCTTCGTTGGTCTGTACATCGAACAGGTAGGACGGAGCCCCTTTCCTACGTCACATACTTACCATTGTGACGAATAGATTTGTTTGTGCGCCCTCTTCTTCCTTGCGCGTGACGAACAACAAAAAGCATCTGCCGTCCCAGAGGGCGCCTTGATGGTCGTCCTTATTGTTATTACGGCCGGCTTCCACATCATCATCAACAACTCGTACGGTCCCCTGTTATACGCACTTCCCTTGAGCTTGAAGGATAAGACCTATACCCCTATCGATGGAGTTCCCACACACCAACATGAGGTCCATAATAGTGCCAAGTCCGCGGATGGTAGTTCTGCTGATATCATCAAGCAAGATCGTGACGCTGAGGCCGACGCCGACGTCGATTACAAAGACGCAGCGCACCCGTCCGCCCTCAAAGCCAAATCTGCGGAACCGGAGGAAGAGGGTTCACAGAATGCGGCCGCACGACAAAAGTTTGAAGAAGAGGAGTTTGGATTTGCACATCCTGCTATTTCGAGACCGCAAAGGCCGGTGTGGATACCAAGAGATGCGTTGGGTTTGGCCGAAGGGGAGGTGACTGGATGTGAGAAACTTAACGTTAGTGCGACGACGCAAGGCGCGGTTATGAATGAGAAGGGTAAGGTGGATGTGCCCAACGCGGATGACGTACCCGAGGAAGTTACAGCGATCCAGTAATCGTATGCTGGACGGAGGGACGACTGTTGGTGGGCGTATACCCCATGGTTATGCCGTGTCGTAGCCCACGCCCGCTTTACAAGAATGCCCCTTTGGATGCATCTTTTCCTTTGTATCAACCGTCACATACCCTTTGTGTTACGACCCTTTCACGGACGTTCATGTTTTTCTGAAGTTCAAATGTTTAAGCATTCATCCTTGGATGTAATCAGCGCATACAACCTGTATTCACTGCTACTACTGTTGACTTCAGTCTGTGATATCTTTACTACATAATGTTACTTGCTTGTTGTTGCGATACGGTACTTTAACGGAAGGTTACTCAAACGTCATACCAGTGCTGACTTGTTTATGTCACGGAGATGCCTCTGCAACGACTCACTTGAGCAACTAACCGTGTCAGGTTGGCTCCCGGATCGTTTTTGGCGCCCAACACCTCCGATTGCTCAAGCGCTCATGAACTCCACCTTTAGCTGTCGTGATGAGATTATATTGGACAATTGCGAGTTGGTCTGGTCTCTATGTGCTGATACTTATCCTCAGCTCACGAAATTCGTAGGCTCCTCTCGGACCCCTCGGATCTCTAGCTTGCTATGTAACACACAGCTGGTTGGACACATCACCATTTGTCCGAGTTGGTTGGCCGCCCAAGTTGGCTGAGGTGTGAGGCCTGTGAGGTGCGTAGGTTGAGGGCAGCCGTTCCACTCAGTGGCCACCCAAAGCCTCGTTGCACGCACATGCACACACCTGGTACGCACCCGGTGGCGGCTCGGCAAACGAAATGGAACGGGTGGCCTCGCCTCGCACTCATTGCCGCCACAGCCACCGAGCGAGCCGCTGCACAGCCGTCGGATCACGGGAATTCCCTTTCACCCTCCGCTAGATCCAACGAACGCTTATCAGTTTCCCTCGATTTTTATAGGTTCAAACATTGCAGGTAAATGCGCAACTCAACCTCGATCATCTTGGAGCGTAATCGGCAACCTTTGACTTCGTGCGATTGTGCTTTGACCCGGCTCAGTTCACTTTCTACCGGGGATCAGAATTGAAGGATTTCGGATTCGAGAACAGTGGGTTTTTGACTTAGGAGGGCAAAGGGCACAAGAGGGCTGGGACTCTTGGTCAGACCGGTCATGAGCTATGCATGTGGCATGTTGCTCATCGATACTGAATTGGGGTTGGAATATTGAGCTGATAAGATCACGGAGATGAATTCAGCCGGGATGGAAGGAGGCATTAGGGTAGTGGTGTGTGAATGAAAGATTGGTCTGGCTGTGTCGAGCGTTAGTGGACCCAGCCTGACGCCAGGTTGGTCCATCCATATGACTTTAAGAACTCGACAGGCCCGTCTGCATCTCGCCCCCCTCGACATCTTGTCCTTCCGCTATGTAAGTTCAACAACCATCGTGGATAATCTTTTCTAATCGCGTTCCTCAGTTCATCAGATGTCAAAGAAGTTAGATTAACCCCATAGGCAATCATTTACGTCTGCCCTCGTATTTAACGCCATCCTCTTCGGCGCGAGGCTGGGGGTTTTTACTCTTATCCGACCGTACTTCAAGGCTATCTTTGAGCCCCGCACCTATGCCCCACCGCCTTCGTGCGTTTGCCTTCCCTCCCGTAATGTGGTATCGTTTTTTTGTTGACCTAGCGGTAGGAAACGCGCAAAGCCGCTTTCGAAGAACCGTTTCCTGTGGCCTCTGGCGGTCTGGCGCGCTGATTATCGTTCCATCAAACACACCAATGGAATGGATGCTTACTTTTTCGTCCGCTTCCTCCGTATGATGATCAAAGTAGTTTTTACCCATCTGGTTCCTCTCTTGGGCAGTCTTGATCCCAGTTACAACAGTCAACATATCTCATGCTGGCACGGACAACCTCGACAAACTCACATTTGGAAACGTGGCAGAGGACAGGCAGACGCGGTACGCCGCACACTTGATCCTGGTCTGGTTCTTTACATGTGAGATTGCCCTCGTTTTGTTGAGAACAATTTAAACTGATGGTATTCGCTTGGAACAGTTTGGATATTTTACAATATCAAGAATGAGATGCGCCACTTCATCATCACGCGCCAACAACATCTCATTGAACCGAACCATGCCAAATCATTACAGGCTAATACCATCCTTGTCACTGACATTCCTGTCCGGTACCTTAACCATCGTTCGCTCCGCGAGCTCTTCGAGGAACTCCCCGGCGGTGTAAGGAAGATTTGGATCAATCGGAACCTCAAAGAACTGCCGGACATCTATAAACGCCGTCTTGACGCTTGTAGGAAACTCGAAGCCGCGGAAACCACGCTCCTACGTACCGCCGCAAAATTACGCTTTAATGAAAAGAAAAAGGGAGAAAAACCGGCCCGAGTTGACGCCGAAAACGGGGACGCTAAGGTCGGGGAGGACGCAGGATTTAGAAGGTTCAGCCTATCAATCTCAAGATTACTTGTTCAATTGTTCCGCGTGATCAGAGGCCTACACACCGGCTTGGTGTTTTGCCTTTCGTGGAGGAAGAAAGTAGATACAATCGAGTGGGCTAGAGAGGAGATTAGAGTGTGCAACGAGCTACTGGAGGAAGGGCGATCAGATATTCGGGAGGAGGATGCGGCTTCGGCTGCAGAAGAGGTTGAGACTTCGAATATTGCCACTGGAGGTGAAGGAGGTCCATGGAAGCGTACGTTCCCCCCAACCCCAACTACTCCGTACCCATCTTCCTTGGTGCATAGGTTTCACGCCTGCCGCTGCCGTGACGGGGATACCTGGTGCTGTGAAGGATGCCACCACCGCAATCAAGGGCAAGATCGCCGCTCGCATTTCAGGCTCACGGCGATATGAAATACCCTTCGTTGAATAGTGCTTTTATCACGTTCAATGAGCAGATTGCCGCACATCTCGCCGTCCAGGTTTTGGCACATCATGACCCTTACCGCATGAGTATGCTAGTTTTTTTCACTTTCACCTGGAACACTACTGAAGGGCATGATAGCTGGCAAGTACAATGAAGTCAGCCCCCAAGATGTCATTTGGACCAACCTGAATATGAACGCGTACGAACGGAAGGTAAGCCAGTAACCCTCGGCAGTGTACTGGGAGATTTGCTGAGTGGACTTCGCAGATTCGAACGGCTATTAGTTATGCGGCTACTGCAGGCCTCGCTGTTCTTTAGGACATTCCCTGGTCACTTTCTTCGTCCCGAAAGCCAACCTGTAATACTCATGCGTTTCTTTAGTTACCTTCTTCAGTGCTATTGTCAACATTGCCAATGTTTGCCAGAGGGTTTCGTGGCTTGCTTGGGTATGCACCTTGCCGCCTATGGTAGTCGGCATTATTTCTGTACGTTTACCCGCCATTTTCGCGTTTGAACAAATCTAATGGCTCGATCCAGGGTGTCCTCCCACACGTCTTGCTTGCTATCCATCATGATTCCCCTTTTTATCGCCATAACACTTCTTGCGCGGTTTGAGGGTATCCCTAAGTATACCAGGCTCGAGCTTTCCTTGATGACTCGATTTTTCCTGCTCAATGTTGTGGTAAGTAGCTACTCTCATTTGAGAAAAGGCCAAATTTAATATAGGCACATTTGCTTTTAGTCCATTTTCCTGATTATTTTCAGTCACGGCAATATTGTTGCCTTTGAGGGTCTCCTCGAAAATCCCTCATCTATGCCCAGTGTCCTTGCTTCTCAGCTCTCCTAGGCGTCCACATTCTGGCTAACCGACATCATCCGACAAGGTCTATCCGACACGGCTGGCGGCTTTTTGCAGATTGTGCGATTGATCACCTACTATGTACGGTTATATATCCTAGGAAGCACCCCTCGCTCTGTGTATGAGATCAAGTATGTCTTGGAGCAGGCCCCCTGGGGTTCATTATGGTCTAATATTACCGTACTGGCCGTTATCTGTACGCTTACCCTTCAGAGACGAAGATTCATATACTCACCACTTCTACTTTAGCGATCACCTACTCAACCATATCGCCAGTCATCAATGGCCTAGCCTGCGTCACGTTCTTCCTTTTCTACCAACTCTACAAATACCTGTTTCTGTGGGTGTATGAACAAAGTCCCACCAGCGACACCGGAGGGCTATTCTTCCCAAAAGCTATCCAACATGTCTTCGTTGGTCTGTACATCGAACAGGTAAGTTGGAACCACCTGTTTCTACGTCACATGCTTACCGGTGTGATGAGTAGATTTGCTTGTGTACCCTCTTCTTACCTTGCTGCGTGAACGAACAAGATAGAGCATCCGCTAGTTCCAGAGGGCGCCTTGATGGTCGGTCCTCATTTTTATCACGGCTGGCTTCCACATCATTATCAACAACTCGTACGGTCCCCTGTTATATGCACTTCCCTTGAGCTTGAAGAATAAGACCTACGCCCCTATTGATGGCAGTCTCCACGCACCAACAGCGAGGTCCATAATGGTGCCAAGTCCGTCGATGGTAGTTCTGCTGATATCATCAAGCAAGACCGCGATGCTGAAGCCGACGCAGACGTCGATTACGAGGATACGCAGACGCTCGTCCCCAAAGCTGAATCCACAGAAGCAGAGGAGGATGCACAGAATGCGGCCGCAGGAGAAAAGTCTGAAGAAGAGGAATTTGGGTTTGCGCATCCTATTATTTCGAGACCGCAAAGGCCGGTGTGGATACCAAGGGACGCGCTGGGTTTGTTTGAAGCGGAGGTGAAAGGGTGCGAGGTGCTTAATGTTAGTGCGACGGCGGAAGGCGCGATTATGAATGAGAAGGGTAAGGTGGATGTGCCCAGTGCGGATGATATACCCGAGGAAGTTGTGGCAATCCAGTAATTGTGTGCTGGACGGACAACTGCTGCCGGGTGGTTATGCCGTGTCGTAGCCCACGTCCACTTTACAGCAATGCCCCTTTGGACGTATCTTGTCATTCGGATCAAGCGCCGCATATCCTTTCGTGTTACGACCATCTCATGGATGCTCATGTTTTTCTGATGTTCAAACGTAAACGTTCATTCTTGGATGTAATCAGCGCAGTACAATCTGTATTCACTGCTAACTACTCTTGTCTCCAATCTGTGATATCTGTACTACATAATTGTTACTTGCTTGTTGTTGCGATACATTGCTTGAAAGAATCTTTGCGAGCTATGGAAATATCTGGATCTGACGCGGGTTTGCAAACTTGTTACTGAGTCACGATTAAACGGCTATAGGTTTCTGGACGATGTCTTCGTGGTATTGAGAACGGACTGCAAATTGTGAATGGCTAGTGCAAATAGTGAAAAGAGCAGTTGAGGCGATAGCGTTCCCAGAACCGTGTCTATCAGCCAAAGTGAAAGACCTTATAAGATGTTGTATAGTAATGGTGTTCTTCGTGTACCCACTAGAGAAGACGTGAATTCACTTAAGTATCAGTGAACGGTCAATTAACTCACACGAAAGCTCGCCATGCCGGTTTCAGAAAGGAACAACCCGGAGTTAAGCTGATCGTAGGGAGGCGAGGTTGAGGAACGGAACGTGTATGGCAAATGGCACTTCATAGCATCTTTGGGGCGTTTCGGGTCCTGGGCGTCACTCTCGCGGTTTACATTCGAGAGATGATGAGGATTGAAATCGAGGACGGTGAAAGTTGGTCCAATAAGAATATAGCGTTGACCGAAGGGCAGGGTAGTGAAGAAATCCGCGGGCGAGTCGTTATCGATCCAACGCGCGATATCAGGGCCCCACATTTTCCATCCCAAGAGGACAGGGCGGTTCATTCGTGACCATTCAGACTGAGGGGGCAGTAATTTGATAAAAGATTTTCGGTGAACGACCATAGATAACGCCGGCTCTCGATTAACCCGGTGGAAGGTAAAGAGGATGATAGCGTCCTGGGGCCTGTCCAAGAATGGCCGCTCGGAAGAAGCGTATTTGGGGAAGGAGTCGTTCCCAGTGACATTCGGGGATCCTCGGGCATCGATGGTGGAGCAGTTGAAAGGAAACGGGTTAGGGAAAAGGAAACGCTGAATCAATTTAACGACACCGCCCTCGGTCGAGGGCGGGACATAATATACGTGGAAACTATAGGTCCGGAAATTGGGGTGTAAAACGAGGTCATGGCGCAGAAAGACCACATCCGCGTAATCAACATCCGGGAATGGTGGCTGAACAGCATAAGATGTCAGCCGCGGGTGTTGTGGTTTGAGGAACCAAGAGAGGAAAAATGACCAACCGCTTTCAATTTCCCTGTCTGCCAATTGAAGAAGTACAGCTCGCTACTGTCCTCGTGTTCGAGGGACAACACGATGTTTTCCCCCGCGACATTCATGCTGGTGTACACAGTATCCGGTGACTGTGTTCGGCATACAGGGAACACACTTTGTTGCGCGAGCGGGTGTGGCGAATTCAAGGAATGGCTGATGAGGGAGATACGTAATTCATATAGCTCTGGAGATAACTTCTCCCTATGACGAACGTTAGCAAAAACGTGGACGGCGACGCAGAAGCTCCTCACATTACGAGAAAAGCCAGGAGATCATGCTCGGCGAGGGACGTAGCAAAATCTATCATTCCATTCACTTTAAAGATCGACCAAGAAGGCTCATCCGATGCGGTTGGAATAGGACAGGTTTGTACGCCACCCCCTACTCCGTGAAGGCCACCTTCTTGTCCGGCGAGGCCTATGACGAACAGACCACATGTCATGTCGAACATCGGGAAAGCCGGGTGTGGGACGGATCCCGAGGTCATAAACTGAGAAGTAAGCGAAGACCAGGCAGATTCTCGGTCCCTGAGCATCTGAAGGCGCGTGGCAATGGGGAGAGTGCAATAAGGGTTGTCGTCGACGCCTGCAATTTGGCATTCCAAAGCATACGCCAGTTCCACCGATTCCTGGAATACGTTACGGAAGAGCCGGTTGACGCGTTGGCAAGCATACGCGGTCTGAACATCGAGTTGCCCGAAAATCTGGACAAGGAGTTCACGGGGAAACGAAAGCAAGGACATTCTGTTACTTGTTACCGAGGTTGTGTGACGCCCCGTCTTCAAATACTCAAATATCATATCAGTGCTGACTTCTTTGCGTCATCCAGATGGTTTTGCGACGATCATTGGCTTGAGCGACTAACCCTGTTGGGACTGGCTTCCGAGTCATTTTTGGCGCCCAACGCCTTCGGTGGCTCACGGGACGCTATCTTTCGCCGTCGTAATAAGGGACCATGATATTGGACAATTGTAAGCTGTCCGGTCCCGACGTGTTGATACTAGAGTTGGATACTGGGCCGTGCATTCCGGAGCGCTGTGGAGCCTAACCGCAGGGCCCAATAAAGGAACACTGACGGAGTGTCTCACTGTGTATCCAGCGTCGACCACCAGCACAAGTCCGACTTGAATTGAATTTCCTCCAACCCAACCCTCTTAGATATTACTGAGTACTCAATTCTGTCCCATAATGCTGTACTCATTCAAGAGTCCCCAAGCGAAAGCGCTGGTAAATTCAGATGGTTATCCATTTCTTCGCATCTGGGACTGACGTCATCGCTAAAGGTGGGTATTATTGGAGGAACGGTGGCCCTGATGTGGGCGGCGACATATGTGGAGGCAAGGACCGTCAAAAAGACTGAGGGAAATGTTCGAGTACATCGTAAGTACATCATCCTTCCCTTCTTTGCCCGTCATATAGTAGGTCTTCTGATGCATTTATTTCTGTGATTAACTTAGAAGGAGAAAACCCGCCCAACCACAGACCCACAACTGAGGCCGATGCCGTAACCACCCACCCCCGTCCTGCTGCCGATTCAAAGACAAACAAGTCTCGGCCTAGCGTTGCAGAGTACAGATAAATCCCGCTTTACCATGCCTTCTTTCTTCCTCCGAAGCGCTTATCTTCTAACTTTTGTCAATATTGATCATGTTGTACTTTCATGAGGCTACTTTTGAGTTCCAACATTCTCATAACAAAAACGATAGCGTGAGTGGTGGTTCTGCCCGCCCGATCTCCGAGTGCCTCTCTCGAATGTATATATCCATTAAGTAGGTTGCCTTCCAAAAACCTTTGGTTCCTGATGGATATTTTTACCTGTTGCAGTGGCAGTGAGAGCTATGACATTGAAGTACGACGCTTCGGCGCCACACAAAAACATATTCTCTGAAATAGGGTAAAATCATAGGCAACGTATTCGGACCCCCTTCCTTGGAGAGGGCGTTGTGGGGCCATGACAGCCAGTGAAAGCGTGGGGTCACTCCTAGGCTCCCGGGCAAACATCCTGAACTTGACTCTAAACCTCGGTCTTAACCCATTTCTGCAACACAACTCCCAGAAACTCGTCGGTAATTTTCACCCAGCTTGTATGATGTCATCCAGAGGTTTATTCGGCGGCTCTCAAGGCAAAGTGGCTGTAATTCGATTAGCTATTCGTTTACTTGAAAATTTGAACTGACATCGTTGTTGCGTACAAAGGTTGGTATCCTCGGGGGAGCGGTGGCCCTGCTCTGGGCGTCTACGTATATGGAAGCCAGAGATATTAAGAAGACGGAGGGCAACGTAAAAGTACACAATGTGTCTACTCTCTGTCAGAAGTGGAATTGGCTCGCTAACGTATGGACGCATTCTGCGGCTCGTCATACTACCAGAAGGGCAAAAGAGACCTGAACACATTTCCCCCGAGGCTGAGGCTGTAGTTGCTCAACCTCATCCAGCTGCTGACTCAAAGTCGAATAAATCCCAGCCTTACGTTGCGGAATACAAATAGATCTAACTCTCCAGTTGTTCTTCCTGCCAGCTATCTACGTAGTTCGCCCGAATCAATAGTCGTTGAGATGTTGACAGGTTACTTGCACTTCAACTGGAAATGACAGCTGTATGACGTCATGCACCAACCATGCTCAATTTATAATCTCATCAATAATTGACCTCTACTCACACTCAACGTCAGCGAATTACAACTCGAATACACTCGCTCGTAAAATGTCGAACCCAATCAGAGGTTTTGGAAATCGCGGGACAACCATGGTGAGCATTACTACTTGCTTTTGAACGACCGACATCATTAAAGTTCCATTTGATGACCGTAGGCCGTCGTGTGTGTTGCAGCCATCGGCGGTGCGCTCGCAGCAATGTGGGGAGTGGGGAGGGACACTAAACAGAAAGAAGGACAAGCATCACCGTACAGTACGTTGGCCAGTTTGACTCATTTCAATGAAACGACTGAATTTCTCAAACAGAGGAGAATGGCGGTGGCTTGTCCGGGGGCTCCGACGTGAGAATGACATCCTCAGACGTAGCTGCTGCAGTATCTGTACCCAAACCTGGGAAGGATAGACTGTCAACAACTAAATAAACTAGTTCGGGATGATAAGCGGCTATCCAGAATAATCAAATGTTGTCTATGGACTTGGGATAACGGTAAATTAGAGTAAATCTGACAGCTGGTAAATAATAAATTAACATTAAGCGGCCGTCCGAAATGAAGAAGCATGAGTGTCGAATAGTCACATTACGCGATTTGCAGTGAGCGGCTGTAGAATCACGGCGGGAGCGAGGGAGAGTAGAATAGATCGGGCTGCGGTGAGGGGGTGACGGGTTTACACCAGAATGACGGCGAGTAACAAAGCTGCCAAGACAATTGTAAGGAAGATGATGCAATAGCCGCTACCCTTATCCTCAGAATCTCTGAGGAACTTGCGCATGCGTAGCATCGCATCGCCAAGTTTATTGTCGGTTCGATCCACGTTCCGTTCTAGGTCATCCAAAAGTCTGCGGGGGGCTCAGTTCGCTTCAAATGGATGGAACTGCCAGAGTACATACTCGTTATGCTCTCCAACTTCTTGGCCCATAAGATTTGCCTGTTGAGCTATGGTGTTGAGAGTGCCTGATATTGAATCCATGGTCTCATCCTGTTGGCGAATCATCATTTGCTGTTCCTCTCTCGCCCATGCAGCCTGGTCATCCACCGGCGTAGCGTTGTGAGGTGATGGTGGATATATTGGTGCACCAGACACAGGAGGTTGTAATGGTTGATGCCCAGATGTTGCTGCGGAAAGCGCAACTCTCATGTTCTGGACTTGCAGATGGGGAGGTCATTAAACGAGGATTGAGGAGAGGATGAAGGACGCACCTCAAGTTCTTTTCGCACATGACTGACATATTTGCGCCGTTTTGAAACTTCTGCATCGTCTAAACCAAATGTACGCGCATCCGTAGATTCGACAATTCTGTGGAGGACATATGACAACACGAACACGGGAAGAAGAGGACAGGTCATACTTTACACTTTCATCGAGATCTTCCAGATCCTGCTTCCAGCGTTGTGAGCGTTGCTTTGAGCTAATAACACTTGCTGTTCATCCTGGGAGCAAATAATTCAACAAACTCGTGAATGACGTACCTCATTCTGCGCATATGTCAATTCCTCGCTGTCGTTCCGCGCCATGCTGCGTATTCGACGATATGATGACAAAAGTTGTCCCGCATTTTGTAAAGATGTTTCTATTTCTTGTTGTACAGCATGATATGGGTCGACAGACATAGTGAAGACGGTGTCGTGAAATGATGGGGGCCCAGAAATCAATCAGAATTTCGGCAATAGCGCAGGAGGAGGTTGCACAGGTGTTGTTTGTTCCTGTTTGAATTCAAGGACAGCGCCTTTCCGGACAGAGATCTAAATTTAGACTGCCAGCCACTCGCATCCGATGTCTCAGAAAGTATTTATTCCACTGCACCATCTCTTTCATCCCTATACCCATCTACTTTTCCTATCACGCCACTAGTAATTCATTCCCGCTATTCCCGCAAGCTATGTCTAAAGTCATTATCCTATTTGCGCTGGTCGCCACCGTCGGCACATTCCCCATTCCTCGTTTGGAACCCGAGAAACCGCAAGTCCTTTCGGCTCCCAAATCCGCCTTCTGTTCCGAGCTTCAGTGTCGTGGTGGCAGCGACTCGCCTCTGGACCCGGGCGCCGCCAGAGTCTTCCCAAGGCAACCAATGTGGTGGAATCTCCCCCCAGAGTCAGCTCCGGCCCCTTTTACTACAAGCATCGGTGCTTTCTATCCGAGTGTCACTCCCGCCCCTCAAACTATGGTTCCTCAAACTATGGCCCCTCAACCTATGGCTCCAGAGACTATGGCTCCTCCCCCTCCAAGCAGCAATGATCCGCAGCTTAATGTCGCCCCCCCACTGACAACCCCACCTTATACTGGTCCTGGTATCGCGGTTATCCCTCATTCCCCTTTCTTTCCTGAACCTTCCGCTACGGAGGCAACAACTGGGGCTGTACCTGGCGATCCATTGGACTATCCTACTCGTTCTGGTCTACACCATATCGCCGTGGTCGGGGTCACACTTGTGGTTCTTGCTCTTCTTGCTATATGCTGTTGCCTCTTTTCAAACCCTCGCATCTGGAGGTCGTGCCGTCATGGAGTTCCTGCTCGAAAGCAAGGCCGCTTGACTCGAGTTTTAAGGGTTCGGAAGGAGTCTCTGCCCCCATGGGTGCAAGCCACCTCTCGTTATTTATTTTCCGCGAAATTGAGGCCGAGGAGGATGATGCCCATGTTTTCACAGAAGCGCAAACCCCAAGGGACTCCATCACTATATGGTGCCAGCGGTTACTACAATACATCAAACTCATTCGATTCTATACCCTCATCGTTCTCCGCCCCCGATCTCTCGGGGCACAGGAGCGCATGTCTCACTGTTCTGGATGCTCCTCCCTCCAACAATACTATTGGACCCAGTGATCAAGATTCTTACCAAGGTCTACCCTACCTTCGCCCGTCAGGCACTCCTGTCCGTCCTACCCCACCACCAGTGGTAGATAGTCCTGCAGGAATTGGGTCACCTTACTACGTTGATGTTAACAACCGGGATTTCTATCGTTACCCTACTGCCTCGGTCCTCAATAATCCTCCGATGATGACGGGAATCGGTGCTCGACCCTACGTGTTACCGCATGGCCTTGGACCCAAACCCGTTGATACCGACGCTCCGAGGCGACACACGCGTAGCCAAAGCGCTCCTGGACCCGACACCTCGAGTGAATGGACCCCTGGTTAGTGTCAAGTCTCTAGAAATGGCCGGGTCAAAGTCGGGCGATGTCCCCGTCACGCATAGTTGGAAGAACAAGTCTGCGATACATTATGTCCAGGACTCAAAGCTCTAGCAACAGAAAAATTCAGGTGACCGAAAATTAAGAATCGCGTAATGAGGTAGATTATGGGTTAGGAGGGAATTTGGACCGTATATCGAACATCACATTGTATACTATTCAATTGTTTATTTGATCAGCGGTGGTCAAGACCCAGCTCTATGCCACTGCGCGAACAAATTAAGACAGCCGGGCAACGGTTATCGCAAGTGTCAGGACGTAAAGGTGATGCAAGCGACTCCGAACTTGCTTTTGCTATTCCTTAGAAGTGACGTTTTTGTCGTCGTGACAATTCATGGATTCTTGGATGAATCAATGAGCATAATCTGACAATTTCGGGTGTCATTGGGCGGTGAGAATATGACGCACCGGCACATGGTGTGGGACCTCGTTTGTTGTCCATCATTACGTTCACTATGGCTTATTGCTTGAGAGGAGGTACTCAAGTAAATTACCAGCTCTTGAAGACACTTTGGGCAATCGTGAACTCTGGCAGCTCCAAAAACATATGTTCTAGGAGGACGAGAAACGATGCCTGTTCAATTGGTTTGTTACAATCCGTCACCTTCGGCGCCTATGCTACTTTATTGGTCTTTACAATCCACTTCTCTATCAACCCGGCGATTTCGATATTGTTCTTCTCCATAAACATCATGTGTCCGTTTCCTCGTATTCCAATTTCCCCCAATTTAACGTGTTCCACTCCAACCCCGGCTTGCTGAAGATAGTTGACCGTACAGCCGTCATATATGACATGATAACTCGACTCAGATGACACGACTAGAATGGGTACCTTGAGTAAGTTCATGAGCTTTCGTGCGGGAGATGCCTGTTGGAAACAGGTAAATAATTGCGATCTGCTGGTGACTTCGCGTTGGAGGTCGTCGGATGATGACAGAGGGGGGTCATAAGCAACCGGTATCTCGGTTATACCGAACGGGCGAGCAGGCGTCTCAGGATGGAAGACGACGTTGACGAACGGCGGACCGGTTGGTTCAAGAGCGACGATGGACTTAATTAGGTTCGGCCTGGAGTCTGCGAGAACCCAAGCCCAAAGGACCAGATTGTGAATGCGTGAGGAGGACAACCGGCTTAAAAACGTTTGGTAAAACGAATGCGTATACCACTCAGTGACGACTTACACCAATCTTGTCCAATAATGCGGGCCCGGCATTCTTCATCCTTACTGTAGTTTCGGTGTCGGAAACTAGGCTGGGTACCGTGGATGCGTAGAAGCTGTCAAAGACTGGATCACCCATAGTTCCGTTGCCTGGCCATTGAGTATGCAGCGTCGCTTGGGGCCAAAGCTTGAACTGCTGCGTCGCCGTAAAACGCGACGAGATGGTAAAGGTACTGTAGGTGCTTTGGGGGCCATCAACGTCAACTTGAAAAGCTGATCTTCCTCGCACGGGTTGATCTACAATATAAAGCTATAGCCCACAATGAGAAAATATATCAAAGGACATAATATTTTTTATGAATTACCTCGTAACCTTTACTCAGGAAGAAATCTGCCCAACCCGGGCGTCCGTCGGGAGTGTTGAGAAAATTGGTGGCAGTCATAGCTAACAAATTATTCTGAGAATATTGCTGCGGACCTGTACGTGAAAACTTTACCATGCCCATGAATTACAAGTAAAGGAAATGGCTGGGCGACATGTTGAGGTGTTAAGCGTTCCACATACATAGCTCCCTCCATAATGCTCGAATTTCCCTGTGCGACATAAGTTCCTCCAACGTAGAAATAGGACCTGTGATGGAGTGTTGCTCGAGGAACCCCGCCTTGTGCATATACCCCGTAGATGAGGAAGGGTAGGAGGGCCAAGAGAATGATTGTCATAGCGTCACCTGTGGCAGGGGTTAGGAGAAGGAGAGCCGCGGCTAGCACGCCTGCAACACCCACAGCTCCAAAGCTTTATAAGAGCGAGAAGAGTCGATTAGGCCCATACCTGTCCAGTATTTCTCATAGACGGAAGGACGGGTTCCCCAGAGAAGCATATCAAGGCGGTGGTGTGAATACAATTGAGGGAGCCACGCCCATGTGACCCCGCAGAGCGCTGAGGAGCGTTTATCTTTTTATCTCAGGAGATTAAAATGTTCTTCTGGAAGCAGTGGAGACTTCGGTTGCAATATTGAAGTTATGCACTCAATGAAGTTAGGCAGACCTTGCCTGAGTTGAAGTTAACCACGGGCCGGATAAGAATAACTCAACTTTCCATCATCTAAAATTATCTTCATCTCACGTGCCTCCAACAACTGACGTGCAGGCCCCCCAAACCCAAGCGCTCGAAACAGCGTAACCGCCGCGGCGAAGTACCATGCTCTTCGACCTCTTTCCATTGACGGATACAGCTCCCCGGTGAAGTTAATAGGTGCAACCAAATGGGTTGGGGGATTCGTTCCTTTCATACGAAGTTCTCACTAACACGGCGAATGAGCAAAGCGACATCGTCATTGAGGCATTTGGCCCCATCAGGTCTACTGCTATCCGCAGGATAGTCTACGGCATCGCTCCCCCCCTATAATACGCTTGGATGCGATCTTTGCCCCCCGGCTTCGCAACCCGGTTAAATGAGGGAACCCTTGGTTTTGACCCTGAGGTAGGCATGACATTGGAGACAGTGCCTCTTGGGATGACTCCGTGGACGACTCAGATGGTCTGCGCCAACGACCATGGCTACCCTGAAGGAACGCGCAAGAACGGGACGCCGGTCCACTTGGAATCGCCGTTCTATTCACCATAATTTACTGGTCGATTCAAGTAAGCTGCTGGCTTTTGATGATATTTTGGTGACCGTGAACTACTAGCAGCTTTGGAAATTATGTATCATCTAGAGTCCAACTGGGTGTGTCTTCTCTCACAAAGTCACCCAGCGAGCGTGGCCTGCCCCCAATCTCGCGGATTGTCCTTGCCCTTTTCAGTCATTCTCCTCAAACTAAAGTAAGTCGTCTCCTTTGCCGCCTCATTCTCCGACATTTAGCACTAACACCTCTTCCACTCTCAAGACAGTGGTTTTGCTACTCCCTGTTCGTGCGGTAGCCCAGGGAAGCAACTAGAGCCTACGGATGGAACAGTATCTGAGGAACTTGGATTGGGATTACGCAGCCAGATCTAGTGGTGCAGAGGTTCTGTTCAAGCTTTTAAGTTAATAACCACTATGATTAACAAGGTTTCTAGCTAGATGTTGCCAAGGCACCGTTCCTCGGCTTGCACTTGTTGTGGCCACAAGAACCACCCACCTCCGTTAAGAGGGTAGGGCAGAGCTGCGCTTGGAATGGCAAGTTGTCCACCCACAATAAATGTGGTGATAGACCGCATAATTAAATCAATCACATCTATCTGTCTTTCTCTTGGGCAGTTGGACGCCGTGTCCAACAACTTTCTAATTTGGATCGACAGTCTCTTCCTTCCATGTGGTCAACACTATTGGGTTGAACGCTCGAGGTGGTGAAGCAGGGTATGTACTGTTGGGGTCATGACAGACGAACGGACAAGTGCGTGATAACGCTCAATGTAGATCCTGGAATCAATCACATCGTTCTGTCTGTTTGGTGACATGGTTGACTGGTAACCCTAGTCCATCTAAGGAAGACGTGTGTAAAAATAAACCGCAACATACTACCCCAGGCAAAGGTGTCCATGCGGCCACATTCGACCTTTATGAGGCACCCTTCCTGTCGGATGGGGTTTGCAAGGGGATTGTGTCAACGCACCAAGCCCCATGTTCCCGACGATCGCGCGTCTCGATATCTTGGCGGCTTCAATGTCACTGATTCCTTCAGAAACATAAAAACCGATTCCGTTGACTTGCTCGGATGCGAAACCACATCTACACTTCATTCCAAGGTAATGGACGGGGTTACAGACGATGAGCTTCTACTTGACGAATCCCTTGATCTAATTGGTTCCACCACGATCTGTGGGCTCACCTACGGAATTGCACTCACGCTATATTGCATATGTGTTCATTCACTATATTTGCAATCTCGAAGCAAAAACGAATGCGGACGGAGGCGGGTGCCATGGTGGTTAGGATGTATTTCATTGGCGATGATATGTGGAACGATATACCTGGTTATGGACAGCAGAACGATCCAGATGGCCTATGTCATGAATCGTGATCAGTCGCCTGGAGGTCCATTGCAGTACGAGGTAATGGTGCTTGGTGCCCAGCACGTCGGCATGTTGGCTACGATATCCTTCATTATCGTCGCGTGGCTGACAATGTTCATCCAAGTGAGCTTGACCATATGCGGATCGGGATCGTGTAGTGACCTGAGAGTAACAGATATGGCGTTTATGGGTGATTTGGAGGGCGTCGCCATGCGCCGCGCTGGTCATTATCTTGCCTTCACTCTTTTTCTTTGGTTTCTTTGGTCAGTTCAATGTTCCTTTCTGACTTGCGACGCTACGAAACTGAGCGGACTGCGTTTTTTTCAGCAATAAGCATTGTCACGGTTGTTGTCGGGTTCCTTCCGGACCTTTTGTCCCGCCAACAGTCTTTTGGACTCGGTTTGACGTTCTACGTACTCCCGCCAGCACTCACCATCTCAACCACCCTTCTTGTGATCACACGGTTGATGATGGCTCGGCGGGAGCACGTCACTATTTTGGGTGAGAGCAAACACCCGAACTTCATCCTATTGCACGAAATTCGCTCATGCCTGATTCAAATCACACCTAGGAGATATGGAGATGGCTACCCAGTACCTGGACATTATCGCGACGCTCATCGAATCCTACGCAATTGATGCCATCTGGTCCATCGTATCCATCGTTTTCTACGTCGTCAGGCGACCTTTTGTGTTCCCGATTCTGTTTGAGTCCTGGATCCAAATTAAGGTATGTCAGGTTAAGCGTTGTCGAAGGGGAAATTAGATTGATAAATATGGTTAGATTATCTCTTTGCTCCTTGTTATTCACCGGGTGTCCAAGGGCAGGGCTTGGGAGTCGCACTCGGAGCGTGAGATGAGCACGATCCGTTGGAATCCTGCGGCTTTGCATGGTGATACTGAGGTTGTTTTCCGACCCCCCGGGATGCTGAATACCCAAAACCCATCCAAAGCTTCCGAGGCGACAATGGTGCAGCCGTCACAATAGGAATATTTGAAGGTAAGTGGGGTGTCTTGGAACACCCCCGTAATCAGAACGAGATAGGTAAACAGTTCGCAATGTTGATACCTGTAAAAGCTGTTTTTTTCTGGGCAAGTGCGTGGGGCCACTGTAGCTCAAACGTTCAAAATGTTCAAGTTTAGGGAATCATTAATTTTGATGAAATCAATCCACACATAATAATAATTGGCCAACAGAAGACTTAACAGTACAATATGTAATATAAACAAAGAAGGAAAGAACGAGAAGGCACCAGGAGATTCCAAGCGCATACTTATGTCTGTAACAGGCCAAAAGTATAGAACTCGAGCGGACGGCCAGGAAGGTTGGTTTTTAATGTTTTTACGGTTTACCTTAAAAATTCTACATCAAGCACCAACCCTCGTCGTCCCAGCTTGGCTCTCAACATCGGCAGGCGGGGCCGGATTTGCGCCTCCACCCCTTCCCAAACTAATATTCCTCAAGAACCCAGGACGTCCAAAAGCGCCACTGAGTAACCCACCACCACCGGACCTGGCTTCACTGGTCCCACCATTATCCACTCGATCACCAGCGGCTGCTGCCGCATCAGAACCGGCAACTGCTCTACGACTTGGTTCGTCACTGGCTTCAGAGGTCGCTTCTTCTTTATCAGCAGGCGGAGGTGCAGCAGTAGTGATACGCAATAAAGATGTATACGCTAGTGTGACTTAAGTTTCGTCTGTCTAAGTTTAATAGGGAATGGGAACTCACGCTGACGGCACACGGGACAGAACCAGCCTTTAGCCTTTCGCTTTCGCCTTGTATTTGTCACAGGCGCGGTAGCAGTTGTAGTAGTAGTAGGCGCAACAACGGTTGTAGTTGCATCTGCAGCTCCTGCCGCAGCACCAGAGGGTGATTCAGCTCCTTGAGCAGCAGTAGCAGCAGTGGCCGGGGTGACAGGTTCGACCGGTTGACTGATATTTCCTCCAGCTCCGAATTCGACCATATTGAGAGCACAGTCTTTGCAAGCCACGAGATGCCGACAGGGGATAAGCATAACTTCGCGAGGAGAAGAAAGACAAAGAAGACACTCGGAAGAAGGATCATCTTCTCCGGCTGCCGCTTGGGGCGGGTAAGTGTGTGCTTCGGTAGTTGCGGCGGGTTGATGAGATGCTGATGAAGTGAGTCCATAGATTTCGTGTAGTTGGAATGTATGAGGTCCAATCTAAAGAAAAGAGTAGGTCAGGACCGGATTCTGAGTAGGCGCGAACCATCAGGCTTACTGTTGCTTCACGCTTGACAACTTTGACAACCCAAGGTTTTTTCTCCTCGGTGTCATTATCTTCACCGGCATGTTCCGCTGATTTCGGGTCGAGGCGCACGATGTGGAGGAAAGTTGTCTGTTCATTGGGTGACACGAGCTCGGTTCCTTGTTCATCAAGAGCAGCTAGCCTGATGATGACTCGGATACCTTCTTGTTCTTCTTTATCCTTATCTTTCTTCGCGCCTTGGGCCGCGTTGGGATCGGCATCGACGACAGCGAGTGCAGGACCAGCAGCACTCCGAGCACTGATGCGTTTGCGGAAGTTGAACAAACGGCGGGAGTGACGATGCGATGTGTCGTGGGTGGTGGCTGCGGTAGTTGTTGGGACATCAACGGTAGACTCGGATTTACCAGGGTCATCAGACGGAGGGGGTGGTGGCCCAGGAGGTTGTGGAATATGATCATAACGGCCGAGTTCGAGTACAGCACCTTCTTCTAGCATCAAGCGTTTCCCAAAGCCACCAGAAGTGACAGATTCAAAGACAAGAATTTGAGCTTGGTTAGTGGCAGAGGGGACAGAAGCAGCCTCAGGGTGAGTCTTTGATAAGACCACATGAACATAAACCCCACACTTAGGAGCGTCACAATCATATTCAAACTCGAGTCCGTGGAGATGTTGAAAACGGGGTTCCAGTGGAGATTGGGAGTCTTCAGGAACTGTGTTCAAAGGAGAAAGGCGGAGGGTAGGTCGTTTGAGGTTCACGAGTGCTTGCAGGGTCGTGGTAGGATGTGAGGGCTGCGGAATAGATGGATTAGGAATAATAATCACTCGCAGATGGGCTGATCTCAGGCTATCAATCAATGGAAAAAGGTGGCTGTGCAGCGGTGGGGAGAGAGGAGCGGGGGATACCCCGAGCAAAGGAATACACACCTGCTTGCTTTTCTCGATCCAACCCGTTAGAATTTCTGGAGTGAGATCGTCTGTGATGAGCTTCTTCCGGCTCGCAGAAGTTGTCCATCCGGGGCCAGCAGAACAAGGACCGATGTTGGGACCAAAGAGGGGTTCGGACGCCTTTTTATCCTTGCTAGTGGTTGAAATTGGCTGGGTAAGGTCAACAGGAGGACCTGTTGCTATTTGTGCATTCTGGGCCATGGCTGTTGCGACTCTGGAGGTATTTGTATCTGTGCGGGCGAGATATTGGGGTTGTTGGAGTCGACGAGTACGATTCCAAGTTGAGTACTGGGTAGAGTCTGAGGATAAGAAGGGGAGTGTTAGCTTGGTGGTGGTTATGTATGTCGATAAGATGATGGGGACATACACCAGGTCGCCAAACTCATGGCAGGTGGTGGTGGTCACAACGGAAGGCTGTCCGTGTGAGACCCGCGCAAACCACCACTCCTGCCCCATCAACGCTTTTCCTTTTTAGGATATTTCATCTCGCACTTATTTGTGATGGTGAATCATACATCATCGGAAAATAGAGTCTCATATAGCATGCAGAGAGTACAGAAACAATAATCCTCTTATGCAATTAACTGCACAACTCCACCAGCAGCCTTGATCTTGCGTCTGCAACAGCGTCAGGAAAACAATCTCACTTGGGCGGAGTTCAGGCACGTACTCGGCTTTTTCGGATACGAAACGGGCTTTCACAATGCACGGCAGCTGAGGCAGCCTGTCGCATCCAATCAATACCCCCCCCCCCCAAATATATCCACAAAAGATTCGGGTATACTTACTTGCCGTTGCCCAATACCTTGCCGTAGCCATGTCGTAGAGTATCAATGACAGGCACCACCTGCGAATTTTCTGTCAACCCCTTCTTCTCCTCCTCAGGCACAAGGCTCCAAAGTTTGTCGACATTGATGATCGGGCGCCAGTACTGGTTGCGCGTAAGATGGAAGTAACGCATACCAACCTTACCAAAGTAACCAGGGTGGTACTTATCAAAGTTGGTACTAGATTAACGCATCAGATGAGTTTCCAAGAGCCAGGCTTTTGGCAGACAGAGAGGACCCACCGGTGGTGGTGCTGACCACCAGCGAGACCACGACCACCTGGATGTTTGCGGTGCTTGCCTACACGTCCATGACCGGCCGAGACATGACCGCGGTGTTTGCGAGTATTCGAGAACCGTGTAGGCATTGTTTTCTGTAGGGAGAAAGGAACCAAAGAATATCGTCAGCGCTGTATTCCAATCGTGCGATCATCCACCCAGAGTCAATTCTTTCCATCCAACTCAAATTTCCAACATTTCCGTCAAAAATGACCATGAAACAAATCAGTCAGGACCTCCTGACTCTGGTGGACAGTATATCTGGACGCAATGAAGACAGGGGGACTGACCTTGAGGAACGGTGTCGGTTGGGTGGGCTGTTGCGGCGACCTCCAGATCACCTCACTGCCAGATTTGGCGCCATTGATTAAACATACACAAACACTGTTGACCAAACAAAATTTCTTTGCTTGTTCGAATTCTACTTATCATTCGCTCACGCTGTTCTCCGGTTTTCTTTGGTGAGTTTCGCTTTGAATTTCTCGATGTGATGGGAAAATACTCCTTATTTATTGTCGGTGATAACCCATGATCACAATTATTCTTTTTCTGATCCTCCCCTGCTCGTTTGGCCTAAACTCGTTCTCACAATACCCTCACAGCAGGCTTGAACATAGGCGTCGTTACCCAAACTTCGTATAGCATAATGTGAGTCCCGTCTCCCACCTCCCTGAAATGATTAGAAATTTGAAATCTGTCAATCCCCTGAGTGCGTCTCAGTGTGCGGTGACGATAATCTTCAAAAACATGCATGGCTTTATGATCCCCTCCATTTCCTACCTTCCTCAGCTTAATTCGAATTACTGACTCTCTTCTCAGATAATTACTCTTTGTCATCATGAACGCCCCCAATCGATATGAAATTTACGTGCTCGAAGATGGCGAGAAGCCGTGCGTAGAATCTGCTGCATGACCTTGAGAGAGGAAGGGGTTTGATTAAACCTCGTTGGTTCACAGTGTCGAGGTAATCGAAGATACAAAAATCCCAAACGCCGCGACGATTAAAATCGTTAAGCAAGATCATACCCTCGGCAACATGCTCCGCGCGTATGTATCCCTGACACACGAGGTTATAATATATGTCAGCGGCCTAAACTCACAGCGGGCACATACAGCCAACTTCTCGCAATGCCTCAAATCCTCTTCGCTGGTTACAAAGTCCCACATCCTCTCCACCCCTATTTCCTCATCAAAATTCAAACGGACGGAACCGTCACGCCACAAGTGCTCCTTGAGCAAGCTTGCGAAAAGCTCATCGGAACGATGTCTTCACTAGAGACTAAATTCAAGCGGGAGTTCTCGTATAAGGATGTTGAGGGTACCGTCACGAGTCATTTGGAAGACCCTTATGGTGGGACTGGGACTGGTGGAGGTGCTTGGTCGACGGGGAGGGATTACCTGGATCTATAGTTATGTTGTTTTTTGTTTCCCCTTGGCTGTTTGTTTTTTTTTCGTCTGGTGACGCATGTTAGTTTTCATCGTAGTATCCACCTGTACTATTATAATACAAGATAAGGCTTCAATTCGAATTGAATGCCCCTGAAAGTCAACCCGATACCGAGGACGAAACAGTGGTTTCGCCGAAAACTTCTTCAAAATTCAAAAATGTGAGTAGTGTGTGTGAGTGTGTTACGCATTATCTGACATCCTCCTTTCAACGAGAAGTACAGAATCTCAAGTCCAATATTCGTGTAAAGATGTAGTGGAATTTCAAGTATCAGTGTGAGTAACCCGTTTGGGAGGTTTCAGCTCAAACTGTGTCATAAGTGTGCCGCTCGGCGCAAGCTTAGACTTCCAGACCTTCCCAGGTCCACTAAAATACCAAAGAATATCCCAGCGACGATGTCATGTCTGTCCCCAACTAGCTAACCTTCTGAGACCTCAATGTCGGATATGACGCTGAATCCTCAGGCCTCAGGATCCATCCGAAACTTCACTCTCTGCAAGTATATAACCAATCTCAAACACAGTTGACGACTCCTCGGAATCTGACAACATGTTCTCTACAAGCAAGACTCCAACCACCATCTTCATGGGCCTGGAGAAGGGCCCGATGCAAATGGCCACAAAGATTACTGGTGCCCAACCTGGCGGCCTGGAAAAAGACGGTGCTCCGTACTTCACCAATAACGAAGGCATCCCTTGGCCTGATCCCGCCCATTCAAAGACTGTGGGTGGTTTACCGCTCGTCAGCGATACGTTCTTGTTGCAGAAGCAACAGACGTTCAACAGGTCCAAGACTCTTGAACGTAAGTAATCCTTGGCCCTTTTCACCTTGGTAGCCTGTCAATTCATGGCTGGTTTGTAGGGATGGTTCACCCATCTGGGTCCGGAGCGTTTGGTTACTTCGAGTGTACCCAAGACATGTCCAGGTTTACGAAAGCTGGTTTGTTCGGTGAGCCTAACAGGCGCACTCCCATCTTTGTGCGCTTCTCGACTGTTACTTTTGGTCGAGAGTTCCCCGACTCCGGGCGTAACCCGCGCGGATTTGCTATCAAGCATTACACTGAGGATGGCAACTACGACGTTGTCGGATTGAACTGGGTATGCCTTTCTCTCTTACAACCCTACCTGATTTCTGAGACACTTTGCACAGCCTATCTTTTTCTGTCGCGACCCCATCCAAGGTCCCGACGTCATTCGCTCTCAACAACGCAATCCCGCAAATTTCTTGCTCGACTACAACAGCCTCTTCGACTTCCTCGCTAACGTCCCCGAGTCCAATCACGCCGGGCTTATGCTTTTCTCTGACCACGGCACTCCCCGGGGCTTCCGCTCTATGCACGGTTATGGTTGCCACACTTTCCGTTGGGTCAACAGCGCCGGCCAGTTCGTGTATGTTAAGTACCATTACATCAGCCAGGTTGGACGCAGTGACTTTACTTGGCCCGAGGCCGTTCAGATGAGCGGAGAGGATCCTGATTTCGCCAAGCGAGACTTGTGGTCTGCTATTGAACGGGGAGAAACCCCGACTTGGACTATGAAAGTTCAAATTATGTCTCCTGAGGATGCTGATCCGGACAAACTTGGTTTTGATCCTTTCGATGTTACCAAGGTTTGGCCCCGCAAGCAATTCCCGGTACGTTTCACCGTTCCATTTCGTCGTTACTTGAGCTCTGAACTGATTGCGGTTATCAGATGCACGAAGTCGGTCGTATTGTCTTAAACAAGAACCCCGACGATTACCATCGCGACGTTGAGCAAGCCGCGTTCTCACCTGGAGCCTTGATTCCAGGCGTCGAAGACGCTCCAGACCCACTCCTCCAATTCCGCATGTTCTTCTACCGTGACGCGCAGTACCACCGTCTCGGCTCAACCAACTTCCACCAAATCCCCGTCAACTGCCCGTTCATGGCCAAATCCTTCTCCACTCTCAACTTTGCCGGCAACATGCGCACCGATGCCAACACGGGAAAGAACCCTCACTACACGCCCAACAGCTTCACCAAAAACAAATTCAGGCCAGACGTTGTTGAGACTCCTTACACAGTTTCGGACAACATCGTTTCGCGCGCCAGTCACTTCTGGAGCGAAGGGAAGCCGAGTAGGGAATACGAACAGGCGAGGCATCTTTACCTCAATGTCATGACCGGCACGGAGAGAAAGGCAGTGCACACGAATACTGCTGGTGTCCTCAAACTAGTCGAGTACCCACAGATTATTGAGAAATATCTTGGTCAGTTATCGGCTATTGATGAGGGATATGCCAAGGGTGTGTGGAAGTTGTTGCCGGAGAAGAAGCGTGTACCTTGGGAAGTCGTGAAGAAAGTAGCTCAAACGGCGGCTGTGCCAGAGAGCAAAGAAACGAAGCTAGTGCCGCATTCTCCGACTGATAAGCTGGTTGGGGAGGTTCCTTCTGGCCCTGTGTATCGGAATTAGGTCTCTAGTTTTTACGAGCGATCTTGGCTCCCAGGTTGTTTTGGTTCCGGACCGGTAATAACAGAATTGAAACACGTTGTGTTCTCTGACTTAACAACTCAAACAAAGCGTGATTTTTGCTGCACCTGACCATAACAATGTAAGCTCGCTATATATAAGTCCGCGTCTGCTGGGCCATGGCTTGATTTCACGCATTAACCTCAATTGTTTGAGATGTCGTCGACGATAGAAGACCTTGAAGTAAGTCCACCGGAGAACAATCTGATTGCTTTGAAGTTATTCTGAGTACTGATGTAGGTTTTTCGTGTCCCTCCGCGTTGGGTGTTTGTACGTGTCAGAACCTCAGATGGGCTCGTGGGATGGGGAGAGGGAACACTTGAGGGCCATACGGAAGCTATTGAAGGCGCATACCAAGATCTACGTGAAAAGTTCATTGGCTCAGACCCAGATAACATCGAGGACATCTGGCAGGTTGCATATCGTGCTAGATTCTACAGGGGCGGCCCGGTCCTTATGGTGACCCTGGCCACATTGTTTCATTCTCCAACTTTCGCTAACCGTTAACCATACACAACAGAGCGCTCTATCTGGACTCAACATCGCATTATGGGACATCAAAGGCAAGAAATTGGGTGTTCCTATATGGCAACTTCTCGGAGGCAAAGTTAGAGACAGGATCAAGGTCTACGGATGGGTTGGTGGAGACAAACCATCGGACGTCGTCAGTGCCGCAATACGGCGTAAGGATCAAGGCTTTTTGGTTGTGAAGATGAATGGCACTGGTGAGCTTCATAACCCCTCCACTAATTCACCAATATTGATTGGTAGCCGGTAGAAAATACTGGGTGGATCGATTCGCCGAGTAAGCTTGAGGAGGCCGTAGGTCGCGTCAAAGATGTCCGAGCTCTTGGGTTGGACGTCGGAGTTGATTTTCACGGACGACTTCATAAGGGCATGGCTAAGCAGCTCGCAAAACTGCTTGAACCGCATCAACCGTTATTTATTGAAGGTATATCCAGTGGATGTGAATAACCTCAGTTTTCTGACTCCGCGGGTTCACGTTGGTCAGAACCACTGTTACCTACCCAACCCGAGGAAATCGCGGACCTCAAGAACCTTGTGGCAACTCCAATCGCGCTTGGTGAACGCCTTTACAACAGGGCAGACTTTCGACCCTATTTCGAGCGGAGAGCGATTGACATCGCTCAACCCGACGTGAGTTCAAAATATTACGAATTCTATGTGGGCTCAAGATTTCCCTTAGATATCTCATTGTGGTGGAATAAGTGAGCTTTATCGGATAGCAGCAATGGCCGAGACCTATGATGTCGCTCTGGCACCACATTGTCCTCTTGGTCCTATTGCTTTCGCTGCATGTATGCAAGTTGCTACTTGCGTACCTAATTGTGAGCAGTACCAAAGCACCAACCTTTCATTCTTCACGGGTCTAACCGTTTCCTTAGTCGTGATCCAAGAGATGAGCTGGGAGGCGATTCATGCCTATATGTACATTGATGCGATATACTAATCTGATAATAGATCCACTATAACGCCAGCCTCGATTCCGAGGTTGGCGCTGATCTGCATACCTTCCTCGTGGACCCGAATGTCTTCAAAGTCCGGGATGGTTACGTCAATATCTTGAAAGGTAGTTCTGTCATTTAATATTTTGCCGGTCGTATCCCTGATATCATTCGCAGGACCAGGATTAGGAATTGAGATCAACGAGGATCTAGTGCGGGGGATGTCCGAACGATATATCAAATACCCGGCATGGAGAAATCCGGTTTGGAGAGGAGAAGACGGAACAATAAGAGAATGGTGATGTATCTGTATCAAGTAGCTCACGTTTTTCCAATTATACCGAGTCCACAACTCGAGGCAAAGTTGGTCCGAGCAGATTCATTACCCCGAGCAGCATTCAGGCGAACCGAATAAACGATTTTTATGGCAATCGAGACCTCTTGTTCTGTTCTGAATTGTTTCACGAGCAATTTTGTGAGGATGAAAGCAAGTCCATATCCATGGCATTTGGTATCTATTTTACTAGATGTATCCTCTCCGTTGAGTCTCGATTTCATGGCGCTGTCTCCGTCCTTTCACTTTCTAAAAATAAGAAAAATACAGCCACGCTTGAAGGATTACATTCGTCCTTCAGACTGCTCATTGGTGACCTCGCGAACCGCTCAGTCCTCAAATGCAATGGCAATCCTGTGTTTTTCGGACCTGGACAGACTTTTGCAACTCTTTTTCCCTTCTCGCTTACTCGGGTCGGATTGCTCCTTCCATCCCTTCAGAGTAGTGGTTATGTCATTACGATATTGATTTGTAATTCCTGCCTATGTACGATGCACAACGTTACGTAGAACTGACAGAAACGCTATAGCTGGATGTGACCAGTGTGGCGGTTCCGGTGAATGGTTCAGTACCGGCTTGGATGGATTGTATGTACTAAATTCACGTTCAATTATCCAGAATATTGCTGCAGCTTACAAACCACTTACTTGGCTAGAAGAAACTCCCTGGTTTGCAACAAGATAATCTAAAGGAGAGGGTTGATTTAGCAAATTCCTAACAATCAGAATTATGTGACCCACCGAAAAATTCTTTCAAGTTCGCATTGAAGTTCGTGATATCGCCACCGCTACTGACGAACGACAAAACTTGCCAGTTCGAGTTAGGTCCTCTCCAGAGATTCCAGGTATGGCCTGCTAATGAGATACCAGAAGCTATTTGAGAGCCGACAGGCTGAATACTACAAAATCGGCGACAGTTGTTTAGTGCCGAGCCTCGGTAAGTAATGATGTCCTTACCCGCCAAGACCAGAAAGCCAGATCATACTAACAACGGGCTCAGTTTCCCCGATCGTTATCGTCAGAAATCAGGGGACTCACATTTCAAAGGAAGAGGCGGTGCTCGCTGGGTTTCCCGAGGGTGCAACGCCAGTCCAGATATCATAGCTAGAACCCTCCGTCAACAACGTTAAGGCATTTCGAATATCGTCGAAAAGCTCACGCGACATCGGCCCTAATGCCGGCTGACTGTGATTGGTACTGCCAGTTCCACGTTGTCGGGGCAGAGGCAACACGTTGTAGCTGAAGCACGAAGGTGAGTTCGTGTCTTCTAAACTAGTGTCGGAATTACCTGGACACCCTTAGCAGAATTTGATATCACGTTGGGGTCTTTCCAACGTTCTCGTCAATTCTCTCAATAAGACGCGGTAAACTAACTGACTCACAGCTCTTCACGTTATTGGGGTTATTGGCCCATGTGTAATTGGTCGACCACGAAACAGTATTGCCTGAGGCACTAATGAGAGTGGAAGACTCCGAACCCACCCCGGACACTGGAGAATATCTGTCGTCAACAAGCGCTTCCGTTTCCCGGACAATATCTTCAACGTACTGGATCCCCAGAGGTTTTGGCATAAGGTATAGGCACCCGCGGGGAGACAGTCAAAGCGGCCACTAATAGTCTGTGCGCCGGAAAGCATGGACAAGTTAGCGAGAAGGAATACAGAGATCAACTTCAAAAACATGTTGAACGGTATGGGATGGGGGTTTCGTGGATAGGTGGCATCCTTTATACGTGTTCGGAATATTCTAGGCGAGTACCCATACAATAATTCAAGTCCCTCGAAGACGAATCAGCTACGCGCTTCTTCTATGCAGTGTCGCTGAAAATTCGGAGTGGCAAATTGTTTTGCCAAGCAGGACGAAATTCCACATCGACTCTGGGGAACACATGTGTAGGTCTAAAAATAGAACACCATTCGTCCGAGAACCTGGTTGTATGGCACTTACAACGGAGTCTTCAAATGAATCAACAGGAGGCAAAGCACGACCCGATTGAGGGTGAGTCAACTTTCCGAGCCCACATCCATTTCTCCGGCCTAGTTGTCAAAACAGTTGCCATCAGGGAGCGGGCCAAGTCATGCGCTTGAATTATGGCGGCGTCTGTAGTTCTGCCTCGGCCCCACCCCCACGTTGTGTTGTATGGTATCGTATATTCCAAATTTATGTCTTGGGCCATTGTGACCGAAGAGCGACACTTCTCGTGAGACATCCGACCCTAATACGATTGAGCTGGATTGCTCCGCCATTCCTACGTGTCTTATCTCGTGGCACGCTAATCACACTCGTTCTCCGCCTGTATAAATCACAATAATTAACCTACGGAACGAACTCCGGGCCATTCGCTTTCTTCCAATTTCAGATATTCTTCATCATGTCTGAAAGCAACTCCACCCACACGCACTGTACTGTTTACGATTCACGGAAAATCAGGAAGCCCGGGACCACGATTTTTTTGGATTGAGTTGGTCAACCTGAAACCGACCTCAGACACTACACCCCTCTTTCTCGGGGTGGGCTCGGATATTACTTCGAGGACAGTACCCAGGATCAACCTGCATGTCGTCACTATGGCGTTCTATCAAGTCCACAGGGAGAACGTCGGGAGCGGTCTGAAAACTGACAAAGAGGAAGTTGATTAACTGAGCCCAGTAATTCAGCGACGAGGCCCCGATCCATCAGTAGTCGCCTCACCTCTGGCCTTGAAGAAGCAGAGACGATGAGAAGCATCACCGAAGACGAAGAATGAGCCGGCAACAAGAAATGTTGGTACCTTTAGGCGGTTGCACCTCCCCCTTATCCCTCTAAAAAAACTCCATGGAGGACTAGGTGTGTCAACGCGCAGCGACCCGAGTTTTGCCTGCCAAGTACGGACGTTGACATTCAAAAAGGATCGTAATACTGATGTGGATTTTCAAATGAGATCAAGAATCAATTAATCAACGTTCAACGTTTCAACAATAGTCCTGAACCTTTTGCGTTCACAGCAGATGCTGGCCTAGTACGTACGAGCTTAACGATCAAATGACTATCAGCGCGGCCGTAATACAGACTCGGGCCTAAGTTTCGAATTTCATGATTAGAGGTGGGGAATTGTGCAATAATACATGATGTGACGTCAACAAACATGACTGGCCATTGACTATTAAACATTAAGTGACGACAATTGCAGATCCAGCGCAGTGACAATCTGGCGCCTATCCACAGAACTCCATACCAGGGCATCCAATCGCTGTACCGAAGTCTAAAGAAACACAATGTCAATTCATGTTACTCACAAGAGACAAAAACAGAGAAAAAAACTTACGGCCACCATCAACACCAACAACCGCCAACAACGCCTGGAACACACCAGCCAAACCTTCACCAGCCAACATACCAGCTGCAACGGCGAACATGTACATATCATAACCAGCTGGATTACGCTTCTGCCAGAAGTAGCAGTAGAGCGAACCAACGGCCATGGCAATGGGGTAATAGATCTGGGGAACAACAAATGCGAGACCGATGGCGTTCCAGTTGGGTACCCAGTGGTGGTATTTCTTCGGGATCCAAAGGCGCTTGATGATGAGGGTGCCAACGGCAGCGAGACTGAGGCAGATGGCCGTGATTCCAGATGACGGAGGAACAGCTAAAACGAGCATTTTAGACGGCTGGTCAATGTGTTGTGTAAGATGAGGGCACGTACGAAGTTTAGGGGCGGTGACGGCGAGAGCGACAGCTGCCCAAGCGGAGACGGAGGGTGCACTGTAAGTGCAGATACCGGACTCTGGGGGATTGCTTGACGACAGCGTGAGCTGGAACTGTTCGTCGGCTAGATACCTCAAAACACTTACATGATACAAGGAGCAGCCTTCGTAAAGAGGATAAAGAGGCCAGCGTTCAAGAAAACGGCAACGACGGAACCACAAAGTTGGGCAACGAATTGGTTGCGAGGCTTAGCGCGGAGGAGATAACCAGTCTTCAGATCACCAGTCATATCTGCGGCCTGAGCAGCAGCGCCAGCAGAAACAACACCACCAGTCAAATTAAGAGTCTGGGCGGCCTTGATTTCGAGACCAGTACCCTTGGTGATACCACCAAAGATGATTTGGGAGGCTTTGGCGACGGTTGTGACGGGATTGACATCGGTATGACCACTAGATTGAACTCCAATGAAGGAGAAGATGAAACCGAGGATAAGGGCGAGAATTGCCTCGCCGACATTCATGTGGAATTGAGTAGCGAGAATAGCGACGGACATGACTGTGCTGGCAGCAACACCAGTTGTCCACCATGAGGTCGGGACACGGTGCTCGAGGGGAGTCTGGATGGGGGACATGAGATCGTAAACAAGCCAGACAATGAGACTTGCTCACTTGATCTTCTTCTTCAGGGTTCAAATCAGTCTTACGGCGGAACCAGGTGGCCGGATTGAAATGGCTGGCCTTGACCTCTGATAAAATATGAGATACGACGATTAACCAGATAAGTCATGACCGCTTACTGAAGAGGATAGGAAGCATGGTAATAACGACGTCGGCGAAGGAGTAGAGCATCATGATCAAAACTCCAGGCCACAGCAACCAGTAACGCGGAGAGGGACTAGCGAGGAACTTATCGGGATCCGTGAAGGAAAGGCCGAGGTAGGAGACAAGAGGGAAATCGTCGCTGATGGAAACTCCAACGGCAAGACCATTCTTGACGATGGAGGGGGCAACTGCACTAGATGAGCGACCGCAGGATTCATTAAAGGAAATTCACATACTGATACCCCAGGCAAGAATAGCGCCACCGACTAAACAGACGCTATGAGATGGGAGTGTTGAGTGATTATGAGGCACGTACAGAAACTCCAACTAGCGTTGAGACCGCTGAGCATACCAGCACCGAAGAAGGCGGGAGTAAACTCGATAAGCCAGCCAAAGTTTTCAAGGGAAATGATACTGGTAAAGCCCAGGCGATACAGAGTCCAGCCGATGTGCCAATCAAAGATCTTTGTTCTTTTGTCAGAGAACTGGCCTGTGTAGTTTGGTGTTGGGACTTACGACACCGGGGGCATAGCTAGCTACGACCTTATAGACGAAGACAATGCAGAATGAATAGAGCAACGCCAATGACTTCTTCTTGGCCACCATGGCTCCGGTCTTACTGTTGTGAAGAGAACGGATGGTGTAGGCCTAATACGGCGAGATCAGAGCCAAGAATAGTTGAGAAGGGGCTACGACTCACAGTCGCGGAAGGGGTGGGGAAGGTAAGCTTCTGATGCACGATATAGTATGCCCGAAGAGGTATGACGAAGAAGACACCGAAGAAACCGGCGGTGACCGTGAGGGCGATCAGTTTACCGAAATCCTTCTCGGGAAGATCAGATAAAAGATTCATGCGATACATAGCCGGTATAGCAGAAACGAAAAGGATACCCAAACCGCCAGAGGCTATCAGAAGCGTTAGCCTGTTGGCGAGGAAGGGAGGAACGTAGGATAGTTACCAGTTGCAGCACTAGGGCAGAAAGGTCAGGTTGTTGTTAAGGCAGGGAAATTGTAAAATAATTACGTTTGTACAGTACAGTTCTCCTTGGGCCCAAAGGGACCACCCAGGAAACGTCCAAGAAGACCTGATTCCGGAAGGATTTTGGAGATGGGCTTAAGGATAGCGTAACCGAAGATAGCCTGAAAAGAGTTACGGTTACGATACTGCTGATAATGATATGGCTGTGGCGTGACTTACACCAAACAGTTGAGGGCCGAAAGTAAAACCGGTCTTCAAACCAAGATAAATGTTTGAAGCACCAACTAATCGATGCCGTCAGACGACATCCATACATGACTATCAGTCGTACATACCAACTGCACCGAGAGCACACCCGACGAGCAGCGCTCGGAATGTAAGCTGATGAGTCTCCTCAACATAATCTGGTTCTACAGGGAAAGGTTTTGAGCTAGTCAAAAGTCAGAGTCAATTATTTATCGCCTGAAGAGGAGGCGACGTACACGTCGTGATCATCCACCTCATCAGCTAACTCCACGCCTTCCTCTGAGCCAAGTTTCTTCTCCTCCTTGGATGGAGGACTTCTCCATTTCCACTCCGGAACGGTACTTGAGCTGATCAACGGATTCGGCCATCGTTGCTGTTGCCTTAGCCTACGGATCCTGGGCTGGGGATTTGCTTCCGCACGAGCAGTGGGGTGCAATAGAAGAAAGGCATGAGCCGAACAGCTGACCTTTTATTCCAAGCGCCACGACGAAACAGGTAACTGTGGGACACGAAATGCAGTAATTGAACGTCTATCTCGATGCACCGTATGGTGGGCGGTCGAGGATAGTTCTTCAGCTCCATGTGGGTGAGGAACTATCAATTACGGTTCATGGAATCCTTCTGAATTGGCACGATCCAGTGTTCCCGGTGTGTATCAGCTTCTGAGGCTGCGCTAGATTAGTCCACACGCAAACAGAGATCCAAGAAGACAGATCAAGCGAGCTAAACGGCCTAGAAGAATAGTGACAAGGACCATCCGGCCGCTCTCCTGAACCGGGATTGGAAACATACGTAATCAACTACTATACTTAAGCTTAAGCTTGGGTGCTTCGGTTCTACAGGTTCATTTGTCGATCTTGAAAGCTTGAGTCCTTGAGCGTCTGAACCATGGGCAACGGCGCCAGCCTCCCGCACACCTTTGACCTAAAATCACCGCCTGTTTCTGTCCGCTAGCCACGACTTCTCCTGGTCACGGACACAGTGACCCTATTTTTACTTCCAAAATTCCCACTTCCAAATGGACACAACTGGAACCTTTCCCCACCAGCCTGTCAACAAACCCGCGCAACACCACATGAAAGAACATCTATGCCAATATAGAACGCTGTGGTTCCTCATGGTACACCACCGCCAAGCCCGTCGGTTGATCCATTGAATCCGCTCACGGTGGACGAATCCAGAGGGAATCTCTAATATCCACCGCTGATATCACCCCTGCGTGTGCCAGTCCTCACCATAGCGGCAACGGTTAATTGATAATCCCTTGCACTTTCATGTCCTTCGACTCTGAATAATTCTTGGAATTCGCGAGAAATAGCGAGCTATATTACCACCTCCCCCTAGCCGCAGAACCCTGTATAGTTGCCTTGGGCTCTACGTAGATCGAATGTCAACTGTGGCATGCGTTCACTTGGAGAAAATTCTCGTGTTTATCTGTCACATTCGCAGGTTCTGCAATAGAACGACGGCAATTCCTCGGAACCATTCCCAGGCAACGATCATGTACTTTTCTATCCGCCGAGCATTAGGACAATCCAGTGTTCGCTTTAAATTACGGAGCCGTCATTCGACGTTGACTCATCCTTGACAGCGGTTCTTTCATGTATGTCGGCTAGCACCACCCCAGGTACGACGGCCCCAAAGCCCTTACCTAAACTCGCCTTTCCTCCACGCTATTTAAACTCGACCATTTACTCATACATGTCAAAACAGAAACGCAATTCCATGACGAGCACATGGTCCCGTCGTAAGTGCGAGGACCTTCACACGATTGACTTTCCTGGCCGCAACACAACCCGCAAATCATACTTTGGTACCGGCCGCTCCTTGCTCGCATGGAAGGCTTGTATAACTGCAGTAGTTGCATACGGTGCGATTCTTGGGTATCCTGGCCCGCAGCCGGGAAGCCACTCGGGAATCAGGAATAAAGTCGCGTCGCTTTGTGGTCGTTATTGAAACAGTGCCCTGTCATTAGGTTTGTATGTTGCTATATTTTTCAATACCCGAGCAACACATTCTTATCAGATGTCTTATTTCGCTCCGACAGCTCGTTGATAGGGATCCATTACCTCACTGCTTTCATTATGATGAGTACACCAAAAATATGCCACTTTGGATGGCTGGGGAAAGAATGATGGGCCATGTGCTGGATTCTAGGACATCACGAGATATATATTCCTAGCGCCCGCCCCAAGTCACAACGCCGTATCGGAAGCCTTCTATTCTTCTTCCTGTTATCGGCCGGTGGTAACTATCTCTAACGGCTCATTCCCCACTAAATGTTCGGGGTGTGTGTTACTTGTCTGGAATACCGAGACCATCGGTGCCCGTGGATTTAATCAGAATGAATATGGCGGTGGGTGTAAGGGAAGGAACCATCTTCCAACGGTTTGGACTCACCGTTCAATTTTAGGTATCGAATGCCATAGAAAGCCTTGATGTGCTGGCGCACAACAGGACGGCCAGTGGTGTTATCAAGGTCCACCTGCGGACATGGAAACCCGCTACTCCCACATTCTCATGTGGTACGTTCCGATATTTTTAGAGGCATTACCCAGCTAGCAGTAAACTCCTGGGCGACAGACAAGTTCCGTCCTGAACATGATCTATCACCACCAGACGATGATCGCCAATACAAGATCGATGAGACAACGTGCGACTGCGCCAAGGCTCGAGTCCATGTGCTTTCCCAAGACACGAGTCAAAGGAAGCCAGAAGTCTCCTAATGGCCAACATATCAATGTGCGGCTTTGCGCCGGGTTCTTGGACATATTCTTGGGCTAGTTCCCAGATATCCCCTAACTTTCAATCACCGCAAACCTACTTGACTACGATAATCTTTGTCATGACCGGGGAGGACCTGTTAACAATGTCGGACGGTATGACCCAGTTCCTATGCAGGTGCTGCTGGCTATTGAGCGTACCCAAATCCGTGTTCTACGGACCGTAGAGCCTATAATAAATGGCCAGCGATTCCGATTACACTACCAGGGGCTTAAGAGTTCGAACTAGTCACTCGACAAACGAATAATGGCCCGAGTGCCCTTGTCGAGTGCCTGGGATTTAAATCTCATGAAGTGGCCTTTTGAGATGACGTCAAAAAAAAGCCGAAATTCTTGAGTTAGGCGGGGTCCCAAGTCACTACTGACATTTTACAGATTCCTTCAACAGAAAAGCGGGTGTGGCTTCTCAAGATCTTGATCTACCACTACCACCTCTTTTCCCTGGAATCGAAGTTAACAAGATTGAGTACTCAAGATTATTCACCAAGGTATTATTCAAGGAATATCATATTCCCAAAAATAGCCACGCTAAGTAGCCCGGGTTCCTCCTGTTGAAGTCTCTTCCCATCCCAAACCGTAGGTTTCAAGGTGTCGTGCTGGATGAGGACCCAGACCCACAAAAATATATTAAAGACGAGGAATCCCCATTAAATGCACCACGCTGATAGAACACCCGAAAAGTGATGCAAGATGGATGATCATGGCGGTACTACACGAGGTGCACGCCGCCATGATCAAGTGGCAATGATCATATGCATCCTCGGCACATTGCTTGCAGGTCTAAGCGCTTATTGTGTGCGCCAGCACCTTGGATTCTTGGCGTTTTAAGCTGCGGGGTGTCTGTTCTATTCTTTCTTTTCCGTTTATGGCAATCAAAGGTGACTTGGCCCTTCTGACCCATTTGGCGAAAACTAGGCACAAGTACGACCACATGTAACAACATCCTCCTCAGCTTTGGCTGACAAGTATGTATTCCTCACGATGAGCCTTCATCGATCCAACTGCGTCGTTTTCTATGTTCATACGGAGCACACTGCTGTGGGCCCTGACATTCGTGCATCCCCATTTCTGCACGTCCCTTCATAGTGCAAGCTTGGGCGACGGAGGCTCACTAACGGCGACGAACATATCGCACAACGGACAGCTTACACGACTCACAAAGCGAGGCGCTGGTCAACCACGATCATCCCATCTCAGCTTTTAGATATCAATCTCCAATGAATCATGCTAACAACATGGTCCTCAGCTCTGGGTGTCTCAAACGGGGGTAACCTCAGCTATTATGGCCCGACCCAGGGAACGATGTTTCTCCATGAAACTTCCTGCGATCCGAGCAGTTGCCTAGAATGGGATCCTCTAACAAGCCTGCACTCGAAATGTGTTGCATCTCCTGTGTTTGTAATAGTAGAAATGGGGTTTTGAGATAATACGAGAGGTCGAGATAAAACATAAAAATGTGTTCTAGGTACCAGCCATGCCCATGACACCAACGTAGTCACGAATCTTCGCAATCTCACTTGCGGTCAAAGACCCCTTGCTCGCCCGCAAAAAGTCTTCCCAAGCCTGTAGCGCATCACTCTCTGTTGTGAATTCTTGTCTGCGAGACTTGAATTTAGCCCAGTTCACAGAAGAGAAGTGACAATTCAAACTAACCGCAGGAATGCTAAGAGCTTCTGCCAGAACTCAGGTTTTGCAACTGTGTGATGGAATGTCGACAAAGTTTCTACGGGGATTTTCGGGGGCAATTCTGCGGCCGAGTCCAATGTCAACAGAATATCCTTCTCCGGACTCGCTCCTGGCAAATCCGAGGATGGACTCGGGCTCAGCACAATAGATGGTGTCCTCGAATGTCTCTGCTTCTTCGCTGTGGTCCCCGTTTCACCTGCTACTGTAAGCCCCGACATCGATTCTTCTGGTAATCTCGGTTTCGGCTGCTTGATCTCAGGTTCCTTGGGTTTAGTAGGATCCCAATTAACACCAGGCTTGACCATCAAGTTAACTGTGTCTCCGTCTTGTACGTTATACTCCTTGAGCAATTTGGCGTCTGCGAGGGCTTTGCCCTTGACGAGGAGTCGTTGCGCGTCGGAAGGAGGCGCAGTGGCGTGTGTGGTGGAGAGTTGGGATTTGATAGTGGCGATGGTGTCAGTGGGTGAAACAGTGAGAGCGTAAGATGCGGGCGGTTTGAGGGATTTAAACGTTAGGGTGATTTGCGAGGGGGCTATGCGTGGTATGTGCGTGTTGGTGAATTGGTCATAGAGCAGTCAGCGTATCATGGGCCGCGATTGAATCACGTATTATGGTGCATGGCATGAGTACAACGGCAGTAAACGTGGATGTGATGTAGCCGGTATTGTTGCGTTGTGTGCGTGGCGGTTCCAAGGTGGATCAGGAGAGCCATCGCAGAGTGTTCGGTATAGAAAATGGAAAGAGCAGGCATAGTCAGTAAATTTGGGAACTAGAGGATTTGGGAGGGGGAGAGCACTCACCAGCACCCGACGCGGAGCTCTCAATGTGCTGTCGCTTTGGCGGAGGTGGCAGCTGGATCTATTGTGATTTTGAATAGTAATAATCACACAGTTATTCGGGTTCGTAACGGATGTAAAACATACCGGAAAAACTGGGACCCGTTTCAAGGAGTTCTCGAGAGGCTGCCGATAATCATTGTTGTATGTGACGGGTTGTGTTGACAGAGTGTTCAGGAACGTCCTTGCGAACGCGATTTCAGCCTGTTCTGCCATTTTGTTCCGATTACAGCCAAACCTAGTATGACTTCAGCCACGATAACATATTTCATTGGTAAAACATACAATAAAAGGTGGGGATGTGTTCAGTGGTAAATCAGCCACTTAATCGGCATCAGGTACTGGCGGAAGTCGCACGTGACCAGGATTTGTCGCGCAGTCACTCGTCCTCGGTCACAGTCACAGCACAGTTCTGTGCGAAGGGCACCGACATCGGAGCGTCAGACAACGAATAACTATGGCGGTGAGTATTCTTGGTTTACTTGTAGGGTCAAACTCAAAGTATACTTTAGTCGGGCTTTGGCTTTACAGGAGGTGAGAGTCACCGCATACTCACTCGCCATGTCTCCGGAATCCTACGCGCCGCGAAACTGACCAACTCAACTTCCACTATCGTTTCCAGGACGTTCACGGTGCTTTACCTACTGGCAAGAGTTTCAGAAAGTATGTTTCATGTTCGCAGTATATTCGAAAATTCCCACTTACAAAATCCTCAGTGCTATGCTGGCACAGATGACCCGAAAAACTGCGCTAACCAATACGTTGACTACTTCGAGTGTCTACACCATCCCAAGGAGGTAAGCATCCACATCCCAAGCCTTTAACTTAGCCCTACTAATTTTACCCAGGTTGCTCGTGCTAAAGTTGTTGAGCAGGAATTCCTCCGCAAAGCCCAGTCCGTTGCTAAAGAGGGCCGGAAAGCTGCTGACGTGCTAGCAGACGGGGCTATAGTCGGTCTTGGGATCATAAAGCAGTCGCAGGATGACAAGAAGTCGTAAGATGTTGTAAGAAGGCATTGGACTTACTAGTCTTGGTTACTGTAATGGACGGATATTGAAGTTGGATTCCTCATTTTGTCGTGGCCATTTCACCCCAACCCGACCAGGATAACAAACCTCTAGATTGCTCGAAGTGTTCATTACCACCCTTAGCTCAAACTATCCAATTCCACGGCACCCCTTACGTTGGATGCATGTAGCCCAAATCGCTGAATACCATTTCCAAGAATCATCCCGTCCCAAGACCCGGGTTTGTCTGTAGTACATTCAGGTCTCGAAACCGGAAATGAAGGTATCAATTGAGGATCTATGGGGATTACCGACGGACCCTTGACAAGAAGATTATAAAGTTTCCTCCGGAAGGCTGGCTAACGGAATATTTAGAATTTCACTCGTCTTCGAGAAGATGTGAGAGAACAGCAAACTCCCCTACATCGTGAAAGGGAATAAGGCCTGTTAACCTCATATTCAGAGGGGCGTGCGGTTTATCCAATTCAGATAGATTAATGTTATCGTTTTATGAAAAAACTACATGAGTGGCCTGCCGGCATCAAGCTATAGATATGACAAATTCGTTATGTGATCATGTCTCTAGAGTCTAAATTTTTATCTGCCGCCCGAACGAATGTAGGGAAAGAGAACAACAGCTCATGGATAAGGAGATATGCTACATAATTCATAAAACGCCGAAGACAGTGGATGCTACACGTAACGGGTTTGATGAGAACATGTCTGAGCGAGTTGAATGGCCGACAACATTAAGAATACAATGAGATGAAATAAAAGTGCCGAGTTACGGGAGATTCGCATGCACGAGGCTCAGGTACCAGCACAGGGGAGGCTTGCAACGCCGACCTGGTAATCTGGTATTCGCTCTTTGCCTTGTGAATGCGATAAATGGGAGGACGGTAATGATGAAGGCATCTCGATCAGCACCGCTACTTGTAAGACCTTTTCCCTCCCGTCTATTCCTTCCTCTTCCGGCTTTTCGTCATCAGCGGTACGATAATGGGATTCTGCGGCCCCTTCCTGCCTGTGCCTCCTCCGCAACCGAACGAAAGACCCAAACCACGAGGCAGGGTTCAGGTAATGAAGGAGGCTAGACCAGAGCCGTTGTGGCGCCGAGTCCCGATTAAGTTGCCCTTGTTCGTGCCGTTGGCGCCCTTCCTCAGCTTCAGCCCCATGCTGAGCTAGGATTACATTCGGGTTTCGGTGGTAAGGAGTGGGGCTAGTAATGCGGACTAGGCCAGGCCCCCCCCGCGCAGGGGACTCGGATTGTCTACGGGAGGCAGAAGATAATGCCCGGGTGATGACCGCAAGGTTTGAGTCTATGTCCGGTCCATGATCTCCCAACGGAGAGTAATTATTCGCGGGTTGAATGGGAGGTGGTGGTGGGGTGTCGCTGCTGGTGTCCGGAGACTTTCTCTGAAGGGGAGACACAACCAGTGCTGCAAGTGGCTACCAAAACAATCCCGGAAAACGAATGGATCAGTTCGTTGGTGTTGTAATAAACCACAAAATGCCACTCACAACTAGTTCTCTCCAAGATGACCCGCTCTTAACCCTGATAAAATCTTTCTCGAGCAACACAGGCGGCACATAGCCAACACTCCCTCCTTGCGTTGTCTCCGTCCATGGTTCCATATCCCAATCAAACCTTCGCCTCCTGCGAGCTACAATCCTCCTCCTTGAAAGGACTCCGCACCCAACGAAAGCAAGGAGGAGGACGACAAAGGTGATAAGAAACCCAAAGAAATAACTAGCTCCTCGCTGCATACCTCCTCCCTCATCTGATATGCCAAAAGTATCTAAAGCAGGTCCAGGGAGTGAGTTGGAAGAATCGGGAGACGATGTGGACATGAGCAGACAGCTGAAGTTTAAGCGATCTCAAGTCTTTCTCAGACGTGGATGGCTCTGAAAAGTCACATGACGTCATATTGTTATTTTTGTACACTTGCTTAATTACGCCGTGCCAATACCAGTGCTTACCAGGTGCAGGTGTCGTCGTAGGTTGCAGTGCCATATTTCACGTAACAGTCTTTGGGTACGATGTTGTTGCGGCGATGGGAACAACGGTCGTTTTGCAGGAGGTAGGTCAGTGAACTGTGAATACTTGTCAAACTGTTTCTCACGACAAGCCATTTACTCGCGTAAGTGGCCAACCGTTGGTGGATGTTAGAGATCCCGGGAGCTGTAGGTACTAGGAATATCGATGGTCGGTGGCTCAGCCGTCCCACTACCTATGATCTCCAATTAACTGCCAGCAGGGTAGGTCCTGTGATTTTGGTCAGTATGGACCCTCAAAGTTACGAATTCCCTAGAACATGCGGCACTTACTGAGCGCCATTGATACTTCCAACGAGGAGAGCTGGGTGAATACGAATTAGAGTTCAGCCTCGCGGCCGCTCAGAGGGCGTACCAGTGGCTTCGGCACGGAGGGGCGGTTTTAGGGGTGGTGTTAGGGGTGACGAAAGTATAAGGGGCATAGTTGCCTGCACGCCCGGGCGCCCCATGATCTGTATCAACATACTTGCCAGGTAACTCACAGGAGCAAAATGATTTAGGGTATCCGAGACCAGACCCGCTTGTGCTACCTTGAGCCAGTTGGCTTGTGAGTCAATGGCGGTTCTGCCGTCGTTGACTGCTGCCATATAGACCAGGCAGGTCCAAAGTGGCCATAGTCAGTGGCCTCTGAGGAACATTGGCGCTAGTCAGGTTGCGATACACCTCAACAGCCATGCGGTCTCCTGCTAATGATATCAAACAAGTCAGCCTTCAATCTCCTATTTTGATTCGAGAAAGAATACGTACGCTCAACAGTGCAGGCGTTAGAGCTAGAAAGTGCGCCCATGTTGCAGGTTAGGTTCAATCAATTTACCATGAGGCCGGCGCCCTGGACAAAAGAAGAACAAGGAGGTGAGTGAACAAGACTGGATACACTCGTAACAGGCGAATTGTTGGCAGGAATTCTGACACAAGGTGATCCAGCGTCGGCACTGTGTAGCGTAAGAGGGGACGGAGGTGACCATAACCGCTTCGGCGACAAACTTCGACAGTGTATCAGACCCCAAAATCAAGGAATAGGGTGGTACTTCGTTGGACAACTTATCTTATACCCTGTCCTGATCACCTAGTTCTTCGCTTCTTCCATCAGATATACCCAGTCTCAACCAAGAAGCTTTAGATCCGGTGCCAATGATCCACGTTGTCGGGTTCTGAGGGTAGGCCGCCGCCGCACATCTGCCATTCTGCAAAAAAAGATGTTTCTTTCCACCCATCTAATCCATGCCAACCGATGAAGCCCTTTGTCCGGATTGTGAAAGTCATCTCTATAAAATCCAGAATCGAAAAATAGTATCACCAACCAGGGGAACTTTCAACAACTTCTACCGTGTAGTTGCGTCTACGCGGGCCATTCGAACGGAACTTTGTAGTCATCTTTGACATGTCCATTGCAGCATCCTCGCAAGCGGGGAATGTATCTGTTGATCATTGGCCGAACGTCGCTCACTGATAACAGCCGGCCAAAACCAAAGGGCAGGGCATTTGTGTGAATACAAAGTATGGATTATCAGGACATATCATGAATCTACCGACCTGCGCTCGGATCCTGAAGGCTCTTCACATTTAAAATTGTCTCAAGAATCCCAAATAGAATAGCTTGTTAGTATATATTTCGAGGTATAGAATAAACAACGAACAAGCGGACCAGTTGTTTACAAAAGCCATCGAATGAGGGCTCCGAAGGCAGACGGTCAGTAGAAGTTTTTTGCTGCCGGTTCCCAGCGGAATAAGGAAGGCAGGAAAGCTGGATAGAAGGAAAAATATAAGCAAAGTGGGCACTTTGTTTTAGACAGAAACGGTACGGAGAACAAGGAGAAAAGCCAGCCCAAACTTCTACTCGCCATCGCAAGTTATTTTATTCCGAAGAGAGGATCAAGTCCCCTTCCGGGTCCTCATGACCTTATTTCTCAGTGCTCTCTCTTTCAACTCGTTCTCTCGCTTCTCGAGTTCAGCTCGTTCATCATCGTCCAACATCTATAAGAGGGAGAAATGTCAGCCGACATGATGTTTTCCAAAAAGAAAAAGAGTAAAGCGCACACCACCAACTGGACTCGGCGCGTCCTCCCACTTACTCTTCTTCCTCTCGACCTCTGCTTGTCCACGAATCTTCAGCTCACCACTCCCCGAGGCGGTGCCTGCTCTCTCGTCAATGTCCATCCCATCACCCCGAGCCGTAGGAGTCCGACTCCTGCTGCGGCTGTCATAGCGGTTTTTCCCATGAGGCGGTCTCCTTTTATCACCAGGACTACGTCTCCTAGGCGAAGGGGATCTCGACACCATTGAACCATATGGACTTCTCTTACGCCCACCGCGCAAACCAGGACTCCTTCTTCTTGGTGGAGGGCTTGCGCTCCTTCGTCGAGGGTGATAACCCCGTGGAGGTGACCTCGACGAACTTCCACGAGGCCGAACGCCGGGCGATCCACGACGTCGACGTGGAGGTGGACTCCTACTGTCCCTACGGGACTTGAATCTTCGGTCATGTTCACGTGAAGGTGGTGAGTACGAAGGTGAGCGACGGCGCCGAGAGGTAGGGGTCCGCGAACGAGACCGAGAAGAGCGTATGGGAGAGGGAGAACGTGAAAGGGAGCCTGCGATGGAAGAGGGACGACGCCGTCCAGGCGGAGTTCGGGAACGTGAACGCGAAACCCATGCAGGTCCCCGTCGTGGGGGTGAGCGATACCTCCGGGGTGGGGAGCGCGAACCTCGTGAAGAGGCCATTGATGCCCGACCTGTCGCGACGCGGCGGAGAACGAGGGCCTCTGCGACCTCGCCCCTAACAAATATCCGATATTGAAGGGGGAGGAGAATGGATTTAGTGGCCTGCCACCAGGATAAGACAACCAACACTCACCCCACCATCTCCGGGTCCGCCACCTCTGCCGCCCCAACCGGAATCACGAAATCTTCGGTCGTTATCATAACCTCCCCTACCCCGTCCGCGTCCTCTGCCTCTGCCTCGTCCGGGGCCTCCACCCCTTCCACGCTCACCATCTTCCCTAATTTCGTCCAGACGGGCTCGGCGGTCACGTTCATCTATTGCTCGGGTATCGTTCGCCTTGGCTCTGCGCATTTCTTCCTTCTTCTCTTCGAGCATTGTACGCGGTATACCTGTCATATCGCCCTGAGCCTCGAGGAGCAACTTCCAGAGCGCAGACATAAACGCTGGTGTATCCTTTGTCAAGAAACCTGTAAGATTGATCTGCATTTTTCTCGGGTCGGGCATCTGCAAACATGTTAGCTAGAATTTAACGTCAAAAAGAATTAGCGTACTGGTTGAGATTCATCTTCAAGAAGTCCCATGGCATATTCAATAACAACTTCATCCTCCGTTCCAACTAGCTCTACAATCTTTTTGGCAACCCAGGGCCTGATGACGGTCAGGTTTACCTTACGCATGTCCACCTGCATGAGATATGGCGTCAATTGAGAATAATTATCTAAAGAAGTAGCACATCTCCGACCTTTTTGTCAAACTCAGGAGGAAATTTCATCGTCTTGAGAAGTTTCATTTCCTTGTCGGAAAACCGCCTGTCTTGTTCGGCAGACGTGCCTTTGAAAAATCCTGGTACAGGTCATCATAGTTAAGCTTCAGAACTGTTCAATCCGACGGTACGACTCACCAGCATCTGCCATTGTGAATGAAGTTGTTGGGGTTGGTTAAGTGCCAAAATGTGATGCCACCACATAAAGAGTATTTTTCACTTTGGGTCCGTGGGAAACAGTCTCCATTCATGCAGGTGCAGATGGTAACGCAAGTTGGTATACAGTCGTCGCACACTGGCCAGGCAAGAAATATTTGGGGGCGACATGTGGATCTGCTAAACTAAATTTGTTCCGACATCAAGAAGCAAACATGTTTCCAAGCGACAATACTTCACGAAGCTTACCTACTACTTCTTTACGAGGAGCCAGTCGTTGTTATCTTTTTACCCAACCGAACTCCCAACATTATGTGTGTAACTGTATATTTTTCTCGACAATTCGGCAATGAGCGACTTCCCATGCGAGAGATATGTCTAAGTGAAGAAAAATATCATTCCTGCACGTTGGACCACGAGCACGAATCGAGGGCCATAAAGTCCAGCGAAATGTCCGTTTGAAAGGGCCACAGCCACAATATAGCCGTTCAATTTAGAGTACGCAGTTAATGAATGGTTGGCATGCCCTACCCTTGATACAGCAAACAAAGTGCTGTTTTCTCTGGCCTTAGCCCCGCCAACAATTCCTTGGCAGTTGGAAACATCAGGCACCGTAAAAACCAACAGAAGCCAGAGCGGAAAGAACGGGGACGAGGAAGCGAATTTAAGTCGACTGATAGACACTACGCCAACGAGTTGATGTGGCATGGGTCATATTGAAATCATATCAATTTCAAAAAGTGTAAAGTGTGTCGTATCGAATAGACTACACTTTTTGGATTTAATATGATATTGATATGACGAGTGTCGCATCAACTCGTCGGCGCAGTGTAGAAGCGTGGGCACTCATGAATCAGGCGTATGCGAGTGATGGTCCAATCAGTGTTAATATTACAAAAAGCTGGGAAATAGGAGTGACTTGGGCGAAATACAATTTACGGGGTGCTTTCAAATTAGAGACCGGATCACATCAATTGCTTCACGCGAGCGGGGTTTAATTGAACAACCGAATCGGCCAGGTTGTCTTCAGGGATACCATCAGTAAGTGAAATTCCAAAGAGTCAGGATCGAAGAAGCGAAGCCATACCTGATGGTCCCAACACTATTGAATTCACAGTGGGGTTCCACCACATGTCCTTTGTTATCCACAGCTTTGGATATGTCGAACAATGCAAGTACAGATGCTGCACAGAGGAACCATATTGATTCACCAATGTGCCTTCCCTGACATATCCTACGCATTTTTGATCAATCCACACCTAAAATTACCGGATAATGAAACTGAGGCTCACCTCCGACCAAACCCAAACCCAGCATCCGATGGATCCCTGCCCGGAACATGTAACTGCCCGTTTTTGAGGAAACGTTCCGGTTTGATAATCTCCGGTTCCGGGTACTCGACTGGGTCGTAGCTGAGCGTCCTGTTATCGTGGTTATTGAAAAGTGGAAAGTGCCCTTGGTATGATTTACCAAACGTCAGGTAGTATCATTGATCCGGCCGGGATGTGGTACCCCTTGTACACGTCGTCTTGAACTAACGAATGGAAGACTCCTGGAAGTTCAACCGTGAGGCGAGCAATTCACTTAAGCAAGTTGAAGGCTCAGTTACCCAGAGGAAAAATTGGTTGCCACCTGATCCTGTTAACTCAATTCAAACGGAAAGCCCGTATCCACATACCTCAGCACTTCTTTCAGTAATGCATTAAGGTAGGGCATAAAGGCTATATCATCGTGGTCGGGTAACCGCCCTTTCAATACACAGTCCACTTCTTCCTGGGCTTTCTTGAAGACGTCCGGGAAAGTTACCATGGCAAGAAAGAATGTATTGATCGCAGAAACAGTCGTATCGGCACCCGCTCAAGGTCACGATATGAGTGTAGTGTGTGATAGTGTGATATCTGTCATAATTGACGCACCAGTGAAGATCTGCCCGGCCATTTCTTTCATGGTTTTTTCCTCCTCTTTGGTCAACTTTCCATCCTCCAGGTCTTGGTAAAACCTAGATATGAAACAATCCGTCAAGGTCCCATTTTCCTTGTTTCGTGGGATCAGAAAGAGTGGGTTACGGGAAGCGGCCACGTACCATCGCCTTGAGTGCGGCTTCATAAGGTTTGTTAATAAAATCGTTCATTTCCTGCCGGAACTGCCTGATCTTGGCTCTCCATCCTGTCCCCGGCAACCACTCGGGTATATACTCCAAAAACGGCATATATTCGACGAGGAAGTTGCCAGGGGTCGCCATATCACTGAGGTGTGCAATTGTCTGCTCGGCATTTTTGATATGTGGGTCATTTGTGCGCTTTACTTCGATTCCGTAGCTCATGGTGATGGTAATGGCCCCAACGAAACTGAGGTCACCGAGCGGTCACTTCGGTTCCAGAGAAGGTTTAGGATTGATACTCACTGTCTAATGTGAGCTCCAAACTCCTGCGGTTCATCAAGGAGATTGTTGAGGAAGAGGCGTAATTGTTCCGCTTCGCGGACCCGGTGAAGCGAGGTATCTGAAGGGTGAAAATATTTCTGAAACAGGCGCCGCCTTTCCTTCCATAGATCACCATAGGGCATGAGGACCATTGCCCACTTCCACCCCACCCTAAACAAAACAAGAGTTTAGTTAGCTCCAGTATCTGGACACCGTTAAGTTTCGCACGCACAATTCAGTTAATAATCTTCGTCATCGGTCTTGTAGGTGAAGGTTTCCGAGTGAGAGCTCGGTGATGAATGGGTTCGATCGACTTGTCTACTCACCGGCTGGAATAGATCGCCGACCTCCTATCCAAGAGCTCTGTGATGGCTTCCTGTGACTCCAGAACAATAACCGATGTTCCGGCCATGTCAAGGTGAAGTATGTCACTATCTGCGGCACTTTTTAAATCGTCTGCATTGTCTCGTGAATGTGATACGTACTAGCTTCCTTTGCCATCCTCGAGAATGTAACCCATTGGTCTTGCACGGGAACATCTAGCAGATTACCAATCAACGGCAGCCTTTTCGGTCCAGGCGGGAGTGGCGAAATCGGGCGTTTCAAAACCCATAGCAAATACACCAAGAGAGCCAGAGAGGCAGCGAGTGTGAGTAGTGTGCTCAGATCCATCTTTTATTGAGCGGGTCAGGCAAGGAGATTGCGTGGGGAGTCTGTTTCGCAGAGTCCTACTGCCTCATCTTCCGCAGGAGCTTCGAATTGTTCTCATACCCCTTCACTCCAAAAATACAGCTGGGGCTGGCGGTGTATCGAGGAGCCGCAAGCTCCACTTCAGGGAGATCACGTTGCTTGCAGCTACCCGCTAGCCACTTCGCCTTCATAACTATACTTAATACTAGAAGGGTGTGAACAAAGGATGGGAGTCGGAGAGGTAGGTTGAGATTTGAGTTACTTACCTGAGCGATGTCCGAGGCAACTTATTTTTAGAGTTGATGTTAAATTATGTGGATTGAATTGTTAAGTCTCCCAGGAGTTATTCTTCGGGCACTTCACGAATCTATCTCCTTCGTGTCAACTTCCGCTCCTCTAGACTATTTATTAAACGCCAGAGCAATCTGTTCATGAGTTTTTGGGGTCCTGAGCCTCGGGCATATTTGCACTCACGATCAGCCCCATGTAAACCCACTATGTGTATCGTTTGTCATTGGTTCGTTCGTGAACAGATAACTGGAGTGACGCACGGTGAAAGCGGTCGCAACGTCAATGGATCCACGCTACGGTGGTTCAGATAGTACAACCTTTCCCTCCATGATGTGGGACTCCACTGAGGAACTGGAATCAAGGCGACTGAGTGTTAGTCTATTATCCTTCTCTAAACAATCTGTTGTGTTTATGCATTGAAAGATAGGCTGTGCGTATAGGTAGGTTAGATTCTGATACAGCCAGGACCGTCAGAGCCGGACCCCAACCATTTTCCCCTAGATTTTACGTATGTCACGCGTCGCTGTTAACGACCCGAATTATGTGCTCCTCGTCCGTAATCCCATTCGCCATCAGGGTTCCGGCGGTCTCGTTTCTTAGAACGTCCTCATCCACCATTGCGTGCTCCGGGTGAGGTGGTTTGAAGTTGGCCAGCTGATACTCGGCTTGCTCCTCGAAGATCGCCTTCTCAGATGAGGCAGCCACGAACCCGAGGAATGGAGGGGATGGATTAAGTGGTCGGGTACAGAATTCAGGATGGGCTTGTAAGCCGACGAAAAATGGGTGATCTGGATTTCACGTTCAGGAGTCAGGCCGATATCAAGACCAGATGGAGGGTGGACTTACCCTTCAACTCAAGAACCTGCATACGTTCCCCCTTCTCGTCCTTTCCAGTGAAGGGTAAACCACTTTGTTGCAGTTTCTCAACATACTGAGGGTTCACTTCGTAGCGGTGTCTGTGACGTTCCCAGATTTTATCTGCCCCCCCGTACAGTTTCCTCACTTTCGACCACTTCTCGGTACCAGGTTCGAAAACTGTAGGGCGGAGGCCCAAGCGCATTGTTCCTCCCATGTGAGTTCGAGAAATTTCGGGCATGAAAATAATCACAGGGTGTTTGGTGTCCGGATTAAATTCAGCGGAAGTTGCTTCTGGTGCAATGAATAAACTACATGCATTCCTCGAAATAACCAGTTTTTCCCACCTGGAACTTCAAGGACATTGCGGGCCCACTCGATAACTGCAAGTTGAAAACCGAGACAGATGCCAAGGAATGGTACTTTCTGCTCTCGAGCGTATTTTATGGCGAGCATCATCCCCTCTGTCCCCCGGGTTCCAAAGCCGCCTGGTACAAGGATACCCCTGCAACCAACTTAGACTTGGTGTTCGGGAGTACACAAAACACAAGACTCACCCAGCACCAACAACCGCACGCCATGCATCATGGTACTTTGCAGGGCTCGACTCTTGTGTTTCAGGCTCCAGGTCTGATGATTCTACCCACTATATGCCTCCTTAGCTCGGTTAACGAAACAAGAAGGACGAATGACCAACGTGAATGATAAGCTTGCGGTGCACCCGGAACGCCGAGTGTTCTAATGCTTTGATAACAGACATATACGAATCCTTTAGATCTGTGTATTTTCCGACAAGCGCTATTGAAACGGTGTCGAAGAGTCGTTCCTGACTGCAGTTTACACATACATTAACCCACACCGTAACTTGGTTGTCACGAAGAACTCACCCAGCAGTCAACTCCCTCCATCGCTTTTCTAGTGATTTACCCTTCACAAGCATCGCCTCTGAGATGTTGACTTTATCGAGGCACAGACGTTTCCTGAGATACTGGACAATTCCTTGAGAATGCAGCAGGAGAGGAACGTGGTAGACAGATGACACGTCGTGAACCCCGAAGACCTGTTCAGAGCTGACATGGCAGAACATTGAGATTTTGTCTTTCGTTGCGGGATTGAGGGGCTGGGGCACGAGAAGTCGGCATGCAATCTAAGTGTTGACACGATATCAGTTCGGATGCGTAGAAAAAAGGGAATGGATGCACTAGATCTGGGAGTAAGCCTAGTCCTCTCAATGAGTGCACTGTCGTTTGTGTAGGCTTAGTCTTCTGCTCGCCGTGCATATCTGGCACAAGCGAGACGTGAATAAGCGCAAAATTTTCGTATCCGACACGAAATTGGAATTGGCGCATGGCCTCGACAAATGGAGCAGATTCGATATCACCAACAGTCCCTCCCAGCTAGAGATGACTTTCAGGTGCTGCAAATAGTCATGGTAACAGGAGACGTACCTCAACAATGCATACATCCGGCTCCTCATCGGTATCATCGGCTGGTATCTTCGAGACGCGTTCGATCCAGTCCTGAATCGCGTTTGTGATATGGGGGACAATCTAAAGAAGAATCGTGAGGTCGTCCCGCAAGGGACGCGTCAAATGCATTCATACTTGTACGGTTTTGCCCAGGTATTCCCCTTTCCTCTGCAGGCGCCCAAAACGTAAGCTTCTGAGTCACCCTAACAGACTATCCACGAACCTCTTTTTCAATGACCTCCCGATAGATTTTGCCAGTTGTGATGTTGTTATCTCTAGACAGGGTAACATCCAGGTATCGCTCATAATTTCCCAAATCCAAATCGACTTCCCCTCCGTCATTGAGGACATAAACCTCACCTTGACAGTATACAGCCAGCTTAGATTACTGAGGAACTTATCTGATAGCCTGTCACTCACCGTGCTCAGTGGGCCTCATAGTTCCGGCATCAATATTCATGTATGGATCAATTTTGATAGCAGTGACTTTGAGACCAGTGGCCTTCAACAGGAGGCCGGTTGACGATGCTAGACATCGTAGAGGGGATTAAATTACCGGGAAACTAATTTATAGCAGATCGCACCAATAACGCCCTTCCCAATGCCGCTTACAACACCTCCAGATACAAGGATATACTTCGTCATTGTTGTGTATAGGGCGAGGCCGTGGGATATGAGGGGAAATGATGCTGCGTTTTGCAGCAAGACAAGAAATCTGTCGCCAAGTTATTTTTGGTCATTGAATTTTCTGGTGGCTGTACACCCTTTGATCCAATTAAGATTAAAATCAAAGTGAAGCTGTTTATTTGCTGCAACGACAGCACGGTACATAGTTTCCTGCCTGCACCTAGAGTCTACCCGTATTTAAAACAAGCTAATAAGTTTTTCCGCTACCTCATTTGCGTTGAAAGCCCATCTGCCGGGAGTAGTCTGGTGCGAGAAGTGAGTCCAAAGCTGTGGTTGGAGATACGCCATGAGCGCTCACCTCCAGATAGAGAACGCCGCTCTCGCAAGCGATGCCATTAAAGTTGCCACCTTTAGGTTGATCAACAACGCGCAACTGGATGATCTTCTTCTCACGAACCTCCTGAATGCCTTCCTGGAGCATCTCATTTTCCTTGACCTTGTCATCCTTGACCTGAGGCCGTTGCTACAAGCAAAATACATGAATAGGTCGATTTCCGGGACACGAAATCAAACACTAGGCTCACAAATAGGCAAAAGTGGCGAAGCCGAAGTTTCGCTGGAAGTTGAGATCGTTCTTCTTTTCGGGGAAGACTCGGCGGTAGTTATCTTCAAAGTTGGGGTTGAGCTTGAGATCTGGAATTCCCACGATGTCGGCAATGTCTCGTCTGAGTTCATCACACTCGGCCTTCCACTTCAGCGTGATAGAGTGTTTGGCTCCAAGGGCCAAACCCTCATGAAGAAGAGCGTCGATAGCGGAGACGATATCATCCTTGAGGAGCGAGGTAGCGTGGTGTCCGAGTTATTCGTGGTTGAACAATAACTGGAAAACACCATCTCGAATCCGGGTGGCAATTAGGGGTGCCTGTGCAAATTAGTGACAGATCCCGCAAATCTATTCGACGACTTACATCGTCACCGACCTCGTTGATGTTAACGGTGAGTTCTGACCTGGAGATTGCTGCGTTGAATTTTTCGATACCCTCATCGCCATAGGTTTTGGCAAAGGCGTCAAGGGCATTTGTGAAGCCTTCAGCGAAGCTTAAAGGACGCGTTGATGTCCGTTTTCACCTCAAAGCATGCAATAAGCACCTGGCCAAGAGATAACCCAGGTTCTGCCAATCGGCTTTGTTGTAAGCCCAGATTTCGTTCGCGTTGAAGTTGATGGTGAATTTATCCAGCTTGAGGGGACTGGCGACTCTGCCCTCGCACTCCTCCTTCTTGGGATCGTACTTGTCCCTGACTGGATCACCGAAGTTAATCGGTGTCTGGTGGACGGTCAAGGCCAAGCGAGTTGGACGTACTTTCTTTGCGAGAGGCCAAGGGAAGTTTGTCGATGGGCTCCCTTGGGGTGAAAGATTTTTTGGGCATAACGACTTAACTGATGACCGGAAAGTGAAGGTAAGATGGTGAAGATTGCTGGTTTGTTTTTGAATTTCGCTTTCTCTGGTATTTATATTCATATTTTGATCAGATACGGAAGCTTTGGGGGCCGGACTGCACCACCCTCCTGAGATCTCCAAATGATAAAAGTCACCTGAAGAGTGAGTCACATACTATCTGGAGCAGTATCAGCTGCGGTATCGAGGCGAGGGAAAGCTAACGATCTTTGAGAGGTCCTCTTCCTGTTTTCGCCGTAACACCCTTGAGCCGAGGAAAATTTCAGTATCATGCGATATGGTGATCTGTCTCGGATAATACGAAATGTGCGGAAGTAGGCACCACTAATGCTGCGCAACTTACCCGCCTCGTCCTAGGCTATGCACCTCAAGCGGATATGATTTGAAAAACCGATGGCCTGCTGAGACCGCAAAGCGTCCCTGTAAATTCCGATGGCTTTTCTGAGGCCTCCCTTCCGGGGATAAATGAAAGTCGAAATCTGGGGTCTCGTATTCATCCCCAGCTTACCTGCCTATCATGTCCTCAGAAGTGTAAGTTGTCACATGGTTCTATAACCTAGATGGTCGTTAATATGAACCTCTGATCAGGCCCTTGAAAATTCGCGTCGATATCCGGGATTCCTGGAACGCTAGGGATAAAGACCTTCAGCTCGCCGTCGAAGATCTCACGAAGACTCTCGGAATTAGGATCGAACCAAAGACCCAATGGCCTGCTTTGTGGTCCAGCTTGAGTGCCAACTTTCCCGATAACCGTTATTTCGTTTAATCGATCGCGTATATTGTGGTATCTTGTACCGGAAATTTGCGTCAAGGGTTGAACGAGAGTACCAGCGTGAGTGGACCTCGAATTACGCGGAAAGCAGAAGCCAGGCAATGGCCAGACCAGCGCCCTTTTGATTCGGGTCAGTGCCACTGCTATTTCAGCAGAATGGAGACTAACCGTGATTTTTCTAGCCTTCAGACGCCGTTACCACAGTCATTCACAGTGGCCGGGACAAGGACTTGAAAAAGTTCTACATGGATATTCCCAAGAAAACGGGCCCGCAATTTCAGGGGTCGAACCACGACTTTGAGCGCGATTTTGATGAGTACTTCCCAGCGCCGCCTCCACCCGCCGCTGGGGACCCGTTGGGTTCCGTCGCGAACGCTCCTTACGTCGGAGCTAACTCAGGTGATTGGGTTGGCGCCGTTGTCGAGACGCCGGGGCATCGACGCCGCCACCTGCTGCACCCGGAAGACCGATGCGAATGCCCACGGTCGATTCCCCTCCCCGCCCATCCGAGCTTTTGAAGAAGATTGCGCCCCACTATTTCGTCCTCAATCCCTGCTTTCCTGCTTGGATTCAAGGCAGCCATGAGCCTTCCTTGGTCTTCCTCGGTGATTATCTGACGAGACACGGGAAGACGAATATCAACGATAGTCAGAGAGTAAGTCATCGACCACAAGGTTCGTTTCTTGCGCTGGCTCGGATTCCACAGAGGACGATATTTAAGACTGAGCTTCGGGAATCGAAGTTTTGTCATAGCCACTGAGATCTCCTGGTTATCGATTCACACGTCGAGCTCCGTGGACAAACAGTCATCAATCCTACCTTGATTGTTGCTTTGATCGAGGGCGTCCTCGGTTACAGGAGAGTGGAAGATAGGGGCGACTTCTGGGTCTTCCGTCATGATACCGGTTTTGCCTAGTTTGTAATGTTACAGCATTCGCAATTGTCATTGTTAAGAAAGGTTAAAGAATAAATGATTGTATGTGTCGATTTGTGCGGTTTGTTCCCGCCCCCCAGGTATCGTCGCCATTGACTCTTCTTCGAGAAAGGCGGTTAGGAGGATGATACTCATGGCATCACCAGAAGCCAGTAAATTCCGAAGAAAGAAAGGCGATTGACTCTTCACCCCGATTCAGGAATACAGAGCGTTCTTGAGCAGCCCATGGATACCGGTTTTCTCCGTAGTGCTCGAACAGATCTTTGACGACAACCAAGATTCACCGAAGCAGCCTTATAAATGCAGTGCGGGTTTCGTAGTTGTAGAGGAAATAAGGTGTATGATTGGTGGTAGAAAGACAATCTGTACGATACATCGCCAATGCTACTTAAATGAAGGTTTTACCATGATTCCCACGGTAGCCGTATTGCTATCCCTATATGAAGTGTCTTCGTTTGGCAGACGTGTGTTGAGGCACTCGCGCTTTCCTCCGTTATCATTTCATTATCTGATAGTATAGACTAAGCTCTGGATCTGATGTCTTTTGCTCAGACGTGTCGTCTCGCCGGCCGTTCAGACCCTTACTTCCTATTGCCACAATAAGGTCCGGCTAGCCACCTGGGATTAGGATAAACGCCCCAGAAAACATGGGCTAGCTTCGCAAGATATATTGAAACAACTGCACCCTCGGGTTGCCTCCTGGCTTCAATTGTGTTGGGCTTATTCTTACTGATCACATCGATTTGAATGCATTGAAGTTTTCTCCCTGTCACAGCGATTTCTCAGATTTTGTGCACAGATCGGCACCATGGGTAATAGTTATCTGTTGGACCAGTGCTAGTAAACCATGACTCAAAAGAAGTCCTCTTTGTAACACACCCCCGGTTGGAAGTTTCGTCGTTACCAAGCTCCAACCAACTCAAGGTGGGTTGATAAGAAAACACACACACACAACCCCCGTAATTTCCTAGACAACTGGTCCATAAGTACTGTACATGTTGGTGCGCAGTGTTCCAAAGAAAAAAAACTTCGGGTCCAGAATTCCAAAGCTTTAAAGGAAAAATACTGCAAGCGAACCAACGCTGATTAAACTAATCGGCATTAACAGTTTGTCCAATCCACCCAATGATCTCGGAGCGCCCGAAGGCGTGTTGTTTGTGGAAGGAACAGGAATTGTAGCGGAAATAACCATGGGGCTAAGAATTGAAGGGCTAATTTGAGCGGCCGAGCCATTCTTAAGAAGAAATCAACATCCAGACCGAGAAAAATTGGACGCCTCAAATACCTGAGAAGCACTTAGTTGACTACCACTGCTCATGGTAGCTGCAAAACCGTGTGACGTAACGGCAAGCGACGTGGCGGTACTGGAAGGCGCCATTGTTGGTGATGGAGTGGTGGGGGGAGTGGTGTTAGGTGAGGGGGTGGGGGTGGGGGGCGCGGCCACGCCGTTTGCAATGGTGTTGGTCGCAGAGCAAGCCGAGCTAGCTGGGGCAGGATGTGCAGGAGGCGTTGCAGGTTGTCCCTGGAAGAACGTCGAGGAACCGTAAATTCCCATTGGCTAAAGATCGTGAATGAGATATGGGGTGGATCCACGAAAAGAACGAACGATACCTCTCCACTATCAGCCTTGCATGAACTGAACCCGCCTCCATAATCACCAGGCATGTTCCAATGGCAACCCATCACATCGTATATATGTTGACATAATTTTGCGGCACGAGGACCGGGTTTACAAGCTCTGAAGCAAAACTCGGTATCAGGACATAAAATTCTGTCATTGCGGTCCGTCAAACAACCCCGGTCGTGGTACCGCATGCACTCACCGTCCACTCATGAATTTGTTGCATCTTCCCACCGAAGGCGCTTGAGAATACCAAACCGCCAACGGGATTGCCTGTCGTACAATCCTTAGCATGGCGAAAGTATCGAATTTTCGAGCAATTTACTCACCGTTACCATCGGCTCCATGAGGATCGAGCTGTAAAAATATCTCTAAGATTTGAGGGATGCATTGCACTGCACGGAGTTACCTCGCCCTTGGTGATGATATTTGTCAGTCACGACGGCCAGATGCAGGTGGACCGAAACACTCACTCCTTCGTCACCCGCAGGAATATTAAGTCTAGTCAAATCTCCAATGCCTTTAAGAGTGCCTTGACGTGAGCCGCCCGCCCTTTCAGGCACTAAAATAGGCGCACCGGTGATTTGAACAAAGTCAGGTGTTTGGATGAAATGAGCTCCCGAAATAGTCCCATCAGGGATCAAGCGAGTTCCCCTTCCACTCTGCGCTTGACAATGAGTCTTGATAAGCATCTGGAAATTTCAATTATTGCGTACCTTCATGCACCAGGCTACCTCTATTCGCTTGAAGCGGAAAAGTCACAAGGAGGCGCATATAGTGAAATAAAAATTCATACCTCGGTGTTGCCAATGACAGAGCCAGGCCCAGGGCTCGGAGGCGCATATAGACAGAAGTCGTCGACCGAGTTGACTATGTGCTTCCTCAGCGAGGCCAAATTAAGAATGCGAGGATCCTACCCACCAAATGCGTTTTGGCACATTGAAGACTGGTTAGATCCCGTCCCACATCTATTTGTACCGGTCTGACCATCCTGAGTTTTGTCTGGCGCGTTCTCAGGGAGGAGTTGGGAGGAGGCGTAAGCGAAGTAGGCAGATATCGAGGACCAGTGTCAGAAGGCGAAGCCATAAGTAATCTCTTCGCGAGGAAACGAGAGGTTAAGTCCTGTATGCTACGCCGTTGGACGCAGGGGAGAGAAGAGATGCTCAGAATATGATCCTGTGAGGCTTGGGGGTGTTTATATCGTGCATCAACACAATCTGACCTTGCCATACCAGCCATCTCTTCTGTTTTATTCTGTAATGCTTTCAAGGGATTTGTTGCCCGCTTCAAGTTGATGAATTTGAGAGCCGTGACACATCATGTGGCGGATTCGAGCCAAAAATAGGATTATCAGATATTCCTGGCGGATCGGGCCGGCTGCGATTCCCTTTGGCCAACCCGGAGCCTCGGATTTTACAGAGTTTCGATGGGTTCGGTCATCCAGGAAGTCATTTGAGTTCTTGATTCACCTCTCTAATATCCCTGCAGTAATGTGCAGTGCCGTCAGCTATGCACCTATCAGGTGTCGCTGCAGTCTCCATGGAAGGGTACAAGTGGTTAGTCTGTCCGACCGCCTTCAGTGTCAATCCCTTCCGGTTACTAGTGCACAAGCCATAAGGGACCTTCACCTTAGCGCCCAACCCCAGGTGAGTCCACCGCTTGACCAGCACATTCCCTACTGTGCCTGGCAACTAATCTCTCCAGGTTCACTGTCCCCATACTTTGGGGCAAGTGCTTAACGAGGTCCCCCGGAGTCATTTGTCCACCTTATCCGCGCTGCCAAAGGTGCTCCTGACTTCCTAGAAGACCTTCGACCGCGTATCAATGAATTGAACCAGTGTTTCTCCCAACGTCAATTCTGACGCTGCCTTCCCGCCCATCCCACTCAAAAACGCCCCTCTCCCTTTACCCCATCTCATCCTGCTGTCGACACGTCAGGTTAAATGGCAGCGACAGGTAGTATTCAACAAGAAGTCAGTATAAACGGTGCAGCTCGGCCTCATTCAAAGAGAGGGAACAGAAACCCAATTTTTGGCAGATCGCAACAATTACGCCCAATTACGCCCAATTACGCCCTTCCCAATGCCGCTTATCGCGCCTACGGATACCAGAAGATTGTGCACGGGACTACGTGGGGTGGAGAGGGTGACGATGGTACTGCATTTCGCATGGAGCACCGAGTACTGCTACTTAGGTAGCCGTCCCACCTTTCCCAGTCCAGACAGGATTAAGACCACCTTGGAACTCAAGTATCACTACTGTCACGGCTTAATGGTATATTTTTCGAGCATGGTACATCCGAGCCTACCAGCACTCAAAGTGTATCGATAAGCTTTTTCCGCGACGTCGTTGACGTTGACATACCAATGAGCGGGCGTGGTCTGGTGCAAGACGTGAGTCCAGCAGAACGCTGTCACCTGTGCCGGCACTCACCTCCAGGTAGAGAACACCGTCCTCGAAAGAGACTCCATTATAGTAGCCATTTTTAACCTTATCAACAACGCGCAGTTTGACGATCTTCTCGCCGAGGGCCTCCTGTATTCCTTCCTGGACCAAATCAGTCGTCCTTCACCTTGTCGTAGTTCCAACTTTGACTTCAGGCCCTCGCTGCAAATTGTACGTGAATGGCTGAATCACCAGGACACGAGTCCAAGATCAGGCTCACAAATAAGCAAAAGTAGCATCGCCGAAGTTACGCGGAAAGTAACGATCGTCCTTCTTCGTGGGAAGGACTTTGCTGTAGTTCTCCTCAAAGTTGGGCTCAAGCTTGAGATCTGGAATTGCCAACATCCCGGCAATGGATAATGTGAGATCCTCATATTCGGGCTCCCACTTTTCTGCAATAGAGTGTTTGGCTTCGAGGTGCAGAGCTTCGCGAGGAAGAGCATCGATAGCAGAGACGATATCATCCTTGGAGAGCCAGCTCGCATTAAACCCGAGACTTGTATGGTGGAACAATATCTGGAACACGTCATCCTGAATCCGGGTGGCGAATTATGGGTGCCTGTGCGCAAATTAGTTGTGCCTCCCACGAATTTTGCTCTGGAGCCTACATCGTGGCCAATTTCGTTGACGTTGATGGTGAGTTCTGACTTTGAAACTGCTGAGTTAAATTCCTTGATGCCCTCATCGCCGTAGAAACGGACAAAGTCCTCGATAGCAGATGCAAAGCCTTCAGCATAGCTTGAGACACATGAGTACTATTTTCCTCCTCGAAGAATGCAATACACACCCAGCCAAGGTGCGACCGGCATTCATACTATCACCCATGTTGTAAGCCCAAATTTCGTTCGCGTTGAAGGTTAAAGGAGAATTTGTCCAGCTTGAGAGCAGCAGCAACTTGAGTCCCGATTTCCTCCTTCTTGGTCTCATAGTTGTCCCTAACTAGATCAGGGGGGATTAATGGGTGGATAGTGGGCGACTAACGGTGAGCTGTTCGGACGTACTGTCTTTGCGAACGGCCAAAGGAAGTTTGGCGATGGGCTCCTTCGGGGTGAAAGAGTTCTTAGGCATAACGACTTAACTGGGGGCGTCAAGGGTGTCAAAAGGATACTGCGCAGTTGTTGGTCTGCCCCCAAATATTTGTATTCACATCTGTCTCACGTACAGAGGATACTTACGAACTGTACTGTACACCGTTTCCAGGTACACCAAGAACCACATTGCTGAGAGGACTGATGTGTTCCATGTCGACGACGATCGCTCAATGTCCAACCCTTTGTCTGATTGATGTGCCAAGATGTGTAGGGTTTCCACTACACGGTAAGGACATATCAGAGTGATCGAATTCTCCAGCATCTGTCCCCACAATGCCTCCAAACAAAATAAAGTGCCAAGTCTTACTTATGATCTGTCGGACACGAGGAAATATATGCATGGGGATTTACCATGCTCCGCCGACCTGCTAAATCATCAATATTGTCAATCATAGGTAAATGATGACAAAGAGCTTGCAAACCAAAAAGGAAAGAAAGTGGCCAAGAATACATCTCTCACTCCGAACACAAGACGCTCCATTCAGGCTGCTCGAGGCCGCTCCTCGCCCACTTAACTCCTCTCGAAAAGAGGCTCCACCACCGCAATAATTATCTTCCGCGACAAGGAGCCCCCACATTGCACCATACCGTCAAGGCAGGTTCTCCCATGGGTCAGTAAAACCTTCCTGTACCCCGGCCGTTTTCTAGTTTTAAGTTTACTCTAAGTCTGCTGGGCAGGCTTAGTGGGATGGCCAAACAAATTAGAAGCTATGACAAAGGCTCCACGTGCGGCCTACCCTGGACCATTTCGTCACTTGTCTGGATCCTCACATAGGATCAGATATAAGATATATCTTCCAACCCAGCCCGTCCCAACCCCTCTTCCTTGGCGTCCATTGATACCTTCGATATCGCCATTTCTAACGTCCCACAAGTGTTTTTGGCCCCGATATCAGCGAAATATGAGTACCACAAAGTCGGATGTCCCGTTCCGTAACATAATTGCCCCCGGAACCCAGTTCGAGCCCGAGGCCGGTAAGTTCTACGGATGCATTACTCTTCAATATCATCCCATATTCAATATTATCTGAAAGATCGTTACCATCTTTATGTCTCTCTCGCTTGCCGTGCGTTGAGTGGACCTTGGTGTTGTTAAGACTGACGCCAACTGCTTCTGAATGCAGCCTGGGCCACCAGAACCATCATCATGCGCAAGCTCAAAGGTCTCGAAGACTTCGTTGGTAGGTACCCCTCTTTCTTTCCGTTTCATCCTGTGCCATCTCCCTACTCCGTCCTATCTCATCATTGATGAGTGAAATCGCAAGGAGATGCCAAAGTGTTCAATCAAACACTTCGTTGTCCATCTTATACTTATATGGTCCATGTGTCTTTTAGGGATGAGCGTAGTCTCTCCGCGTATGGGTGCACTTGGTTGGGCCTTCGCCGACGTCGACCCTTTTCCGGGGGCTGATGTTGACACCGTTAACGGTGCTCAGCACATGAGAGATCTTTACCTCAGGGTCAAGCCCGACTACTCAGGCGTGTTCGTCGCGTAATTTTGACAACTGTGTAGCGACTAAATAATTTCTTTGCCCAGATACACTGTCCCCGTCCTTTGGGACAAAAAGCTCAAGACAATCGTGAACAACGAATCCTCCGAAATCACTCGTATTCTCAACTCTGCCTTTAACCACCTGCTTCCCGCCGACAAGGCTGCCCTTGACTTCTACCCGGAAGACCTTCGGCCGCGTATCGATGAACTCAATGCTTTAATTCATCCCAATATCAATAGTAAGTTTGCTCCTCCATGCCCTTCAAACCTTCCTTTTTGACTTTTTATGTTTCGCGGTCAATGCCCAACTACATTGACCTAATCTATTTTTGGTACCTCGTCTTAATGACCACTTATGCCGAATTCCCTTGTAGGCGGCGTCTATCGTGCAGGTCTCGCTAAAACCCAGGAAGCGTACACTCCAGCTGTACACGACGTCTTCGACGCTCTAGACAAGGTTGAGAAGCTTCTCCAGGGCAAGGATTATCTCGTTGGTGATAGGCTTACCGAAGCTGACATCCGACTCTGGGTCACCAGTTGTCAGCCCCCTTCTCCCTCCTTAATACTCCACCCTGAACCCGCATACTTCCATATCATCAGGTTCGCTTTGACCCAGTGTATGTTGGTGTCTTCAAGTGTAACTTCCGCACTATTCGTGATGGTTATCCTGCCATTGATCTGTGAGTACGGATTTGTCTCAAGCTAAAGTACTGAGCTAATATTATTGGTCATTAGCTGGCTTCGCAAACTCTATTGGAATAATGATGTGTTCAAGTCATCCACTGACTTCACTCACATTAAGAATCTCTACTACTGGTCGGATGCTTCTGTATGTCGGGGACCTCTCTTTCCCATCCGTATTTTTCATGTGTTTTGCACAGACCAACCCCACGAAAGTCATACCTATTGGACCAATTCCAGACATTCGCCCTCTCTGAGGTCAGCCATATGTGATTATACTTCAGATGAAATACTGTCTATAACGAGCCCTGGGTTGAGCGTTTGCTAATTCTACCGCCACATGTCTCGACTAGGTGTATATATGTGATTTTGAGCCTTTAGATAAACATCCCGTGAACAACGTCCAACGACTGACCTAAAATGGCGTTCTGGCCCAAGATCCCGAAACTTTAAAGGAATATTCCGCAATGATTCAATCCCTATCCCTGTAACATGTACCTCTGAACCACTTAAAGTGCAAGTATCATGATCTGTCAGACGCTGTGAAATGCGTACATGGAGATCTCCGTTATGCCAGTCTGCTATTGATCCACCCTGCCACGTGCCGTGGACGTCAAATAGTAGGTATGGTTTCAAGGAAGACGGCTCAGTGACAACGTCCATCTGTTAGTTCTAATTTCTTCTTTGATGTTTTTGTTTCTAGCGGCTATAAATGAGTGCTGAAATTTGTGCAATCTCGCTCATCCCTCAGGCCGTTCATCATTATGTCTTCCAAACTGTGAGTAGTCACACGATTCCACAACCCCATGACGGATGCCAATATGAGTTTTCTCGTTAGGCCTTTGAAAGTTCGCGTTGATATTCGGGACATTTGGAATGCAAAGGATAAAGACCTTCGTCTTGCCGTTGAGGACCTTGCGAAAGTTCTCGGGTATACGATTGAACCAGAGGTCGAGTGGCTTGATTTGTGGGCCAGCACTAGTGCCGGTTTTCCCGATAACAACACCTTCATTCCATCGATCGCGCTGCTTTGTGGTATCCTGGTACCGGCAACTTGCAGCAAGAGTTGAACGAGATAGCCAGAGTGAATGGACCGAAGAATTACTTGAAAACCTTAAACAAGCGCGCAGCGGCCACTCCAGTATTCTTTGGGTTCAGGTTTGTGTCATTACAACTTCAGCAGATTGGGGCTGGTTTCACAAGTCTGTTTTCAGCCATCAGCTTCTACCACCAATATCGTTCAGAGTAGATGGGATAAAGTCTTGAAGAAGTTCTACATGGAAGTTCCAAAAAATGTGAACCCACAAATGTCAGGGGTTGACTATGACTTCGAGCGCGATTTTGATGGATTCTTCTCGGCAGGACCCACGCCTGTTGTTGAGGATCTCCCAGGTTCCGTCATGGAGGAACCACGCATCGAAGGTGATACAGGAGATTGGGCTGACATCGTTGTCGAAACGCACAAGGCACCAGGACCGCCACCTGCTGCACCTGCCAAGGCTGCACCTATCCCGAAACCAATGCGGATGCCCACAGTCGAGACCACTCCTCGTCCATCCGATCTCCTGAAGAATCTTGCTCCCCACTACCTTATCTTCAATTCCAGTGCTTTCCCTGCATGGATTCAATGCAGCTATGAACCTACCTTAAACTTTCTCGTCGAATACTTGAACAGACACGGGAAGACAAATACCAACGATAGCCTAAGAGTATGTTGTTTGATGTTCGCATATTTCTCGTACTGACCAAGGTTTGATAGAGGCAGATATATAAGGTTGAGCTTCGAGAATCTAATTTTTGTCACAGCCTTCGAGACTCCATGATTATTGACTTGCACATGAACTACCGTGGACAACAAAGCATCAATCCTACATTGATCCTTTCTTTGATAGAGGGCGTCCTTGGCTATAAGAGAGTAGACTTTAGTGACGGTTGCTGGATCTTCCGCCACGAGACAGGTTTTATTTAGCCTGCAGTGTAGCGACGATTATGACCAATACTTAACTGCACTGGTGACGCGAGATACTTTATCTTTGCAACGTCAGCAGTCCAAACAGCTTGCTTTAAATATCTAGAGCCCTCAGAATCAGACCAAGATCAGCCATGGAACGTGATCAGCAGGGATAGACCAACTTTGCACACTCAAATAGCTGTTGGTCACCCGGTGGCAGTATGTTCAGGATCTTTGGCCAACTCATAATCTAGTAGCTGCTGTAGGGTGAACCAGGACGAGGCATGAAGACTTCGCAAACTGTAGTCACGGAGGAAGGAAAGAGTTGGATGTATTTTCCCCGAGGAACCCGGAGCAAACAATCTACCAAAGCCACAGGCAATTACAGGAGCAATTGATAAAACGGTCATGACTTCTTTGGCACGGGTATAAAACGCAATTTTTCTTTCAAAATAGTCCTTCTACTTGCAGAGAGACGCCTACCAAGTTTTAGGGCAGGCGAAGACGTGGATGAACCAGTTTTGTTCCGCTTGCTACGCCGGAGCTCACCAACCTCACTAGTCCTTTCCAAGGGGTGCGAATGTTTCTGTGATGTAGTCGAGCGACTACTAGTTGGAGTATCTGGTGCATCACGTTCGATCTGCTCCACAACCTCCCAGAGTCGGGGCTTGTCGCCACGCTTTGACGACCAATCTTTGTCGGGGCAACGAAGGGCTTCGCGAAACCTTTCCAGAATCCTGTCATGGTCGGGGACCTCAGACAATTGGAGTCCCCCCAGAGCGGGATCCTGATTCTGGGCAAGCTTGGCCTCCCACAAATCAGGCATAACGCATCATCTTGCAGAAGGCGTAAATGAGGCTTGAAAATGCAGGATTCTCCGGAAACATTATGAATGGTTCATCAGTAAGGTGTGCGAGCTTGTGACGTCCACCCCGCTTGCTCAATGCATTGTATTCCGTCAGACAAAGGGCAGCATCTGGTAGATCACCGTATTCGTGGTCGAGGTAGTTGAGCGCATTCTCGAATGCAACCCAGAATACGGACTGGAGGTCATCAAGAAGTGAATGTCGCTTCCCTGAAAACCTCAGAAGAGCAGCAGACAGTATAAGCCCATGTGCCCTACACAGACATGAGAAGAAGTAACGGGGAGAAAGACAGAGACTTACCGTGCGGTCATAGGCCCTGGGGTGTTTTCGGGGTTCCTTTCCTTCCAAGGGGTCCTTTTTTGCAAACTCCCAGTCTATCAAGACCCCTCCGCCGCCCGGAGTGATCATGATATTTGCAGAGCTTACAGTCGCGATGGAGGTAACGACATCGAGCCCAAGCAGTTCGGAGAGCTGCGATCAAATTCCAAGTCAGGAACAGAAACATGTACCTCGTAGGACACACACCTTCAATGACATCCGCAGGAACATGCGTCAATTCCTTTGCGTCGGCAAACGTCTTAAGTGGCTTTCCGACATCCTCCTCGATGAAGCGGTAGTGTACGCGTGGAATAAGCTTGGTTTTCGGTCCGACTCTCCACTCCTTGTTGGCATGTTTGTCGGCTAGAGTGCAATGGTACTCCCCTTGGATGTCACCTCCTGACAAGACCCTCGGGATATGAGGAATCCAGGTTCTCATTCAGTTCGGCGAGAATGCCCCATTCCGCGGTGATCCCTGGCAAGTCTGCCATCCATCCATCCTTCATGAAGTGATATTGGGGTGTGTTTTCGTTGCGAACCCTGACAACGCGGCGTCCCCGACTCACGAGTGACTCTGTGTGAGGCAGAACCCCCTCTAGGCTGACTTTGATGTGTTCTAATGGAGGGCTGTTGGCAGGCACCTGAACCACCATTCGGTCACGGTCAACGGTCATGTCAACTCCTCTTTGGCTGGGTGTCATGTTGTTGAAGCGATGGAGAAACTCAGTGAGATATGGATGTGCGTGATAATCGAAGGCCTCTGAGACAAGAACACCAGCCCTGTCAGCGCGAAACAGGCGTGCAATATGGCCATCCATGAAGATCGAGAAGGCATGTGTCCTGAACGAATAGGAAAGCATTTCACTTAACATTGCTGCAATCTGTCCCTGTGTCACTATGTGTGCAGTACTCTCGAAATGGGCATCAGGTCCGTCGGGTTTGTCGCAGAATGGGTCGTGGTTGCCCTACTTGAGTTCGAAAGGGAGGAGGAGCTCAGAAATATATGTCGGCGAAGGGGCCGATTCCTTGCCCGGCGTCTCAGAATAGGTCGGGTCGTCCTGATCTTCGAGGTCGAAGTCGGAAGGATAGGTAGAGATGTCAGGCTTCCACATCTTGTAGTAAGGAGCATTGTCATCTGGATTATTGCTAGTGTCTACGAATTGCAAGTCCTTCAAGCCCAAGGATTCAAGCGCGTCAATCTCGAGCACGGTGAGCCAGAACGGAATCCGAAAGCCTGAGTGTCACCAATAGAGGATACATATCCGCCTCTTCTCCGTCACTGGGGATGCGACTGAAAACATCAGGCCGAGGAGTAGGACAAACATCTAGGCGGGGAAGGAGATCCAGAAAGCTGGAAATTGGGAAGGGGCCAACCCAGCGACCACGCGTCTCCCTCGCGAACTGTCTTTGTGCCTTCTTTGCCTTAGCAACGAGTACGTTAAACGCTAAGTCCTGATCTTTTGTATACTGTAGGCGTGCTTGCCATTTAGTCGGAAACAGAGAAAGATAATCGATAAGCGCTGAGCGCTGAGCGCCCAAACCCAATGACCTGAAATTGTGCCCAACTTGTGACCCAGCGGAGTGTGCTGATGTTGAAATTTGAAATGTTGAAACTTTGATCAGATGATGTGCCACGAAGCCTAACCCAAAACGGAAGATGGCATTCATCAAAGAACTGGAAAACTTTTTTAACTTTTGGGGGTCGAGGAACAATTACGCTGTTTCTAATCAATGAAGAGTCTAACGACAGCCACACCCCAAAAGCCGCCGTGTGTTTCTGAGCAAAGTTGGATGCCATTTACTCCTGGTAGTGTGAATGAGTTATTGCTGATAGCAAGCGCTGATGACAAAGAACGGCATACGAAAAAGGAAAAACTGCGTGGTACGTCTCGCTTCAATCCATTCATGTTGCTCGGGGTCGGTCCTTACTCACCCAACTGCTCTTGCAAAGACGCCTCACCACCTGGAACGCCTAGAAAATAACCTTCTGCAATAAGAAAGCTCCACAATGCTCAATACCATCAGAGCAGGTTTCCCCATGGGTCAGTAAACCTCTGTCACTCCTCAGCCGTTTTGAGAGTTGTTCTAAGTTTGTTTGTCCGCTTAGTGAGGAGATTAAACAAATTAGAAATCATTACAAAGGCTTCACGTGGGACCTATCCTCAACCGATTCGTGATTTGTCTGGATTTTTACACAGGATCAGATATAAGACATACCTTTCGACCCAAGCCTCCTCAGCTGCTGTTCCTCGGCATCCATTGACACCTTGGGCATTATCTTCCCCCGCACCCCACAAACACCTTCAACTCCGATATTGGCGAAATATGAGTACCACAAGAGATGTTACGGGCCAGTCCGATATTACCAAGATGAAACGGGAGCCAGATGGTTCATTCAAGCGGTTGGATGCCTCGTTCCGTAACACGATCGCCCCCGGGACCCGGTTTGAGCCCGAGGCCAGTAAGTTCTACGGATTGCATTACTCTTCAACATTATTCAATGCTCAATGTTATTTGAAAGGTCGTTACCATCTTTATGTCTCCCTCGCTTGCCGTGCGTTGAGTGGACCTTGATGTCATTGAACTTACACCAATTACTTCTGGATGCAGCCTGGGCCACCAGAACCCTCATCATGCGCAAGCTCAAAGGTCTCGAAGACTATATTGGTGGGTATCTCTCCCCTCTTTCTCTTTCAACAACGCCCGTCGTATACCACCTCCCCTGCCCTGTCCTGTTTTATTGTTGATAAATGAGCTCGAAGGAGATACCACAGTGTCCGGTTAAACGCTCCACTATCCCTTTTATATCCCCTCTTTTTATATGTGTACTGATTACGTCCATGCGCCTTTCAGGTGTGACCTGTAGTCTCCCCGCGTATGGGTATGAGTGGTTGGCCCTTCGCCAACGTCGACTCCTTTCCAGGGGCTGATGTCGACACCGTCAACAATGCCCAGCACGTGAGGGACCTATACCTCAGTGTCCAACCTAACTACTCAGGCAGGTTCGTCCGTAACTTTGACATTGTATTATGCCACACGACTAGCTAACGTTATTGCCTAGATTCACCGTCCCCATCCTTTGGGACAAAAAACTCAAGACAATCGTGAACAACGAGTCCTCTGAAATCATTCGTATCCTCAACTCCGCCTTCAACCACCTCCTTCCCGCCGACAAGGCTGCCCTTGACTTCTACCCGGAAGACCTTCGACCGCGTATCGATGAACTCAACGCCTGGATTTATCCTAACATCAACAGTAAGTCAATTTTTACATGCCCACTCAACCTCGTCTTTGTCCTTCATGTTTCGCAGCCGATGCCTTTATCACATTGATCTGATCCGTTGATCGCTGAACACCCATATTAAATCTCCTTATAACAGACGGCGTCTATCGCTCGGGTTTTGCTACCACTCAAGAAGCGTATACCCTAGCCGTGCACGATGTCTTCGACGCGCTAGATAAGGTTGAGAAGCTTCTCCAGGGCAAGGATTATCTCGTCGGTGATAGGCTTACTGAAGCTGACATCCGACTTTGGGTTACCATTGTCAGTACTCTTCTCCGTTATTGATAGATATTTTACTCTAACATTTCATACCTTCCTACCATCAGATTCGCTTTGACCCGGTGTATGTTGGTCACTTCAAGTGCAACTTCCGCACGATTCGCGATGGTTATCCTGCTATTGATCTGTGAGTACAGGTTTGTCTTGACCTCACATTGTGAAATTCCTAACGCCATTACTCATTAGCTGGCTTCGCAAACTCTATTGGAATAACGATGCCTTCAAGTCATCCACTAACTTTGACCACATTAAGACCCACTACTACTGGTCACATCCTTCTGTATGTCGGGGATCTCTCCTTCCTATTCTTAATTTTCACACTCTTTGCATAGATCAACCCCACTAGGGTCGTACCTGCCGGACCAGTTCCACACATTCGCCCTCTCTGAGATCAATCATGTTCGATTATATTCCAAACGAAATCCTGTCCGTAACGAATCTCGGGTTAAATGTTCGCTGAATCTAACCACCGCCTATCTCAACCAAATGTAAATGTATTAGTAAATTGGTATAAATGATTGTGGCCGTAGATAAGCGTCCCGTAAATATAGTCCGATGAAGTGTACATTGTCCCAAGATAATTCTCCAGTCCAAGTTTCCGAAACTTTAAAGGGAAAATACCGCAAGGGCGCCCACAGTAACTGTTCCAATTGGCATCAACAATTTGTTCAATCCACCCAATGATCCCCGGGCACTCAAAGCACTGTTGGTCGCGGAGGCAGCAGGGCTTGGGGCACGGGCAGATGTGGCGGTCTTAAGAAAAAGTCAGGGTATAAATCAAAGAATTATCGAGTCGCGCGTACCTGGGAGGGATTTGATTGACTGCCACTGCTTAGGGTGGCTGAAGGTCCTTGTGATGCGGATGTAACGGCTACTAGGCCATTTCCAACGGTGCTGGTCCCGGCACAAGCCGAGCTAGCTGGGGCAGGGTGCGGGGGAGGCGTTGCGGGTTGCCCCTGGAAGAACGTCGAGGAACCATAAACTCCCATCGGCTAGAGATGGTAAGTAAGAAATGGGGTGGATTCACGAAAAGTGATAATACCTCTCCAGTATCGGCCTTACAAGAATCAAAGCCGTTTCCATAATTACCAGGCATGTTCCATTGGCAGCCCATCACATCGTAAATATGTTGACATAGCCTTGCTGCGTTGGGGCCGGGTTTACAGGCCCTAAAACAAAACTCGGAATCGGACATAAAATTCTGTCATTGCGGTCCCGTCAGGCAACCGCGGTCGGGATACCACACGCACTCACCGTCCACTCATGAATTTGTTGGAGCTTCCCATCAAACTGCACTTGAGAATACCAAACCGCCAACGGGATTGCCTGTTATATGATTGGTTAGGGCGCATACCAATCAACACTTGTAAGTAGTCTACTCACCATTACCATCAGCCCCATGAGGATCGAGCTATAGATATCAGTTAGTGTCACTCGAAGCACACTGCTGCCCCAAAACTAACCTCGCCCTTGAAGACGGTAGTATCAGTAATGATTGCCATTCGTGGTTGAACCGAAACACTTACTCCTGCGTCACCTGCGGGAACGTTAAGCCGAGTCAAGTTCCCATTTCCTTTAAAAATACATCCATGTAAGCCACTTGCCCGTTAGGATAAATAACGGTGCACGGAAATAGCACTGACCAGTGATTTGAACAAAGTCAGGTGTCTGAATGAGATGGGCTCCGAAAATAGTCCCATCAGGAATTAAGCGAGTTCCCCTTCCGCCCTGTGGTCAACGGTGAGCACTCTAAGCAGTGCCGAGGACCAATCATTGCGTACCTTCACACACCAAGCTACTTCTATTCTCTGGAAAGAGTAAAACCGTCAGGGATATACAAACGATGGATTGAAGTGATCACACCTCAGTGTTGCCAATGACAGAGTCTGGCCCAGGCTTTGGGGGCGCGTATAAACAGAAATCATCGATCGAATTGACTACATGAACCGCTTAGCGAGATCAAATCATAGGGGAGTGATGCCCTACTCACTAAACGCGTTCTGACACATTGAGGTCTGGCTCGTTTCCGTCCCACATTTATTTGTGCCGGCTTGGCCATCCTGAGTTTTGTCCGGCGCAGTTTCAGGGAGGAGTTGGGAGTAGGCGCAAGCGAAGTACGCGAATATCGAGATCAGTGTCTGAAGTCGGGTCATGGTACCTATAGGTAGGAAACGGGAAGATTAGGAAGCTTGGTTTTATAGCGGGGTATTGGGCACAAGGGAAAAGAGAGAGGTAGGAAAACGATTCTGTGCGGCTTGAAGCAATTTAAACCGACCATCATCATACAGAGACTGAACTTGACAAACAAGTCCCAGCCACAGTCCCTCATGTTCTGATCCAAAATAGCTTTCAAGGGATTCATTACCCGTTTTACATTTCGCAAGGGGCCTGGTCTTTACATCATGTGCTAAATCAGGGTGGAGAAGTCACCGCAGGTCACTAATCAGGGCTAAAAACAATCATGTTACGTTCCTAGCGGAGAGTAGATCGGGCCGGCTCACGGCTCATCTTAACCGACAGAGCACTGGTGCATTGGCGCAGCGGTGCCATGTCCGAATTCGCTATTCCAAGAATATCTTACTGCTATTGAGCCTACAAAATCTGTCTCTATGTGGGAACTACTACCACTTGGTCGAGTTTATTTAAAGTCCGCATGTTGAGCTGGAAAAGACGTCAGGGGAAAAAGCTTGTCACGTCTTGCCAGCGTTCATAAATCATTATGTCGGGGTCTGAATTACGGTGATCGTATCACTGAGTTCCCACAAAACCTGCTGACGTGACTTTCATGTGGGACAAATGGCAATGATCGCCCTGGAGGCTGAGAGGCTGTTACATTCGACTCTTCTGGCCTGCCGTCATAGCCGCGACCAGCGGAACCGGGTCTCAATGAACGAAGAGTGGGGCAAAGTCTAGCAGAGTACGCAACTGTGATGGCCGCCATCGGTGAGAAGAGAGAGCGATCGCCAGCGGGACCCAGTTTCCGGATCAGCTTTGCTTGCTAAGCACCCGATAAAAATCCCGTTCATCCATCCCTCGATTTCGGACGGCCGAGTTGATTTCCTTTCTGAATTCTCGTTTCACGCTATCTCCTCGATTGCTGATCAGTTTCTAGCCAAGATGTTGGAGAAGTGGCTCGCATGCTGAAAAGGGATTCTTGAAGTCATAAAGGCGCTCCTCCCTTGCTAAAATTACCCATGTTGATCCACTCAGACCGAGCGCTCCCCGATTCTGTGAGGTGCAAGTCATGTTATCGGTGATTTTCGTGTCGCCTTACCTTGTGGTTGCAACTTTAGAGGAGCAAAATATGTATTCTGGCAATTTAGCCGGTGCCAAATATTGTACTCTGAGTACAATATGGGAGTACGCCAGGTGGGACAGCCGATCCCGTCGTCCACTTCTTCCCAGGATTCCCTTGCAAAAACCCGAATCTGCGCCAACGAGAAGAAGATTTTACCGAGGATAGGTCAAAATGAACGCCGAATGGAAATAGAAGGAGCCATGAAGGTTGTTTTGGAGATCTGATTTCTGTCAATGAGATCACCACCACTCATCCAACAAGGTTACCGGGTTTTGCTTCCGAACGGTACTTAAACCCTCGTCGACCCTCTACGATGAAACAAAATTCATTCTCACCATGATTCTGGATGCGCTTAGTTCGCTTTTTGCCAACGTGGATTCCACCACCTTGGCCTTGGCCATTCCAGCTGTAGTCCTTGCCGTCCACGTCTTGCCATGGCTTTGGGATTCGCGTGGCATTCGTAAATACCCAGGCCCTTTACTCGCAGCGATGTCTGATTTTTGGCTGGCGGTCACCTCCAAGAAGGGCCGCCGATCAGAGGTCCTCCACGAGTATCATCTAAAATACGGTACGTCAAACGGTGTGGTTGCAACCAATATTTTAACATGATATTCATATGTATAATAGGACCCTTCGTCCGCATTGCTCCCAACCATATTTCTGTTGCATCTGCTGATGCGCTTAATCCCATCTATGGTCACGGAAACGGGACGCTCAAATCTGATTTCTATGATGCCTTTGTATCGATCCACCGGGGCCTCTTCAATGTCAGGGATCGTCACGAGCACACCCGAAAGCGCAAGATCATCTCTCACATCTTCTCGCAAAAGAGTGTCATCGCATTCGAACCCAAGATTCGCATGTATATCAGCCAATTCATGGACCAATGGGACCGCTTGTGCGACATGGCGGTCAAAGGAATGTCCGGAGCTGAGGGTGAAGGCGGTTGGGAAGGAAAGAACGGGAGGCTCTACCTCGACATTCTACCCTGTATGTCTTCATTTCCGCCCATGTTTCATTTCGGGCTGTTGACTCGGTTCCAAATGCAGGGACCAATTACCTGGCCTTCGATATCGTCGGTGATCTCGCTTTCGGCGAGCCTTTTGGTATGCTCAAAGCTGCTAAAGATATCGCCAAGGTGCCCAAAGACCAGAAGAGCGTTATGAATTCATACGGAAAGGAATTGTCAGGACAATGATCTTATCAGCCTTCCTGTCATCAGTCTTTTCAACAACCGTGGCGAATTTAATTTGACCATGAGCGCCATCCCTCTCCGCTGGCGCCCCTTCGCTCGCCGTCTCCCTGGTATGACAAGGGGATCAAAAGATGTCAAGACTGTCGCTGGTATTGCCATCGCAGCTGTCTCAAAACGCTTGGCTACTCCCAGTGATCGTGTCGACCTTTTGAGCAAACTGCAAAGCGGACGTGACAGCAACGGAAACCCTATGGGAAGGGAAGAGTTGACGGCCGAGGCCCTTACTCTCCTCATCGCTGGCTCCGATACCACTTCTAAGTGAGTTGTCCGTTTCGTTATGTTTACTGCGGCACTAAATATTCCGCTAAGCTCAACTTGCGCGATTTTCTTCCACCTTGCCGCAAACCGCTACGCTCAGGACAAACTCCATAAGGAACTCGATGAACAACTGGGCACAGAGGACGAATTGGTTGCGACGGCCGAGCAAGTCAAACGCCTTCCTTACCTCGATGCTTGCATCAACGAAGGTCTCCGCATTCACTCAACTTCTGGTATCGGTCTTCCTCGCGTTGCACCTGAAGAAGGCTTGGAGGTTTTGGGACAACATTTCCCTGCTGGAACGATTCTGAGCGTTCCCAGTTACTCGATTCACCGCGACCCCGAGATCTGGGGTGACGATTTTGAGGCTTTCCGCCCTGAGAGGTGGTTCGAACGTGACCAGGCGGCAATGAATAAGGCATTCAACCCTTACTCCGTTGGACCTCGGTACGTGATAAGTTTCTTTTGCGTTAGCTATCCGCGTCCGTGCTAAACTTTTTTTTTTTGGCAGCGCTTGCGTCGGCCGTAACCTCGCGGCTTTGGAGCTGCAAATGGTCGTCGCGTCCATCATGCGTCGGTACGATCTTGCACTCGAGTATCCCGATCAGGAGGTGAGTGACTCGGAGCCCATTGGTTTTACTGTCGAGAAGCTGATAATGATATTTGCAACAGATGGCCATCAAGGAAGGGTTCTTGAGAAAACCGCTTGTGGTCAGAGTCGGTATCAAGCGAAGGGATCTTTAAATAGGGCATTTTGTGTGAGCGAGGGTGAGCCAGAGTGGACAAAGTCGGAGTGGTTTGTGCTGCATGCATCGTTCGTATTTTCATATCTTCATATTCGTTGTAATATTACTTTGTACATAGAATGCAAAGACTTACCCTGGTATAAATAAGGGAAGATGGGGTAATAAGTAACGTTGAAGTGATCAGGTGCCCCCGCAATTGATGAACTGAAAGGAAATAGACATCCTATGCCCCCGTACCCCCACCACAACTCATGGCTCCCCAGTTCCCGACAACAACAACTGCAACAGCCCCAGAACCGACACGCTCCCCAGAGCCGAACACTTCACCAGCGGGATCGCCCCCGCTCATCCTTGCATTCTTGGCGGTGGGAATCTTCTCTGCCGCTATGATTGCCGTGTTCGGCTGGCGGCGAGTGCAGTTTGGAAGAGACTCCCGTGTATGGGGGCCTAATGCGGCCGGGCCACTAAGGAGGAGGTTTGATGATACTACAGATGTTGGCCTGGCGAGATCTGGCGCTGGCGAGGTCGAAGGTTCAAAGCTCGAAAAACCGGTGCTGCGGGAGGTGTGGACGGATCGGAGCACGAAGCCGGATGGTATAGATTATGGGTTTTGGGACAATGTTATGGTGAGGATATGCTCGTCTGCGCAGTAATTTCTCCGGCCGATATGGCTCCTTCCGTTGAGAATTTAACCTTGGGCTTCTCGAGCTTCTATCGTCTCCGGTGAGAGCGCTAGTGACTGATGTTCTTTCCGTGCAGCCTCTTGCAGTCCTTCCAGCTCGGCCTTCAGACTCCGCGTTGACGGTTGACCAGAATCCGTCGACACCGCAGCCGCCTCCATCGCCAGAACCTTTGACATCATCAGCATTAACCTCACCGCCAAGCTCGGCCGGTATCCAATCACCACCCTTATCGTCGCCGTCACATCCATCGGGGCGACGACACCGTTTTGACAACCTCATACCTCTTGCCCTCCTCCGCCGGCACGCCCGCCCCGAAGCAGACGTCAACGATCCCTTGGCCTCTGATTCAAGTGCCTCCGGGAAGGGTGCCAACAAGGATGAGGCACCGAAAGAGGCAGCACAGGTAGTCGTTTTAATCGAAATGCCTTCACCCATATCCTCTCGACATCGGCATCACATGCACGCGTACCAGGGTCACGGACACCAGCAGCATCATAGCTTATACTCCTCCCTTTCTAGATCTGAAACGTTAGTTGAGACCCATGATCGGATGAGAGAAGATCTTCTAGGCGTGGAGGGAGGGTACTTCAACTACTGTCTTGGCGTCCATACTTCTCCTTGGCCTGTACCCGCTTCCACGACCCCCGATGAGCGCTGATACCAGGGGGTTCATATGGATACTCCTCCTACCTGAGAGTTACCTAGCACCAATCGCTGAAATTTTATCGGCGTTGGTATGATTTTAACCACGGATTATTCAATGTATTCATTAGTGGTTTCTATTTTTGATACCCCTTTCTATAAACTGGTTACTGTAAATGTTGCTTTGTCATGTATGTATCATGTATTACTTCTTGGTCTTAATAATTGGTGGTTTCCATCCGGTACTTAGGCATCTTTGAGGACAGGATGGAATTGAGTTAGGGGCTATATCGCTTAGCCGGATACTTAGTCATTCTACTCCGGAAGTATGTGGGGGAATGTCAAAAATTTCCATTGTCGTGTGTGCTCCCTAAGTTTAGTACACAAATCACTGGAGAGGAACCTCAAAAGTAGCGTTGGTCGATGAGGCCAGTGATTGATACTGATCGACCCCTACAAATGAGTCCACCGAAGGTGTCAAATTCCTTAGACATATCGACAACTCCTACCCACAGGATAGTTGCTACTTGCAACTTGACATTGCCACCAGCACCAACATCAACTGCGCAGTGACCCTAGATCAATTAATCAGGCCTCAGGCTGTGACCAATATGGGTGTTGAAACCGTTGAAGTGTTGCATGATCGATTGATTGATCAGGCTTGCCTCAGTCTGTCAGTGTTCCTTCCTTGAAGCTCTTCTAAGTGGAGTGAGAATCCGAGTAACAGTAATAGCATTGACCTTCCCGGAACCGTGTCCGAGAAGACAGGCAATAAATAATACAGGAAGAGTGAGTATAAGACAGGCAGGCAAGAGACAGGTATGGCTACACGTAGGGAAACTAGGACGAAGCCGAGAACGAACACTGATACCGAGAACGTACATAAATACATACGCTGCGGTCAAGCCAAGCAGGAAACAAGACAGAAATGACGAATGGAAAGCGAAAAGAGAAAGAAACACGTATAAACAAGACGAGCGAGACAACTCTATGAACCGAGGAGCTCTATCCGAACCAATAATGATGGGAGAAGCGTTCGAAACGGGGGAAATAAAATGGGGGTCGTAACGTGTCGTAAAAGGAAAATAGATACAAGAATAAGACGAAACTCGGGTCGCTTGTCACGACTTGGTGCAGACAAGGGACAACACTGCATTCTGTTACAGATATGCAGTCCAGAGTTGGAAAGGTGGGGGTTGTGGTAACAATTAGAGAGGGGAAGAGCGAAGAACGAAGGGAGGAGAGAGAAAGATAGGGAAAAATGGTACAAAATAGGAGACAGAGAGTGAAAGGGTTGTAAAAGAGACACAGCACAAGAAGGGAGGGAGAGTGGGGTGCACAGCAAAGCGTCAATCGGTAAGGTACATCACCGCTCATCGATAAATCTGGCTGATATAAGCGACGGATGATTGGGTGACAGATGATCAAGGGATGGAAATGGCCTTCGTAAACCGTATAGGGAGCCAAATTTACACGGTGGCCACGCCGCGTCTGCGGCTTCGCTGGATGATAGTTGGGGGGAGAAACGGCGATCATGGAAAAACAGCTGAACGGCCAACAGAGCCCAAGGCGTGACATTGGGCGGTGAGTCTGAGGGAAAGGTATGTTCGTAGGCGGTGGATGATGACGTGAATTGCGATGATGAATGACGTGATAGACGTGATATAGGAGCTTGAAATCATGTGCGAGAGCTTGTATCGCGTGCCAATACAAGTTATGCGCATTTCTGCACCGCATCTAAACGTAGAACCAGGGGAACGCGGAAGCCAGAACGAGATACAGGAAATCCGAGGAGGCGGAGGCCAGATGTAAATAGTTGAGAGAGACAGAACGAACCGGAGCGGAGGAACCGAGCCAAAACCAGAAACGAAAACCCGGGAAGACGGAAAATGCCCATAGCCAGTGATAGAGAACGCAGCACCGGCGGTGGTACCAAGAGACAAAAAATTCCGACTCCAACCCAAACCAATCTGGTAATCTAGTGAGGTTGTTTGACGGACAAAATGATTGTCTGTCTTTTGTCTAGATCCACTTCCATCCCGCCGAACAATGTCAACTTCATCAAAAGATCTATGAGCCTCACACCTTCAGCACTAGCTGAATGTGTCGAATTATATGAGGGTGTGGACGTGATTGGGGAAATCGGCGCCATAGTCGCTGCTGGGTAGGCAGGGAAAGCTGGGGGGACAGGAGAAGTCGGTGAACCCAGCACAAACTCTCCATCACTAACCCCCTGTGTCATCTTGGACCTCTTGTCATACGCCTCTAGGATCCTTGGACGTTGCTTTTCTTGAACAGCAACGAGCTTCAAGGCGTCCGCGGGTTTGTGCAAGTGGTTGTAAATAGCGAGCAGGACATCTGCAATAGTCACTCCAACCGCGCGTGGTTTACTGGGAGGGGGGGTACTGGGAAGGGATATAGTTGGAATGACAGGCCTGCTTAGTGGATTGCTGTTCACCGAAAGGCGTCGAGGCGGTGTCGACGAGGACCGGGCGTGATTGGGAAGATTGGCTGACGCAAAAGGATTGGGATACAGTGGGTCGCTGTTCCTCATTCCATTTCGACCTGCGCTTGTGCCCACACCGCCTCCGGTGCCTCCAACGAATAAAGCAGAAGCAGAAACCTTGATACTCCAAGGGTTCGGGTACTCGCACACAACCGTCAAAGATGAAACAGGCGGCTCTGTGGCATATTGGTCTAACAGTTCATCAGGTAGTTTAACGGGTTCCTGAGCGAGGAGGGCAGAAGTGAGGGGGTTTTCGCGGAGGTCCCAAAGGATGTAGGAGTGGATGTATTCTGTGATGGGCTCTTGGGTCTTCCGGAGATAACTATGTAGTTGGATGGGTTTGGGCTTCAATTCATGCGGGTCGTGGTGTTGGGGCAGGCGCTGCTTGGAAGAAGCCGAAGAGGGTGATGGGGTGTGGGATGACTTGCCAGGTCGAAAATGAAGTGAGGATGGCATCTTGTACAGTACACTCGTGGAAGGAAGGGAGGGATGTGAAAGGTGGTGGGGGAGGGAGGACAATGGGCTGGGAAAGGAGGGACGTGTCACTCGATTTCGAGTTGAGGATGGAACTTTATCGCAGAAGTGGGGTGTACATTGGACCAAGGAGAGGCGAACCCGACCCGCTTATATAGGTGACGGGTCCGAACCGCCTCGTGCTACGGGATTGAATGGCATTTCCAAGTTCGCACATTGTATGAAAACATTCCACAATAGGAACACATTATAGACGCGCTTATTTCAAGCCAAGGTGTTAAGGTTTGTCAGGCCTTGTCATCACTCCGATTCAGAAACAGGGGGCAATCTGGGGCGGAAAATAAGAGGCCATTGTTGTCTGGACAATGCGACTAACCGATAATGAGACGGGGCAGACAGAAACGGAGAAACGGTTGGGCTCGGGGAAATGAGAGGCTCGGCATAATACCAAAGGGGAAGGCGACTGCTGTTGAGCGTACTGCCGCCATGTAGTGCAGATAGGGGACAAAGGGGGAAGGTGTTGAAAAATAGTTTTCCGAATGAGGATTCTGGTGGAACTAGGTTTTCCATTGGTGGATAAACGTAGAACGAGATGGAACAAAGAGAAAATCAACCCGATGCAGATCAAGTATGGCAATCAATTGGGTGGTGTTGAGAGGGAGACGCGATGGTGGATTATCGAATGGGGGATAACCAGAAGCGAAGTGCGCCGATTTGGAGACTGGGGGGGGATTGGACACCGCCTCCATTTGAATTGACGCTTAGCCTTGGGCCGGAGGGTTCTGTGTCCGCCTGGAAATGAGGGTGAACTTGGGTAAAGGAATATGGTGTGAGGTTGTTGGTGCGTATGTATGATGCGGGGTGATTCACAGAGAATCATCGGCTGCGGTTTGATGTGATCACTGGTTCAGAAGCAAAAGAAGAAGCGGAGGGACAACAGGGCATTTGATTTATTTCCGGCGCCCTCCGAAGATTACTGACACGCCCGGGCGGCGATGCAATAGTAACCTGGCCCTGCTGACTACAATGTTTCAACAAAAAATTCTTTGAGGGCCAAGTGAATATTCTATTGCGGCCACGGAGCAACGAGCTCCTGTTCCATTCCCATCAGGATACTCAGCATTGCTCACAAAACATAAGCAAGGTGCGGCCCAACCTCGGCCCTCGGCGCGTCTGCCGACACATCATTGATTCGCCTTCCGCAAGGTCGGGGTTGCTTCTCCCAAAAAAAAAAGGCATCTTAACCCATGGCCTCATTCCACAAGTCTCCCCAGGACGATAGAAATCATGACAACCCACTTGGATACCACAGCCGCAGCCACCAACACAAAGTCAAGCTACCTGTCATACCAGACCTCCGCTTTGAATATAGCTACTTGCGCAGTATCAGACCATATGTTCATGTCGAACGGAGTGGTGACCACCCTGTATCTATCCAACAACACTCGAGCGTAGATGAATTGTTAACCGAGTACGAAAAAGTGGAACCCCATTCATCACCCGAGGAACCCGGGAATGAGACCGCCGTTGTTCAGATTTCGGTTGGACAGGACGTTGTTCATGTGGAGTGGCAGAAGGTCCTTTGGGTTACAACAAGGGACCAGGTAATTAGCCCTCTCTTACAGGGCATTCTTTGGTGCGTCTCCTTATGTGCCTGTTTTCATTTGTTTGATGGATGTCTCTGACCAATTACTTGACAGGGGAGTCGCAAGTTACTTCTTGACGCCTTATTCCGCGCAGCTGGGTTCTAAACTGGGCCAGCTTATGCATGCTAAGTCACCAGCCAAAGAGGGGACGGGCGCAGGTTGGTTACGAAGATGGGTGAAGAGTTTGGGCTTGACTTCGAAATCGGTCGAGGAGCGAAGACGGTGAAAAGGGGTTAGCACGGACGCCATCCCCAGGGCCATAAGGTCAGACAAGCTTGACATTCTTATTCGCATTTGTGAGTTTCGTGTGCGCTATTACGCCCCCGAACTTTGTCCGAACGACTACGGACACTCATATTCGTTTAGTCAAGAAGGAAAATTCACAATAAACGCCCTGTGATACATTGCTCGCATGAACAGGATATGTATCATATTGGATTAGAGGCCAAAAAAATTGCATCTTATTTTACTTGACTTGATCCCTGTCGATGCCTGCCTGTGCAACACGCACAACCAACCCATATCCCCTCATCCGTCGTTGCAGGGCAATGTCCCTTGGATGTTTTACCTTTGAAGCATAATCCAATATTGACCGCGTAACGTGATTTTATATTGTGACGCATGATGCATTTCGTAAATTGATTTGCCTTGAACCAAGACGGCCAGGATGTTCCAGTCGGTCGCTGGCACCAGAGATTTTCCCATTGTCGTAGACGAGGACTCTGAAGATGAAGTTGTCGCAGAAACATACGATCCTTTACGTCGCGCACTATCGCCTCGACCCTATACTTTTCTCTCCGCGATGCCGGTCCTTTCTGAGGCTTCAGCGCGGACCCTCCAACAATTTAGAGAAGGTACGCAGCCTCACGATACCTTTCATACGATGCGGATGAATGTTTTTCCCCCTCTCTTTTGGTGACCAGGTCTTCAGCAGCAGGTCCGAACTGGAAAACGCAAAAGGGAACAAGACTTAAACACGATCAATAATCTACAACATGGTAAACACAAGGCAGAGGACTCAAGCGCTCTGTGTTCTCCTATTGGTCGCAGTCCTACTGGGCAGGAAAGTAGGAAACAAAGAAAACTTCGTCGGAAATTAGAACGCGAGGCAAACCCCAGAGAGGGAATGGGTTTAGCCAAGGGCAAGCAGAAAGCTACCCCCAATTCTCTTCCTATCACCGAGCAGCGCAACTACCACCAAATCCCCTGTCCCCAAACTTCCGTTTCTACATCTACGCATTCTCAAGAAATCCGTCAGACGAAGCGGATCAAACACGCTAACAGAGTCCAGAGTGGGCCGCCTGCTACTGCCCCCAGTTTAATATCGACCTCAATCGCTCCCACCCGAGTTCCATCTGATGCTTCGTCCGCGGCACCACCAGTCACTGTAAAACCGTTATTACCTCCTAAACCACCACCTAGGATGGCATTGGGTCCGGCCGGCGAATCGGTGCAATCTGGATCCCGATTTGAATACTCTGCTTTTCCCAGTTTTCCTCAAGCCTCAGGCTCTTGCGGAATGACGCCGGATATGCGATTGCCAGAAACGATATTTGATCCATTGCTTCCTTCATCGTACATGTTTATGAGCGGGCTTCCTATGCCTTCGATGCCTTTGCCGCTTCCTCCGTCGCCAATCGTCCACCAACCAGCCTCACATTTGAAGCCTCTCCTCCGCAAGCCCTTGATGCCATCATCTGCAAAGCCAAACGCACTACCAGATAAAAACGCAAAACGCCAACCAAATCCTGAAAGACCATTTACCTTACGCCAGATTGAGCGACAACTACCCACCTCAACAAGTCCAACAAATCCGACACCACTCTACGTTCCTATCGGCAAGCCAGATTTTCGTAGCAATCATGGAATATTCCCAATTCTCCCCTCTGTCATGCTTCCTAAATCCGACCCAGCAAGCACGTCAGCTCGTTCTCACAAGTCCTATATTCCAGTCCTCGGAAATACTCTCGTGATGGAAAATATCCCGGCGAATCTCTGCAACGACCTTTGGATATCGAACTGGAGTCACTCGACATGCGGCGTAATCCCAATCAAAATACTCCTCGGCCCTATGAGAGCTTTGTTAGAGTACCCGTCAAGCGAGATCGCGATCGCGGCTTGGGCGAGCCCAAAGTTGGGTGTAGACGAATTCGGAAGGAGGAAAATCGAAAGTGGAAGGCTGAAGGAATTTCCGATCACTGTATATTGGTGGAGGCCGGATACGGAAGGCGAAAAGAAGCTTCTGCAAATGTGGAGGATGTTGAAGAAACAGATATCGGCGGAATTGAGGAAGGCTGTTGATGATAAGTTCCGACAGTTGGAGGTGATTGGTGTGAATGGTGGTGCCGGTGGTAGTGGTGATGGGAAGGAGTTTAAAGTCAATATAGCAACTGCAACTGCATACGGGACTTCTAACACAATCCAGTTGGTGCAGCAGGCTAAGGATGAGTTCATAGACATGGCGAGACAGTTGGAATTTGAGAGGAGGATGATGGTGTTGATAAATGCAGGTGCGGACGAGGACGAAATTTGCCGGTGGGAACAGAGGGAGGTCGCGAGGATTGAGAGGAGGTTGAGGGCGATGAACCGCCAACAACCCATGGCGGAAGAGAAAGTTCTTCGGAGAAAGGACGATGTGGTGCTCAAGCGAAAGGCATTAATTGCACGTAAAAAGGCCGAGGTAGCAGAAGAGAAGCGGAAGAAATCTAAAGGTACCAAGGGTGAGAAAAAGAGACCCACCGAAGGAGAGAGAAACATTACGAATGCTGGTACCCCCCCTCGTCCACATATACAAGCAACCGTTGAACGATGGGGGAAGTTCCAATCCGCGTTTCCTCCTCCTGTTCCGAACATACCCTCATCCGCTTCCGTTTCCACCACCTCCACCCCCACCTCTACCTCCACCTCTACCACTACCTCTACCACTACATTCGCCGCAGTACCAGACCCAACTTACCCATCGCCATTTTCGTTGACATTCTCCATAAACTCAAACACATCACATACACCAAGCAATACTGGCAATTCGCAATTATTCTTTGGGTTAGATAAGGCCCGGACCACCGTTGACTCCAGTTTTCATTCTTCTATATCTTCGGCTCCTGTTTCTGCGACAGCCGTCGCACTTTCGACACCAGCTTCTGTATTGGCCCCTTCCCCAGCCCTGCCTACCAAAGCCCCGCTCTCCGAAAAGCCCTCACCTCACTCAACTCTGCCAACCTCTCTCCCAGCAGCACTCCCCTCTCCGCACAGGACAAACCCCTCAACCGTACTGTTTCCATTACTTCAAACGGGGTCATCTTTCGCCCTGTCGCAACCTTCAAATCCTCACAAAAGAAAGCTTACAGACACTGAGTCTACAATGACAAACCAGGAGCCCGCAACGAAGAAGTTATGTGGAATAGGCCCAGCCAAAGGATCACAGACGTGGGCCCAAGTACCGGTGTTGAGCGTCTCAGGGATGTCAACTTATCCTGACAAGCCCCCTGAACGACTCGCTGTCCCAATCGCAACCACAACTGCGCCTACAGCCACGTCTTCAACCGTTATGGTTGCTTCTGCTTCTCCCAGAAGGATCGCTGAAGGCAGACTGGTTGAAGGATTGAGGAAGCTTGGGCAGGAGCCAACCGCGCAGAGGCCCCCTTCTATCACTGGTGCCCCTGCGTCAGCTAGTGGATTGGACACAAGTGCGGCGACCTCACCGATTATGGCTTCCGCAGAAACCAAAATTACCGAGCTGAGCACTACGAGGACAGGGCAGAAGACGTTAGGGATTACCTGTAGACTAGTAGTTCCTAGCCTAACAGTGTCTAGGCAAAGCGCTTCCGGCGCGTCGGTTTCGATTGTTGCACCCAACCAGGTGTCGCCAGTCGATATGGACATCTCTCCTACCTCCGAAGAGGACAAATCCATCAAACTCGGGACAAGCACCATCACTGTCACAAGACAAGCTTCCACGATTCAGCAGCAAGATCATCTACGAACGCCGACTTCGATACCGAAACTAACGAGGAGTGTGCCCCCTGCGGTGCTAGAAGCGCTCAAGACGATCATGGCAAAACCAGTGGAGGAGCGACAACAGTTCCTGGACGGTGAATTTAAGATGACGAAGGCTCTGATGGCCAACTTGGCGACCGCCACCAAAGATCGAAAAAAGAGGATCATGAAACTTTGGGAGGAGAAAATACGGTGCGTATTATTTTTGTCCCCGGTTGCTTCGCACCGATAGTTGTGATTTACTGAATCGTTTTTACCTGACGACTCCTCGAATTCTCGGCCATGCTAAATCGTTTCTTGCTGGATTTATTGTTGGACGATCCGGGCTAGGATCATCGACGAAGTCACGAAGAGCATCAAGAACGAAAATCGAGTGTGGTATTCGTACGAGATCAAGGCGTGGATTCGGATGCGATGGCCCAACGGTCTAGAAGACGCCGAAGCACTCGTGATTAATGATGATGAAGACTAATATTCCGGGTTCTCACTTTGGACACCAGGCAAGTTGTCTGGACTAGCTGCGACAGGTGACAGGTTCCACCTGAAGTGTTATTCCTTTTACACTTGCCCTTTGTTGCTTTCGTTCTTTTTTCTTACTCCCCTTCTTCTGGCATAATACCACGGAACCATCCATAGGGAGTTTTCTCGTTTCTTGCCTCACGCTTTCCGTACTTTAAATGGTTTTACTAGGAGCACTCTTTACAGTAGTTCGCATTGGTTTCATCATCGGTGAGTGTTTCTCTGAATCAATCTCGTCTGCTGAAGTGATCCACTCGATCAGGCTGTTCTTTGCATTATCACATCGCATACACGTTTCCCCTATCCTGTGCCACAAAGGTTTCAGGTCTGTCTTTGTTTCGTACCCTCGATAGTGAACGACACCACTTTCCTACACGAGTCAGGCAGCGAAGCTGGTCATGCGTTCATCCCTCAGAACGAGAAGTCCGCACCTGCTATGGCTTAACGCCATGCCGCCGCTGCTCGAGTTGACTGCTGAGTCATTCCGAGAGGTCTATGTGCTACCGTAGACCTGAAGCTGTCTGGAGAACGTCACAATTATTGTTTTGTTTTGTTGTTCCCTAGTCGGGCGTCTTAACCGCCCTTTTTTTTCGTGTATCAATGCATTTATATCCTTTGTATCGTTTAAATTTGTCACACTTCACTGAATAGAAAAATATTAAATCAAAAGCAAAGAGTGTCGTTCACCTACTCTAGCATCTCACGGCGGACCTGACAGAGTTGGACCTACCCGCAGGTCCGAAACCTCATATGCTACCTCGTTCTTTTCAGTTGGTGAGTTGCTTGGAACCCTAATACCAAAGGATTTCTGACCCTTTTAAATCTACAGATGCTGTGAGCACCACATGAGCAACACTGGTTCCTACTGTACCCGAACCCCTTCGTCAACACAAAACATTAGTCGGTTATAATCCCCTATCCATTGCTGAAGCATCCATCTCCCGCCACCGGTCATACCGTCCATAGACATCCGGCACGACGACGCAGAAGCATCTACCAAATTGTGATATCACGAACCCGCCTTTTATAAACGTGGGAAAATGACACTTCTCACTTCTGTGGAAACATTCTAACATTGATAATACGCGACGGCCACAAATGCGGGAGGGTGGCCTAATTCCCCCTTTCTTTTATGGTGACCATGTAAGGATTGTCTGGCCAGGCGGGGGCAGCGAGTTCCATCCAATGCACCTTCCGTGGGTCTGGGGCTCCCGTCTGATCACCGTCTCTAGATGGATACCACTCGGAAAATCTGGAGTCTTGTAAGGTGGGAAGCTGTTAGGTCCGGAGGCCTTTGATGTTCAACCCTTACTTCTTCACACGAGGCTGCACATTCACCTTCAGTAAATACATGACATTCTTCATTAGGGTGGGGGGATTTAAGTTCTGGCCCCACTAATACACAGTCCCCTGATTTAAACAAGAAAAGAAAAGATCTCATTCCCCGCACCTAATCCATTTGTTATTTTGCTTTTTTGCATACCACATTACTTGTTATCTAACCAGGAGATTTAATATCACTACGCCAACGTTAGTGACTGGTCCATTCACCTTAGTATCACAATAGCCACTGAGCTACTATATAAAGTATGGCAGGCTTTGGGTTCGTGGTCCAAGTACCGCCCTTTTTACGTCTGCCCAGCTGCGGAATGGCTAACAAGTGCTAGGAGTGGAAGGCCCTGCTGTTCACCTGATATAGTAGTCTGCAGGCAGATGCAAGGCAAAGTGAGAACAAGTGCCAGCCCTCTGATGTCCAAAACAAACTGTTGTGTTTGGTGCTGTTGTCCCTATACGTTTGCCTGGTATACTAAGAGTAAGAGTTATTGTGTGTTCAAGAACAACTGGTCAAAGTACGGCCCCCCTGAACGCCTGAGCCGATGTGAGCATAAATGACAGATATCAGGCACGAAAAGAACGAGAACCTACCCGAAGAAACGTTGCAAAAAGGCTGTGGCTGCTTAGTCAACTCTACCTCGTGACATGGACAGCTTACAAAAACTCAGTTGCAAAGAGCTGCCTGTCAGCTTATCCCTCCACCACCATCAGGTCTTCGCCTGACTTTCCACCCTCTCCACCCAAATAGGTCCGTATCTCCTTCGCTGCAATGTGACCCTTATACTAAAGATTGCGCTGGTTATGCCTAATCGCCTTGACATCACATCGCCCGCCATCTCTTCTTGAACATTCGCTCCATCGTTCTGATCTCGTGCGATCCATATCATGTTACAGTTTTCTCCTCTCCCTCTTTCATTGTTCCATAATGGCCCTCAAGCGCATTAACAAGGTGTGTATCGCTTTCCGTGATTGTGACCATTCTTTGTGCTTTGCGCGACTGAGCGCCCAGGAGTCAAGGCTAACGACAACTGCTGTGGCAACAGGAATTGATCGATCTTGGCCGTGATCCACCGTCCTCGTGCAGTGCTGGGCCCACTGGTGACAACATGTTTCAATGGCAAGCGACAATAATGGGACCAGTAAGCTTCTGTTGTCGTAGAATGCCGGTAAATAGTCTTCTGATCTAATTCAGGGTGACTCGCCGTACGCTGGAGGCGTCTTCTTCCTGTCTATCACATTCCCAACGGACTACCCCTTCAAGCCCCCCAAAGTCAGCTTCACGACCAAGATTTACCACCCCAACATCAATGCCAATGGTTCCATCTGCTTAGACATCCTGAGAGACCAATGGTCGCCGGCGTTGACCATTTCGAAAGGTTAGTTCAACGTCCTTTACTAACGTCATTATCGTTGCTCATCAACTGGGTAATCTCAATAGTTTTACTCTCAATTTGCTCAATGCTAACTGACCCCAATCCCGATGATCCGTTGGTCCCCGATATTGCACATCTGTACAAGACAGATCGTGCGCGCTACGAGGCCACGGCCCGAGAGTGGACGAGGAAGTAAGGCCATGCTCTTTCCTGAACTTGTTAACCATTGATCCGCCTCTAGATATGCTATGTAGTGAGAATCATCGCAATCCGTGACAACTCCGTTGGGCTGTGAAGAGTTGATCCTGGCTTGCGCCGTACACATATCCTGTTTCTTCTTTCCGTGTTTTAGTAATTCAATACTCGATTCACCACCTGCTCATCTGTTTGCAATAACCATGACTTTGGCATCAGCGCTCACGAAATTCCCAACAGCTGTGTTGGTGAGAATAATTCGGGGATCATGCATTAAGTTAGCATGAACACCGGGGATACTTGGTTTTGGGTTTATGAACCAATCCTGAATACATCAGAATTCCCAACTGGTGACATTGAAGTGAGGACGCACCTCGATGGTTTTGTGAGTTTCGAGTAGTGTTTGCCGCACTCGTGAAAGCTGGCCGTAACCACCCAGCCGCTGATCCCATCATTGTTCTAATCACTACTCTCTCCTTGCACGCTTATGTTAATCTAAGGCGCTACATACGGCATCGTTGCCGCGGTCCGTCGATAGGCGGAAAGTCAACAAGTCCGAGTCACGAGATTGTACCAGAGTTCCACTGTCCTTTATCCGTGTCACTACAACCTAGTTCGGAGCAGTACCTGCAAGACCGAGATATTATGTTTTCATATTCTCCATGACGACTGGAAGAAATAGTTTGACAACCGCTTCACATTGTTTTCTGCCTTAACTCTTTGCTCGTGGAATCTTGGAGGAGTCAGGACCTGTCAAATCCAAACAGATTACGCTTTCAGAGCCCTGATCTCGGATGAGTGATCCCGCTGAAACGATATTCCCCCCCGCCCTCACTGGCTGTGGTCCCGCAAATATGTATCATAGTATCAAATAATGTTTCGCCTTGCGTTGAGCTCGGTCGTATTTGTGCTCGAAGCTGGCGAGCGACTCGGATCCTCCGATTGTCGAAACTTAACAATGAATTCGATTGTCCGCGAAACCCTCCATGAACCTCACAGCGGGACCCGAGTTGTAAGGGAGGAACGATATAAGCAGACGACACGGCCATTATCTCCAGCATTATTTCCTTCGTTCCCCTTCAGCTCCTGCATTTTTAGAGTTTGTGTTATAAGGACTTTGACTTGTTCTTTATCCTCCCTCCTTTACCTTTTTTTTTACCTCTTCTTCTTCCCTTTCTGCTTCAACTTTTCCGCTATGTATTACCAGAACCCTTTCGGCAGTTGGGCTGAGGCTGGTCAAGGTCAATCCTCTGGCGCACTTTGGAACACTTCCCCTCCTCCTTCGGTTTTTGGCGCTCTTCCGTATCCGTCCATGCCTTCAAACACCGTAACTTATTACTTCACGTCCTTTAAACCAAACGTTTTCAATTGCTCAGTCGTTGGTCCTCAAAATCAGGTTTATTACCAAGTCGTTACCGACAACAGTATGCCTGGATATACAGCGATCAAGAACGCCGAGGGGAAAAACATTTCTCTGGTGGAGTGGCAGGCCCATCCGTTCGTCGAGATTCGGGGTACCCTCGCGAAACAGAATGTCATGAATTGGTTGCGGCTTTCTCCTGATCAAAGGTGCTTAAAACGTGATGTCCTCAGTTCAGATCGGTGATCTCACTCATTTCCTCTCCTCAGTCACAGAGTTATGGATGTTCGGGGCATGCGTTATATCTGGGCTCCTCGTGATAAATCCATAAACGTATGTCCATCCCCACGCCCCCGTTGCTGGTATTGATTTCTTTGGCAGTTGTACACAGGTGAAAAGGGAGCCCAAGCGACATTCCTGGCGAAAGTTACCAGGTCCGGCACACAAACAATTGTTGTTGAAATGACCCCCGACGCCATCCAGCTCGGCCTGCTGGATAGCATTGTAACCGCCACTATGCTGCTTCTCTGTGGCCGAAACATTGACTAGGCGGGTGGTTTGAGGGGGTTTTTTCCACTCCTTTGAAATTTACATTTCACATCACAGACCACAAGACGTCGCAACGTCTATCATTCATTATTTATAGCTGATGGCCGCCCTGATTAATATTGTGCTTGCACCATCCTTTAGCCATAAAGTATTTAGCGACTGCCCACTCACACAGGCAGCATTATTTAAGTTTAGTGTTCCGTAGCATAGCGTAGCCGTCGTTGTCCTCCACTCCCAGTATTTATTACATATTTATTGTTATTTATTGCATATTTATTGTTCCAGAGACACAAGACTGTGAACTTGTCCCTAAAACACTGTTATTCTGTTCCTCCATAGTCCAGGCTCCGAGGCGTCCTCTGGAAATTTGGTGATCTCTTCAATCAACCTGATACAACTTACAATATAAGACTCAGTCGGGTTGTGACAGGCCAAATAGATACTTTATCAGCGGTACCGAATTATGAATGAATTCGAAAAGTGCAAAGTGCCCCCGACCAAACAATATACTTCTCGCGTAATCAATAAGTAAATCCTCAATTCGGTGTAGATAATATCAACTTCAAGCTTCGAGCTTTCAAGCTTCAAGCTTCAAGCCAGGCTTCCAACACAGTCGTCTGGTAGAGAACTTAGCCATCGCAACACAACCAAATAATGCCTTTTTGGGGACAGCGCTCGGGATAATCAACTAGTCCTTGCTAGGCCTTACTTATCGCAACCACCATCACCCTTTAATCACGACAGGCCATCCAGCAATCGGGAGATACAACTCCCACTCCACAGGCCATAGTTATGGAACTTGTGCCAGGAGTTCGCCGGAATTGTTACCTAGCTGGCTTGGGCTCAAGACAAGACCTACCCATCTTCAGACTCTGGAGGGAAACTGGGTGTCCTCGACGCCCAGCTTCTTCCGTCTCACCTAAAGTCTCGGGCTCGAGGTCAGGCCATTAAAATGGGTCCATTTGGGGGCTGTTAAGCTCCTATACGTCGTTTGATGCATTTCATTTCAATTGGAGTCGATCTCAAAAAAATGTGACCTGGTATCTGTCCGCCTGCGAAACTACCGTGCTCGTCCACCTGGATCCACTATTATTCCGGGAATTCCATGTGCACCAACTAGCCTCATTGCGAAGTAAAATTTCATTTTGCATTACCCCCATGCGCCAGCTCCTACGACCGCGAGTACCTGAAGTTCGGACTTGTGGTCCTACATCAGGTGAGTCGTTCGAAGCGAGTTCTCTGGCTCCAACGGTGGAAAACAATGTTTATAAAAAACCATAGTTGACTGCCACGAGGTAGACCTCTTGCCTTCTTCACGGAGGTTCGGTCCTCAAGCAGGCGAATTAGCGGGAAAACAAGGTATGTTCCCCCCTTATGGGGGACGATGCCAAGCTTATCACAACACCGAGTTCTATTTTTAACACAACTACACTAAGCCCTCCTCGTTTTCTTTTCCATATCTCGCTGCATTCCACGTCGATTGTTATTCATCAAGCTCAAAGTGCCTCAAATAGTACTTACTGACGCGGAGGCGTCGGTCACAAGAGTAGGAAGAATCAGTGCCGTGATTGCTCATCTGCCACTTGGCCTTATGGTGCAGCGACGGCAGAGATCATGTGGGGGAGCGAACAACGCTGAGGGCACCCATGTTCACGGAAACGTAAGAGAGGAACAAAAGTCGATATGCAGCTGTCCTTCGTATGTATAAAAGGTTTGCAGAAACTTTGCGCCCGGCTAGGTTCGCCTCCTGTAAACACAGATCGACAGCCATGCCAGGCCTCTCATCTTTCCGTGCCATCTTCATCTCGAGCTACGTCGCTTTGGCCCTTGCTGCCACTTATTCACAGACAGATAACGTCAGTGGAAGTGGTTTCCTCAGTGCCTTTAACTACGAGGCCATTGCCGATCCAACACACGGACGGGTGTATGTTAACTTTTGACTCGCTTCAGCGTAGTCAGGTGGCTTAACTTATATATGACCCACTTAGACGCTACGTGGATGCTGGAACCGCGGCCAGTGAAAACCTGACTTATGCGTCGGGAGATCACTTTGTGCTTCGCGCAGATTTTAAGAAGACTCTGAGTGCAAGTGGACCTGGCCGAGACTCAGTCCGCTTGATTTCAAAAAAGCAATATACCAGATCTGTCATGGTGTGAGTACGAAGACAAAAATTGATTTTTACGTCGGTTGACAGCGATTTTCCCAAGCTTTAATATTCGCCACATGCCCCAAGGTTGTGGGTGAGCGCCTATCTACTGATAATCAATGCCCTTGACCAACTGACGCTCGGTTGTAGTACTTGGCCTGCAGTCTGGACAGTTGGCGCCAATTGGCCCAATCAGGTGTGTGGGACCCCCAACAGGTAATTCGGATGGTATATTAAACTCATTGTGCTCAGGGAGAGATCGATATCCTCGAAGGCGTAAACGATCAAGGTCCAAATCAAGTTACCCTGCACACGAACTCCGGTGAGTATACCTACTCTCGATGTTCCGTTTATTGATCGCCCCCATTTCCCCAGGTTGCACCATGCCTTCTTCGCGAAGTCAGACGGGGTGAGTGGTTTTCATCGTCTCGCGTGTAATTTCTCACGGGCGGACCAAATTCGATTCGTCTGATGTTTAGAACTTCTACAGGGAACAACTGTGATGTGGCTGCGACCGGTAACGCTGGCTGTGGCGTCCGGGTATCAGACTCAAGTAGCTACGGGCCTGCCTTCAACAGCAGGGGCGGTGGCTGGTATGTCTTAATTCAGGAAACCTTTCCCTGAAACACTCATAGATATTTTGACAGGTATGCCGTTGAACGCACGGACACCTTCATCAAGGCCTGGTTCTGGTCCAGGACAGCGACCAACGTTCCCTCAGATGTCAAGAACGGTGCAACGTCGGTTAACACGGGCGGCTGGGGGACACCCACGGCCTATTTCCCTAACACTTCTTGTTCAATAACCTCTCACTTCGGGTTGCACAATATTGTCATTAACTGTACGTAAAACTTACCGGAACCGCGATCAGTAAAAGCTGATGACCTCGATACCCATTCTATTTAATCCATCCTGTTACATTTAGTAACCTTTTGTAAGCCAACTTTCGTGTTGTAGGGGCTTGTTGCGAGACGCTGATCTTTGCTCTTCTAGGCGGCGATTGGGCTGGTGCTGTGTACGGTTCTTCTGGGTGTCCTTCCTCCTGCGTCGGTGAGTGTCCTCGCTCTTCAATCCGCAATTTGACCTCCCGAATTAACCCTCCACACCTTTTTAGATTATGTCAACAACAACCCTTCGGCTTTCACAAATGCTTACTTCGACTTCCAGTGGATGAAGGTCTACGGATAAATTATCGACGGAACGCTGAGCATGATTTCTGCCGGAGTTTTATGGGATGGGGAATGATGAAACTTGTATTGATAGGTTGAATTTAAGTATGTAACTGTAGTTGGATGCCTGGTAAACGATAAACAATTCTGGTGATCACATTTTTGTTCCGGTCCGATTCGGGGGGTGGATTTATGGCGGATTAAGACTTCAAGTTACTTAGATTAGTGTTCGTTTTGGAAACCTATGCGATTCAGTTAAATCCACGGGTCTCGTGGTGGAGTAAAGCCATCTAAGGCCGGGCCATGCAGTAAGATATCAACATAAGTAATTATATCCACAATACAGGTGAGGTCGAAAAGATAGCGAAGATCTCAAACCTCAAGATTTTTTATGAAGCGGGCAAGCCCTACACTGCTAACAAGCCGGACTTTAGTCGCACTGTCCATGACCGTCAATGTAGGCTGTTGAATCTGCAACTAAATTTTGGGAATGGCAGGAAGTGTCAGAATGATGGTGGGGCTTATGGCGATGGACAACAAAGTACACGAACCAGGGCGATGGGCTTGGCATCCTCAGTCACTACCAACAAATTCTTTACCATCTCTTCTGTGGCGGCTGCGTGCCGGGGGTCACTTGTTCGGGGACGGTAAAACAGGTCGGGCAAGATTCCAATGATCTTCGGAACTCGCCTTGCGAGATCGTCTGTTTCTTGTACCACAGTTACGTCCATAACTGCTGGACGGTTACCTTCATCGTCGTCGTCGATCTGATCTTGGAGTTTGGGGAGCCGAGTTAGGATGTGGACGTAGTCCAGAAGAATCTGTTCAGTTATTCCCATTAGTGAACGGGCGGGACATGCAGGTGTCGAGCTGAGCCGTACCTTGCCACGAGCGAACCACCCTTCAATTTTGTCGTGTCTCGTCTCGTTGTCAAATACTTCAAATAACTCTTTAATGAGCTCCAAGTCACGCGCAAGAACTGCTTCGGGAGCAAGTTCCAAAACTGCGATATTATGGGCGGTGTTGTAATGGCCTGCAGCCAAGAATAGTTCATATGCAGTGAAGAAGTCTCCATTGCTGAGTGCAAGTTGTGCCTAGGTTGACGCGATGATGTCTCAGCGTTACGCCCCAACAGCTACTTTTGAAACAGATGGGACTCACCTTGGCCTCGTCCACCCAAGCGATTGGAATTTTTAGACTACCCACAATCCCACGTGTCATCCACTCATCTAGGTGCGGCGCGGAGCGCCCCAACATATCCTTGATCGCCTTTTCACGGCTAATCATCCGAAGGACGACGTGAACTCATCAATACCGCCATCACCATCCAAACTTGTGCCAAGGCACTTACCCAACACTGCCCTCAATATGCAACAACACAAAGATAGCCTCCTGGATCATTCCCCAACTTTCTAACTTGAACGCGTATGCACTCGACAACAAGTCTGCTGTTGGCGAATGTCCGTCTACAGCAAGTCTTTCGTATCTCCCTTCCCGCTCTTCGTCCTCGCTGCTTTCATCTTTTGCTTTTCCTGTACCGTTGACGAGTGGCCTCCGAGAACAGACGACGCGTCGGTCGGAGAAGTCGCGGATACGCATCACGCGAGATAGGACAATGTATAGGTGCCAGCACATGGCTATCCCTGATCCCAAAAGTGATGACGAAAACGACAGAGGGTCTAGGGTGTTGGACAGGGATAGCGCGGGGTCTGCATGGAGTTTGATCAGTGCGTACAGCGGGTCATCAGGCTCAAAGTCCGCGAGTCGATTTCCCCATTTCGACAATAAGGCTGCCGAGGTTTTCTTTCGCTGTACATCGAGCAACCAAGGCGGTAACGGCCTAGCCACCGGTTTCGTCTTCATCTTTGTGTTGGATAGTTTTTCATATGCTTTTACCACATCTGCGATTGAGGCCTCTAGACTTTCGCCGTACCACAGACATAGCCCAAGTACACGTTTCCAATCGAGTCCGGAACAGACTTCGGCATCTTTATCAGCGAGTTCCTCTTCGTCGTCATCTAGGATACCTCCGAGGAGGGAATAGACCTTCCATACTCCTCTTCCAACTAAACCACTGCCGAAACCTGTACCAGCACCGGGTCCAAGTTTATCTGATTTCCAGATTCGCAACTGTTCACGAATATCATCCCTGAGCATCTCGTCACCACCTGCTTGGCTTATAAGGGTGGAGAGTTTGAGGTAACCACCATCAGCCGCCATCGCGCATGCTTTCTCGACTTGATGCCCGGTGAGATGCGTGAATGCTGCATCTGCTGGGGTATAGGCACCTAAAAGTAGAAACTCATCAGGAAAAGTCTAATTGAGGTGGGAACGTGGGTGTTCACCGCCTGATACGAGCCCGTTCGCTTTAGCTCTGAGATCTGAATCAATAGAATGTTTTGAAACTTCCTCGAGCCACTTTCCAAGAGCCGTTTTACGCCGCAGCAAAGTGACGCGATTCCGAATATCTGGAGTAATGGCGGAAGGTGTTGTGATAGATGGTGGATTACGTTGGCCACCCAGACGAAAGTCTATGGGATCAAAAAGTGATACACCTAAACGGAATAGACTGGCAGTGTTGGATATATCGGTGGATGGGAAGAGAGACGTGAAAGAGGCAAAATTTAGGTATCCGGTCGTAGAAGAGGGTTGAGTGGCGTTGGAGGATGTAGACGGTAGGGGTGCAGGCAATGCAGCCGGAACGCCCGTGTTATCGGGGGCAATGTTTGTATGGCTAAGATGGTGTTGGAGGAGCTTGGAAGAAAGTGTCATAGGCGATTCTGCAGTTGCACCGGCTATACTTGAATTATGGGCGGAGTGGGAGGCGACGAGCGCAGATGTGTTGGTAAGGTTCAGTGTAGAGGAGTTAGCTGATGAGCTGGGATGATATCACTGAGTGTCCAAAGAAATTGGAACGTGTTAGACTTACGGTGACGATGTTGGACTACACAAGCTGCCAAGGTGCACCAATGCACCTCCAGGTCCCCAACCAACGCGGAATGATCGACCCAGGGCGAGGCCCGCATCGACGAAAGAACCTTCATGGCCGTTGGCTATTGAGGACGTCTTGTCCACCCGAGCATATTTTCGGCACGGTCGTAATGTCGGAGGCTCAGCATCATGAGCAAATGAACGCCTCTACGTAACAATGAGATCCAGGGTGAACCACTACCAAAGTTATAACGAACCTCTCGCGAATCTAACCTCAGCCCATCAGCGTCGGACTCCCTGCCATGTTTCCTCGGCTGCATTTTGGTTGGTGAATCTAGAAACAGGCGTTTTCTGGAGGTTTTCGGACCGGCGCCTTGTTGGAGCGCTTTGAGGGCGGCGGCCTCCTCGGGCATACGGAACAACGATGTCTGCATAACATGCATTTTCTGCGCGTCGACGCCTAGCCGCTGCGCCCATGGTGTAATTGTCGGATCGCCTTCCAGGTGCCCGCGCGTTTGAGATACAATATTCTCTTCTTCCTCGACCTCATGCGCATAACGGATTTCACCAGCTTCGTCTTCAACAAGCGCAGTGGGTTTCCGCATTGTGATTTCCGTACGCGCATCTGCCCTTGGTTCGTCCTCATCTATGTCCGACGAGGAGGACTCTGAGCTTGAAAGTTCAGACTCGGTAAGACCGTCATCCTCGTCGGCGGATTCATCCTGCTCGACTGGCTTCTCCACGAGTCCCTTTGACAGAACGGGTTTTGACGGGGGTGGGCGTGTTAATGGCTGCTCTTCTGTTTCGTCGTCGCTGCTGCTGCTTTCGCTAGTATAAGCCCGGAAGCGCGCCATTGAGGATGTGGGCCTGGCTTATTCCAAACACACTGAACGTTGCTTAACCCGACCATCAACTGCAAAAGCGTCAGATTCAAATAAGAGCAAATAATGTATTGATGTTGACAACTGTGCATCCATCTTCTGTTCAATTCAACTCCAAACCAACTAGGCACGAAAAACGACAGGTCCGTATGTATGTTCACAATGAAGTTATGTATCTACATGCTGAGAGACCCGGCAGTGACCCAGTGAGAAAAGGAGGGAACAATCAACAGAGAAGAAGAAAAACATGGCACAAGAAAAAGCGCATATCAATGATTTCCAGAATCCAAACTGATACGGCATAACGGGCATGTCCTGCTCCTAGCGAGCCACTGCCTCAAACAATTTTCATGGAACACATGGCGGCACAGCGGGCTCAGGCTCGCGTGTTGCTCATCCCGGAACTGCGATATGCAGATTCCACACCGGTTAACCGACACCCCGAGCACACTCATCTTCAGCTTGACACGCCCATCCGATGTGACCCTCCGTCGTTGAACCTCCACACGACCGGTGTATAACACGTCTGACTCATCAACGGTGGAATTCGCGCCCATGTTGACGTCGATGTTGTCGTAGTCGCTGCTGCTGCCGGTTCGCGCTCGCGCCTCATCAGCAGATTCTAAAAAATCCGAAATGAGTAACAACGTCTGACAAGCGTACACATTAAACCATTTGGTGCGTGACGACCTAGGATGTTGAATGTTTACCTACCTCATAATCCGCTCCATTCTCTCCTTCGCTCAATGCAGTCGCAAGCAGGTCCAAGTCTGTCATCTCCGACAATCCACTGATTGACGAGACGTTTGCAGAAGAGAACGATAATGGAAGGGAACGGATAGAGGGGTCAGGTGTCGGTGTTGACGAATTGATAGGGGATGTTCTGTTAGGTGTCATCGGTGCAGAAGGGGGATAGAGCTGTTGGTGAGAGTGTTCGTCAAGGGGAGGAGTCCAAGACCCGCTAACATCCGCGCCTACATCGTTTTCAAGGTCGATCAACAGCCCCTCTGGACAACTGGTATTTGGACTGCCTGAAGTCTGAGCAGGATATGCCTCGTGTCCAGCATAGATTGAATCCACAACTATGTTCCTCGGTGGTTGGGGGGGGCGAGGCAATGGTCTTCCATGATAATGTCGCCGCTGACCAACTTGAGAGGAAGATGAGGGCATTACTGGTTCAACTTGTCGTCGATATTGACGGGCGGGGGGTGGGGTGGGGTCGATGGATTGAGGTATCAAGTTATGACTTGACATAAAAGCTGCCTTCGGCTTCGGTGCTGTCGGAGAGTGTTGTTTACAAGCACACTCAATCGTAGTCGGCCTCTGTAATGGAGTGTCTAGCATTTCGGACATTTTCGGAGTCGGCACCGGCGGTGGCTGTACACTATTTATGTCTCCGCCATCTTCGAACACCAGGCCGCTTCTTGCCGGTACTGGGGTTGTAGGCGAGGAAGAAACACTAATAATCACAGAAGACGGTGATGACGATAATGATGCAGGTGATGCGTTCTTAACGGAGGCAGGTGGAAGTGGAGATGTTAAAAATGATGTCTGAAGAGGACTTGATGGAAGTGGAGTTTCCAGGGCCTGCTGGAAGTTGTGTGTGTGTTCATCAATCTTTGTGCTGCTATCACCTCTCTCAGATGTGGTGATTGCCTTGTGACCTCCTGTGGCGGAAACCACATCTAAACCCCGACTGATACTCACATTTGCATCTACCATCGATATTGACTGATTGTTCGGATGGTTTTTTGTAGGAGACATTCGTGTTCGAACAGTCGTCACCGGCGGACCAGCGCCAGGTGAAACTGGGGGAGTAACCGCAACGATCGGGTTTGGCGTAGTCCTCGACCTATGATGAGTTCCATCTTTACGTGGGCGTCGTCTCAAGAACGGTTCAATAGCTTCCGCAACCTTCTTATCACGGAGTGACAACGGATGAGGTTCATTCCATGACCGTACCGTCGTTGGCTGTGTTTGCGCGGGAGCCACGATTGGTTGGGAACTGACCGGAGATAACGCAGTGGGTGTCGGAGGAGCTCCATATGTGAAGCTCAAACTGCGTGTAGGCGACAGCTCAGAGGCAATCATGGGGGGGTTCGGCAACTCTGAAACGGCTGCTATTGTCGCCATTAAACTGCGAGGTTCATACTCGATTTTGCGCGTGTTTGCGTTGTCTTCGGTCTCGAGGAGTTCCCAGGAATCTAAAGATTCGGGAGGACAGTCGTTCTGCTGCCCTTCCTTTTCCTTCTCTTTCTCCTTCCCATGGAAGAACCTCCTCGATTTCACGCTTTCGGGTTTGTTTGCGGTCAACGTCAATGTTGAACTAGCAAAGGGCAACCGAAGGACGGATGAGGTTGCGAGTGACGTCGTACTCCTGAAGAAATGTGCAGCATGTGGTGCGGTATATGGCGATGTTCCCGGTGTTGGATGCGCCGAAAGTGCTCGAACTTCTAGCGCTTGGTGCTTTGGTGGGAATAACGTTCGGAGTGGTGACAACGACAAGAACCTCTTCTTCGCTGAACGCGGGGTGTTGCAGTCTGGTTCGGGCTCAGACACATCCTCCGTCAAGTCCAAAACGCTTTTCAGCTTCGTCTTTGCTCGCCCACGCGATAATACAGACTCCGACGAGGGCGAGACGCTCGCATTCACACACGTTGGGGAACCTAATGAAGGGCCTGGACTGGGAAACTCAATCCCCTGGCGGCCCGTCCCCCTGTGGTCTTGTACTCCCCTCGGCAACCCAGGGGGGTGAACAGTCTCAATGATTTCCAGAGAATCCTCTGACTCAGAAGCTGAGTGTGTCTCTGAAGGAGAGCCCCGGCCAGACGAAAGGTCACTCGAAGACATATCATGCTGACCCTCAGTACAGCCAGGAGCTGGGATCTGCAAGGTAGTGCGCTCCGATGACGGTCCGGCCACGTTGGACGGCGCTGCCGGGGTTCCCACTGCCTCCTGGAATGACGGCGGCGGGTAATCTGGCACGCCTGGAAATAGAAACATTATTAGCAACGGGTGCACACAATGGCATCAATTTTCATGCACAGTATCTACCTTCTTCAATCCCCTCCAACGCTGCTCTCCCGGACCTTCCACCCCTTCCGTGTCGCCGACTCATGAGGTTCCGGATATTCCTAGGTCCAATATTGAACCTCACTTCCTCTTCCTGTGCCTGCCTACCATTACTGGCTGAAGATCTCTCAACGTTTCTCGTCGGGCGACTACTATTATTCACCGCAGGTGCTATCAATCTCGCCTTTGTCGACGTTGTTCCCGACCCTGACCCTGAGGTCGAATTGGCCAAGGTACCATCTGGACGCTCTGGCTCCTGTGCTCGAATGGTGCTAGGATATGGAGAGATACGGGCTGCGTCCGCAATTCTGTGCGGCGACATAGCTAGCTTGGACTGAACGAGTTTTCAGTGGGAGAGAACGCTGTTTTGGTGGAACATGCGTGGGCCACGATTCTGCGGCGTTGCTTGCCTGCTTTACCTTTATTTGGCCCATACCTGCGCGATGCCGAGTCTCCGTGATAGTGATGTCGAGGATTGCGTAGATTTTCGAGAAGTTCATTGATTGCCTGGCATGGAGTTCATCCTTCCATCCGCCCCTTCGACATTAATAGATTTGTACGGATAAACTAGTCAGCGATATTGACCAAAACCTCCCGAACCAAACAACTGGTCATGGCCCTTCCCCATCAAATTAATGAGGTGTTGGATGGTTCTGCATTTATGCCTCTGGGTACTTAAGCAACATCCAGGAAACACGGTGCACTTCAAGTTTCCATATATTTTTAAATAATATACATGATTGTCTTCCATCGGTAAACACACGACCCTAAGTTATCCAAGTGCACCATTGCCATTGCAATAATCAACATTTCCCCTTCGCCGGATTTCCGGCCCACTAAAATGATGTCACATCGGAATGATGTATAGTGCCAAAAGTTGAGGTCACTCACAGCAGGGAAAGGCCTTTCGACTCCAGATGCACCGAAGACTGCGAATGACAAGACGAAGATCATAACTTGAGCCCCACCATCCAGGGCACCACCCAGGATATAGTTATACTTCTTATACCATCTTGGATGGTACTTCCTTAACCAAAGTTGGGACACGAGGCCGACGATGATTGAGGAGGTAATAGTCGAATTCACGCCAACTGACATCCATGCGGAGTACTTGATGCATGTTAGCCGCGTATCCGGAGCGCCGCCGACCGTAAACATGACGTACCATGTAAATAATTGGGAGGACAACCGTGTCGACGTTCACGGGTCCAATTTTCGGCCAGCGCTAATAATGCACGATGCTTGACCTACGTACTTCTTAGCAGGCTGAAGACGCACCTTCCAAATGAGCCATTGTATAAAGGTCGGCACCATCCCGACTAACAAGCTCATCGGAATGATGAAATAGGGTCCATTGATTCCATACAGCTGCTTTGCTAGGGACCAGGTAACGGCTTGGCTATTTAAGCTTTGTGTCACTTGGCCGCTCCAAATGTTCGTTCCGTGGGGATTGAGTAAGACGTCACGCTGGGCTGTAACGACGGAGATCATGACGACTGTATTGACGAAGTCAATGGTTGCGATGGTCAGGCCCTAGGGTTCACTGCATACCGTAGTTAATAAGGGCGCCTACTCCCGCTTATGAGTAACCCGGGGCTCTTTGAATGACGCAAGACGTACCGAGAAGGGTCCCCCAAACCTGGGTCAAGAACATGACGCGGGGAGGAATCTTAAGGTATTGACCCATCTTTAAGTCACCAGCCAACCCGATGGACGTCGACACGACATCATGACTCCACATGGAGAACTGCACAACAGTTCAATATTTACAAGTCCGAAAGTACAAGCCACTTACATAGAGATTGGCCACTGGTTTACCGGGATTAATAGCTCCGGCAACCATCTTCATGAGCTGATTAGTGGCAATTCCATTCCCCATTCGCGCGTAGAGCAATGTGGAGAAAGGCTAACCAAGGAGTTAGGAGGAGCCTTATTGAAAAAAAAGTGACAGTACCGTTACAAATGTCCCTAGCAACAATGCGACGATATAGGACCACCACGGAAGTGTAGTCTGTCCTTTCAGAACAACAATGAGACCTTCACACGGGGTAAGCTTTTGGTCCAGAGGCGATGGGGCCTAGCTCAGCAGAACACTCACCCGCAAAGAAAGATTAGCAATAAGAGGATGACATACCACCACCAGGGTGCTTCTTTGTATTTCCGCATGGCCTGGACATTATGAGCGTCCCCTCCGTTCGACGTAAGGAAAGAATCTCACCTGGTAATGTGGATCGGGTTGGGACCCCTCGTACGCTAACTTGAATGATTCCTTGGCATATCCACCCCAGAAAAATATGACATGGGCAATCAAACCACCAATCTGAAGAAACCAGTTAGCGCCAGGCGTATACCTTTTCAATCAATTTTCACTTACGGCAAGGTTAGCAGTCAGATTACTCCAAGCAAATGATCCTGTAAGGGCTGGCAATCCGACCTCGGCAAGGGCAGTTTCGTTGAGCTGGAACGTGGAACCAAAGACAGCGGACTGGTGATAGACTGATCCATTGAATGAGAAGATAGACGTTGACAACATTGGGAAGGCCAGGGACTGTGTTCGCGTATTATTAGTGTCACAGCTCGCATTTTTTTCAAAGATTGGAACGGCGCTCACGTTCCATGCGTTGCTGTAGTAAATAGCCATGATCGCAATATAACAGAAGAAATACCCAATCCATGAGTTCGCTAGTTCAGGTGTGAGCATACACCTATCCCTATCTGTCGGGTTTCAAACGTACCCTGTTGGATCAACGGCAAACTCATAAACCTGGAGATCACATAGCACACAAGTCTTCAAGCAAATGTAATTAATAGAACTTACGTTGACCCGATGTACTGCCAGTCGAACGAAAAACTCAGGAACCCTAAACCCTCATTGCCATCCGTGCCACCAAAAAGATTCGTAAATATGTCGACAACTCTCTGGGAGGCATGTTGTGAAGCAAGACAAAAGATATTCACGCCATTTAGTAGCGGGAAGATGTATGCTGGCAGGACTTCATAGACAAACATTCCGGCGAAAGCGGTCCAGAATAGTTTGACACGCTTCCCATTTGCCGCAGTATCGAAGTGTAGAGCTAGTTCATGTGTTAGACTCATTCAGGTACATATTTCCAACGATAAGTCTACCTACCTTGGAAGACTGATACTGTCGGTAAATTCTGAACCCCGCATTTGAGTACAGGAAGGCAGGTAGGATCTGAATAGGCTTACAAACCAATAAACCATCTCAGAGGGGTAGACGGTCAGTGGCCGAAGGAGGCCAACCAAACCATAACTAACAATTCAGCCCGTTGCGATTCCAAATTCATGATATATCAACTCACCCAAAACAAGCAGTGGAAAACGTGGCAAGCACGGCAGTCGTGGCTTCAACGTGTGTATCATAGTATAGCTAGGAGGAAGTTAATCAGTTTGCTTAATGTTGTCGCGCACTCACCCTCTGAACTGCGAAATTCAAGACAGCAGTACTCCCAGCAGACGCCGTCGATGCCACGAGCGAAGAGACAACGTGCTAGCGCAAGGAATCACAATCGAGTTCGGGTTAACACGTGAATATATACAACTCACCTCTTTCAACGAAAATTCACCGGGATTCACAAATCCTAGAACAGGTCCCAGAAACTCCAGCCGTGTCCCAGTTACCTTGGCTTGCGTTGGCAAAAACTTCGCCCATGCATTTCCAGCGGTATAGGTCAACAGAAGCAGGAAGACGGTGGACACCGTCATTTGAACTGGTTTGAACAGATAAATCTACACCAAACACCATCAGCACACAACTGTCTTCCACCAGAAGCGAATACGGGACCTGGCATAAAGCCGCACCCAACCCAGCAAATATAGTCCCGAGTGTCAACGATCTAAAAGTCAACGCAGCCTCCCCGTCATCCCTAATATCCACGACATATCTCGATACATCTCTTCCAGATGAGACGACAGGCTCTCCATTCAACTTCTGCACCTCCTCATCTGTGCTGCTCCTCATAAATGAATCATGGGAGACCGATGCCTTCTCGTCGACCTTGCTATCGATATCCCTACCATGTTTCTCGTCGCTATCGTTGGAGGTCGGTGAGGCAGGTGACGGTGGCTCGTCTTCCCTATTGACGTTGGCCTTCCGGCCAAGTTTATCCAGCAGCGTCATCCCACTTGGTCTTTAGCTGGTGGGTAAGATTCAGGGAGGAGAGGGGAAGGCGCGATGGGGGATGGGGGCCTGAAGAGAATCTGTGCTCATCTGCTATAAAACCCCGTTATCAGTCCGGTATATCTCACTAGAGGGGAAGAAGCGGCAGAAGGGCACTCGCCACACGTCTCATCTGTTCACTAAACTCGGATTCCCGTGGCATCCCTTCCTAAATTACTGCTTATCCGACACTTTGTCCACATAGACCGCCGGCCACCCAGACCTTCCTTAACCTTACAAAGGCTTTGAAATCCAGGTTAGAACATTAGATTTGATGCTTCGCGAGATTCGCAATCCTTACGCACTCTAGCGCACTCTATTTCCAACTTCGCTGGTGCACTTGATTGCTTGCGAATGTTCGCATGATCTCCGAGCCGTGGTACTATTTGACACAACTCCAACAAAGTTCTAATTCACAAGGAGAAAGCGGATCCGGAGGGAAGAGAATAAGAGGACTTAACTTCCAAAGAACGTGCATCAATTCCCAGTTCTTGTCCATTCGTATCAAGCCTCCTCTTCAAGAGACTGCACCACCACTTCGTCAATTGTAGTCCGCACAACCTCCCCCATCCCGCACGTATAAGCCAGGCCTTTGAAACTCCAACGTCGACACATATGACTCATCGAAAAGAAGCACATCTTATCCTCACCCGCCCCTCACATACCTAAAAATAGCCACGCTCGCAATGCAGCAATGTCATCACGTCAAGCGCCCGTCCAATGGTATGTCGACCTGTCAACACACCCTTGAGTAAACCTCGGGGCCTCACGACCTATCCCACTAAAGCGATAGCGCAATTTCTCATGCAGGGAGCGTCTTCTGGGGTCATGTGAACAAAAGGCTCCATTATGCTCACACTGCGTTCCGCCACTTGATAAGAGAAGAGAAAAAAAATCATAGCATTTTTGTAGTTGGTAAAATAGTACCAAAAAAGCCATACCAAAGTAAAGAATCCCCCATGGCTACACCACACACTCCTCTAAACGTCCTAGTTTCGGCTTTAGTTCGTCTGCGCACCGACAGCCTTTAGATAAATGTCCCAGTCAGCATAACATCCTCGTAAGAGACAATAACCAAGGTCCAAAACACTCACCAATCGCTTCAAATGCTCCATAAAGACCTGCAAACTAACATCGTCCGTAAAGATAGCCTGGCCCGCACCAGCGCCGGCCGTGGAGCCATACATCGTTGCAGACATGTGCGTCGTCGATGGGTTAAGTTTGGATAACAAGAACCGGGCTTGAGAGCCCCCTTGGTCGCAGACGATGTATCGCGGGATGGGGAATCGGTCGACAAGGAGTTCCTATGCGAGTCAAGGTTCGATTCAGTTGGTCGACAGAGAGACCAAAAAAAAAAAGGAAGTACGCACTTGGGCATCGGCAACGGGCAGCTCAAGTAGCTCCTTAAAGTTCTCATAGCCTTCTTGTTCTTGGTACCCCTGCTTCCTCCATTGTGCGATTTGTTCACCATGGAAGATGAGGATGTGGAAGAACGTGTCAAGGAGCAAGACAACATCATGCTTGATGGAGACACTATCGAGAAGTACGGGTTGAGGCGGGGTATCGAAAGTGTACGACATGAGCGTCGGTTGAATCATAATAAGCGAGTTGTTCACATCCTCCTCGTCCAAAACATGTCTACAAAAAAAAACCTCAATCACCGGCAACACAGAACACAGCAAACAACAAGGTAAAACGCACCTATAGAAAGCAGTCTCATCCGGACTGTTATTAAACACCTGCAAAAACTGGCTCCTCCTCAAATGGAACATAAACTGCGGATAAATACTGAAATTATCCGTCAACCTAAAGCTCGTCGGATCCTCCTTCCTGTAATCCGCAAACTTCTGACACAACCGAATCAACATCCGATCCAACCACCTCAACACATCCGGCGAATCATCAATCTCTGCTTTAAATACCGCAATACGCGCCATCAACACCGCAGCAGCCTCTTGGTCAAATGAAGCTGCGATGCTGGGTGAGCCTGCTTCGGCAAAGTTGCGAGCGATGGTTGTGACCCGAAGACGTTGTTGGCCGGAGGCGTGTTGGTAGTGCGTGACGAACTGGATGAGGCCGCGTGAACCGGGTTGGAGAGGTTGACCGGCGGGGGTGACGACTTCGAAGTAGACTGCGGTGGATGTGCGTGGGGTTATGGCATTGATTTTCCAGGCAGAAGTTTGGCCGATGCCGATTTCGGTTTCGCCAACGCAAGCTGATTTCTTGCCTGCGGAGATTGCATGACCGATTAAACCGGATACTTTGAGTTCTTTTGTTGTCTTGAAAAGGAAAAAAGGAAAACAAAAAGAGGTGAGTGGAAAACAAATGAATGAACCGAGAGAAGCATACTTGGACATCAAATGTCGCGTTAAAGCCTATTTGAAGGTGACCCTGCTCATCCTTGTTGAACATACGGAGGAAACCTCGCTTGAAAATGGATGTGGCAAAAGAGTCGGACAACACAATGACACCATTGGTCGAGTTGGGCAGAGACTTCATCTCCAGCAAACCAACTTGATCAAGACACCCCGCAAATAAATCCACCACATGCCCATTATTAGACGCGCGCTTCGCAAGTGCTTCATAAAACTTTTTCATACGTCAGCACAGCTCCATACAAAGATACCCCCAAGGGTCGAGCTCACCTTGATCGCGCGCTTATAATGCTTCGCACTATCTCTATCTATATCATGATGCGATCTAATCGGCTCCTTCAGCTCATTGCTCACAACCATCCCAGGCCCCTCCGTCGCCGGACCACCAGCAAACAACATAATCCTCGCACCCGTATTCGGATAAGTCGTCTCAAGCAAACCAACAGCCACACTCAACGCAACACCACTGCAACGCAACGCGCGTTTATCGTTAGCGACGGGCCAAGGATCCCGAGTGAGGGTTTCTAGGATTCCCGTGAGCTGGAATTCGACTTGGGAGACGGGGAGGAGGAAGCGGCTTGTGCCAAAAGATTGGGGAGGGAGGGGTTGGCCTGGACGAGGTGCGGCGCGGTTTTGTGAGCCGAGGCCGAGCATGTCTTGGATCTGCTTTGGTTGGTATTCTTTACCGCCGCGGAAGACATAGGATTTGCTACATTCGGCGTAGCCGAGTTCATGAACTTGAGTCTACATAATATTCACAATCATTAGCATTCTTGAAAGGGAGCACAGGTTTAAGAAAGAAGGGATATTCACCATGGTGCCATAAGTGATCAAGCCGACCAAGGCAAAAGGTGGAAGTAAGCTCAAGCTGATGACGATCGCATCCCTCAACGCCTTGAGATCCTCTTCATCCAAGCATGTATCCACAACGAACAAGAAGATAGGTGGGACTTGAGCCGGACGCCCAAGCGTATACTCGATAGTGGTATACTTCGGCAACAATTCGGCGGGCAAGTTAGTGTTGGAGATATCTTTGTAATGGGGTGGGAAGGCATTGCGGGAGAGACAGAAGGGACAGATCCAGAGTTTACCACGGATATCGATCTGGCTGTAAGGAGTTGATTTGGAAGAGGGTGGGTATGTGTATGTTCAGAAGGTGTGGTGACATACCAGTAAGGGTTCAAAATGGCGCGGCATGGAGGTTTACATGCAACTGGCTCGTAGAGAACGGGCGGAAGGTCCTCTCTGATTTTTAGAGGCGTGTAAAGTGCAGAGATTGGGGCTACAGTCCTGGTAGCCTCGATGCGCGACGAAGGCCACACGTTCCACGAAAAACGGACGCCTGAACAAAGTTTTTTAGATTTTTAATTCCAATTGAAGAAAGGTAAAGAGAACGTGCCGTCGCGCTCTTCTACATCTTCGAAATTGAGCATTATTGGAATTTACACGGGTGTCGCAGACAACCTCGGAGGATGTGTGATGTTGACGGGTCAAAGCTGCAGGCGGTATAGTAATATTCTAACTTGGTATCAGAGCCACGTAGGTTGGTGTAAACAACACACAAACAAAACACCTCATCGCCACTCTTTTGACTAACGTTGACAAAATTCGAGACACGTTTTCTATTCGCAACCACTGGCAAGCTGTATGCACAGTTACTTGTGTCTACATTCGTATACTCGCATTTCTAGAACCTATCAGTGCTCGTACAACGCTCAAGATCTGCTCTGGAAGTGAATCAGCCTGAGGCTTGATCATGTGAGCGCAGAATGGAACAACACTGCCTGCGCCGAGACGCGCACTCAGATTCTCAGATCCCGACAGGACAAAGCAGGACAACACCTATGGGCTACAATGAGTGAAGTCTCAAGACCTCATGCTCCTCCCTCAGAATGACAAAGCTGCAAAGACCAACACCTATGGTTTAAAAATACTCATAGATATGCTATTCCTCAGGGCGGTCAAGTAGTTACGGTGGGAGAAGAAAATACTGAGCGCTGAAATATACCTCAAGGAGCAGCCGGCTTCTCCTTCGCCGGTGTGTCCTCCAGTGACTAAGATCGCTCTCCCCGATGGCGTTCACGAAAAATCTTGAAACCGGATCGTTCACCGTCCCAAGAGCTCGATCTTAACCATGAGCTTGTTGGCTCCCCGAGTAATTAGACGACTGACATGACCATTATAGCAACGCTCAGACCTGCTTCAATGGCGTTGGTGCGCGCAGCACTGCAGCAGCGTATGTTGTTACGAATGCTGCCATATAAGGCGGAGGGGGGTTGCCGGCTGAGCAACAGCTGACATGACCATTTCGGGCATATTAGATATGATATGTGCAAGAATACATTAATCAGTTCTCCAGTACCTCAATTTGTGTTTGTTGTGAAAAATATATTCAGTGGTAAGTAACTACAGTGGGTCCTAGCATCGAGTGTATCCAAGTCATTGCGTTGACTCTGTTTCAGCAAGAATGCAGGTGAGTCAGTGAAGGCAAAGCCTATATAGTCTACCGACATAACGGAGTGAATCGGCTTTCGACCTTTCTCCTCTTACCTTGATCCACGGTCATCATTCCGCTTCGGCTACTTGCAGCGTCAGTTCCACGTCGGGTGAAAGATATGGGGGGGGGGTGGCGTCAGAATATCGGAAATGTGGGAAAAAAGCGGCAGTGCTGGCCGGGAAAGCGTGACAAGAAGATGGATCAGGCGGCGTTTGAAAGCCTTGTTACTGCTAACACACTTGTCTACTCGCACTCATCTTGGTTATATACCCCCCTCACACTCCCATCCTCTGGGACGTTTTCTCTCCTCTCTACTCCTTACTTTCCTCTCTAATACCCCCCCCCTGGAACTGGCTCCGCCTTCAGCCTTGCCCTCTCATCAACATCGCCGACCATACGCACGGCACATACTCCAATGTCGATTCCTACGTCCTCGCCCACCACCCCTACCCCCGACAAGCAGAAGCTGGAGTCACTGCAGGAATTGAAGAGGCTCAAGGGTTTTGGCTCATGGTACGTCTCTCACCATCGTCCCCAACAGCTTCCACCGCCTGCCTTGCATCCCTCTGATCTTCCCTCCCCGCAGCCATGATACGCCCTCGTCCAAGACCGCCTCCCTACCTACGCCAGGCATGGCCTCTGTCCCTCTCGCCAACAGCGCAGACGTTGTCGATGCGCAACCCCTCGGGTATGTTCAGCCGGGGGGACCCACCAACGTTCTCATCTAAGCTGACTTCCTCCACAGCGACACTCCCGACGACTGGCCTGGCCAGTACAGCCCCTACGGCCTCATCCCTCCCGGGGCACCTCTCATGAAGGACTACGACTCCTTCACTGAGGGAACCGGGGTCGGCAGTTTCGATTCGATCGCTGCTGCTGACACCGATGAGCACGGCAACCCCATCTACCACCTCAGCAAAGCTCGTCTCTCATTGGTCCCCGAGCACCAAGACAAGGATGCCTATGTGCTTGACTGGTTGAGAAAACTCCCAGACGCACAGACCATCCAACCTCACCAAGCCTTACTCAATGTCTGCGGCCTAATCCATCCCACCCCTCTTCCCACCCTCAAGCGACCTAGGTCCATGACTGAATATGAAGAATATAGACCTCGACGCCCTCGCACCCGGTCCTGCCCGTCTTCACGGCGCAGCTCTATAGCCCCAGACTAGCTCATTACATCCCCCCCCCCCCGTTCACTCTATACACACCACCGGCATCATCACGTACCACCCAAAAACCGGCCAACTGATCGACGAAAGGACACAACGGATTAATTTTCGATACCCTCAAAATCTCGCTTCCCTCTCTCGTCTCGTCCTCGCCGCTCGACAAATAATGAAGTCACTGGGCGATTATTTATGCATCGGCTTTCCCCCCCCCCCATCGCATCGTCCCACGAGTCAACCCCCCACTGCGGGGGCGGAGTTATGACTCAGCTTCCCATCCTTCGTCTACCTCCTAGACTGGTTCCACTTCGCCTTGGACCCTTGCAGAGGTTCAGGATGGATGGGAGTTTTCCTAAATCTCTTCTCTCTCTCTCTCGTGCTATCTATGTGTATGTGTGGTCTGACTCTTAACCAAGGGCGGATAAACACCATACCCACCCAAATCTATGCTTTTCTCTTTTTTTCCCATGTTGACGAACGTCTGCTTATCTGCTATGTTGCTCTCTGTCATCTTGGATCACGGACTCTCCATCTACCCCCTTCCCTCATACACCCCCCAATGAATTGTTAATGACTCGTGCCCATAGAGATCATCGACATTCGTCCTGCTTTATTTTTTTCGCTCTTCGTGCTCTTTATCTCAGTTTAAAGTGCTGTTGGCGGCGGCGGTGTTCTTGCCTTGCTAGATTCAGTATATACACTATCTCCCCGTTTTTCATTTAAACAACTCGATTTTTCCGATCGATCATCGTTCTATTTCCCCACATTCCCACTTTCGATCTTCTATTGATACTCTTGCCCTTTGCCCATTATTCCTTTCCCCCTCCCCTTCCCCCATTTCGTAGTTATTCTGTCCCCCTTTTTTTCCTACTTGTTGTACCAATGAATGGCGCCCTGAATCATGTGTTTCCCTCTCGTGTAATCGCCTTTGTTTTCATCTTACCCCCCCCCCCGATGACTTGTACTCAACTACAAAAATGAGCTCCTTGTATGTCACCTGTCCCATATGTAGTACATACACACATCCTGTAGTCGTACAGCATCCACCCAATTCTACCTTCGTGTCCGCACCAAGTCTGATATCTCGAATGAACATCAACTAGACAGGGGGGAAGAATGACATCACGTCATATATCGTATCACCGAAAAAACTAGGCCTTTACGCTAGGTACAAAGTGGGGAAGCCGCGCGCCTCCCGATCAGCAATAGCCAAGTCCACACGTTCCCCCCCCACGGGTCCACTTGATTTCGAAGCGTCGAGTCATTTCAGCACGTCGCGAGGTGAGAAGATCTGACATAATCGAATCCCCCCTTCCTGCTCGAGCTGGCTTGTGCACCTCAGGCTTCGACGGCGTTACAAATTGTCACGCCGAGAGTACCCTCCGGATTCTGCATGGGCCCATCAGACCGGTACGTACCCCTCCTGCCGGGTGAGCTATTCATATCATTGGTTAGGACGCGTTGCGTTATGTTTGTCACTTACGGAGTTACTTCACACTTGATGGACGTAGGTAACTCTGGTGGTGACCGAAGGTCACTAGGGATGGAACGTCCCAGATCATCGTAGAAATGGAAGCTCCTGGATCGAAATCGAATAACTATGGAATTAGGAAACTCATTAATCAGGAAGACCACGTACGAATGGAACGTGGACCTATCATAGATCCACTACTGGTACATTGTACATAACTCAAGTTCTGCGCCCCCTGTGAAGATGGGAGGTTGCTGCGATCACCTATTTCAGTACCGAAGACAATGCCCTTCGCGAGCCCTTTGTTCCCTGGGCCCTTGTCCCCTTGATGTTTTAGGTACTTGACCGCCGGGCAGTTATCTTTGTGACTGGATCTGTGTTCTAGTAATTTGTGTTCACTGGTCACCGGAGAGCTTGACTGATGCATACAGCATCATTTAGATTAACGGGTGGCCGAGGACAAACTGTCCCTGAGTGCCCTATGAGATGACTATCGCGTGTATCAACTTGGGGCTGCGCTGATCACTGTCTAGGAGTGAACGTCATGGTATAAACATCAGTCGGTCCGTTGGCTCGGGTATTCGTTCGCGTTATCCGGGAACTATACGTGCCGTCCCGGTAAGTGAACTTAAGTTTCAAGTAGGTGTTGATGTTCTAGGGGAAAGCTTGGCTAATAATAAGCTCAAGATTAAAGAACTCTGTTAGGCGTCGAGTACTAATGCAGGAACCGAATCGGAGTCGGATACTTCAATCGCAAGGGATCACTCGAAGGTCTGAAAGCAAAAACAAGGCGCCTTGAATACCACAAGCCAGCGATGTGAAAGATAGCAGGTCTTGTGCCCATCATATCTCTGTATTCGGGTTTACGTCTGGGTTCTATGTGATGTACCTACGCCGAGTTAGTTGAAACCACTCGACGAGGCTATGGTCTGATCTCCAAAGAGTACAAGGACCACATTTACCTTCTGGACTAAGATGGTGCAAAGAGCTTTCCGAGACATCCGTTGATCAAAACCTTGGGGTGTGCGTTGGGTACTGGGCAGTGCGACTCGGAGCGCCTCGGTTAGTACCATGAACACGGTACGGTATCCGCCATCACAAGTGAAGTAAGTGCTGCTCTGCAACCGTCCTCTATTGCGTAGATAACCGGCCAGAAGCATGTTCGAGCGGGAAACAATGCCAATCCCACTCTTTTTTGTCACCATAATCTTGCGTCTCACGTTTTAGAATTTTGAGACTTGATTGTCGACCGCCATATTATGATCCATCATACGGCATCATCACCCCATCCAAAGAGCTCAGCGATCTCACATCGGAACGTATGCCGACTAAGGGTCCTCCAAAGAAGGGTCAAGACCATGCTCAGCCTCACTCTCCTCGAAAGAGTGCCCGCAGAGGACGCCACCAACTTCTTGTGGTTGTTGTGCTATTAATAGCCGCAAGAGCCTCCCGAGATCATGCTTCCTGCGCAAGCACGCCATGAGCGGTTATCACGGTCGGTACTTATGAAAGTCCGGTTACTTGGGGATCGTTTGTGGGGCGGGACGTTGTTAGTTAGAAAGTATCCATGACTCAGCGAGTGTTTCTGCAAGTAGGTACTAGCGCCAAAAGCTGGACCCTACTTGATATGTTGCAGTTTTGAGTCGTCGGTATACGAGGATTGCTTTTTGGAAACGGACGGGGCGATCTTTGCACGAACGCCGCGGCGATGGCCTCCAGAAGTGGTCCGATCATGATTTCCATTCGTCTTAGCGTTCGGAACGTATTCCTCACACTCGGCTCGAGGTCCCGTAGGTGGCGATTACATTAGCGATATCCATGGACACGAGAGACCTTTCAGACATCAGACCCTATTCTTCAAGCTTCCAAGCCGGTATCTAAGTATCCATTGCAGAGATGATATGCCAGACGGTAACACTTCGTGATGGCGAAGTCGCGCTAAAATTTTTGGATAGTTAGCCCCCCAGAGCCATGTGCTACAGTGGATCGAATGTTTCACTCGTCACACGACAATCCGACTCGGAGAAGTCACCCTACATGGCCGAAACATCCGAGGATCCATTGCGGTGCCTAAACACAAAAACAAGGCCTTATCGCAATAAACTCTCCTCGTGTGGGAAACGATTAACTATACCTAGCTGTACGACCAAAAAGCCATTGGACGCCAACAAAGGTGGCTTGGTCCTTCAAATACAGGGAGTGGAGCATATCAAGAGTTTTGGGATTATTCCGTTTTTAAGTATCATACCATAATATGAGCGGGCATGGCAACCTGTTGCGCCCTGACCTAGCCTCCAGACTTTTGGCCAGGCCATCCAAAAAAGGTATCATAATCCTAATAATTTTCCAAATCCGGTCCGGCGAAAGGCGACTTTGCGAGAGCTCATGAATGTGGGAGACCTGTTCATTCGGGGGAAAGTTATCTACACTGCCACGCGTGACGAGCTGTCAATTTCCGTTCGGGTGTAAATGCCATGGATGTTAATAGTCTCCACTCATGTATTGGTTTGGCCGCCGTATTGGGTACTGTCAACCAAGTGAGAACGGGTATGTGATGTACATTCAGCAGTCTGTGTCAGGGCTTCAGCGTGGGTGTGGCGTCCCGGTCATAATAGACCTATGCTTTAACTCCGAAGTTCCCCTCTTTCGGGCCCAACCCTCTTACCGGGCTTCCATACGGGAAAGGGTAGCTCGGGAAAGGTACGCCGTTTTCATTCGGGCGCACCAATTGGAAACAGTAGCGGCAACTTGCACCCCGAGGTTTTAAAAGATACCTACTTCCTGCGTTTTCAGCCAGGATGCCTGTGTACGTCTCCAACAAGTTTTGATTGATCTGGCATCGTGCCTGGCAACTCAGTCTATAAATAATCCATCGGGTCGTATAAATAGCACCCCGATCATTTAACGATCCTGACTGTCCATCCCTAATTAAGTAAATTAGCAGCCCAAATCTAGCCTCAACATCCCTGTGGATCACGCACAACATAGAGTACGATGTGGGTTTGCTTATTAAAACCTGTGCGCATCACCGCTATAAAACTAAGAAGACAGGAATTATATGTTGGTTTTGGGGGGTTATGATACAGGCATTAGTGCAACGTTAAATAAAAACTATGTAGCAAGGGTCAGACGTTGGTGGAACAAAACTGAACGGGGACACCGAAAACCAGTGTCAAGAAACATATGTTCAGGGCATGAATCACGACCGGCTCAACATTCATCCGAGTACGTTGCCAAATCATCAGATGAATGCTCCACGGGTTCTGGGGATATTCGCAGACTGCTAGCAACCTCTAGCCCTTCCTCACTTTCCTCTCCCTCCTCATCGCTGTCATCCGAAGGCGATGGAGGAGGGGTAGGCATCTTCCGTTTTCCCCTTGTAGTTGGCTTGGTTGTTTTGGTTATTGCTGTTCTTGTACGGCGTTTTGTCATGAGTGCAGACGGTCTAGCGTTAGATGGCGATGTGGATGCCTTTTTCGTCTTATTTTTCACCATCGCCGTCATTTTCTTGGACGATGCCTTCTCTTGCTTGACTCCCGATTGTTTTGACTGAGCATTTTTGGCCACGGGCTCGGTCTTCGTCCGGCGCCGTGAGCTAGCTTTCGCTGGTGTAGGAGTAGCATTGCCATCATCGGATTCTGATTCCGAGTTGCCCGACGCTCTGAAGAGGGATAAAATGATGATTATTAGTCTCCTGATACCAAGAGCTCATGAATGAACACCTTACGGTGGACTTCTGGCGCGATTCCGTTTCCGGTCAGCTGGAGTAAGAATTCCTGATCCTGGGGTCCGTAGTCGTCTAAACCAATTGGAGACAAGGGAGAAGGTATACTCATGAGCTTCATTTCCTCAAGCGTTCAGGGGATGATTGTACGGACTTTGCACCCTTCCTCGGCGTTATGTTAGCCGACGTCGAACTTGAACTTGTTTTTGAAGTGGTGGTCACAGACGCTGTCACGCCTGGATCAGGCTGGCGGTTCTCATCAACGAAGCTGTTAAAATATCTTTGATAGTGTCAAACTATGTCATGGACCTAAATGAAATGTGAATAGGAATACGCACTCGGGCGATGTTGTCCGCAATGCTTTTTGTTTGGCGTTATCATCGCCATCGCTGGAATCATCTTCTTGAAGGTTACTATCACTGTCGTTTGATGGACCTGGCGAAGCAGTGCTTTTGTTCCCTTTCTCGACACTGCCTCGGGGTAAGTATACCGCACCAAACTGTAAGTGCAACATGGCCTTACATGGAATAGTCTTTCCTGAGAGGAGACCACGACCCTGTTTCTCCATCACTCTCGGGCACATCAATATTGATTACCTCGTAAAGTCTCAGAATCTCATCATCGTGAACGTATTTGCGTGGGTCAGTTTCCGACAGTTGCCTTGAGTAGACTTTGCTGAATCGGGCTTTAAATCGCTCGAAAGCCTTAGCCGTGGTCGCCACATCAAAGGGGCATTGCTAGTTCGGCCGTTGGTGAAGGCGACTAAGATCGGATGCTAATGTCCACTTACGGTTCCATGATTGCCGAGAAGAAGATTGATTATGTGGATGGTCCTATGTTGTAAATCCTCGGGCCAATACATAGGTTGATTCAGTAGATGGCACAGAACCTTAAGTTCAGCATCTGAAAAAATGGCATGTGGCACATGATATGTGGAGTTCAGGCGGTGTACACACCTGATCTTTCTGAGTCGTACAATGCCAGTAGCATATGGATTACGATATTTGCATGATTGTCCTTGACCAATACGATGTCCGCCGCTCTAAAGGTAACTCAATTAGACCGACCAAGTGAGAGTTAGGGGCGTTGCAGACTCACTCAAGACCAAATTGGGGATCTGTCCACGCAAGCAGCATTTCGCCAAACTTCTCTGGTGCGATCATTGTCTGAACTTCATCCAAAGACTCGTTCATGCGCATTATCGCATCAAGCGCTTGTATGAATATCTAGGAGGTTCAAAATCTATAAGTATATGCAAATACGACGGCATTATACTAACAGATTGTAGCTTGACTTTATTATTGGGGTGGGCCGTGCCGTATCGAATGAAGAAATATGAGAGGCACTGGAGAGCCTCTTGATTCCCGGCGGTGTCTGGAGATACAAAGGCAATCAGCAGGCAGAGCAGCATCTGCAACATGAAGAGCAGGTCAAGGTTTCGAATATTGTACGGGACGGGGTGAAGATCACCTTAGGATCATCCACAATGCCCAGCAATAGGAACTTAGAAAACCCGATACACAGAACTGCCAAAACTTCGTGACATGGCTCGTCCTTTCCTAGTTCGTTTTCCATGATACTCAGAAGGAAAGCCACCAGCTTCGAATCCTAAAAACGAGTTCGTTACGCTAGCAGTAGCACAAGGAATTGAAAGCTCACCATCTCCGCCGATTTTCCGAAGAACTCCTTTTCGTGCATCAAAATCAGGTCAAATATAACGCGAAGCACAATGATTCGTATGGGATCAGGTGCACGCATGCATTCGTTAGAGAAAAGTTGGAATGATCCCAAAGCCATTCTCTGGGCAACATGGAATGTCAGCAAAGGTGTGCATCGTTAGCAAAAAAGGGAAGGTGACATCTGGTGATATACCTTAGCAATGAGCGAGCATAAACCTAGCCCTATTAGTGCCTTTTCCCTTAACAAAATTTCTTTCCGTTGAAGGGATGGGATAATTAGGTCATCAAGGATGCCCTGTAGTGTTGAGTTGTCTTCAAACGACTGGAAATGCTTTGAGCTAGGACTCCTAGAAGGAAAAAAACGGTGCGTACACCATGGACGCGTTCCAGCACGGAGTTGCATATCATCAAGCACCGAAAGTCGTTCAAATCCGCGGCCTCCCGTTCTTCCTTGTTCATCTCCTCCCGTTCTTTTGGTTTCTTGAACGATCGTTCCCGTCGGATAAATGATTGTGACACGTCAGACAAGGAACTATTTTGCATTTCCTGGAAAACCCAACCGTTAGTAAAATGAGCAGTCCTCTAATTCGCGGCGGATATACCATCTCCATCTCCAGTTTTTCCGCTTCCTCCTCCTCAAGTTCGCCATCACGAAGATCGATGATTATTTCAACAATGACGCGGATGAACTCTCGTTCCGAAGGCAGCATGGCCTTCATCACATCCATACAGGGGTCAACGAGGTCCAGGGGAAGTGCAGGGTGCGTTAACATATCCTCTATAGCCAAGGATCAGCGTGAAGGCAAGGGGCGAAGCAAAGCCGCGATTATACTCACTAACAACGGAAAACGCTTTCCTCCTCCCAATCTCATCACCATAGTCGAGCCCAATGGCGATGGAGAACAGGGACGATAAGATAGATGCAGTTTTATGTAGCTGTTCCTGCTTCTCTGCGGCATCCTCTTCTTGGTGTAGCATCTCTGCTATTTCGACGGCTTGTAGTGCCTCGAGGAGCTTATTGTATAGGGATTGGATGTAGAAAGCAAAAGCTGTCACCATGGGAAGGCCAGCTTCTTCGACTTGTGTCGTGCCTTTCGAGTGATTTATGAAGGCGAGTGCGAGTAAAGCAGATTCTGGGGTCAGCTCCTTCCAATACTCATCTAGGCAATTAAAGTGAGAAATGACACGCTATTCAAGTGGATGGTGCCTACCGGAGAACGCAAACACGTCTAGATACTCCGGCTTGAGGACAAAAATCGCGTTCAATGCATCCGAAGCTATCTGTTCACCGCCAATCACGTCGAACAATTCCAGGAATCGGACAAATCCCTTCATAATCCCACCATCATCTCCCTCCCAAGTATTTTGATCACGGCTAGGAACCTCCGCAAGCATAAAGTCAAACCATTTCATGATCAGCTTACTAGCCGAAGCGCGAACAACTCCTTCTCTGTCTCCCAACCCGTCCTTGATAACTTTCTCACGTTGTACAAGTGTTAGTGACCGCGGGTTGTCAAGTTTTGAGGCAAGAACAGCAGAGTACAGGAGCTTTCTCGTGAGAAGGTCGGCGTCGCGAGAACAACTGAGAAGTATGTCAACGGTCGTACGATTGAGAGGCATATTGGCTAGAGCCGCGCGACGAACTTCACTGAGTAAAGATCCTTCAGGATGCTTCCGAGAGAGTGGATGATCCAATACTCACGGCTCATCGTCGTAGACAAGGACTTCTGCTAATAGTTCCAGAATACTTCTTTCGCCCTCGTCAATCTCACTGGGGTCTTCCATACCGCTAAGTCTAGCGAGAGCGACGGTGCATCCAGCGCGTATGGATGATTCTTTGTCACATAGTCTCTCGATCAAGCTTTCCCGCAGTGCTTGGTAAATATCCATACTTCGCGTAATCAGTGAGACGTTCAGAAGGATATCGACTAGACTTACTCGAGCTCACCCAGCCACAATATCATCTCCGATACTATAAAGACGGAACGGTATCGCACGTTTTTATCCTTTGCCAAGAATCCTCGCAAAACCCACTTGAGAAGACGGGATACGAATCTGGATACAAATGTGTCTTCTTCCTCATCGTCATCTTCTGGAGGTTTCTGCCCAGCATATTTGCCAGTCGACACAGATGCTTCCGCCTTTTCCATCCTGACTATAATTCACGTTTCAGTATTTCGCGTTGGAGCGCCAGGATCGGCAAACCTTTTTCGTTTATGTACTTGACGTATGAACCAATGAACCTAACGATGCGATCCGCCGACGTCACACCCTTCTTGACTGTAAGTACTCTTGACACCATATCCAGAAACACATGAGCAAACGCGTCCTCTCCGACTAGCTTCACGGTCGCTCCGCTCGTCGACTCAATGTAACCAGCAGCTTGGACGTGGAGTTTATAAAGGGTAACACAATTCTTCTTGTGGTTGGCCATTGACGCCTGGACCTGGTTAAAGACATTCGCGACTGCATCCTGAATGTTGTCAAGAGAAAATGAAGACTTTGGCGCCATTTGGCCGGCGCAGGTGTATGTTGGTTATCGAGTGTTGATTTGATCGAAAGGCGCGTCCAACGCGGAATGTGAGGTCACGTGGACCGCTAATGCCTCCTTCGCAAACCCCCCATCGCACCCCCCTCAGGCGTGTCTCGCGGGGTTCTCTCCTCAGGCTTTCTCGTTCAGGCGCATATCCAGATGCACCTTATGGACTAGGATTTCTGGAACCTGCGCTCGCAGAACTTGTCGACGAGACAGACGCACTGCAGACAAATGTACAGGGCCTCGTGAATCTCAGCGAATCTCTCGCAACTTTCAATGAGTCCTTTGCCAGCTGGTTGTATGTCATGAACATGAACGCCTTGACAACTGACTGGCCACAAGTATGGACTCTTCAAATACACACAGATACACAACCAACATATTCAACAGGCACCTACATCCGATTCATTTATCCTGGCAAAACGCCGAGCAGGTAGGTAATGCAATCACGCTGATTGATGTCTTGGAGGATTCACACCAATTCAGAGGAGAAGGCACTTGCTGTAGCAGAAGCACTCAGAAAACAAGCAGAGGAGGCTGCTGCACGCGAGGCAGAACTCCTTGCGGACAAGACTTCCATGGCCGAAGTGACTGAAGCCGATATCACCGCAACAGTGAATATCACGAACGCCTCAGCTCCATCTGGAGCAAACAAATCAGGTTCGGCAGTCGTTAAGAAGAAAGTCGTGAAGCCAAAGATGACAGCAAAGGAACGAAAGGAACATGAGGCAAGACATTGTCGCCCCAATAATCCACGCCACTAACCATCGGCCAGATTGAAATCGAGAGGATAATTTCAGCCCTTCCGTTAGAATTCCGTGGCAGCGACCCCGTACGTACATAGCCCATTGCCTGATTTCTTTTCTTACTCCGACGGCCAGACTCTTCGGAGACACATGGAGACAGTTATTGACGGTGTCATGAAGTCACCCAACCAAACGGTTAAACGTGCGGGGATTTTTTAGTCTTGAAACCATTTCTAAACCTTCTACAGTACCGGATCTCATCAAACCACCCGACCTCAACCAAGCGAGAGTTAATAAATGCCTCATTGCATTGGTCAACCGGAAAGTTGTCCAAAAGGATAACCGATCGGTGAGTAAATATCAATTCCAGTCGGCCGCGCTGACCAAAGGTCTTAGGGCACCGTCCTTTACTGTTGGCGAGGCTTACCTTGATACAGCCGTCGAATTGAAATTTTAGTGCCTCCCCTTCACCCCTCCTTGTTCTACATTGTTGTATTCCTAGCCTCGGTGGCAGATGTTTCTTTATCGTCACGCTCAATTCGAGCATACTCTCCGGAGTTGGCCATATATTCTTCGATAACGGATAGAATGGAAACGTCACAAACCCTCAAGACCACTGCCGCGATCTCGAATGTATCCAAACATGCTGCCGTAACCTGTTTATAATCCAGGTAGCCAAACCACCGGTACCAGCGATGATCTACCCGGTACTTGAGTCGCCCTTCCACTGTAAACCCTGTCACGGACGCACTGACCTTCAAACTATGAGGATTCGAACCACCACCTGTTCTCTACTGCCTCACACCTAAGGCCTTAAGACTTCACCGGCGAGAAAGAAACGTCGGATCATCTGACTGACGTGATGCTCGCTGAGATTTTCGTTATCCAGTCCGGTGTCACTTGCAATGACAGTTACAATGGGCCAGAATAGAAAAGTTCATTGTGTATAGCGTTGTAGTCCAATGTGGTGAACGACCCTGAGAATGAAGAGGAATCCACCCAAGTTCGATGTGCCAACCCCATATGGATTCTATCAGCCACACGTACGTACTTCCAGAGCGAATGATAATCAGCTCTGTGCAGGAATGTAATCGGGACGCCTCATTACTACCGATCATTTACTCAAGCCTCCAATGAAGCCCTGTGGGATCGCACACCGCTGCTATCGCATTGCGTTCAAGGAAAAATAATTCCTATTCGGCGACGATAATTCTGTGACGGAGTCACCAGCGACAAGGCATACGACCTTCACCTCACCTTACGTGAGCTGGCCGCTGACATATTCAAACCGGACAAAAAGATGACGAATGTGCACCTGGCTTCTCAGATATGAGTAAGGTAGAGAACAGTTCGGATATGAAGCCCTGTCGTACCCCCCTCAAAAAAGGGTGAGAACCATCGGACAAAAATTAACACGTTGAGAATCATCTTTATAGCAACCCAGGTATATTCGAACGGATCGCGCAGAGCTAATCGTCTGTCAGTGTGCTGAAGCTACTTTGTTTGCTGCCTTAATCAACAATATTAATGGCATTGCTACGTATTGGCTCGTCAGACCCCAAGCTGTCACGAACACTGAACGATGGCACTTACCGGTTGATAAGAAAAATATAGCAGTCCTGAAGAGAAGTTTTATCAGTCCCAGGTATAATGAGTACCTAGTGCCTAGCCATGACTTACCTAAGCCAACTGGTACCCATACTTTCGTGATTGATATATACCTGGTTGTAGACGATCCGAGTCGCGACGCTTTAAGACTATGAGCTCATCATCCTGCAACAGAGGATGCCCGCGTACTATGCCAAAGAGACTTTGTTCAATAATTCGGTATCAAGGCCTACAACATTCGCCGCCAGCTTTTTGTTCGGCGTTTAGCAAAAAAGCACAAATAAATCGCGAGCAACACTTACAACGGCTGCAGTCCAGAGAGGAAACGCTTCGAGGCCGTTCTATGCCCATGTCGGCAAGCTTAAGGTTATCCAGACACATTCGTTCATGCTCACAACTCACCATGTGAGCCCCTTCCATTCTTTCAGCCTTGGCTGCCAATTGGGGAGAAATGTTCTTGTTCCCACGTAACTTGGCGGTGTTCGAGCGGGGTTGAACACTAGACGGACGAAGACAATAGCAAATTCGTTTAGTGCTTCCCCCGAAGGACTATAAAGTCTATAGTACTTATTGTATCCAATTTCTTTTTCGATGATTGCAAACTATTGTCACCGGGGAGATACGTAAGCACATGCCGGTGGATGGGGAAAAAAAAACAGATAAGCAGCAGTCCCACCTTCAAGAGACTTGGGTAAAAGGCTGTAAACCAAACAACCGGGATTGAATATAAGGACAACGGGCTGGAGAGGTTAACTGAAGACAGGAGCATAATGGTATTCAGTTAAGGTGATTGGAGAAGCGAAGGATTTGGTGCGTGGTTACAGGGAGAATGAAATATCCCATGTTTGTTTTCGGTAGAAATTGAACCGGTATTCCCACGCATATTCACCAGTTGGCAGTGGGAGCCAGGTGAGAGAAAGAACCTCCCTCAATTGGCGGTTGGTGTGGTGTGAACTGATCCATTCACTCACCCCTACCCCCAGGCAAGGCGTTGCGGTATGTATCGGTCTCATCCTACTATGCGCCATGGTTAGGGGGGCGGGAGTTGGGTGGTTACGGCCGTTCTTCAAGTGAGATTGCACACTCATACCGATAGCCTGACCGTTGAACTGGGTCCGTGGTTTGCCCTTGAAGAATCTTGCTCCTCTGACATACTTTGCATTAGGGGGATATAGAAATTACTTTAATGTTGTAATACCAGGCTCAATTCTTTGAGATTGGTCATTTGTGATTAGCACTCGACGAGACTCCCTTTCCCCTCTTTTCTCCTGACCGCTCGAGACCGCCTTGCTACATACCTTGTAACATAACTAGATTGGCCTCCAGAAATAGTATGATGGGCTACGTCATCAGAAGTCAAAGAATATCTCGTAGAGGCGCCCTCACCCCCCACCAGTCAGCGGTTTCGGTATAGAGTGCAAGGAAGATCAACTTGAATGACGATGCGCAGCGGCCAATAGTGCGAACTTCTTCAGACTTATACACACGAGCCAGGCTTCTAGTAAATATGCTGAGCTCATGGGGGTTAATGCAATGATGGTTCCAATGTCTTTAGTCTGAGCAGGTGGTGCCCACCGCTTGATGGGGGATGTATCCTATTTGCCCCCGGTCCAACCTTCAAACTATCAGTCAAACCTCCATCTCCTGGCGACCACAAAACACCGAACACTGATTCACACATGCGACTCAATTGCGACTGAAGAAAACACCAGGGATGTCTTTCCGAATGCTTCTAAACCGTAGTCCTGCCTCTTTGCTCCACGAAGTGTTACTACTTTATTACAAAGCCTCTCCATGCAACTCCAGGTTGAAATAATGGGATGATGTTTACACACCAACCAACGCCTTGTCGGTTTAGACACATGTTTGGTGCGGACATCTAGCTTCACGTTGTGGAGAGGAAGTAATAGAGTCGTTCTTAAAGATACCTGATATAACCTGGCAATTTTTTTAGTAGCTCTTGGAGTGGAGTAGGCGTTTGAGAAGATAGATTTCACTCAGGACGAGATCGTGAGCAGGGAGGGGAGGGCGTCCGATGCACATATAAGCAGGTTAAAGGAGGGTATTGGCCTTCATTGCCCAACTCTGGAACAATTCTACTTCAATCACAAGGACGATGCTATTCACTCAAACTCTCCTCACCATTATTTTAATGGCCGCTGGTTAGGGAATTCCACATTCTTATACGATGATTCTCTCACTTTCTGCTCGCAGTCTCCGTTCAGGGGCTTCCTCAGGCTCCGAGCGATGCGAGCCAGGCGGTTCCCCCAACACCGACTGCTATGGCCTGCCAGGCTAGTCAACAAACCTATACAGTCAAGGCAGGCGACACCTGCACTACCATTGCTAGTCGATCTGGAACGACTGCGTGAGCATCCAGGTGCCGTATTTCAATCGAATTAGGACGCTCACCGGCAGGTATACAGACAAGCCATCATTCAGGCTAATCAAGGCGTGAACGCAGGGTGCACGAACTTGCAAGCGGGTCAGGTAATGATTTTATACCTCGACCATCACGACGGCGTACTTACTCTGTTCAACCTAGACCCTCTGCATTCCGGCTGGATCTGGAAGCGCCTCTGGTGCTTCGCCTGCTCCTACTGGTGCCTCTGATGCTTCATCTGCTTCTACTGGCGGGGGTACCCAACCTGCCCCAAGTCCTCCGCAAGACAGCGGAATGGGAAGCTCTGCCACCCAGGTTGGAACTGGTAACAGCCAACCCATGCAAGCAATGGAAGCAAGCCAAGCTAATCCTGCGGCCGCTACTGAGGCCTGAGACCTAAGGCACGAAATTTCGAAATACACCGTGAAATAGCAAGAAATAAAGAACGAGAAATGGATATGCTTGCGATGACTATTCGAATATATTGACCACGTTTGACATTTGCATCCCACCTTTACGTTTTATTGAAGCGGTTGATTATCTCCAACTTGTTAAAGAGTTACTGGGGTTGAATGACAGTGGCTGCGTGATGCGCAGGGTTTGAGAAAGAAAGGGAGCTAACGGGAAGATGCAGTAGAACTGCATTCGCGGACAGAATGACGGCGGAACCTATTCCTTTGATGATGCCCAGGACCCAGCGGAAATTTCCACAGCTATCATGCCATTGGGTTATGGTCCTAAAACTAGTTAACGTTGTTCCAAGGTACGCTTAAGGCGGACAGATTGTCCACAAAATAAGTAGGATCCGCGGAGCTCGAGTGTAGGAGCCACATTACCTTCGTGCGGGAATCTAATTTTGAGATATTGCTACGGACAAGCGTGAAACATCCGGCATTCTTTTGCACCTCTGGACTTGAGGATAGTTGAGGATTCGTTTATGGTCACAGAAACAAGAATCATCTAACTGCCGAAGGTGACTGTTAACAGAGCTAATATCGAGTAAGTAACTGACTAACCCACCTTGTTTCAGTACGTTTTCCGGCACTTGTATGTTACCATCCGTGGTTGGTTCCTTGATATTCATGGCTCGACATAGTCTATGATTTTTTGAGCCCCACGGACGAGAACTTAACTAGCTGATGATGAAAATCACCGTTAATAAATCAACATCTTGAGGCACGCATATTTGCACACTCCGCCCAGTATAATTCCGTGAAGGCCAAAATTTAGGGCAGAAGGCATAGAATGAGGGGGAAAAATGTACCATAATCATACTAGTCACCGGCATGTATGGTTGTTCTAGGCGTGGATCAATCCCTGTAGCTCATGACAAACTTGGAGCATGGTAGGTGAAAAGAAGGATACCAGGAATGGGGAGGCCTCCAAAAACACATAAAAGCTGCCTGTCTTCATTGCATTCAGCATCATCTTTCCACAACAACAAATGTACATCCAAACACTTTTCACCATTCTCTGCGTCGGCATCAGTGAGAAAACACCCCACCAACAGTACGCATGATGCTGACTGTGATATAGCTGCCGTTCATGGCCAGGGTGATTGCACGGGGGAGACCTACACTGTGATGGCTGGCGACAATTGCTTTGACCTCGGCGCTAGCAGGGGGGTCTCTGCGTGAGTATCCATTCATATATGAGAACAGATTCCTCTGACCAACGACCAGGGAGGCGATCATTACAGCCAACGTGGGGATGATCAACGATGGGTGTACCGATTTGCAGCCTGGCCAGGTTAGCACAGCCGTTGATGTTCCATTTGCACTATTAACTTCCTCGGACTTAGTCAATCTGCATTCCAACTGCGGGAGGTGGCGCGGCATTCTAAGGTCGTGAGCTGAAGTATTTCTCAGTCGGAAGAAGGCGGCATCAGCAAATTTTATTTTTACTTGTTGTACTTATTGGATAGGTGTCTTGTCATTGGATAAGACACAATAAGTAACTTGAGTTTTGAGGGGGAATAAATCAAATCATTACTGTTAAATTACTTCGGGATAACAGGTCAGACAGCACTCACCAAAATCCGGATTGAGCAATATAACCTGTGAGCACACAGGTGCCATATTTCAATCGAATTAGGACACTCACCAGCAGGTATGCAACAAGCCATCATCCTAAGCTAGCCGAGGCCGCGTTGATGCGGGGTGCACGAACTTGCAAGTGGGTCAGGTAGTGATTTTATACCTTGCTCGTCACAATGGCACACTCACTCTGTTCAACTAGACCCTCTGCATTCCGGCTGGATCAGGAAGTGCATCTGGTGCTTTACTTGCTTCTACTGGCGGGGGGTGCCCAACCTGCCCCAAGTCTTCCGCAGGACAGCGGAACAGGAAGCTCTGCCACCTAAGCTGGAACTGGTAGCAACCAACCCAGTCAAGCCATACAAGCAAGCAAAGCTGATCCTGCGGCCGCTACTGAGGCCTGAGACCTAAGGCACGAAATTTCAAATTATACCGTGAAATAGCAAGAAGTAGAGAACGAGAAATGTGTATGCTTACGACGACTATTCGAATATATTGACCACATTCGACATTTGCACCCCACCTTTACGCTTTATGAGGCGCTTGGTTACCTCCAACTTGTTGGGGAATCGCTAGTAGCTGCGTGAAGCGCAAAATTTGGGAAAGAAAGGGAGCTAACGGAAGGATGCAGTGAAACTGCACTTGGGGACGAAACGACTGTTAAACCTGTTCCTTTGACAATGCCGGGGACCCAACGGAAATATTCATGGTAATCATAGTCATTGGGTTATAGTAAATGGTCCTTAAACCAGTTAACGTTCTTCCAGGGTACGCTTAAGGCGGACAGATTGTCCGCAAAATAAGTCGGATCCGTGGAGCTCAAATGTAGGAGTCACATTGCCTTCGTGCGGGAATCTAATTTTGAGATATTGCTACGGACAAGCGTGAAACATCCGGCATTCTTTTGCACCTCTGGACCTGGGAATGGTCGAGGATTCGTTTGTGATCGCAGAAACAAGAATCATCTAACTGCCGAAGGTGACTGTTAACAGAGCTAATATCGAGTAAGTAACTGACTAACCCACCTTGTTTCAGTACGTTTTCCGGTACTTGTATGTTACCATCCGTGGTTGGTTCCTTGATGTTCGTGGCTTGACGTAGTCTATGATTTTTCGAGCTCCACGGACGGGAGCTTGACTAGCTGGTAATGGGGGCCACCGTTAGTAGGTCGACAGTCTTGGGGCACGCATACTTGCACACTCCGCCCAGTATAATTCCGTGAAGGCCAAAATTTAGGGCAGAAAGGCACAGAGCGAGGAGAAAAAATGTACCATAATCATACTAGTCACCGGCATGTATGGTTGTTCTAGGCGTGGATCAATCCCTGTAGCTCATGACAAACTTGGAGCATGGTAGGTGAAAAGAAGGATACCAGGAATGGGGAGGCCTCCAAAAACACATAAAAGCTGCCTGTCTTCATTGCGCTCAGCATCATCCTTCCACAACAACAATGTACATTCAGACAGTTTTCACCATTCTCTGTGTTGGCACCAGTGAGAAAACACCCCACCAACAGCACGCATGATGCTGACTGCGATATAGCTGCCGTTCTTGGCCAGATGTGCGCGGGGCATATGTACACTGCTAAGGCTGGCGACAATTGCTCTGGGATCGGTGCTGCCAACGGGGTTTCTGCGTGAGTGTCCATTCATATATGGGGAACAGCTTCCTCTCACCAACGATCCAGGCAGCAGATCATTCAAGCCAACCCATGGCTCAATGCGGGATGTACCAATTTGCAATCTGGCGTGGTTAGCACAATCATCAGGATTCCATATGCACTATTAACTTCCTCGGACTCAGATGATTTGCATTCCGGCGTGAGGCAGCGCTGAATTCTGGGGTCGCGAGCTGAAGTATTTCTCAATCAGAAGAGAAGCGTTTGGTATCTTCATGTAAACAACGTAGAAAAGAAAGCTTCAGAAAATCCGGAAATAGGATGGAATCAGTTGTTACCAGTAGTCCTCACTTAAGATTTGTGAAGTGGTGGCATTTCTACGTGAGCGCCCTCTGGGTGATTACTCGGGGGCTGCAAACAATCATTACCGCTGGAGTCCTTCAAGATAACGGGTTAGACAGCGGTCGCTAAATGTCTAGATCTGGTTCCAAAAAAAGGGGACCCGACGAAAAATGGCGTTGAAAAAACCCCGTTCAGGGTTTCGAGAAACTAAATACTTCCTTTCCAGCTTCTGTTGGCTGTGTTCAAAAGGGTCCCGCTCGTTTTGTGAGGGCGTGAACACTTAAGCAAAAGGATGGAAGTGTCTCTTTGTCATTTCCTGTAAAAGCCACGATCAATTTCGCACAGAAATAAAAATAGAAGCATACTCCTATCTGACAAACGTAAGTCGCAGAAAGAGGACGACACGTTCAGATCGTATCGCAGCTTTGCAACCACGCCTCGCGCACCGTCGTTGTACCAAATGGCAGCTACGGTCAACCAAGGAGACGTCGGATGTTCCTCAACTTCTGTCCAAAACGAGGCGATCCACCTGAGAGTCCTCAAAATCTACGTGGAGACCTCATCAAATTATATTGGGTACAACATAACAAACCGGAATTATCCACCAGTTAGGTATCCTTTGATCGTAGCTTAGATGTTCACCTCTCGAAATTCGGCGACATCACCGCAGATGATTCCTACCTGGGAACTGCCGCGAAGGCTAATGGTTGAGTTAGGGCGGGCTTGGAGACCCTGGAAAATCTGGTGAGCTCGGGTACCGAAGCAAAGGCCACAACGGGCTCGTTCGGTCTCCCTCAGGTGATGTTCATCAGCATCACCGTCGCAGATGCTTCATCTTACGCTTCATTTTCTCCTCCTGAACCATCACCTTCTTCCTCTGCGTATCGCTAACATTCCCTTCTGCCTTCTCCTCCTTCTCCGCCTTGATCATATGCTCGCTGATGCATCCTTCCATCTTTCTTTGTGCCATCATTCCAAGATCGGTGCCCGAGCTAACGTCCTCCGATCGTAATTCCCACTCTAGATCAAAACCCCACCCTTGTATTCCAGTATTGGGGCATGAAAATTGCGATTGACCAGATGGGGGTGGCGCACCAATCCCTTCTAGGATCTGCGCCTCCGAGGCAGCAACAAGTCCGCCTTCCTGACGCCACCATCGCACAAAATATTCAGCTGCCCGGGAAAGATCCGTTTCGCCGCCCCGTTTTATCATACCCATGCGCCGGGCAAGAAGCGGCAGGAAATCCTGTAAGTCTAGGACAGGCTCAGAGTTGCCTGGTAGTAAGTGAAGGTATGCCGGAGCTGCGTTAGGGATGAAGTTGCTTAAGTCAGATAATGATCAGTCAAGTTCCAGGGAGACAAACCTACAGACGGGATTAAGGACGTTCAGTCTATAAAGCAGATACGCTGCAAGCGCTTCCATGTCATATAATCCTTCTTTGATCCCCGCTGTTTTTGTTGGAGAAAAAGCACGCAGGTGACCGTTACATTAGAGTTGGAATGGAAAGATATTAGATCTTTACGTACCTATAAGGGCCAACTTGACCCCTCTTTCGGCCCCTTCCGCTCCACGTCCTAAGAACGGTAGCATTACTCCAGGGCTATCATACGCATAGACAAGGGGATCGATCGACAACTTCAAGCGGGTCGATAATGCTTGTGTCATCCCCGGATTAGCTGAGGTTTGAAAAGCTTTTGGTGTTCCTAATGTTTTCCATCAGATATAGGATCCAACCAGGTTTATTTCAAGTTGACTTACGCCCTCTAATACCCATATTCCGCAGGGCATTGAGCAAGGTCGATTTACCGACGTTAGGCATCCCAATCACAAGTACATTTAGCTCAAGAGCATGTGGGTGCTCCTTGGCTATATCTAGAACGCATAAATTAGCACTTAGAACGGAACCGCAACCAATTAGATAGAACTGCAACATACTTACTAGCATTTCACTCAAGGTGCAAATATCCCGTGGTCGCTGCCACGATGCAAAGAATAAGCGTTGCTCAGGAAACTTTGCAAGCATCGCTCGGCGAAAAGGCTGGAGCGATTTACCATATGAGTCAGGTGTCCTTGTTTATGGAGCGTGGGACGAACCTCCATACCCCACTCCGGAACAAGGTCGCGCTTGTTTAAGACGACAATGTGCTCGCAAGCTTGAGTCTTTAGAATGCGCCTTCCAGGGTTATGTGGATCCCATCCACGTTCGGATCTCCACTTTCTCAACGCACCTAATATAAACGTCAGGAAATGAAGTTCAAAGGTAAATGAAGCTGTTCCAGAAGGGAATTTCGAAGACGGAATATTTCATATTGGAATAGAGGTGGAAGCCGGTACGAAAGTTGGAATGTCCCAAGAAGCAAAAAAGAAAATAGGGTCCTACCTTCTAGAGTTCTGTTGATACTAGTTAAGGGTAGACGAGAGTCCCTGATCTCGAGAACAACATCGGTACGCGTGAGCAAAGACGGTAGCATCCGCGTAAACTTCATCATGTGTCCGGGGAACCATGAAGGAGGAACCGGTAAAGGGGGTATTCGGAAACGGTTTATAGCCATATTTTTGTCGTTTTTGCAGTCTCCGCTGAAATTCTGGGTAATTTGGTTTTCTGATATCCCTTTCCCTAAGAATATGAGGAATATAGGCCAAAGTTGTGATGTCGTATGAAGGAAACCGTGGAGTTCTGGGATGCTGGATCCTAAGCAACTTTGTTCAAAATATTGTGATGTTTGGCTCTGTGATGACTAGTCCAAAAAAGGTACTCTCAAATTGTTCGCTGCCTCATCTGCTGGAACAGACACGAAACACATTCCCGTCGACACCGAATGCCCTTGGGTAGATCAGAGTGCAGATAGGATATCATAATTGTAGAAATACCAGCATAACAGAAACAAGTCTATTTATTACGGGATATCAATTCAACAAGTAAATATTTATTCCGGGTAAACGCTGGGCGCGAGATCTGGTAACCATCGCCACAGTGCTATCCATAGCCAAGCCAATCCCCCAAAGCAGATGTGCAGAAATAGCAAAGGATAAATGGAATAGCGCTTGTAGCCCCACCGGATGTTTATTCGGCCAAACGACCGGCAGACATTGAACACGCAACGAGAACGACCAAGAATTGCCAACGGAATAACGAAAGATTACAAAGATCAGAAGTCAACCGCAGATGAAACAGTTTTTAAGATAGTGCCGAACTGGTCCATTCAAGGAGCTATAAGGAGAAGCAGACGCAACCTAGAAACGACCAAACAACAGACAGCGGGGGATAAGCGGTGAGCGATGATGGCACATATGAACCCGGAAAACCAGGATTTTGAGGCTAATAGGATTGTTGATACATGGGGAGCCTTCAGGCGGAAGATGAAAATTTATCCACCGCTGAGTCAGGGGATATCAGCTCACCTCATACCCAACTATCCTTACCAACGCTGATAGCGTCAAAATTCTTGCCGCTGCGCAGCCGACGCTCCTGTAACACGGGGGCAGAGTCGAGGTTGATGAGCTTATCGGAAGGGGGTGGAGAGCCTTCAATCCATCCCTTCCATCCCTTCCTATGAGCAATGCGCTTCTTGCGCGGCGGCCTTGGTTGAGGCGGCATTGCTTCAGAAGGCTGTAGTTCAACAATCTCCTGACCATCCTCCGGCGTTCGCGGCCTCTTTGATGATGTGCGGGATGTTGAAGCGGAAATAGACGGACCAGGTGTTGGAGAGTCTGAAGGGATATGAATGGGGGAGAAACCGGGAGGGGGAGTGACGGAAACAGATCGCTCCATGGTCATGATCTGGATATTGGGTCGCCCCGGGTGCGCAGACCAGAAGGTCTTTTTTTTCTTTGGTTGAGACTGAGTGGGGAGAGGTGCGGAGAGTGAAGAAGAAGACGCGACCTGGGTCGCGTCGGCCAAGGGATGATTGAGATGGGGGTCGTGGACGGCTGAAGAGTCCTGTCGTCTATCTTTCTTGTTGTCCTTCTTCTTCTTGGCCTTCCTTATCTCCTCGTCGCCTTCGACCTCTTTGTTTGGGCCGACACCGTTGAGGAGCGATGTGAGGACATCGCGCTGTGGAGGCTGGTCAAAGTAGCCAGCAAGGACAGCAGTTGCTGTACGGCGACGTTTTTGGGGACGATGATGCATAGTAGTCCGATGTTGAGGGAGCAAAACGGCCATCATAGCGGGACGGGGGCGGTTATATAGCAGCAAGGGTGGAGTTGGTGGTGGTGGTTTGGAAGCAATAGACTCTTTACGGCAGTCAACCAATGCACCAACAAACAGAACTCCTTCCACTCTGCACGTGCTTACCAGGAACCTTCGACTTCCAATTTGGATATATCTAGTCTGCGGATCTATCTCCGCCCATCTCACTCTCCCACAACAAACACATTTCCGTTTATTTATCCCCCATTGTCCACCCCCTTCCAGCCATTAGCTATTGCCACACTAGACTCCCAGCAATTGACTCACCCCTCCACAGCCATATTCTCGCCACGCCTTCTGGAGGGGTCCAGGACCCCTCTCCCGTGGCCTGCGAAACTACTCCTGAGCCTCGGAACACTAACCTTCTATGGAGAGCCTAGTCCTCATGCTTTTCACACCCTCTAATTTTGATCAGCCAATCAGGCTGCTATATACAATCGCAAGTCCACCTCCTGGAGCTTATTATCCTTAGTTCGGCACTTTTCCGAGCACCGAGGCTCGTCTGCATTGTTACTGCCCTGTAGTGACCAAGAATTCCCGGAGGAAAACATACACACACATTTATGTTTGATGCCAGAAAAATAATCTGTGTGCGCAGTTGAGGTCAAGTCACGACCTGCCCCGAAACCAGGGATTCGTCCTTGATGATCTTGTCACAGCCCCTTCCGGGTGTGAGCGACAAATATAAATGGTCCTGAGTAATGGAAGGAGATATCCCATCTCGAAAGAACTTATCCAGAATGCACAGCTTTGTTCCACAGTTATCCTTTCGTGGTATAATACCATTTTGACATTTGTTCTACCATCGCAACTGACTTTATCGGCATCATGTTGACAATTGAAACCCCCCCGAAAGAAGCCCATTAATAACACCGCCCTACCCCAGTGCCTACTTTATCAGACCATCAGTCCTCAAATGCTCATGTCAGGAGGAGGGGCCCATCAGCAATTCCACCGCTGACAGCATTTGGCTTTATCCAGTAATTCGAGATATGGATCGACGCTGTCCGCGCCAACGCCTTTCAATCCTAGGACGGGTATCTCCAGCAGCCCAGAACGCTTCTGTACAATCTGATGTATCCTACTGATCAGTACCTTCCAATCTTGCAACAACTCTCCCTCCGGCATACCTATCACGGTATCAACCACCGTGAAAACTCTTTGCCTGTTTAGACGCTCCCACACTGGCAACAAAAGACGCCAGAGATGGCTGATGTGGCTAGTCTTGTGATCCTTGATATATGAGCAATCTGTCAAATTTTAACTTTCCGGAACATTCTCCATTTCTAGGGATGCTTACCTCGGCGGTCGGTGGGTTCGCACTTTATTCGGCCGCTCAACAAAAAGACATCTCATAGGCAGCGCCTATCATCGCAGTAGTCATGCAATATTTGTAACCATGTACCAGACGGAGACGTCTAGTAAATCCGGAGAAGTTCGATTTAATGGCTAGCCACTGGCCACGTACGCCCCCCCCCCCCGAGGCAGACCCAGCTTGGCCGCAAATAGCTTATCACGGGCGACCACAAACACACCAGCCTTACAGCCCGGAAAACAGCATGGTTGAATACTTCACCCCGGCGCAAGCTTCACGTTATGTTTGACGACCCCACCCCTAACGGCGACCAAAGACCCTGCCCAGGTGACAGCAAGAACAGGAAACTGGTTATCTACCCTCCGACCTTCTCGTTACCGGGGATCAATTTCCACGCCTGCGAGAAGCCTGCTGCGTCCCCTCCTTCAGTGGGACACAGCGCATAGAGAGGCTTACACGTGCCGGTCTTTTGACTTCATCTATCATACGAGTCATTTCGGGAACTGACTCCTCTTAATGAAGCAATCTACCTGACGTCTTTGTACATACCACAAAGAGTCTGTCCACCCATTCCAGAGTCTCCACTGTCCAGATGAGTGGAGAAATATATTCCGAGACCAGAAGGTCGACCAAGAATGCGGGGTATTGTTTCGAGAGGATAACATTTGTTCTGTCTTGTTATTTCACTAATTGGGTACCGCTCGTCACAACTGGGAGCATTCACCGGCAAGGCGAAACGCCTGCCTTGCGCAGTCTCCCACACTCGCTGAGCTTAAAATTCCAAACTCTGATGCTCGACTCCGATACCAAGACGAGGGGTTGATTTAATCTCCGGCACAATAGCAAAGCCCATCACACATCCAAATCATGATATGGAATCCGGAGTGGGTAGTGCTTAGCCGCTGGGTTCCCGGCAAAGTGACATAACTTTCATTATCACTACGCATATACTCCCGCTGTCTCCTCCTCTCCAAGGCCAATTTATTCGTAACTCTATTCGAGCCTCCGGCATCACCCAGAGAAGCGGTACATCCTAAATAATCACAGTGACTTCACCAACCGTTGTAACTTACCATCCCGCTGACGCCCCATCCCCCAACCCCACCTATTATTTCTCACGCGCACACTTATGGCAGCCATCTCACCGCAGCAACCACCATGTGCGGCACGTCCATGCCATACCACCGCAATCCAAATACATGCCTTTTGTGGTCCATCCCAGCGGCCCACGTGAAAGCTGCCGAGGCTTCTTCTGATGCCTTCAATCAGGACACACAAGTGCACAGCACTCGTGTTTATAACAAAACAAGTTCCCAACATTATTCAGCCCGTCACCGCGGGAAGTCCGGCCTTCTGCAATTTAAAAAGTCCGCAAAGGCCTGGACAATAACGCAACCAAACCACAGGTTCCAAGCAGCCGGAGAATTCCATTGGTTGTTCTAAATATAGCCTTACCTTTAAGCTGTCGTTTCGTCCTCGCCTCGTTCGCGCTGGATGATTCCACTGCGATGATCTATCGGGCCCTTGTATTGCGCATACACAGGTCTTTGAGGGGATCTCAGCCGTCTGCGGAATTCATGGGAACCCGAACGTGGACAAGGCCGGCCTTGTTGTATGTAGCAGTTGACTACGCCACCAAGAGTCAATAGATCGGATGTTTCCACCCCAACCTCTCACTTTATGAGATTCGTACAGGATAGAACCAGTGTCATGTATCTCCTCGATACACTGACCAGGTTTCGGCGCTCGCCTTCCTTTGTCGATCATAAATAGCCATCATTACATATATACTCTGCAGGCGTCATACATCAAGCCACATATATCCCGAACTGATAAATTACACCCACAAATGCCTGTCGTTTATGTCAACAAGATCCTTGTTAGGCTTATGGCTTGATTTGTACATCCACATCCGTCGCGCACCAATGTCCCGAGGGCTCGTAATCAGGAGAACAGCCTTCCGTAACACTTGTACCGTGCACTTGGATACATGTGCGCCTCTTCGAGACCGCTGTCTGGGCGAATACGCTCCAGTAGCGTCTGAGTGTTGGTACGGAGCCGGAGGACATAAAAACCGCCTTTGGGCTCGTCCATATCCTTGGCTGCAGCTTCCAACACAACAGGGTGACACAGTGACAGTCACCACGTTCAGCGCGATTCCCGACACCACATCCACTGACTCCTAAATTTAGGCCGTTATCCTCAGGTTGCCTACCGCACGCTAACCACCCAAGAATCAGAGTCCTGGGTATATCCCATCACCCAGACTCGACATCGAACTACATCCACCTTACAACAGAGACCAAATATTTACACCTGATGGTGGCATTCTCCGGAACAAAAAAGGAATAAGGGTCCTCGACTATCGGACTGTCAAAATTTTAAGTAAATCGGGTCAATCGGTCCGTCCCTGTCGCCCGCCCCTCATCGCGATCTACCTAACAGCTGTGTGGACGGTACTGGTAGTTTCCGTAACCCTGGCACGGTCAACGTTTCACTGAAGCGTTGCATCCACAAGGCGAGTGAAATTTAAGTGATTCCTGACGTAGCGAAAAGGATCGGAGCGCAGGGGGGACTGTCTCTCAATATCATCGGCCGTTAGTGGCGGGAGAATTCTGACAATATCTAGTGGATTATTAGCTCGGTGGTTCTGTAGCCGCTAGAGATAGTTGGGTATAATATAAAATGCGTATTACTGTGTCATCCGAAATATGTGCGATGAGAAAAAGAAGGATAGGTAACCAGAAGGGCTCGAAACGAGCTTCCAGTCGAGTGGTTAATTCAGCGCAAGTCTTTGGATATTGCCAGCAACAGGAGTAGGAGAGATGGTGGGGCTGAAGCAGTGGTTAGCCACAGGAGCGTCTTCATGAAGTTCTTTCAAGCGCCTCCAGATGGCCTTGAACGTAGCGATAGATCCTTTTTCATGGATCAGTGTAACACCACTCGTGTAACCAGGCGGGACTTGAATTGGATTTGCCAGTGCTGGGCTCGGCAACGGCGTACTTGAACTTGTAGATTTACCTATAAAGCTAGTCACGCGTCCTCGAGGGGGTGCAGATGAACGAACGGAGGCCAGGTTGTTCGGATGGTAGGCGTTTTCCTGAGGGGCGAGCAAAGAATCCGATGATCCGATGGAGAACTCGATCCGGAATTTAACGGGTTTCCATATACACCCAGTGGTGGAATCCACTCCACCGAAGTCTAGCCGACATCGAAGTGCCTTTGTTTGCTCCGCGTCCATGCCGCTGGATCCACTACTCTCAAATGTGATGCCGAAGGATTCGAGGGTTCGGCTAATCTCCCTTCTAGTCCTTGAGATATCGTGGACAGAATAGAACATGCCCTGGCCATTTGACCTCCAGTTGAACAGGTTATTGAGCCACCCTTTAAATTCCTCGACTACAGGCGAGGTTACTGACCGACCTGAGCCCCCGGGAGATGCACTTCGAGTCGCGGAAGAATAATTGGCAGGAGATCCAAAGATACTCAAAGAATTCCTCTGCGAAAAATCCAATGGTGGCGCTAGATGTTCGTTTAGGACTTTGTGTGGCTTGTGGTGACTAACAGGGCTCAGACTCACGTCGTACTTTCTTCTTCCCTTCTTTCGTCCCCTGCGCAGGGAGCATTACTGTTCGCGGCAGGTTTCTGACATCCCTTCCGATGTCTCTGGTGGCGCTAGTTCCGAGTCCGGGGGTGTTTTGATCGGGATAAGAACAGATATAGCTCCATCCCTCATCTAAAGTGCTTTGGTTTTCCTTGTCGGCGCCTTCGTTGCCCTTGCCCTTCGTGGTCCAGTTTCTACGGCTCTGTTCATATGCCGATGTCCGGGAGGGGGACCAGCGGGTCGTAACAGGGCCAAAACACTCTCCGTGATGGTGGGTCGGACCGGAGAAAATCTCCACGGCCCGTTCGTCCACACATCCACTGGTCTTGTCCATCGACCGCCGAATGGTTGGATCAGGAATTTGAGGCGCATTCAATGGGGTAAACCCATCTGCAAGACCAATTCCACACCATTAGGAAGAGGGGTTGTGCCACGGAGATGCACGCACCTTGAGTCCCAGCCATACTGCCTATGACTACATTTGCTGATGACCGTTGTGCGCCCAATCTGTGACCCTGCGAGTGTTTGTCATGCAAATTCTGCAAATTTTGAACAAAACCAAGACTCGGCCCGTCGAAATTTCCGACGGCGTTGTGACTGAAACGAGCTTTAGCCTTTCGAGGGGGATGTGGTCTGGGCCCGCCGCGGCCGGTGTCAGGAGTAGGAAGCGGACGAAGGAGTGGAGCGAACGACGTAGGCTGGGCATTACGGACGAGATCTTGCCGCAATTGGTTGCGCAACGTTTGGACTTCATCTTGGCTTGATGTTGTCGGTGGGGGGTAAGGGCCTCCAGGAGAAGAGAAACGTCGATCCGCCTCCTCCTTGTGGTCGGTTGTCGGGGGTGCGGGTTGATCCGTAGGATGTAGGACCGGGGATCTTTGAAACCCAGGATGCATGAAATTCCGAGGGCGATACGGTCTCAAGGGTTGTTGATGTTCCCATTCAGGAATAGACTTCGACTGCTCCTCGCAATCTTCTGGTACGTCCAGGAGTCGTTTCCGCATAGCCTCCTCACGGTAGACACTAAGGAGAAAATAGAAAGCTTTGGCATGGGCGCCATAGCCAGGTGGAGAGCAGAGATCTTGTATGAGACCGTCACCTTGGGAATCTGTATGCTTGCCCCAAATAACTCTCAACGATGCCAGAAGTTCTTGGTCAATATCTTCGGGAGATTCAACTGGTTGGGCCAGTTGACTTGGAGATGGGGGTAGTGATGACGTCGAAATCACAACACAAGGATTCGGAGTATCACACATAGAATGATTGGTCGTTGACCAAGGATGGGCCAAAATTTCCGGGATCTGTAGTAATAATTAGTTGTGGAGACGAGGGATATTTGGACAACCATACGGTGATTCGCTTTTTTGGGTCGACCGTGAGCATTCTTGTCAGAAGGTCCTTCGCCGCGGGATCAATCCAGTTGGGCATGTCATACTTTCCTGCTTTGACCTTGGAGAGCAGATTCCGAATATTCTTGTCGTCGAAGGGAAGTCGGCCGGTCAAAAGGGCAAACAAGATGACACCACAGCTCCAGATATCGGTCGCCGTTCCTTGGTACTTCTCACCGTTGACGATTTCGGGACTAGCATAATGCGGGGAGCCACAACTAGTTTCCAGCTCAAACGACGGAAGTGCGAACGTGGCCATCCCCCAATCCGCGATCTTGAGTAAAGGAGGCTCCAGAGAGGCAATAAGAATGTTCTCCGGCTTGAGGTCTCGATGAATAATAGAAAAGGAGTGTGCGTAATTGAGGCCAGAGATTATTTGCTTAAAAAATTCCAGCGCTTCCTGAGGGGGGAGCCTCCCCCTGTTGACCAAGAAATCGAAAAGTTCCCCGCCTTGAACATACTCCAGGACAAGAAAGAGCTCCTTTTCGCCTTCGAAGACGTCATAGATCCGCATGATATTCGGGTGATTCATGAGTTTCATCATTGCAACCTCCCGGTCTATTCCCAGCCGCTGTTTATCGCATCTTTCTTGTTGAGTAGCCAGAGAGTGACGTGAGCTGACTGCGGGTGTTATAGGGAGGATCTTGACAGCCGCCAGTTGTCCAGTCCTTCGGTGCTTAGCAATCTTAACACGTCCAGAGGCGCCTTTGCCAACACACTCCCCAAGTACCCAGGGTCCAATAGTCTTGGGGTCTGTCGGGAGATCGAACGTTGCGGTAGAGCCTACGGCAGCTTTTTCCTTTGCCCAGCGAGTTCCAAGAGGTGCCGTATATTGGATAGGAGGTGCCCGTGGAGGACTATCTGAAATATAGGGCATGTAATATGATTATGTAGTATAGAGTAGGAAGAGCAAGGATACAAGGGGGTGCACGACCAGCGGGCGCGAGAGAGAGCGTCAGACGAGACTTGGTCAATGAAAGCCACCACGGTCAGGAATCTTATCAAACAGTGACAGTGGGATCATGTGATGTGATGCTCATCCGGTGTCACGCTCCGCTGGATTCCTTCTGTCCGAGGTTCCTCTTCATTTTTATGCTCACTTCCTCCAGTGTTAGGTGGAGGCCTGTTTTCACTGGGATAACCCGCAAAAATGTTGCAAGCCTTCGACAAATGCACAGCCTTTACGCGGTTCTCGCAAGGCCCCATCCAACCACTGCACGCGGCGCAACCGAGGAACGAGCTCAACCAATTTCGACTGGGAAGAATGGCTTTAGAAACTACGGGACTTCTCCCCAGTCCCTACAGCTCCTTGTAGAGGAGTCTAGGTATGACGAGGCCGGTGCTATGCTTTTAGAACTGCGGTTACGCCGGATCCAGCTTCAACCACACCCCATTTATCTCAAGGCGATCGGTCACTTTCTTTCACAAGAAGTCCTCTGTCACAAGGACCGTGAGGTTCTGAAGTTTTGGCTCGAGCTCTTACCAAAAGTCCAAAGCTCTACCTCTGTCGTTCTCGAGGGTTTTCTGACTGACCTCCGGCGCCATACCACAGCACAACCTGTGTTCACAATGTTGGTGGGTCGCGCACTCGCTCAGAAGGGTTATAGATCACTAGTGGAGGATGAAATTCTTCCTGTAGCAAGAACATCTTTGGATGGAGATGCCTTTGCGTCATTTGAACAAGAATTGTCTCAATCTCTGGCTGATTCTGTTGTGCGGGCGACTTCATTGGGGTCAACTCCCATGGACTTTCCTGAAGTGTTTGAAGATGCTTCAGAAGACTATGCTTCTATCATGGCAACCTCCGCTCCTCCTCCGCCATCTGTTAGTCGAGATTGTCGAGGCGACGCTACCGCAAACACTTCCAGCTCCTGATCCAACGGACGGCTCTGTGTTTGAAAACGAAACAGACGAGGACTACCTCATTCATCGACCCGATGGCCTCTATTCCCCACGTCAATTCCCAGCAGATGAACTCCACCAACTCGTTGGGAGCGAACGATACGACGACGCCTTCCATCTTCTTTCGGAACTCCAACACCTCCGCATCCAGATTCCATTCTCCCAAATTTTTGGGACCGTCGCCCTCGCAGTCTTGCGAAAACCTCCATCAGAAGACTATACGTCGGAAGAGCGATTAGAGTTGTTCACCACATGGTTCTCGCTTATACCCCCTGTGCACGATGCACAGGGTACGAATAGTCTTCAGATCATCCAGCGAACGATTATGCAAGCCTCACTCACTGATATCCCCCTCATAATGCGCTTCTGCACAATTCTTGTCGGGAAGGGCTACGCCGGTTTGGTCGGTCGACAGGAACTAGCGGTGGTTATGCGTTTTGCTTCTGCTGATGACGTTCGGCAACACATCTGGGAACTAGAATCCGCTTATTTAGAATACTGGAACACATACCAGCCGGAGAAGGCCGCTTCTGAAAGTATTAATTTCTCAAGAAGGATTCGGAGTGACGCCGTCCGATACCTCGCCTACTCTGGGAAGGTGGAAGAAGCACTTTCCCTCATCCCAGAACGCGGAAGCCAAGTGCAGTTGTCAGCGTACACCTACGACAAACTCCTCCGCACACTTAGTGATACCAGCAACCCAGTCTATGCACGGTCCATCCGACATGTAGAGTCTCTTCGGGAAGAGATTGTCGGGGAGGGCCCTCAGGCCAAAATGCGACAACTGTTCGCCGAGGTAGAAGATACGGCCATGGCAGCCGAATTGCACACCGCTGGAATTAATGAGCACACTGGAACATTATCAGAAACCCTAAGATACGTCAAGCGCGCTCTGAAAAGAGCCGAAGACAATCCACATCCCTTCATCATCGCCGAATTCCTCGAACGGTACCTTGCCACGGGCCGTACGCGGGCTCCAACACTCTTGTTAAACCTTGCCACAAGGACGAGTTACCACAGCACCTCAATTCTTCTCTTTGCCGAAATGTTGTATTATCGCCGTCTTGGACAGCATCACCTCATCATTCGGACGTTCGTTGATCATTTCTATATTTCTGGTGTCCCCCGCGAAGAGGTGCTACGAATCTACAGCTCAACACCAGATCTCCAATCTGCGTCCGGCTTAAACTCAGCCTTGTTCCCTCATCAGCCAGAAGAATACAGCTCCCTCACTCGGATATGCAACTTCTCCCCCTCTACCCATCTCCCTCGCGGAAAAGCTTGGCCCATGAAAGTTCATTGTAACCTCGTGTGGCACGCTCTTGTTGTCCTCACGCCTACGGACTTTGAGCTCGAAAATCTCTACTCCAAGCTCCTCAACCTCGCCCGCGGCAAAGATTTGATTCACTTCGCCCCCATACCTTACATCCCTAACACCCCTTCTCCCTCCGCCGTCATGGGGAAGGCGTGTCGATCACGCTGCTTTCACGCCCTTCATGCGCAGACTGATGTCGATGGCCGGCCCGGGCCGTGGATCGCAGATCATCAACGATATGGTCGGCCTCGACATCCAGCCAAGTGTATACCATTTCACAGAACTGGCTGGGTATTACGCGAGGACTGGCAAAGTGGAACCTGCGATGGTTTTACTCGATCATCTGGAATCCTCATCCGGGTTAATGGAACGGTTGAAGATACAGCGGTCAGAGAATGAACATAATCCTCGAGGTCTCGTCGGCTCATCATCATCTCACTCTCCATCTACCCCAGTGGCCTCAGACAATGGTTCGGAGGTTGGATCTCAATCTAGTCGGGTGTACAAAATTCCTGAGCCCGATCTAGCGTTCTACACCTCCCTTATGCGCGGTTTCCTCATCTCGAAGTCCATATCTGGGTTCGAGCGGGTCCATAAACGTCTCCTCGAGCTACGGAAATTACTTCCCAAGAAGCAGTTCGACAAGAACCAAGAGGCAATTTTGAACGAAGTATATTCAGATTTTCGAGCGTTGAGCCGGAAGCATGGGTACGATTGGAAAAAACAACAGAAGGTTGGATTTAAGACTTGGTTGGAGGTGAGTGTGTTCGTCCTCCCTGCATGCAGTGAATTTAAATGGTGCTGTTTGGTAATAGAACCACAAGCGGAGGAAACAGGAAGATGGGCGTTAATGTTGCTTTCAATAAACGGCCTAACTCGTATGGAGATTGACCGGGGAGGTACGATGATTTTCGTCTTGGCTAGACGAGAAGGATATTGTGAGGCGCGGGAAGGTTCCCCATTTAGTTTCTGGACACGGACATAGGCAACTTCCGCCATCTTTCACTGCCCACGACAAGTTGGATGGTGGACAAAGGCGGTAAGTTGGTCAGATGTCGGGGGGAGGCCAAATCCTGCACTATTTTATGGTGATTGTCTTTAGCTCACCGTCGGTAGAGCCGTCGCAAGGTCCTCTGGACCCTTAACTCTACTCATCTCCGTTCAAAATCTGGTCATACGTGTGGGCTGGCGTTGTAGTCACGGCAATGAGCGAAGAGAACGGAAGACGTGGGGACTGGCAGATAGCATTGCTTGGGCGTTAGCGGTCCAAGTTTGTGTCTCATTGCTCCATACAACTACACTTACGTACCATCATCACCCAATAAATCAGAGATATTTGACACCCAAGTTATAACCAACTTCCGCCGCCGTCATCGCCTCCATCTCCCACCCTCGATGGCACCAGCTGCAGCCACAAGCATTCCCCTCTCTCCTCGAGAACTCCGTCGTCGCTCAATCCCCCCCGCTTCCGCTGATGCCTCCCAACCACTGAGCTTAGTCCTCCCCCCAGAACAGAAGGAAATCGCACAGCGGCCTGCACAATCCTCATCCGCTTTGAGTCGCGGCAGACGTCTCAAAGCTGAGCAACACAGCAGCGATCGCAAGCACGCTGCCACAATTATGCACCCGCCTAACGCAACTGTCCAGGCCACTGCTACCCGAGGAAACGTGGCTCAACAACAGTCTCAGATGAATGACTTGCAGCCAGAGGCTGGAGAAGCTGTGGAAGATGTTGAGGCCGGATCGAATAATAGGAAGAAACGGAAACGAATGGAAGAAGACGTGTAAGCTTATTTTTGCTGCTAACGGTTAGTCTTGACAGGCAGTCAGATCAAGTACGAGGCGCACCAGGCCTGCCTCCAGTGTATTAGATCGGCGGCCGCCTGCTATCTTTTATCCTCCTCTTCCCCGCATTCCTCTCGTGCTTCCCCTTATGTCCTGTCCTCCTCTCCCTCCTCTCCCAATGCTTCCCTCTCATGCTCACGCTTTTCCGAAAATAACACCTCAGCCTCCCACATCCAACGCCAAACCCAATGCTCATGTAGCTGGCGGTGATGGCAGTAAGAAATCTACTATTCCACTTTTGTTTCGATCACTCACGGATGTTCTCCAGTAACACAAATAGAAGGAAAAAAGGTGATTGCCGTATCTTTGCTTTCGACTAGTGCTTTCATGGTATAGCGGCATCGAAGGTCCATCAAATGGTGGTTATGCTTGCAAGATGGCGTTCCTGGACTTGGAGCTACTTATCGGGGTTATGTCTCTGATTGTGTCAAGTTCAAAATACTCAAATACGTTACTTTTCTTAGGTCTTAGTTGACGCTCCGTTGGCTCAACTTGAACGCGTATTGAAGACCCCTGCGAGACGGAAGGCTTTGCAGGAGTTGAAAGATGATCGCGCCCAACTGCTGATTGACTTTTTGTACTGGGTACGCAGCCCCACCCCGAATTCGCCTGCCACTGACGTCTCGTTCCCAACAGGTACTTTTACAACCTCGAGTGCCTTCCCAAGAACCATGGTTACGCAAGCACACGCTCATTGTGCTCTGTCAACTTTCTGGAGCCTCAATGCTCTACCCTCACTGGTACGTCCTAAGGAATATAACATACCAATCCCACGAGGATAGTGGCGGGTTCTGCGACATATACAAGGGACGCTATGATTCGCTGGAGCTTTGTTTGAAGCTTGTACGGGTGGCCCAAAAACCCCAGTTGGAGAGAGTACTCAAGGTTTTTCCCAGCTCCCCAGTTCGGACTTGTAATCTGGAACCCAACTAATTTATCCTCAGGTTTTCGCCAAGGAAGCAATTTTATGGGGACAACTTCATCACCCAAACATCACACCCTTCTATGGAATATTTTACCTTAACGACACGCAGAGAATGATTTGCCTCGTTTCACCTTGGATGAGCAACGGCAATATCGTCACATACTTAGGACGTAACTCAACCGTATCCCGCAAGCCTCTGGTAAACTTCTCGTTCTCGTAGTCAACTTACCTTGTTGATCGGGGGACTGTCAGATTCGTGACATCGCCAGCGGCCTGAAATATCTCCATGACGAAAACATTATCCATGCTGATCTCAAGGGGGTAAGTGTGACAAACTGGCTCGGCGAACTACAACTCATGGACATAGGTAAACATTCTTGTGGACAATTTTGGGAGAGCTTGTATCACCGACTTCGGGATATCAACCATCTGGACAAACAAGACACTGGGATTCACATACATGACAGTTGGGGTGGTTGGCCGTTCAGTTCGATGGGCATCTCCTGAGCTGCTCAAGGAGGGCGCAAGCCCTAGTCGAGAGAGTGACATCTGGGCTTTTGGATGTGTTTGCTATGAAGTACGCCCATCCCTCGTGTAACGTAGACCGTTGGATAACACCCGAGATAGGTTCTTACTCGAAGACTACCATTTCAAGATTGCACTCAGGATTATCAGATTATTTTTCTGCTCGCTGAAGGTAAACCTCCCGTTCAACGTGGCGAAGAATCCAAGTTGGAGGACATCTTGGATACGGTCGACGACAACATGTGGGAGCTGATGAATTGGTGCTGGTCGGCCAAGCCCACAGAACGGCCCAACATGCAAACAGATATTGGAGAAGCTTGAGCTAGAAGGGTTGGCAGACACGGAACCCAATGGTGAAGCTCGATCCTTGCGGGAGAGTCAATATTTACAGGCAGCACTTGGGAAGAGTTCAGATATCAAGATTGATATGGTCAAGGTTGGCGAAATTCTTGCGGAGGTAGGTCACCCGTTGTACCGTAAACTTGAACTCGCTTACATGAGGTCGCATAGCTCTAATATACAGGCTCATAACCCTTGACTCAGGGCGACGGCGCTCCGCCCATGCGCTGTCGGCGTGTATTCTTGCATTTGATAACCCACCCCCACTCTGCCTATATTATTTATAGATTAACGTGTCTTAAACATCTGAAGAGCTCCCTTTTGCCCTTCCAAACCACCCACTGTATTGTATGGGGGTAGCTGTGAGGCTACATGTAAGTGTTGCACTGACGGTGTTTTGGCCATGCAGTAGCGATGTGTGTTCAATAACCAACCCCACTTTCCTTCCTTCTGTAACTCTTCCAACATAAAGTTCATGAACTTATGTATCCACATTGACATACCTTCCTGTCATTTTTCTGGAAGCTGGTACACACTTATCAAGTCAGGGGAAAGTCGACAGATGTTAGGGAGAAGAAAAAAGGATATATTAACCCAAGGGATAAGCTACTTAAATTGCTACATGTGTTAGGTCTATGCACAAAAGTTCCATGAAAACATCGAAGAATAGATAACAGATACATGTCGGAGGCCTGGTAACCACCAAGCCACCCCAAAGCCGCCTCCGCCAACTACCACCATGCACCGAGGTCGTTCAGATATCCCACAAAAAGGTGGGCGCGTAGTGGGAGAAGACGACAGAGCTCGACGGCGACGAGAAAACGGTTAAAACGAGAGTGGCGCGCGCGGGGGGGAGGTACTGTACCATATGCATACAACAATGGGACTCAAGATCTGGATTGCATAATCTCGAAATACGCCGTATACTCGTCTGGCGTCATTAGCTCGTGGTCTTCCTCCGTCACTTGGGAGTATGGAATGGGTTTGCCATTTACTAGCAAAAAAAATCCACAAAGCTGAGTAGGGAAAGTGGGAGGATGTGAACCAAGTACGCACCGTAGACAAGGGGATCATCCTGTAGACCCGGTGCTACCTCTGTATCATATCCATACCCATCACCCATACCCACGTCCTCGGCTCCGCCATACCCGTAACCATTCACCACAGGCTCCTCTGCTGGCGTATCTACTCCGTTGCCATTGACATGTCCGTTGCTGCCCCCATTCACACCGGTCACACCGTTTGTGCCGTTCAAATCTGGGGTCAGCTTCAATATTTTACTGGCTTTAGCTGCAGCCCCGTCATCTTCCCTCGACCTCGACCGTTTCCGATAATCGTTCAGAGAATCGAGGTATTCCGACGTTTGGCTTCCTATCCTCCTCTTCCTCTGCGCCAAAGTCACCGTATTCTGAGGGGTTGGAGCCGCCCGTCGCTGTGGGCGTTGGTGTTGGTTGAGCAGAGACTGTCGTTGACGCTGCCAGTGAGGCATAGTACTGTTCATAATCTAATCCGAGTTGTTTCAGACATGAAACGAACAACGAACGAAGAGGAAAAGCACCCACAATCCGCATCATCCTGCCCAGCTCTGGGCTTTTCCTCATCCGCATCTCCCATTATACCCAAACTTACATGACTCTCTTCAACGGTCACAATACTCTTCGACATCCCTATCACACCCAACCCTCTCAAAATATCATCATTCGAACCACCAGTACCACCAGCACCAAGCACCGGCACCGGCAGCAGCAGCCTTGGCCGCCTCCTCCGCCCTCGCATTCTCCATTATCCCCAATGCCGTCAAATCTCCCGTAATCGTACTCTTCAAATGCCACGCGGGTAGTGCATTCTGCTGTCTCTTCAACTCCGCCTCCGCTGCACGTTCTTGACGACGAGTGAATTCGTCTTTGTCCAATGCCATCATGATACTTATCCCTTCGTCTTCTTTTCTGTTCGGATCCGAGCCGGCGACTTTGAGACCTCCTTGTGTTTGGGCGGATTTTTGTTTTTCGGATTCTGTGACGTGGTTCTTGACCCAGGCCGCTACATCAAATCTATAAGACACACACATGCCAGTAGGTAAAAGAGAAAAAAAAAAAAACAATAAAAAGAAAGGCAAACGCACGCAGGTAACACCATCGATTCACTCTTCTGCAAGCCCTCCCTAACAAACCTCATCTGATGATTAAACCGCTGCATCCTATCTTTACTCCCCTGCACACTCTCCGCATTCTCATTATCCACCACCTCCGCATGACATATCTCACACGCCATCAATCCGGTCGTAAAGTCCATCAACTTGTCTACGTCGAGCGGGGTGTACGATTGTTTGCACAAAGTGCATACGTATCCTTTATTATCCAGTTCCTGTATATGGGTGGAAGAAGATCGGGGGTGCAATGGTGAGTAAGCAAGCCCATGCAGTGGGGGGGGGGAAGTCAGGTGTGAGACGTGAGGTGTGGGTGTGGAGATTGGGCGGAGGAGAGGGGGAGAGAACAGCCAGAAAAAAAAAGAAAAAAGAACGTACATTGCGCAACGAGGAATCAATAATATGCCTCATTTTCGCAACCCTCCATTTCACGACGTTGCAAAAGTGTTGATAGTCGATAGTAGTAGTACTGTTTTCCAACAGACCGCTGTGCGCCTTCTTTCAGCTCGTTTTGTCTGTAGCTGTAAAACCGAAACACATTTCAGCATGCAGTTTTTTCAGGGAAGGAGGGTGAGGGAGCGATGCTGCTATGCTTACACTTTAACGAGGCTGTCGTTATTAAGAACGGCGATGACTTTATTCAGCTCTTTCGGTTGGAGACCCATTCTACCCGCAAGATCATCGTCCTTCAGGCTATAAAGAATCGACAAAGAGAGCAAAGCAGGTGTCAACACCGACAGAAACAGGACACAGAAATAATACAAAAACACAAAATTACTCAAGAGAGACGGTGGGGGGGGGGGGGAGAAAACCCGAGAGAAAAAGAGAGACAGTGAACAGCCAAAAAAAAAACACACACACACACAGAAAGAAGGAAGAAAGGGAGGTTCCATATATACTTACACCGGATGCCGGGCAAGCTGGTCCATGATGATAGTGTACTTGGGCTCATAAAAGGCTCTGGAGACATATTGCACGAGTAATCGTAGTGTCTCCTGGTCCTCCTTGGTCGCCATGGGCTGTGGGTGATCCTAGGGCCGTACGGTGAAGGAGAATCGAAAAAGCCGAGCTGCGGCCCGAACAGCTGCGCTCTTCTCCCTCGTTGGAGTCGTTGCCGATACTGACGTCGACGATGTGAGGGCTGGTTGTTTGCTGCGTGGCGCTGGACGGCTGGTGGTCGTCGTGGAAGAAGATGTGACGTTGGCTCTGCCGAGTATGGTTGTGGATTATGTAATTCACGGACTCGAATTTTTGTGTTGTTTTCCCAAAAAGAAAAAACAGGAAGGATAAAATAGTCTCGAGAAGTACAGTAGAAAATCCAAAGTAACTACCAAGCTAGTCGATGAGATACTTGCGCTTGAAGTATGAGCGTAGATGCAGAATCTGCCATGCACCAAGAGCGGCCAACGAGAGAATGGAGAACCAAGCAAAGTTCTGGACGCGGATATTCGTCGAGGCTGTGTAGAGTGTTAGACATGGAAGGAGGAGCAACGCAGGGAGAAGACTTACTATTCGTCAATGTGAAGCGTTCTTCTCGTTTTTTGAGATAATCCATCTCATCATAAATCTCCTTGACGACTCCTTCTAGTTTGCGCATCTCGGTTTCCAGACTTGACAACGACTCCTGGTTGGCAATAGCACTGTAGCAACGACATCAGAACTGGGAGCTCATACGAGACGAGACATCACATACTTGTAGTCAACAGCGTCCGCGCCAATATCCACGTCAAGATCCACAACTCTCGACATCTTGGACGCTTTGTCATACGGCACATCTACGAATCTTTCATTACCACCATTCTACGCGTGGTAAGGACACGACCAACTCACCACCCTCGATATAATTCCTCAAACAAACACCAACCTCACCATCCCCATGAGTAGTAACCGCCAACCTCGTCTCGCCTTTAATTCCCTTCTTGCTCAAATACACATTATTCTGTGACGACGAGTCGACAATCTCAACATCTGTCCTCTGGTTATCACCAGGCCCGACGTTGGCTGTAACAATGACAAGGGTGTTCGGATGTGCCGCGTTCCATATACATTTTGGTGGTGGGTAACGGAATGCTTGAAGCGAGAACTTTATACCCAGTGCAGGGTTGGGAACGACAACTAGAAAGGAGAGAAGCGAAAGGAGAAGAGGGACGGCAGTGAAGGAGTGCATGGCCCCAGGCCTCATAAGCAAGCAAGCAAACAAGGTTCTGGTCAATGGTCAAAAGTCAAATACGTGGCTCCCAATTTGGTAATGTTTCAAAGTAATTACGTAATTAATAATGGGAAATCAAACGTGCTTCAAGACGAAGAGCATTATGCACCAGCTCAACTCAACGAGCAATGCAAGGAGAACGAGAACCTGGCAAGGAGAAAAGCCTCGTCATCGAGTATCCGTCTTAGAACATCACAATTTCTACATACGATTACCGTTGGCGCTTTCATAACGAACTTACTACGTCTGTGGGTGGGAAGTCATCAAGTACGAGTACCTGGGTGATTAGGGTGCGCAGGTATGCCTTTCCCTTCTACCAGTCTAGACGCCGAGCTGCATGCCACACGATATGATGATTGGGGTGGATGGAGAATCACGGGCTTGAAGTCCTTACAAACTGCAAGCGATAGCTGAGAGTGGGGTGGTGCAAGAGAGGAGTAACATTTCCGAGAATCCAGCTCAAGAAATCCATCCCGTGATCATGCGCCCTTAGAGGCCGCTACGATCGAGTGAGGAGACGAATTCAAGAGCCTGGCTGCACGCGATTAATCCACCACTGGACTCCATTGAATGCTGATTTGTCCGCTGCCTTTTGAACTTTATCGTTCCTCTGTTCCATAGCCGCCAGTTTTTTCCCCGGCCGGTAGGATCTCACCCGGTTTATCCTGTGGATATATGTATCGTGAGGTAATACTGAGAGGCTTGGAATTAAGTATCCAGTCCACCTTTTTGCAAAAGTTGAATAACGCGTCCAAGGTCTGTTTACAAGGGTGATTCAGTCTCCTGAACATACCTGGGAAATCAGCAGCGCCGTTGTGAAACAAGCGACCGGGGAAAACTAAGGTGTAATTGGCTACGATCAATAAGCACAGCCAATTTGTATATAGGTCTTGTTTGCCTAATGTCAAGCGCCTAAAATGTGCTCTTTATCGTAAGGTCGAAATTTGACACTGACATTTGCGTGGCGAGTGAGCGGCAAAAGTAGACCGATGTTAACGGCTGTTGTGGGGTGGAAGTAACCATGAGAGAGAGGTTTGACTGAATCAATTAGGTCGGTTAAAACTTCGGGACACTGCCACGGGGGGGAAGCCTGCAACCTGCAGCTCTTGGCGTGATGTGATGGTGGTAGGATGTGGGAGTAAAAATCATTTCACGGCATCCCTTCCTTCTTCCTACTTATTGTCCATCCACACTTTCTTTTTCACACCTACTTACTATCCCAAAAAAAAAAGAAAAACACGCAGCCCCCCATGAACCCGGTGCGGCTGTACGCGTATTACTCCCTCACTTCCTTCTACGAGACCTGGCTCGTCACCCTCACCATCCTCTGCATCATCCTCCTCTTCGTGGAGAGATACGTGTCAGGTTTACAGTCTGAGGTAATCACCAAGGAGAGCGCAGACGACAGACTCGAAAGTGGACGGTCTCCAATTTCCGGGAATGCCTTGACTGCCTTGGCGAGGAAGTATCTTGTGGTCTACGCTATCGTCATGGGTCAGTTCTTCAACATTATCTCAGAGAAATTATTGTGAAAGTGCTGATGTGTGAGCGCTTCGCTCCTTCACGCATGCCCAGGCGCCGACTGGTTGCAAGGACCCTACGTGTATTCTCTGTATAGAGAGCAATATGGCTTTCCAGAACGCCTCGTTGCACTGTTGTTCGTAACCGGATTTGTATCAGCGGGAATGGCAGCTCCCCTCGTGGGTGTTTGGGCCGACCAGCAGTGCGTACCTCCATTCCAATATGTAAACAAGTAGCCCCCCAAAGCTCACCACTTCCATTTCACACCACAGCGGCCGGCGCAAACTCTGTCTAGCATTCTGCGTAACCTACACCCTAACATGCATCCTAATTCTATTCCCCAGCCTCCCCATCTTACTCGCCGGGCGTCTCCTCGGCGGCATCTCAACATCTATCCTATTCTCCGCTTTTGAATCAGTGGCTTATCTCCTCCGCATCATCTTCCGGTCTCCCTTCTGCTGACCTTGTCCTACGATCATGGGGCGTGCAACCCTCGTGAACGGTTTCGTAGCTACAGGCGCAGGCGTATTCAGTAACAAGCTCGTTGAATCCACAGGCAACTTCGCTACTCCGTTCATTGCGAGTGGGTGTTTACTCGTATTGGGCTACCTCGTCATTCGCGGAACCTGGCTTGAGAATTACGGTAGTGGAGGGGGCGCAGCTACCACCGATGTTTTCCAGATCAAAAGACTAGGACAGGCCTGGAGGATCGTTCGCTGAAGGTGAGTTCCCCACATAGCCGCTCAGGGACCGTCCTTTTTACCCACATATATCCACCCCTTTCTAGACCCTATGCTCCTCGTCCTCGGCTTAACCCAAACCTGCTTCGAAGGCTCCATGTACCTCTTCGTCTTCATCTGGGTCCCCTCCCTCCAACAAGTCACCCGCTACGAAAAAACCCTCCCCTTCGGCTACATCTTTTCCTCCTTCATGGTCTCCATGATGATCGGATCCATCCTCTACACCATGATCGTTGCCTTATTCTAAACTCAAAGGCACAGACTCCTCGCTTACGACACATGCGAAACTGAGCAGTGTCGTATGTGCTATTAGTGCATTCGCGCTTGCGAGTAGTATCTCTTCGAGGAGTGAGGAAGTGAGATTTTGGGCTTTTTGTGCGTTTGAGGCGTGTGTGGGGATGTATTATCCTGTGCAGGGTATGTTGAGGGGGACGCTTATTTCGAACGAACATCGTGCCACTGTGAGTAGCATTCATTCATTCTCCGGTCTGAATCGATATTAACCCCCTTTCTAGCTCTCGTCCCTCTTCCGCGTACCACTCAACATCTTCGTAGTCTTCTCCCTCCTCACCGGCGTCTCGAGCGCCCGCCAAGCAGTATTGAGCGGGAGCGCGATCATGCTCGCTTTCTCTTCACTTATGACCGGCGCCGTTATTGTTGATCAGTCGGATTCTGTTGCTGTTGCCGCTGGTGCTGTTGGGAATGGTCACCGGCCTTAGATCTTAGATTTCGTTTATTTGTTTGTTTGTTTGGGTGGAGGTATACCTTTTAAAATGTGGGAGTAGGAGTCTTGCTTGGTTATCCTACTGGCTTTCTTAGTGACTGTTTGGATTGGAATTTCGGTACTTATAATTTAATGGGCTGTTGAAATGATCCACTTTGATTTGAATGTGAGATGAATTCTGAAGTGATGGGATGGTGCTTCGTGGATTATGACTGCCACCAAAATAGTAACCTGCATGGTACTCAGATAAACATTTGAACTGACCACAGGACGATCCACAATTAACAGGCAGCAGACTTCAAATTGGGTTGCAGCCCATGATGAGCAGACATCCGTATAACTTGTTTCACGCCACATTCACCTTCAACTCTGGTGATTGACCCGTTTTACTGAAGTCCCAGTGTCATACAGGATCTTCTTCCCGGTTTCCATTCCTAGCTTTCCTACGATTATACATTATCTTCTGAAACAATCATCTCCCGGTGTTTGTATATACACGCAGTAAGGGCCAGCTCAACAAGAGAATGATAAATTGGTAACTGTTCTGTTTTACGCCTGCGCACTAGAAAATAAAATGATCCTGATGGGAAGGGGGGGGGTTGCCCAGGTTTAACGAACCAGTGAAGGGATGTTTTACCCTCAACGAATGATTTTCTAAAGTCAAGGGTTACACACCACCTCAGAGCTACGCGACGCTCATATAAGTAAGCCCAAGTTTATCACGCTGCGGTGTGACGTACCCCAGCAAGGATCTCCCCAACCTTGACCATGTCGATGTTGGTATCCGAGTTCTTCCCATGCAATACCTCTAAAAATCGTCTCTCGTGCAAGAATCTGGCCGAGGCCTCTCCCTCTGGTTCCATATCCACCAGCCCTTCCAGCTCAAGCCGCCGCAATATTTGGTCGCATGTTGGCCGTTCTTCAGGTTCAAGAGACCAGCACGAATTCATAAGCTCCCACATATTGTCGTCTACGGCGTCCAAGGCGTCTGAATCGAGCACCTCACCGCGTTGGGCAGGTAGTTCGCCCTTCATAAGCTTCCGGACGATTTGAGTGTCCAGTCTCGCACTCTTGGAACGGCAGCTTTCGGGAAAGAATCTGTTTCAATCGGTCATCTAGCATCCTCTTCCATGTGAGGGATAGACAAACCTCGTAACAAACGCACCCAAAGGACCAGACATCACTCGCCTTACTAGGTTTGCCGTCGGTTAGTTCAGGGGATGCCCATCGAACCGAACGACCGATCTTGTCCTCCGTCGCGGGTGTGAACCACCTCTTGTGTAGCCGATTGACCATTATTCCGGGGGCTGCGATGCAGGCCATTCCAAAATCGTTTACGAGGATGTCCACCTACGAGTGACCATGAGCTGTAGCCCCCCAAGATAATTCAGTTGTCGCACTTACCCCCTTGAGATCACCGTGGATGATATATCTACTATGGAGACACCGCAAACCATTGGCGACGTCGCGAATCTAACTTCTGGATCAAGTAGCTGCAAATTGGACATAAGAACGACAGAATAACCAAAGGCTTGCGAGGTACAGCTGGGTTCCGTTGTAGGTATGCGACGATACTGCCATTGTTCATCCATGGGGATACAAGGCAGATATTTTCCTGTGTATCGTCAAGGTAAAAGATTCCGTAGAAGGGTATGAGGTTCGGGTGATTTGACTGTCGCAGTCGGAGCATTTCCTTGGCGTGTATCTATTTATGTGACAACTAAAGTTCAGATCGTGAGCACAGGATTGACAGGCAAAGAAGCACCACTTAGCGCCGCCTCCAATTGCCGGGATCGTTGAGGCCGAATGACCTTCAGCCATAGCTCTAAAGTGTCAAAACGTCCCTTGTATGTGTCATAGAACTCTCCGTTGTCCTCAGCGAGATTCATATACTATATCCCTCAGCACGTAACAACGAAGGAGAGCACGGGGCCTTGGAAAGGTTACGGAAGACGGTGAGGGTTTGCTTCCAGAGCCATGGTACCTGGGGGTTTGACTGGGGTTGTAACAGCACCTGTTGTAGAGAAGACAGCAAAGAATAATTGGGACCAGGAGCTGGCGCCCAAGACGAGCGTGCTTACCGAGTACAAAAATTCAATGAGTAATTGAGCGTGATGATCTCTCAACTTTTGCAAAGCCTCCCTTTTTGTAGGGCTCTCTAATACATTCGCAAGTTGAGCCAACAGAGCATCGACCAGGACCTAATGAAGGCGGCGCATTCGAACATTGTGAGCAGCGTGCAATCAAAGACGGATAATTTTTGTCAGTTATAAACTTCGAGATGTCCTTGAGCCTGTACCGGACATCTCACAAAGCGTGCTCCCCGATTTTCCCATAGGGACGCGAGGTTTGAAGAGAAGCAGGAAAATATCGGATCCCAGCGAAAGTAAAGATATGACAATCACCTTTTGGCCATCTGTTGCCGACTCTGCCAGAACTTTCTGGCTATCCCCGAATCGTACAGGAAGCAACTCCTCACCCACAACTTCTTTGCCAGGCGGTCCTGTGGGTGCTTCCTTACTATCCCGCTCCTCGGCCCCAGTGAGGCCTAACGAGCTGGTATGTTGGCGCAGTTCGAGGAACCGGTTGACCACAGATGGATAAATCAGAACCCATCGAAACAACTCTTGAACCCTTGTTCCCGCCGCACTGCTTAGTTTAGGGAAGACGCGAGTCTTGGACAAATACCACATCACCGGAAGGGAGTTGTCCAGCTCCTGGTGGAAACGTTCCATTTTTCTTTCTATGTCACTTCTGCGGACTGTAATAGGGGCTGTTGGTGCATCAGAAACAACGGTCACAGGATACACTTACAATACTGGATGGCGAAATTCCAACCTGACCACCTTTGAACGTGTTCCAAAATCTCTTTTATTAACCTGTATCTTATCTTAGCTGGACCAGTCAAGTCTGCAAGACTCCACTATCTCAGAGGCCAACCTAGCTGGAATCGGGATGAGTTTCCTAGGACCTGAAGAGAACGAGAAGTATCACCGAGTTCCTGGGTTACAGACATGATGGCAATGTCAAAGGAGAGAGGTGCGTCGTGGGTTTGTCGTTCAGGCTGGATATCACCAAAATGAAGGTGCGCATCAGACGCTCGAGACATCCACGTACCGGAGCTTATCGGGACATGCTTCCTCGACTGCATACACATTGTTGCGGAGTGTCGTTCTCATTTGTGTAGCGAAAGCGTTGTGATTGATCGATGGCAAAGAACGGTGTGCCACCAAGCCCGCTTTAAGATTGATTCTGAACTCTCTGTACCTTTTGCTCTAGAAAACATATTAGAATTTACTTGGTATCTGTCTCTGAGGAATCTTTGGTCGGTCGAGTTATAGCACGTTCCAATAGACAAAATATAGAATCTGTGTGCCCATTTTCAAGACTCAAGACCTCAGAGCCCCCTGTGCGGGACCCCCCTGATGACAGGCCTTTCCGGAAGCCAGAGAACCAGTCCAGTAAAACGTAGTAGTCTTGCTTGGTTACCCCACTGGTTTTCTAGCGATAGAATTTGGGCCTTTAGTCATTCAGTGGATCGTCTGCATAATCCACTCCGATTTAGATGCGGAATGAATTCGGAAATGACAGACGCATCGATGATCGATGATGCATGACGCGCCCAGTGAAAAGTCCCATGCGGGATATCTAAGATCGTGCCAAAATTTCCAATGCGAGATACTCTAAGACGCCCACGAACACATCCTAGACAATTTTCCCGAACCTGTATGCAAATAGATAGAGAAATCTGGCGATGGCTACAATAAGCTCTCAGTTATCTGAAAAATTATCATTTTATCTCTCTCGGTAGTCGCCTCGACGCGTGGAAATGCTCACATTGGCACAGACCAGATCATCACGAAATGTTATGAAATCTATGTTCTTCTCATAGCTACAGCAAATTGCGTCTACACTGATCTAACTCTAGCTCGAAAACCATCTGAAACCATCTTGATCCAATGCAGACCCATTTCCTTCTGTCCCATTCCAGCTCCTCAGGCGGCCTTTGTCATTACAAGCATGCGAATATGGGTAAAACTTAGAAACTTTCAGAAATACGTAGAAAGAGTGGACTCAAAGGCAAACACGTACCAAACACGGGGTAACCGAGTCGCAGCAGAGTCCATCCACTGTAGAACACATAAGTCAACAGGAACTCAAAGCCGAAAAAATACCGAACTCACTGAGACAAGGATAAATGCAAAAGGCGCTGGGATAGACAGTGTTAGAACGTGTAAATGAGCAGGAAACAAGGAATTCATACAACAAAGGCGATCTAAGCAATTGTTGGGGAGGTTTTTGCAAGCTTTCTAACATAAATCAGTGAGCGGCGTGGCCACAGTAACAGTGTCGAATATTTACCAAGGTGCCGGTTGGTGCTGCTGCTTCTGCCTCTTTCGACTTGACAAACCACCAGTTCTATAAAAAAGATGATGGCCTCAAGTACACGATTGTCTATCATGCTTGTATTACCTGTATTACAACCTTGAGAATAACAGACTCACTGAATCATGACGAGCTCATCTCGGAGTTTGTTTCATTCGCCCTTGTACCTCGCAACATCGTCTTGTGCCTCCACTGCAACTTGTTGGTGTTCACAGCACGTTTGACACTTCTTTTTGTGTTGGTTGATAGTCTATGGTGGAATATTGACCGCATATACTTATCGAATCGAATCAGATATGTACGACTTACCATTTCATTATGTTGATCGTAATTATGCTGGTGGACAGAATGAGTGGAGGGTTTTTTAGGACTGGCAATGTCGTTATTTGAGTCCGAGTGCATGATAAAAGTATGGGGGAAAAAGGGGGATGATGGAAGGAAGGGAAAAATGACAAGGAACATCAGAGGGGTTGTATGCTGTTCCATACTCCACTGTCAAGCCGAAAAAGTAAAGTGGTTGTGCCTACCAACCGTCATAGTGTTGAACTTCGCAGCTGGAAGCTTCTTATTGGCATGCTTTGGGTCCCATCGTGATCATTTACAACCATAGCATACATTTTTGTTTGAGGGTGGACCAGTGTGCGCTATACATGAATTAAGGCACGGTGGATTGGACCGGGAATGCCATTGGGTTGAATTGCATAGCAGGCGAAGGAGAACCTAGTTGGATGCACGTGAGAGGCAAGAGGCCGCAGACGTGAACTCGTGGGCCGAAGTATAGGGAGTATGATCGATTGAGATAGTCTCAGATGATGAGAGGATAACAAGGCAAACGGGGAACGTGAGAGTTAGATTAAACGATACACAGGTCGTGTGAGTTGGATCAATCTATCAAACATGAGAAATCCCGCCCTCCCACTTTTCACTGGGTGCATGACGCTTTGTGTCTTTACGACACCGCCACTAAAGTATTAAAGCTCGGCAGAAAACATTTGACTCAACTATAGTACTGCAGTGGATATCGTGAATGAATCGGTACCCGATCCACGTCTCACACTGATTAGTGGAACACCAGCGATTCAGCCAAACACCCGTCCATTACGGTACGGACATACTGTAAATACCAGTGGGGATTAGGGACTTCCTTGCACAGTTAGAGGCCTGTTTGTATTCACACCCTAAGAGACCAAAAGAGAAGGTTTTATTATTTTCAGAAACCCTCCCGTACACGGTCATCTCATGCTCCGTACCGTTCACCATTCCGATCCGATCCGATCGGACCTTGCCCATCCATTAAGCCTCGTTCAATTAATCTAAGTACATCTCTAGTATAAATATCATCGAGCGGGTACTGGTTCGCCGCAGATTCGTATATACAGCTTCAGTGCCCCGCAGCCCCTCTTAAGGTCACAAGTCGTTTCTCGCTCTCGTCTACTTTCGCCCTTCTCGCTCCACTCTCTCTACGACGTGCCTCGACATTGCCACCCTCGCACCTTACTTTTTTGGTTGGGCCGCCGCCTCGGCAACTCTTCAGAACTTTGTTCAATATACAAATGACAAACAGTGGACTCCAACTTTAATTGGGTCGCGGACCGTGATGAGCAGACATCCATATATGTAACTTGCTTTCGTGCCGCATTCACCTTTCAACTGTGGATTGACGCCTTATGCCGGGGTCTTGGAGTGGACAGGATCTTCTTCCCGGTTACCATTCCAGCTTTCCTGCAGTTGAACATTGTCTTCTGAAGATTTTGTCTCCCAGTATTTGTACATGCATGAGGTAAGGGCCAGTCCGACCAGAGAATAATAAATTAGTACGTGTTCCCGCAACCTCATGTGGGCAAGTCCAAGTTTATAGCACCACGGGGTGATGTACCTCGGCAAGAATCTCCCCAACCTTGACCACGTCGATGTTGATGTCCGAGTTCTTCCCAAGCAGTACCTGAAGATATCGGCTCTCCCGCAAAAACCTAGCCTGGGCCTCTCCCTCAGGCTCCGTATCCACCAACCCTTCCAATTCAAGTCGTTGCAAGATTTGGTCGCATGTTGGTCGTTCTCCAGGCTTAGCCGACCAGCACCAGTTCATCAGCTCCCACATGTTATTATCGACCCCATCCAAGACATCCGACTCAATGTTTCCGGTACCTTCAGCAGGAGGTTTACCTTCAATAAGCCGCCGGATGATCTGGAAGTCCATAGTGCACTCGTGGAACGGCAGCTTTCGGGTGAGAACCTATTTTCAAAACTGCGCTCAGTGGTCTCTAAGTTGTAACAGGGCATCAGAACGTACTTCGTAGCAGACACACCCAAAAGCCCAGACATCACTCGCTCGACTTGGATTTTCACCCTCCCCAAGTAACTCGGGAGCTGCCCATCGAGTCGAACGGGCAACTACCCCACCTGTCGTGTGTGTGAATCCTAGAGTTCTGTCTGTCCAGGATGGTTGATATCCCAAAGTCGGTGATACAAGCACTCCAAAAATCATTTACAAGAATGTTCATCTATGCAATGAGGGTATGGGTGAGTTATATTTCGCCCAAGGCGGTGTTAGGTGTCAGACTTACCCCCTTGAGATCAGCATGAATGATGTTTTCATCGTGAAGGTATTTCAGACCGTTGGCAATATCACGAATCTAACAGCTTCTTGGTCAATATTATGGCAAATTGACCGCGAAAACAACAAACTAACAAAAGGTTTCCGAGGTACAGCTGCATTCCGTTCTAGGTACGTCAACAATGTTGCCATTGTTCATCCATGGTGACACAAGACAAATCGTTCTCTGGGTGTCGTCAAGATAGAAGATTCCATAGAAGGGAATAATGTTCGGGTGATGAAGTTGTCCCCATAAAACTGCTTCCTTCGCGTAGATCTAGTGATATGAGCAGCGATTTTAGTTCGATCACAAATCCGGATCAGTGAACCGAGATGAACCTTTAGCAATTTGTCTAGTTGGGATCGCTGAGGCACTCGAATGACCTTCAGACAAAGTTCAAAGTTGTCGAAGCGTCCCTTGTGTATATCGCAGAATCCCCCACTGTCCTCGCGGGATTGATAAACTATGTCCCTCAGCACATACCAGCGGGGGTAGAGCATTGAGGACCCAGAAAGTTTACAAAGCACGATAAGTATGTGTTTGCGCAACCATGGTACCTGGGAGGGCGTCCGCTGTTGTAGCACCTGTTGTTGATGGGACGCCAGTAAATTAAGCAAGAGTGGGCGGATTCGAGATAAGGCTACGTACCCAGTACAAAAAGTCAATCAGCGTCTGGGCGTGATCCCCTCTCAGTTGCTGCAAAGCCTTCCTTTTCTCAGGGGCCTTTAATATGCTTGCCAGTTGATCCAACAAAGCATCCACTAAAACCTATTAGAGGTGGTATGTTTAAAAGTTTGAAGATCTATTGGCTTTGCTATCTGGCGGAAGCACTGGCCGAAAGCAAGATGTAACAGTCACCTTTTCTTGCTCTCCCCGCATGAATTCCGCTCGTATTTGCTGGCTGCCATTGGGCTGTATGGAAAGCAAGCCCTCGTGGCTAGCTCCAACTGCTACGTGAGCCCTTCTGGTGGGCGTCGGATATTGATGATCGGGACGCAAGGAATTGAGTTCTCCTGTGTCAGTCAAATCGTGACGTACCTTTGCCCTTTTCGCCTGTGGTACGACTTGTCACTTGGTGTTTGTGCGGGGAGATCATGCAGAGGAACTGAACGCCCACCGTTGAAACCGCAAGAGGCTTTAGCACTGGCGGTAGTCCAGACGTTGACTCTTCTTCCCTGGGGTGTTTGTTCTGCTTCAATGATTGTGGTTCTCCGTCGGATACCACGGTTGGACTCGAGGTGGTATTCTGAATGGCACGGTCGATCTGCGTATTACTCCGCATTTTGCCTTCCGTGTTGCCACAAGGATGGTGTTGGGGTCGGAGGGGTCGGAGGGGTCGGCGGAAATCTTGATGTTATAGCCCACAAGCAGGCAGGTGTTGAAGCCTTCCATGAGATGGGGATGTCCAACGAAAAGTTTCGAAACATGATAAATGACACTCAGTATGTCGATGCTGTTTGCAGAGAATGGAGTAATGGGAGGGAATATTGAGAATGGGAAAAGGTGAGTAAAGCTGGAGCGCTCACCTCTGTTTCTTAAAATCCTTCAAGATATCCAGAAGCTGGTTGTACACTTCTGGTGTCTTTGCGTACTGGGCCTTGACTGCATCGAGATAACTCTCTGCGTCAGTGACATTGAGGGGTTCACTCATCTTCGAGAGCGTTGCAGCTCTGTCTTCCTGAGAAGGGCGTGTCCCTGGTTCCGGAATGTGAGGTTTTCTCTTTATGAACGAGAGCAGTGAGTGGACAGGGGAGGAGAGGAGGTATAAGGGCCGGATCGAATCGAGCAATTGAGGCGCCCTCGTGAGCGAGCGGGTGTTCCTAAGTAATCAGTACTAGTGGTGACCATCAACTGTTCCCAGCAGTCACCTCACCTTGCAGACCACTCATCTGAAGCTTTAAAGGGCAGTTGCACTGGTTCCATAACCTTTGCTGTGGTCACTGCCAATCCATTCCTGATGCTATTAAAAAATAGTGCCACTTCACTGCCCCATGATCCCCCAAACCCCGAGTCTAGCGCTCTTCGAATTTCGCCTCTAGGGTCTCGCAACATTATCACAGCCACACCGCCGCAACCTTTCTAATGTTACAGGCCCGCAAGTGGTATTACCCCAAATGGAAGTGGACCAGCTTCGATGTCCACACCTAACCGCTTTCAGGGTCTCTCCAATATGCCAAAAGCACTTGGAGAGAAATTGGACCCAACTGGACCCGTTCATTGTTGCCAAGTATTTCGAATGATACCTCCCCACCTCTAATGACAGACGAGCTCCCCCCACCTATTCCCTCCTGCAACCGAACGAGCTATCACACTCTGTCCGTTCTCTTCGCTAGAATCGTATACTTCCCGGGTCTCGTGTATCTCTGAGTTCTCCTCTCGCAGACTCCGTTTATAATGATGGGTCAAGTAAAATAGCAGCGCCTAATAAGCCTTGACGGACGAGCTTCAATAGTGAACACATTTTGTGCTAAGTCATGGATCCAGAGACCAAAAAAAGTGAGATTTAGCGTGACGTTCAGATGGCCTGAATTGAACGGTGTTCTCAACTACCACCAACGAGCCCCACTGCATGGCTGCACGGAAATGTAGGGCGTAGGAAGGATTGTTTTGGAACAGCTCGAGAAAGGTAGCAGTCGTGCCTGCACTTTATCAATGCCGCATTTCAGAGCTATACGTCTCATGTCAGTAATGCAGACTCGCAAAAATCAGTGCATCACACACCTCGGCGAGGATTTCGCCAACCTCGGCCATGTCAATTTTGATGTCTGAGTTCTTCCCGACAATAAGCTGCAAGTATCGGCTTTCTTGTACAAACCTAGCTTGAGCTTCATCCTCGGGTTCAGTGTTCACTGATCCCTCCAGTTCAAGCCGTCGGCATATTTGTTCGCATGCTGGTCGTTCACCAGGTTCAAAGGACCAGCACAAGTTCATTAGTTCCCACATGTCGTCGTCGATGGCGTCCAAATCGTCCGGGCTGGCCATTTCACCGCGTTGAGCGGGTGGTTTGCTCTCCACAAGCTTCCAGATGATTTGAGAGTCCATGCTGCACTCATGGAACGGCAGCTTTCGGGAAAGAATCTGTTTCAAGCGTTGTCTAGTGTTCCCTATCGTGTCAGGGATGGACGTACCTCGTAACAAACACACCCTAAAGCCCAGATGTCACTCGCCCGACTAGGTTTTACGCCCTCCTTGACCGATTCAGGGGCTGCCCATCGAATTGAACGGCCAATCACGTCCCCTGTCGTGTGTGTGAATCCCAACGTCCTGTCTGTCCAAATAGTTGATATTCCGAAGTCGGTAATGCAAGCTCTTCCAGAATCGTTTACGAGGATGTTCACCTACAGGTGGCCGTGAGCTATAGTCCCTCAATACAGTTCAAGTGTCACACTCACCCCCTTGAGATCAGCGTGGATAATATTTTCGTCGTGAAGATATTTCAAACCACTGGCAATGTCACAAATCTAACATCTGGGTCAATGGGGCAAATTGGCTGTAAGAATGACAGAATTACCAAAGGCTTGCGAGGTACGGCTGCGTTCCGTTGCAGGTACGCGACAATATTGCCGTTGTTCATCCACGGAGATACTAAGGCAAATATCTTTCTGTGCATCGTCAAGATAAAAGATTCCGTAGAAGGGTGTGATATTCGGGTGATGGAGCTGTCCCCACAAGATCGCTTCCTTGGCGTAAATCTGATACATAATGTGACTGGAGTTCAGAGCGTGAGCGCCGGATTGCTAGACGGAGAAGCACCTTCAGCATCCTGTCCAACTGGAATCGTTGAGGCCGAATGACCTTCAGACATAGGTCTAAGGTGTCAAAACGTCCCTTGTATATGTCACAGAACCCTCCACTGTCCTCGCGAGATTCATACACTATATCCCTCAACACATACCAGCGAGGGTAGAGCGTAGAGGCTCCGGAAAGGTTACGGAGGACGATGAGCACGTGCTTGCGAAGCCATGGCACCTGGGGATTTGCCAGGGGTTGTAACAATACCTGTTGCAGAGAAGACGGCAAGAAATAATTGGGTCGGATTTGGCGAGCCCGAGACGAGTGTGCTTACCGAGTACAAAAAGTCAATGAGTAATTGAGCGCGATCATCTTTCAATTCTTGCAAAGCCTTCCTTTTTGTAGAGCTCCTCAATACACCCGCAAGTTGAGCCAATAGAGCCTCAACCAAGACCTATTGGAGGTAACGCATTTGAGCATTTTGGACACAACGCAATCGAAGACAGATAAACTTTGGTGGCCTCAAACCTCAGGATGTCCTTGAGTGTGTACCAAACTCTTCACAGAACAGGCTTCCTAGCTTCCCCGTAGGGGCACAAGGTTTGGAGGGAAACAAGAAGAAGAATTTGGACCCCAACAAAAGCGAGGATATGACAATCACCTTTTGCCCATCTGGTGCCAACTCTGCCAGAATTCTCTGGCTATCTTCGAACTGCGCAGGAAGGGATTCTCCGCCAAGGACCTCTTCGCCAGGCGATTCGGTGAGCACTTCCTTGGCATCCTGCTCCTCGACCCTTGTGGAGTCCTGGCGAGCTGGTACGCGGGCGCAGTTCGAGGAACCGGTTGACCACAGACGTATAAATCAGAACCCGCCGAAACAGCTCTTGAGCCCTTGTTCCCGTCGCACTGCTCGGTTTAGGGAAGATGCGAGTCTTGGACAAATACCTCATCACCGCAAGGGAGTTGTCTAGCTCCTGGTGGAAACGTTCCATTTCTCTTTCTATGTCATTTCTGCGCACTGGAATAGAAGCTGTTGGTGCATCAGAAACAACGGTCACAGGACACGCTTACACAATTGGATGGCGAAATTCCAACCTGACCACCTTTGAACGTGTTCCAAAATCTCCTTCATTAACCTGTATCTTATCTTAGTTCCGCCAGCCAAGCCGCGCCGGACAAAACTCACACAACAGACTCCCGAAGCAACTTTTCTAGCAGATCACTCCATAAACGTGATTGAGAGGCTTCATCCAACAGGGTGACTAGCTCTCCGCTCTTTTTCCCTAACATCTTCACGTTATTCTAAAGCAAATCAGAGTCCCACCGCCCCGAGCTGAAAGACCGGACACACCTTCTTCACAGTCACCTGTCTGCAAGATTCCACTATTCCAGAGGCCAGCCTAGCTAGAAAGGAAATCAGTTTCCTAAGACTTAAAGAGAATGGAAAGTATCACCAAGCTCTTGCGTTACAGACATGATAGCAAGGTTGAAGGAGAGAAGTGCAGCACGGGGTTTGTCATCCGAGGAGACTGGATATCACCGGATAAAGACGCGCATCGGGCGCTCAATATATACATCCACTGGAGCCTGTCAAAACATGATTTTTCGAACGCAAACACATTGCCCGTGCGAAATGTCGTTCTCATTTGTCTGCAACGAAGGTGTTGTGACCGATTGATGGTGAAGGATTGCGAACCATTAGGCTAGTTCTAAAATTAACCTTGGCGTTTTCTCCCTTCCCCTTCAGAAACATATGAGAATTTCGACCGTATCTGTCTCAGGGGAGTTTCTGGGTCGGTCAAGTGATAATATGTTCCAAATGATAAAACACACATCAACGTGGAGCTCGCTCGGTTCCGTGCCTGCCTTCAAGATTTGGAGCTTCCTGCGCCTCGCCAATGGCACACCTTTCACCAAGTCGGCGACAGAAACACCTAGGGAGTCAGGCGGGGAGAGGAACTCTTTGCTTGGTTTGATCGGTTGTTTACATATCGTATTTTCCGTGGTGAGACGCGTCCAGTGATAATGGTTACATATTCACGTCCACTACGAATCCAAGGTGGGGGGAAGGAGATCGCCTGTGTATCTGCTCTGAGAGGAAAAGAGCGACATCGGCGGGAGTAGAGGGAGTGGCGCAACACTGACACAATCCAGGAGCCCGTACTTTGTTCGTATGCGTCGCACTCTCTTAATGAATATATAAGCAACGCAGGCCGCCAACGCAACGCAATGCCTATCAACCCCGCAACGACCCCCTAGAAGAAATAAACAGAATCATCTGTAACAAAGAGTCAGAATTGGTTCACACAACGAGAATAAACGAGATGACCGACCCCAAATCCTATATTCCGGCCTCAATTTTAATCTCCTAGCCATTTAACATTGATATGGCAATGTCGGGCGACTATCGCCAGTCCTAGTCGCGCGTCTACTTGAAGCAAGTTCACAGGACGTGTTGTTCCAAAGCAAAGTAGACGCCCTTCAAGATAATGGTGCTTTCAGGCCCAGGCACCCACAAATGAGAGTTCAAAAGAGAAATGGAGGCAGGTGCAGGGATGAAACGAACAAAATATCTAATTAGGTAATTAATCATTGCGGGCCGAAATCGTGGTCAACCACTTTGAATCAAGGCCCCGATGGAGATGCCACCGCCCATTTGAAGAATCCGTTCAGTATAAATCAACGCCGGGGTAGCACTTGGGGCATGAGACACGGGGCACATCGAATTAAGGCCGGATTCGGCCGTGGCCAAGAAAATAAATGTTTTTTTAGGAAAGAACCAAGAGGAAAATTACTGTTGCCGCCTACTAGAGTACAATTAATATAATGCCTAAAAAACTAACAGAGCGAAAGAAACAGAGATCATAACTATCTGGTGGGGGTCACTACGTTCGTCAGAACCAAAGCATGTATTATCATATTAAAGCTAGGTAAATCAATCCGACGTTAGCCCTCAATAGTTTGAAATATGAGCGTGAGACGTACTTCAGCGAGGACTTCTTGGACCTTGACCAAATCGACGGTGGTAAATGGGTTATCCTCCATTGAGAATAATGTACATTGATTCCCTTGTCCAGGCCCCGTTTGACCTTGGTCGGCAAGGTTTCCATCCTCACCGACTGTTACCCCAAGTTCAAATTCCTGTAATATACCCTGACATGTCGCTCTTTCTCTGGGTTCAAGAGACCAACACCGATTCATTAAGTTCCACATTGCGTCGCCAACTACATCTGGACTGTTTGAGTCAATATCCTCACCGGCTTGTGCCGGCCTTTCGCCGTCGAGTAACTTTCGGACGATCTGGTAATCCCGGGAACACTCGTGGAACGGTAGTCTCCCAGTAAGAACCTACATCACAACGCTCCATTGCATCCTACAAAAATGGGAAAATTGTGGACACGTACTTCATAGCAAACACACCCAAAAGCCCATATATCACTCGCTTGACTGGGAAGGGCGCCTTCTTCAAACAATTCTGGGGCAGCCCAACGAATTGAACCGTCGACGGTTCCGCTCGTCATGTATGCGAAGCCTAGTGTCCTGTCCGTCCAGATGGCCGAGAGACCGAAATCCGTTATACAAGCCCTCCCAGAATCATTTACAAGAATATTCGCCTAGACACAGGAAGGGACAGTAAGTTACATAGTTTGGCAAGAGAGTTTACCGCATTAAACTTGCCCCTTTGAGGTCACCGTGAATCACGTTTTCATCGTGAAGGTATCTCAGGCCATTGGCAATATCAGAAATCTAAAGGTTTCTGAGTGAGGTGGACAGCTGAAAGAAGCATGAACTGACGAAGGGTTTACGATGCACAGTGGGATTCCGTCCCAGATATGCTACGAGGTTTCCGTTGTCCATCCAAGGGGTTACGAGGCAAATTTGCTTCCGGGTCGCATCTAGGTAATGGACGCCATAGAAGGGCACAACGTTGGCATGACGAAGCTGACCCCACAAAATCAATTCCTTGGCGTGAATCTAGAATATCGTCACCGTGAACCACCGTGAGATTCACAAACTCAATGTAACAATGAACGAAAAAAACCTTGAACATCTTATCCACCTGAGCTGGTTGATTTACCCGTACGATCTTCAAGCAAAGGTCGGCCCCATTGTGATTTCCTCTGTGTATGTCGCAGAACCCCCGGCCGGCGTCTTCGTATGGATGATGCGTTATATTCTTCAAGACGTACCAATGAGGGTAGAGCGTCGAGGCCTCTGCAAGTCGGCAGAGCGCAGCGAGAATAACTTTGCAAAGTTGTGGTTCCGGTGGGCGTCCCACTGGTTGTGAAAGTGCCTATCGTGACGACAAAATCAGCAATCCTCACGGAGCAAGACATAAACCGAGATGCCAGCACATACCGCGTACATGAAGTCAATCAGGAGTTGAGCCCGATCGTCGTTCTGTTCTTGCAGAGCCTTGCTTTTTTCAGGAATGCTCAACATATTCGACAGGGTGTTTAATGTCGAATCTATCGTGACCTATTACGAGGAATTTGCGTTGAGTATTTTGATTATTATCCGCGTTGAATCCGATTGGTCTCAATCAAAACCGTCAAGAGAACCATTAGGAGGCTTTTAGACCTCCTAACTGCACTACCTTGACAGGTGGTACCAGGCCGAAAACATAAATCACCTTTGGTTCTTTCGACACAACAGACTCTGAAGCAGCACCGGACCTGAGCGGGTATGGGAAAAGGACCACGACGAAGAGGAGCGTAAGCGAATGCGCACCTGATTGACCGAATTGCGGTGTCCAAATCCTGGTGGTGCCGTTCAATTTTTCGCTTCAAGCAAAGAATGGCTACTACATTAACATTATTCCATATTTTAATACCACGGTTGCTGATGGCGGCGAAGAGTCAGGGCAGCTACTCACACCACTGGACAACAGAACCCCGACTTGACCACTTTCGAATATGCTTCAGTATTCCTCTCAAAAGTCTGGCGTGCGTCCCATATCAATGGGGATCATGTCACCTTTCACCTTGTCCGAATAACTTACGAACTAGTATCCTCAAGCCATGTCTGCGTTGCAGCACCCAAAGACTGAGACTCTTCCTGCAACAAGTTAACCAGCTGCATGCTCTTCTCCCCGAGCATTTTCATGCTGTGCTGTAAAGTGCATGTGGGTGAGGGGGGTCGGCTTTAAGTTGGCTATATGGTGATATCACACCTTTCTCACGGCCACATTTTCGCAGCATCCGACAATCTCAGAGGCCAAAGTGACTAAAATGAAGTAAGTTGCCTGGGTTGCTCGAAACAAAAGCTCGGGATTACCTAGATCTGGTTTTCCGGACATGATGAGAGTCAAAGAAGGGTTGTTAAACGTTGGTTCCTCGTGGAGTTAGTCACCATCTTATAGCCCGGTATGTGCATTAGAAGGCTGTGCGTATCCGCAGGCGTCAAATGACCAGTATATATAGCCTTGACGCAAGAGGCAGGCAAAGGATTCTTGCCATGGGCCGCAGGGTAGGAGAACAAGCTGCTTGCCCAGGTATTCCCGCTGCGTAAGGACCTGGCGCAGGCATTAGGCCTTCCTCTCCTGTATGGACAAGATGCAGGGTGTGCCGTGGTGTATCGGGTGTTGGAAATCACCGGAGATAGGCGGTCAGACTGTCAACAGATAAAGAAGATACTTTGTTGGCGGTGAAAGCTTATTCCCCGAGGTGCTGTAAGTACTGTCCCCGCGAAGCATGTCATACAAATTCTTCGTGCGAAATATCACGGGGTAGAAAGCTTTCCGAGGCCTGCACCCAGGTATGCTCATACACACGTCGTAAAGGAGACACAATAAATCAAAAATACCTAAGAATTGGCACATCAGGAAAGCAGAAAGTACAAAAGCGAGTAAGTAGTGAGAAGAGCGAGAAAAGTTGGTATGCCAACCAACACAATTAAGCATTTTTCCCATCCATAGCACTCTCCACTGCTTCCCCGACCCACCTCTCAAACGCCTCCTGGTCCATCGTTCCCTGGTCATCAAAGAATGAAGTATAACTCTGCGACACCCTCGTCTTGCCTTTTGCAAGTAGCGATTTACCGGCGTTGGTGGAGCGGAGGTATGAGATGGAAATTGTGTATGCGGGTGGTGTGGATGTCAGGTTGGTTTTGGTTGGTTTGATTGCGGGTTGGGTTTTGCCTGAGATGGTTACACGTTCGGTAATTATCTGGAAGATGGATTAGTAAATCGTGTTTAGCAGATGGCCAAAAGTGGGAAACTGGGGGGTTGCTGTGCCATGAGAAGAGAGGGAGGTCTAAATGGGAAGAGGGAATGGAGAGTCCGGTTTCACGTGTCTTGTGGAGCCGTCCCAGTTTCGACATGCTCGGCTAGGAAGGTGGGTCCACTTACACGTTTCGAAAATGTCTTTCGCTTCCCCATGAAAACAGTATCTCCCTCAATAAAATACGCATATAACGTTTGTATCGTCGTCAATACGACGTACCTAAATCACTCATCAGATCACTGCACATAGCATACGAATAAGAATAGTAAATTGACTCACATGATGACGCCAACCCAAACAACCGGCTTCGATTTTTCAAATTCCACTTTGTAGCCATACAATGCAGTTGCCGCTGCGACAAGAACACTCGACCAGCCCAATCCCAGCCGCACATCTGTATGTATATGGATCGGCTTGAACAAGTCCGGACGTGAGAGGTACTATTGCGTCAAGCCCAAAAACCCCACATCATTCATAATCAGTTGTGTGCCCAAGCCAAGTTACGTCCTTCCAATTAGCAATTCCTAAACGCTTGAAAAACGGGTAGAAAACGTACGCGCTTGAGGGCATCATCACAAGCATTCTTCAGCTCTGTCAGATTTGCGTTGTTGACTTTAACCACGTCCCGCTCGCCGGACGGTATAGGGATAGCGAGGGGCCCTGTCGGCCTGTCCGGAGGCTCTGAAGTCGCCCGTTGTTGGTCGTTATTGCTCGCTCGCGTGGCGTCCTTGGCCATGGTGAAGGTATTGGGTATCTTTTGAGTTACGCGGCCGTATTTAAGAGAAGACTAGAAGCGAGGGAACATAGGAGGAACGACGGACGTGAGCTTTCACGACGTGTCCTTTGTCGTGTATTTCTCGTCACGCGGCATTTACTATATTGGGTATATCATTCTCACGGTATGAAATGTTATTTCGGTAGAGGTTTGAATATTGAATATTGAGTCTTTGATGGGTTTGCAATTACGAGGGGATAATGTTCATAAATAATACAAATATGCACTACAATTCCAAGGATGAATGAAGAGTATTGAAAGAGATACGGCAAGCTAAAGCTCTTGACTGATGCCCTCATCCTTTTTGCCTTTTGATGTTTTCGACGGAAGGAGCTCCTACAAAACGGACAATCATCAGAGACGGTAAAACGGCCCAAAACTCAAGACTTACGGGAGCAATATGGGGAACAACACCACCCTGTGAAATCACGACATTTCCAAGAAGCTTATGAAGCCTTTAAGTTCATGTCAACAGCTTTCAAAGCGCAAGATAGCAAAAAAGGCGCACTCTTCGTCGTTTCGGATTGCAAGTTGTAGATGACGTGGCACAATACGCTGCTTCTTGTTATCCCGTGCTGCATTACCAGCAAGTTCCAGAATTTCAGCGGCGAGGTATTCGAGGACTGCAGCAAGATACACTATTCGCTATCCTATCAGCTTCAAGTCCTGACAGAAGTGACAATTGTACCCACCAGGTGCACCAGCGCCAACACGTTGTGCATAGTTACCCTTCTTCAAGAGACGGTGGACACGACCAACAGGGAACTGAAGACCCGCCTTCGCAGATCGCGACTGAGATTTGGAATCTCCACTAGACTTGCCTCCAGACTTTCCAGCTTTTCCTTTACCAGACATTGTAGATCGATGGGGTGTTGTAGGTTGAACGGCTCAGGACGATGGGGGACGAACAAACAGCGAAAGATGCGTGCAAAAATCGTGAGCAACTGTATTTAAATCGCGCTTGGAGTCACGTGAGACCGCGTTCTGTTGCTATCAACAATCAACAAATGCGTCAAGAGCCCGCGCCAGAACAAACATCAACAAATCGACGCGTCTGTACTTATATATCCTGTGCTTCATTGCCCAAGTGTTCCACATTCTTTATCGCCGTCCACTACATAACCCTTTGTCCAACAGACTCTAATCAAATCGCAATGGCCCCCAAACCTGCCTCTACTGCCGGAAAAGCCCCCGCTTCCACCGCCTCCAAGGCTCCCGCTAAACCGACGGAGGGAGCTAAAGCCGCAAAGAAGACTTCGAAGCCTGCAGCAACTGGTGCTGACGGCGAGAAGAAGAAGCGCAAGAAGGTCAGAAAAGAGACATACTCCAGTTACATCTACAAGGGTATGTCGAATATTGGCTCAGAAAGTATACTGACTCGAACTGACTCGGAACGTAGTGCTCAAGCAAGTGCACCCCGACACTGGTATCTCGAACAAGGCGATGGCTATTCTTAACAGCTTTGTCAACGATATCTTCGAACGCATCGCTACTGAAGCCTCCAGTAAGATTCCGCGCTTGGAATTTTCGAATCAATTTTGACATTAGTTTAGAACTTGCTGCATACTCGAAGAAATCAACAATTTCCTCACGCGAAATCCAGACGTCCGTGCGTCTGATTCTACCCGGTGAACTCGCCAAGCACGCCATTTCCGAAGGTACCAAATCGGTAACGAGTACGTATTCCACATGACCCAATCTATTGATATCGTTGCTGATTATTTCTGTTCAGAGTTCTCGTCAGCAGGATCCAAATAGCCGAGCAGTTTTTCTATTTTTGCTTTCCTCTTTTGTTGATTTGTTCATGGCTGTACATCACTGTATTTATTCTAATCTCACTTTTGAGTTCTTTTCGTTATGTTCCCACGGTGTTCACTGTGAGGTTCTTGTGAGGACAACAATAAGAATGGTTAGTACCACACACCTTTGCTTTGATCCTTTATCGCCGTCTATCGCTGACGGGGGTAAGTAGCCTTTTTCATTATATCATTTAATTTATTGTATTCAGCCTTTTTGACTTTCAACGCTATCCCATCGATCAATCTCCATTTACTCCTGCAGCAACTGTGACTCGCTCAAAGCGCGTAGTCAATTAAAATTAGACTCAGGCTTGGATTCTCCCTCACTCGGTCGCTTTCTGTCGTTCTCTATCGTCGTCAATGAAGCGGACACCGAGTTATACACCACTGCCGACCCTTGCTGGTCGAACCTCATTTACTTCCTCAGCTCCTACTCCCGGTTCGAACTCTACTTCGTCAACCCCGAATTCAGGCTCTTCAACACCTAGAATGGTTACTGAACCACCTGCACCTGCACACAGACTAGCACGTAAATCCCAGTCTAAGCTAAATTTACGATCATCATCATCAACCATCACCCTCAAACCCAAACGATCCACTGCCGTTCTCAAGGTCACACCATCCCCACCCTCCGAACAGATCCTCACCAAACGGTCACACAACTCCACCAACGTCCCCATCAACAAACTCCCACCCGAACTCCTCTCAACCATCTTCCTCCTCCTCACAACCTCATATCTCTCGTCAAATACAAGGACAAGTTCTTCAACCTCAACCACATGCTTGACTTCCCCACGCCTCGTTTCTCAAGTATGCCACTTCTGGCGATGTATCGCTCTGAATGAACCCTTACTATGGGCCCGCACACTCAACCTCCGCGAAGGCCCGAAATGGATCATCGAAGTCTTGAGGAGAAGCAACGATTGCGTGATCGACGTCGTTGGGTTATGTGATAATCGCAACATTTATAACGTCGGATCAACCATCAATGGACTTGGTGGCGGCGGCAGCGGTGGTAGTGGCGGAAGGATAGTAACGGGGAGTGTGCTTGGCGTGATTTTGAAAGAATTGAAGAGAATACGGAGGTTACATTTGACGATTGAGAGGAAGGAGGATTGGAGGGTCGTGGTGGATTGTTTGAGTCGGTGTGAGGCACCTGTGTTGGAGAGTTTGGCAATTAAAAGTGCGATGAGGAGGATTGCGTTGCCTGGTCCTGGTGGATTTAACGGCGGTGGTAGTAATCGCGCTGGTCCCATTGGTCGAGAAGGATTTTTTGGCTCTGGTGAAGGGAGGGAAGATGTGATGAGTTTATCTCAGGCGCTATTCAGAAGCACTGCGCCAGTGTTGAAGAATCTTTCATTGGCTATGATCGCATTGGATGCGGGCGTCTCGTTACCTTGGTTATCAAGACTAACAACTCTACAAGTAACGGATCTCGAGGACCAATATCTCATGTCTGTCTGGGAATGGCTCTTTATCGTGCGCCAAACACCATCCCTGGAAAACCTCACCCTCCGGAGCGTATTCGCGAACGAGGTCCCACCCGACTCTCCCGAGGATGCAGGAAAAGTCGTGCTGAAAAGGCTAAAAAGCGTGGAATTGAAGGGTACGATGATGGAGTGTTGTGAATTTCTGGAGAGGCTGGTCGTCCCTGGAGAATGCAGAATTCATATGGACACCAAGAGGGCAAATAACGCACATGCAGCAGATAAGCTAAGTGAATTCTTGCGGGAGAGGAAAATGAGGGTAGAGAATATGGAGGGAATTCTAAAGACGGCAGAGGAGACGATGAGGGAGGCTAACGAGAGGAGAAGGACACTACTCGTACACCCGTCAGCACACGACCTGCATATCAAAGTTAGCGAGGTCATCGGTAGCGCGTCCGACGCCGACAGAATTGCAGATCAAACTACTGAACCGAGAGAGGAACAAGAGGGAAATTGCGTTATCAACTTATTGCTCTCTTTCGGACACCTGGACCAGAATGAGGAGAGGCACAGGTTAATCACGCAGATCTTCGACACTCTGACAAACGCCTTGCACCTTGTGTACGAAGACAAAGGCGGCTTCGACTCGCTCAACTTATCACTGTTCGGAATACGAGATGGAATCAGGTTCTGGGAGTCGCACCTGATCCAACTCCTCGCAAAATTGGATCGGGTAGAGCATCTAAACGAAGTCTCGGGCTACACTGCCAGCGTGGTGCTTCCGTTACTCGTGCAGTCGCCTCTGCAGCACCAGCACGGGCGTCGACCGTCAACCACATCAGTGACGAGTATCAATTCAAGTCCATCAGAGAGGTTCAGGCAAAACGTACTTTTGCCCTCACTTCAGCGGATTACATTCGCATTCGTGGAATTCAGCACAAATGTCGATGATGAATTCGAGGCTTGCTGTGACGTGCGGTCTGTCCCAGACTTCGTGCGCCGGAGATATGGACTTGGCAAGGAGGTTGGAGGTATCAGTGTCGCACGCCAGAGAATGCTCAAGTTGCAGTTCGAGTGCTGCAGTGGACCCCAAAGGATACTCGACGAACTGACGAGGCTTGGAGCGGAATATGGACTTGGTTGGGCGTGTGATTTCGATGAGAGTTAACCAACTATTTAGTTTTGAATATTCTTCAGTGCATCATTTCTTTGGACACTCGGTCGAGTACGTCGCACTTTCTGGCATGTTTAAGTCATCAATATGACGTGTATACGAAAATGGGTATAGAGAGAACATGTAGAAAAGTTACTGTCTGATGAAGGTGGCAACCCCCCAAATCAAACCCCGTGTTGTATCATAGCTTACAGCTGCGTCATCCTCGATTGGCGACTGGTAACCACAAATTTTACAAAGAGCTCACATCAGCAAGAATTTGCCGGGCCTCAGATATGTCAATAGAAACATCCGAATTCCTCCCTAGTATGGACCGGATATATTGGCACTCCTTCGCAAGGCTATCGTCCTCAGGGACGGTCCCTTCCACCAATCCATCAAACCCGAGGGCTGATAATATCTCCTGACATGTCGGCCGTTTCTCAGGCTCAGTTGACCAGCAGGAATTCATCAAGTTCCACATTTCATCGTCTACTCTGTCCAAGGGACACAACGGGAGTTCCTCGTCAGGTTGCGCGGGTAATCTGCCCTTCATAAGCTGTGAAAGGATCTGGTAATCCCGAGAGTACTTGTGGAACGGTAACTTCCGGGTAGTAACCTGTCCAAAGCTTCAGAAATACCCAACCGCACATGGCGTGGACGTACCTCATAACAGACACATCCAAAAGCCCACATATCACTTGCTCGGCTGGGGCGCGCATCATCTTCCGCCAAGACTAATTCGGGAGCGGCCCAACGATGGGAATGGCCTTGTGCTCCACCCGCTGTGTATGTGAACCCCAGGGTTCTGTCTGTCCATATGACAGACAACCCAAAATCCGTTATACAAGCGTTTCCGGAGTCGTTCACAAGGATGTTCAGCTGTCCATCCGCAGTTGGTCAGTAAAGAGGCCGCAAACGAGATGCAGCAAGTGTAAGGTATAGTCCCTACCCCTTTAAGGTCCGCGTGGATGATGTTTTTGTCGTGCAGATATTCCAAACCATCTGCGATATCACGGATCTGTGGAGTATGTGGGTAAACAAGGCGGTCGTTAACAGGGGCAGCGAACTAACGAAAGGTTTACGGGGTGCGGTAGGATTCCGCTCCAGATACGCAACGATATTACCATTCTCCATCCAGGGAGAGACGAGGCAAACCCGTTTCTGTGCCTCGTCAAGGTAAAAGATCCCGTAGAAAGGAACAATATTGGGATGGTGGAGTTGTCCCCATAAAATGGCTTCCCTGGCATAAATCTAGTGAGGCGACGATCGAGGTTATGTCACCAGTTCAATAACGTTAGGAGATCGGGCAGTGACCTTTAACATCTTGTCTATTTGGTCCGACTGGGTTACTCGGACGACCTTCAGGCAAAGATCGAGGGCATTGCACCGTCCCCTGCGAATGTCACAAAACCCTCCACTGCACTCGCTAGTCCGATATGTTATACTCTTCAACACATACCAGCGAGGATAGAGCAGTGACGCTCCGCAAAGTTTGCATAGGGTGAGAAGCACATGCTTCTGGAGCCAAGGCGTTGCGGAATTTACCGGTGGCTGGAGCAGTATCTGTCACATTGGGAGGAAGGGATTATAGTTGATGATGGTAAAATAGAAGGCGCCAGGTACTTACCAAATACAAAAAGTCTATTAGCAATTGGGCACGGTCCCCTTTTAATTCTTGTAGAGCCTTCCTTTTTCCTTGGCTGCTAAGCACAGCAGATAGCTCGTCCAAAGAATCCGTTGGGATCGTTTGCAAATCATTTGGGCTGAGAGTCTCGAGCACAGGATCCGCGTTGAATTCGGCCTAGACGGTGTGCCATTCATGTTAGAATGGGAGAAGCACAATCGTTTTCGATAGCACTGCTGTTATCAACCAGGGACCCAGGCCCCCCTCGAACAGTTGGGGTCGTTATTGACCTTCCAATCATCTGGTGCCAGCAGCTCCGAAGAATTACAGTATAATTGAGCGTTAGTTACCTTTTGTTTTAATTCCGCAAGCATCTCACGGCGGCCCTGGCCCTCGAGGTGTGCGCTACCTTGTTCCGAATCTTCTGGAGCCGCAGAATTCTCCTGAACGGTGCCTTCAAAACCGCGGAAAGTGGGCTCCTAGAGGGTTTGTCGCATGGCTAGAGAAGTCACCCTCGGCATCAATCTCTGTCGTATTAGTTATTTGAAAATCTCTAGAACATCGTACATACTTGGTTGAGCAAGTCCTGAACTTTAGTCCGGTCGAAGACCACAATGGAATTCTTCCGCACGACGCTCTCAGATACTTACACGATCTTTCTCCTCGTCATCTACCCTCCGCACGAACCCATATCCCTCAAACTCTTTTAGGATTTGTTGAGACGTGGGTCGTTCGCTAGGCTCCTGTCGCCAGCATCGAGTCATTAACTCCCACATTTCATCAACCTTGTCCATGGGTGGTGTTGTGGAGTCGCGTTGAGCTGGTGATATGCCCTGGGAAAGCTTCCTGAGGATCTGTACATCGGACTGCCCTTGAAACGGCATCCGGTTGGATATGACCTATGGTGATGTATTGAACATTGCCAATATCGGGAAAGGTGGAATATTCCTACTTCATAGCAAACACACGCAAAGGCCCATACATCACTCGCTCGACTTGGACGTTCATCGTCCTCTAACAGCTCGGGGGCAATCCAAGGTGTTGTGCGGCGAGATGAATAGTCGAGGGTAAGATCACCCATGGCGGTAATAAGTCCGAGTGCATCATTCATGTTAGTGGACGACAACCCGAAATCTGTTATACAGGCCTCTCCGGAATCCTTCACAAGGATATTCGGCTACACATACAAGTTTGGTCACGTTCACGAAAATAAAATAAAAACGGAGCTTACCCCCTTGAGATCCCCATGAACGATATTCATACCATGGAGATACTCTAGACCGCTGACAATGTCCCAGACCTGAAGGATTGCATTAAATAAAGAAGGAACAAGACGAAAGCCGGACTGACAAGCAGTGTACGAGGCACTTTGGGGTTCCGTTTAAGATATGTGACGACATTGCCATTCCTCATCCAAGGGGTTACACGGCAAATTGCATTCGGTTCTTGATCAAGGTCGAAAACGCCGAAAAAGGGTACTATGTTGGGGTGTTGAAGTCTCCACCACAGAACTGCCTCTTTGGCGTAAAGCTGAGGATACGCAACAGGGTCATCAGATGACAATCGAGGAATATTGAACGGGAAGAACCTTCAAGGCCATATCTTTCTGGACTCTTCCACGCAACCGTATCACTCTTAAGGAGACTTCGAGGTTATTGTAACGCCCCTTGTATGTGTCACCAGTTATGTTATCGGAGGCAATCTCCAAATCCTCAGCGCTCTGCAGTATGCGCAGACGGGGGTTGAGCATCGATGCCTCACAAAGTTTTCGGAGCGTTAAAAGAGCGGACTCGCGAAGTTGGGGGGTCAAAAGGGACGGCTGTGCCAATAGCTGTGCCTGAGGTGGCGCGTCAATATTTCAATGATAAGTTGGGGATCCTTGCACCACGCTCACCCAGTGCAACGAGTCTATCGCCTGCTGAGCAAAATCCCCCCTCAAATTTTGGAGGGTCTGCCTTTTACGCGGATTATTCAAGATGCTAATGAGTTGATCCACGAGAGGGTCCTGCTTAATCGATATCTGATAGTTGCTCAGTCAACGTTGAAATAATTTGGTTTTAATCATATCCATTCCAAACCGACGGGTTCGAAAGGGAAAGGAGAAAAAAGACATATTGGGGGTTTTACCTTTCGAGTGTCCTGGGTAGGAACAGGCATCCAGTGTCTCATGCGCATCGGTAATCTGTGTTGGTCCGGCTTGACTGGAAGTCCTTAGGTTACCATCCTCCTCCTCCCTTTCCTCTTCTTCCGATGGGTCATCACGCCTGAGCAATAATGAGAATATCAGCTAACGAAGATCCTGCTCACGCACTTGGGTGAAATCGCTTGGATCAGTCTGACAGCATGATCCAGCTGGCCGTGGCACTCCGTACATTCGCGCTCGAGCTTGCCGCGAGCTGCCGAGCATTTTTGAACGTGTTCCAACGTCTTGCTTAAAACCCTGAATTCCGGTTTGGCGTTAATTAGTCAGTCTACCCGATCTAGGGTTCCCGAGATAATATCGATAAGTGACACTCACGAACTGGCTTCGTCGGTTTGTGACTGTCTCATAGCACTCTGAGAAAGCCGAGACTCTGCCTGCCATACTTCCATCGCCAGCCGCATGCTCTTCACCCCAAGAGGTCCTACATCGCCCTGTAGAACAACTCAGAAAATCAGCTAAGTCTCCGGGAATCAAGCGTACCTGATTTTCGCAGGCCTTGACTATCTCTGAGGCCAAGTCAACTATGAGTGAGATCAACATCAATCTAATGCATGCAAGAAAATGGAGTTGTACCGAGCTGTTGCCCTGGAGGCATGACGAGCTTGCCCAGGGGCAGAGCGTTGTCTGGCGGGTCACGTTCGGCAATGAAGGGATTACGGCACCAACAACACTTTCCGGCGCTCAGGCGCTTTGAGCACTTGCAAATGTCAGGGTGTCAGGAAAGATATTACTCCTGTAAACTATGAACCGGGGCCGGCGACAACAACACAACTCAAACATGACATGGACAAAAAACAGCGGTTCAAGGGATGCATCCAGGGGTTTCCCCCCTCCTTGAAGCTTCGAGGCTCCTTATAGGTTCAGTAGTTCGCCATCAATCATTCCTCCACCGAAGGAATTCAAGCCACGGCACACCCATACGGGCATTCGCGGGCGACATTTCACAGGCAGAAATGAGGCGTGCAACGTGAGCATGTATCTTGGTTATGTGGACGTCAGTTGAGCGAACTGACTACCCGGATTGCACAGCGGGTTTAAGTTGCCTCCAACAGTGGTATGATTAACTTATGAGGTTGGCTATGCTGGAACTCCAGTCGACTCCATCATAATTTATAGCACTTGGTTCACTCTCCTGGATAGAGAGTATGCTGAACCGTGGATTATTCGAAGGCTGAAAATGCTTGAAGACTAACTTGAGTTCCCTGAAAATCCATGGCTTATGATAGAATATGGGTTGTCACAAGTGCTACTATGGGTTATGGCAGGGACTCAGATCTCAGAGTTGACTGTACCTTACCTTTCTCTTAAAACTGGGAGTATGAGATTGATGCACCTTTCCAAGTTCCATCATTCCATGGCATAATAGATATGTAGATGCCGCTCCCGTATTGATTAATATTGATTCCCAACTCAAACGCTCCACTACCGCTTTCAACCTAGATCATTGATTAGCACGATAACCCTCGCAAGACGGGCGCATATAATTACGACGTCAGTACCCCACTTATATTCTTCCCAACTAACTTTTGAATGCCCCGTATTGTTGTTTTACATCCTTTTTCTAGGGAATCACTAAATTCAATCTGATACCCCCAACCTACCCATTCCCCGCATTTGAGCTATCAGGACAGCCATTTGGGGGGGAACGCATTGGATAACTGAACAAGGGACGCATCCTCAAACCCCCCAAAGAAGAATGATGAGGTGTTACTCTCCCGGGAGCCGTTCTTATTTCTTTCCTAAGCAGCGCCAGTACCAGTACCGAACGTGATTAGTGATACATGGGCCAACCAATCTCAGCGGACTCTGAATGGCCTGAGACTTGGAGCAGGATATGGACCCATTTACGCCCATAATTTCGATGACAGCCCAATGATACGAGTGATAGCCTTTGGATCTGGGATGCTCCTTGGACAAGGAGGCTGGAACAGGACGGATACTAGTCCGAGACTCGCCACATCTTCGTCCAATAAGCGCATTGCCTTTACAAATCGCGAACAGCTAAAATTGGATTATTCGGATCTGAAGATCTGGAGTGTCCTGCGCCCGTTCCGTAATCCGAGCCACTATGTACTTAGTGTTCCATACGCATGCAATGATAGTCTCCCCGGCAGAGCTGGGAACACGGTCTGTGTATGAAGACGCGAATTGGTTACGACCTCACGTACCACTCGATGGCATTGGCACAAATACCAAAACTCATTAATTTGAATTGCGTCTTGACCCCCCACTTGAAATTTCCACTTATCCTTCCACTCCTATTTCTCTAAACCTCCAGCTATCCAATGCCTGATACTAGAGAACTTGTATGAAGCTATCACTGACGCGCCTGACTTCTGTTTGGTCGGAGGTCATATATGACTTCACTCACGCCCCACAACATTCACGCCCCACAACATACGTCAAGGTTTCACGGATCTACACCTCGATCATGTACTGGAGTATATAGTCACCCTCACCTACAGCAACATGCCAACAAACCACTCAGTAAACCATGGCTTCTTCACAGACCCAAACTATTGCACAGGCCATCACCACCGACCACCATGAGGTGAGTTTCCGTTTTTGGTAACGAATGGATAGGTTGGCCGATAGTTGCTGGAATAGATATGGGCGTATTATGACAAATACCTCCAGAATGCGGGCAATGTCGACGTCCAAACACGTTGGACAAATCAACTGGCTTGGGAAATTGCGCGCCACTCAGTTGGTGAAGAGCTTGTTGTGTACCCTATGTTCGAGAAGTATCTCGGTGCGAAGGGTAAAGAAATGGCAGATCATGACAGACGGGACCACCAGGTACTGTTATTCTCTTGGGATACGTACGCAATTCTTACTTGCTCGATTCAGTATGTCAAAGACAGCCTGTACAAGCTCGAGAAGTTGAAGCCCGGCACACAAGAACACGCAGCCCGATTAAAGGACATCATCGACCATTTGAGGGAACATGCGGGTAACGAAGAGAGGGATGACTTGCCGGCGCTTCAGGAAGCAATTTCGGTCCAGCAAAGCATTGATGCTGCGAAGAGCTTCGAGCGCACGAAGAAGTTTGTTCCAACAAGGTAACTCACCCTTTCATCCTTTAAAGGGTCCTCTATCTAATGGAATGGTGGTTACAGATCTCATCCCAATGCGCCAGACAAGCCGCCCTTTGAGACATTTGCTGGGCTACTTGCTGCCCCTATAGACAAACTCAAGGATTTGTTCTCCAGGTTCCCGTCTGATACAGAAGTAGAGGCAGTAACTGCCCAGGCAAGACAAACGATTAATTAAGAACACTGTCTGTCTGGCTTCAATCTCTATTGACCAGGTTGGGGTGTTTCACGAAGATATTTTGTTGTACGACTATGCCTGTCCGAAATAGGACTTAGTAATTTCCAATTTCAAACCATTTACGAACGCCAAAAGACCGCTTCATCTCATTGACGCGGTAGCACTAAGCACAGGAACCTGAGCGACCCTACAGCCTTCTGCAATCAAAAGATAAGATTCTGTGTATCACACTGCCTGCATAATGAGCTTGTTGTCCACTCTCGAGTTCTGGTACCTGAGCTTCAAAGCTTCGAGCTTGAGTCTCTGGATCCACGCCAAAGGAAATGTTAGTGGTCAGCTTTTGAGCTCTTGCGGGATGCAAAGGTCGGGTGCTTTTCAATGCTTTTATCTGGTGGTTGCCACCAACCTGCCCCACCGCACCTCAGTCAGCGCCAAATCATTAATCATGGATGGTCATGATCCATCGAAAATACGATTTATTTATAGGAAAACTACCTTTACTTACTGAAATGTACAATCTTTTAGGCCACTTCTTACTAATTCCAGAGTCTCTAAAGTCAAAGGACCGGGGCACCTCGTCAATGTTATAACTTCTCCTTCGGTTTGTCACCATGCCCGAGCGCCCGTTTCCAACGCGGGGTGAAACCCCATCCAATCTGCTTTGCAACGTTGATCTCCACACCCAGTTCGTCGGCCATGGCCCAAACAAGCCCAGGGTTCTTTATAAACTGGCGCCCAATAACTATGAGATCTGCCCAGCCCGAGTCTAACACTTTCTGCGCGATGTGCCCCGTCCCCAAATAACCGACTGCACTGACTAAAAGCTTGTTCCCAACAGATTTCTTCACTGCACCGGCCAGGTGTGCTTGATATGCTTCACCTGGGATTACGCGTTGCAGTGCGTTATTGCCTCCTGACGAGACATCGAGGACATCGACCCCATGATCAACGAGAACATGTGCGAGACGGACTGTGTCTTCAGCCCTCCATTGTGGTTCGTCAGGCGCAACTTGCTCCAACCATTCTGTCCCCGACACCCTGCTCTCCGCCATTAGGTATTTAGACCACTGGTGTGGGAAGGGTTACGAACCTGACGAATAATGGCATCGTTTCCGGCATAACACTCCTGAGGGCATCCACGACTTCTACTAATATCCGGATCCGATTCTCGAAACTGCCACCATACTCATCGGTCCGGATATTACTGGATGGACTCATGAAGGATGACAGTAAGTATCCATGCGCCGAGTGAATCTCAATTGCGTCGAACCCAGCCTTTACCGCCCTCGCAGCCCCAGCCCTAAACGCCTCGACTACCCTCTTTATTCCTTCCGTTGTCAGCGCCTTTGGCGTTGGATAACCCTCACGAAACGGTGTTGTACCTGGTCCCCAGACATTATCAGGCCATCCACGTTCGCGCGGATTATCAGCTGCTGTCGGAGGTTCAGAATAGATCCAAGGGGGAAGTGTAGACGCTTTTCGGCCAGCGTGGGCAAGTTGGATCCCGAGTTTCTGCGACTGAGAGTGTGCGTATTCGGTAAGGCGGGAGAGGGGTTCGATGTAGTCATCAGACCAAATGCCTGTATCCTCTGGAGTGATACGTCCCTCGGGGACTACCGCGGTTGCTTCGAGGAAGGAAAGGCCAGGGCCCCGATTGACGATGCTGCTGACTGCGAACTGGAGGGTGAGTACGAGGCAGGAGCCACTTAGCCGGACAACGTACTATGGCTCAAATGCCACGGCGTTACAAATCCGTTCTCGGCCGAGTATTGGCATAGAGGAGACAACTATAATGCCACCGAAGATTAACAACGGTCTGAGCATATGAAAATGATCAATAAGAGGAAAGATACCGACAACGATACGACTATGAAGCTCAAGGCCACGAATCTTGATAGGTTGAAAAAGTGTCGGTATTGGTTTGCCATTGGGTTGAGGGTTGATTGCGCTACCGGCAACACGAACTTGGTGGGGTGTGAAGAACGAAACTCCCGGTGCAGGATCATTGAGTTCGCGGTTTTGCGACATTCTCAATTGCGAGAGCGAGATATTCAGGGAGATGGATTATATGGACACTGTTAGTGCTTGCTAACGACCAGAGCCAAGGAGAGGAGAACGTCGGAGGGAAAATCCATCCAGCTTCTGATATATAGCCAATACGTCATTGTCCAATCATAAGATAGGTTATTTCGTGTTATAAATCCAGGAACCAGTTAACCAATGCATGAGATTGATGACAAACAGCCCAACAGAAGCAGCACATTTCGAGTCCCAGATGCTGAGGACGTGTGAAGAGGCGGCTTAAAAGTTCAGGCGTTAGAAAATTCTGCTAAGTCGTATTTGGTGGGGGCGGAAGGGTATGTGTGGGATACCGGACCGGTGATTGCTCAGCGAATTCTGAAATGACGCTAGTTCTGGCGTCGATTTGTTAGGACACTGGAGGTACATATTTGTGGGAAAAAACTTAGGGACAATGGTGCCGTGGAGGTGAGTCGGAACCCGGATGTAGTTTGGCCGATACTCGCTTCTGACGTCAAGGTTTTTTATTTTACTTTCGAGCTGCAAATAGCTACTGTACGCTCATCTTTGCGCGATTCACGATTACAGACCATTACAAAGCCAAGTTTAAAGCGACACGTAAGGCAGAGGGCACTGGAACCAAGGAGTCATCGTCTCGGGTAAAGATGGGCCTACGCAATGCCTGCATTTTGGACATGGTTCTCGATGTAGGAGCTCAATGGGTCGCGCCATTGGCTTCTATCCTAGTTGATGGCTGAACGTTAAAGCTTTTGAAGGCCTCCGGCGTATTCCATATTTTGTGCTCGGTTTATACAGGAGCCACCAGGATAAATCACAAGATTTCAAGTTCAGCCAGATAGGGTGTGACCACAGGCGATGACAGTGTAATAACATGGGCCCACGCCGACGGTTTGGGGCAACAATACACACAGGACGTCACCGGCCGATTCAAGCCCGTTCATTACTTATACACTACCTTACCCGTTACTGCGTGGCCAATTCTCGACAAGGGGATGGCCCAATGGTCAATTCGATTCTTGTTCCATTAATGCTTTCGGAGAATTCGGAAAAAATAAACGATCTACTGAGATAAAACACGACCAAGAGATTGCTACAAGCGTCCAAGAACCAAGACATGTGCTACCGGGACCTTCGAGCGGTACTTAAATCGAAAGTGTCGGCGGGCCGGATGTTGTGTGTCGCGCAACCGCCAGATGCTGATCTAAAATGAGGCCATAGCGCGGGGAGAGAGAGGGTGGGGGGGAGGCCTGGGTCAAGGATAGAAAGCGCGAGGGTAGAAATTCCACCTTAATTACGCCCCATCTGGCAGTGACTTATCACCATGCCCAAGCACTTGCTTCCATCGTCGCTGGAAACCCCATCCAATCTGCTTCGCAACGTGGATTTCAACACCCAGTTCCTCGGCCATCGCCCAAACAAGCCCAGGATTCTTCAAAAACTGCCGCCCAATAACCACGACATCTGTCCAACCATCGTCTATTACTTTTTGCGCGATACGGCCAGTCCCCAATGCACCGACTGTGCTGATGACCAGTTTGTTTCCGACAGCTTTCTTCACTGCACCGGCAAGGTGTGCTTGATATGCTTCACCTGTAATTATACGTTGCCGTGCATCCATGCCCGCTGAAGAGACGTCCACGAGATCGACTCCGTGGTCAGCAAGCAGATGTACGAGACGGATTGTATCTTCGATTCTCCATTGTGGCTCGTCAGGTGCAACTTTTTCCAGCCATTCTGTTCCTGATAATCTGTACGCCATGTCTAGCTGCTTGCCACCAAATCACGGAAATGGCACAAGCACGAACCTGACGAACAGCGGCATTGACTCTGGCATAACACCTCTAACAGCATCCACAACCTCCACCAATATCCGAATCCGATTTTCGAAACTGCCACCGTATTCATCAGTCCTGGTGTTGCTGGTCGGGGTCAAGAAGGACGAGAGCAAGTATCCGTGCGCCGCATGAAGATTAATCACATCAAACCCAGCTTTTATCCCCCTCACAGCTGCATTCCTAAACGCATTGACGACCTCCTTTATCCCCTCCTTTGTCAGCGCCTTGGGCGTTGGGAAATGCTCACTAAAGGGTATTGTGCTTGGCCCCCAGATATTGTCAGGCCACCCCCGCTCGCGTGGATTGTCCAAGGCTATAGGTGGGTATGCGGTAACCCAAGGGGCGACAATCGACCCTTTGCGACCAGCATGTGCAAGTTCAATCCCGATCTTCTGTGACTGGGAGTGCGCGAATTCGACGATGCGCGAGAGGGGTTCAATGTGAGCGTCGGACCAGATACCCGCATCCTCTGGGGTAATGCGTCCCTCAGGAAGCACTGCAGTTGCTTCGAAGCAGGTAAACCCTGGACCTCGAGTGATGATGCTACCGACTGTGGGCGCAAAGTGAGCGAGAAATATGACCAGGGTATGCTAAAGGTGACGTACGGTTGACTAGGTGCCAAGGCGTTACAAACCCGTCCTCCGCAGAATACTGGGACATAGGAGATAGCTATAATGATGTTGATGGCCTCGTGTTAGCACAGGTTATCGAATTTGCATGGGTGCGATACTCAACGAAGATGCGATTATGAAATTCAAGGCCTCGAATCTTGATGGGTTGGAAAAGCGTAGGGATGGGTTTGCCACTGCTTTGAGGAATTTTAGCACTGCCAGCGACATTGGTTTGGTGGGGGGTGAAGAATGGTGCGCCGGGTGTGGTAACGTTGGCGTCGCGGATTTCGGACATTCTGGAAGGCTAGCAATGGACAATCCAGGAACAATAATGTACGAGCAGCTTTTATTAGTTGAGGGTGGTGGAAGAGGGAGAGGTATGGTTGGAAAATCGATCTTGTGTCCTGATTTATATTCGAGGCTGCATCAATCCTCGGGTAGATATAAATCCAAGGATCCGGAGATAATCGATACGGGACGGACGAAGAGCGGTACAAGGTAAATACCAGATGCAAATAACGCGCGAATCCGTCGTTTGAGAAGCAGCGCTTGGCATGGAATTCTTGTGCATGATTGCAATATGGAGAGTAAGTGAGTTGCTGATTTGATGACTTATCCGCGAGGGCGTTGAATGGCACCAGTTTTAATACCAAATTAGTGAAGTAGATGGGCATAGAATTAATTAATGCGGGAGCTTAAATACAAAGACGAAGAGAACGGAAGCAAACCGGAATATACTTTGGCCGCCAGCCGCCCATCCTCGGCCTGAAGGAGTTCATTAACGTTTATTATCATTGGTGAATTTTCTTGGCGGAAACGAGGTGATTAGATCATCGATCAAGTCAAACTACAGCACTACAAACTGATGAGATAGCAACACAAATAAAACAGCGAAGGCGTAACAACCATCTAAATCAATACTTCGACCAATAAACCACTCACTTCTTCCTCCTCGTCTTCAGAGTCGGGCCCAAGTATTGAGTCATCCTCCAAGGAGCTCAGCGACGACGGCGTACTGGGCGCTGGGGCGAGCGGTTCGAGAAGCTCACTAATATCCCTATCCAAAGCCCCCTCATCTTCCCCCTCGTCTTCTGCCTTCACCTTGCGGGATTTACTGATGTAAACCGTGTTCGTTATTATGGGCGGTAATAGCGGGTCAAGAGTACCTACGTCTTCGAAGGAGGAGCTTTCTTGTTTCTGGGTGTTTCTTCGTGATTCTCATCCTCACTATCGGTGATGACGATTGGTTGAGTGGGTATCTTGCCAGTCCTGGTTATTCGGCTCTGATGAGAAATGCTTGCACATCTCTAAATACGGAATGACGTACGCGGCACGTTTGGGCATTACCCTGGTCTTGACGGCTGGTTGCGGAGTGCCAGATTCCTCTTCCTCGGATTCGTCATCTGAACCTGAGACCCGTCTCCTCCTGACGAAAAGACCATCTTAGGATATCATCCCGGGACCTGCTGAAAGCGACTCACTTTTTAGCTTTTGGCTTATCACGTCTGCTCTCAGAGGATTGTGTTGCGTCAGTGGCCGTACTAGCGACGCTCGTTGACCGCCTGTCGAATTTCGTCAATATCTTATCGCAAACATTCATCAAGAGAAAGCGTGGCAGACCTCTTCCTTCCTCGTTTCCTCGGCTCAGGATCAATAAGCTCGCCATCGTCCTCGGGGATGATGTCATCTAAGAACTCAAATAGGTCTTGCAGTTCTTCTAGTTTTCGAAGCTCTTCTTCCTTAAGCTCGAGTTGCTTCTCAAACTTCTTGGATATCAATGTATCGAATTTGGACAGTGCATTCCGACTTGTAGTATCTTTCAATGGGCGACGCTAAACTTCCAGTGAGTTGCTGAATAGGAGGCAGCAAAAAAAACCCACCGCCATAACAGCGTCTATGTACAACTTCAACCGCCGGATAAGTTCATCGTCTACAACATCTGGGATGTACAATTTAGAGAACGCCTGACAGAAGACTTTCTTGTCGTCCCCTGCACAGATTGTCAGCCATCGTTTCTCCAGCTGGAAACAAAACCCCCTACTAGTCAAAGTCAAAATTCGGTTTCAGGAACTCCTTCAGGATCTCGACCGCGAGCTTAATGTGGAGAGACTCATTCTCTTGGATCTCTTTCTCATTTGCGAGTCCATTGGCGAGGCTAACGGATGACAACCGGGCCTTCAGTATTCCTGTCTAGGATCGGTGGACAAAGAAACATACATAGTGGTATTCAGCCGAGTGGGATCCGTTAGATCCACGAAGAGGTTAACAATCTGCGAGGGCGCCGTTATCTCTTCACCTTCCTCCAAGTCGGCTCGCAGTTTCTTCATTTCTGAAAACATGCGGAGGAAAATCTGGAGAGGATACATTCAGCTTCTGGGGTAGACAATGCAGAACTGCGAGAAGACTGACGTCCATGATGTTCCTCTGGTTGGTGACAGAGGAGCAACTGTACACAGGGAAGAAGGAAGTCAAACATTGTCGCAATTCTTGATTCCCAAACGTCGCTGGTGAAAGGTATGCGAGCATCAAGTTGGCTACGGACTGCTCAGTACCTGCTCAGATTAGGTATCACTTTCCAAGATCAAAAGTCTTACATTAATATCGCGCGCGACCCCAGCAAGAACGAGCTTGGAAACTCCGAGGCATATTGTCGCAAGCACCTTCGGATCACGCTCTTCACGCAACCTCCTCAGGAGGAAGTCGTCTGTAATTTCTGTGACCTAATTCGATGTTAGACACCTAAGGATGTTGAAGAAACATGTCTTATGAATTCACCTTTTGAGGCACGGATCTCGCAAAGGCCAAATCGTGCACCATAAGCATGTCAAAGATAATCTTATACAATGTCGGCTTCATTTTGTCGGGAGAACTGAGGGTCTGACTCTTAAAGAAGTCAACTGAGTTCAGAGCTCGTTTCTGCGGACGGGCACGTTAAGAATGAAGTAATCCGAGGGGGACGCTCGTACCCTAGCAATCGAACAACAAAGCCCCAAGCTAATAAACGCCTTCTCGCGAACGTGAGCGTCTTTAATATGAATCGAGGGTACGATCAGGTCGCGCATGAGTCCCTCAAGCGTGGAGTTCTCTTCAAAGGTCTGGTCCAAATAGTCAGAAAATACCAGTATCGCTTACGGGGGGACTCACGCTATTGACTCGCTCCAGCATGGCAATAGAAAGCACCAAGCAACGGGAGTCAACCTCGAGCGCACGCTTCTTCTCTGCTTCAGTTTTCTCTCGTGGTGGTGGGCGTGGCTTGGGCGTAGCAACTGGAGTCTCAGCGAAGCTCGCCTCGGGATCATTCTAAAAAAGCGGTGCCATTAGTGTTTGACCATTGGAGCCGTAGGAATAACTCACGACAGGCTCTTCGGGTTCGTCCGTAAATGGATCCCTCAGGTCAGAAATCATTTCAACCACAAGCCGGATGAGGTCTTTCTCGCCCGTGGTGAGTTTCCTGAGTACGTCTAGACAAAATCCAACTAAAGACTCAGGAAGGGTCTCCTTTGACGCCATTTCACCTAAGCGCCATTTCGTCAGGGTGGAACACTGAAGCGAAGCCAGACCTACTCACGGACGAGAGGAAACATAACACGTCTCCCGATCTCATCACTATAGTCCAAGTTGATAGCCGTCTTGAGCATTTCCGCGAGGATCGCCTCTTTATCACAAAGTTCGTCCTCCCTCTCGTGGAGTTCTGCATCATCAAATTCTCGCACCAGTTTGTCGTCCAAAAAGTTTTGGTATGCGGCAGACAGATCATTCCAGGCTTTGTGAATGATCGTGGCGAGAACAGACACTGTCGGTAGAGCTTCCTCTAACCGTTTCTCGTCCTTTACACTGATGCAATGATCGACAAATACACGAGCGAGGAATGCGCGCTCGGGGTCTAGTTTGTCCCAATATTTCTCTAGAGTGTACATGTAAACATGACGTGGGAAGCACGATGTAAATATTGATCACTTACTGCCAAACTCAATATTGTCAAAAATATCTGGACGCGTCGTAAACACGCTGAATAGCGCGTCCACGACGACAGTATCCTGTCCCAAATCAAAAAGTTTCAGAAGTGAGAGCACTCCATCCTCTGCTTCAGGAAGTCCCTTCGTGTTTAACGTCCTGAGCTTCGGCCTTTTTCGCGCCCGAAATATTGACAACGTCAATCCAACTTCCTATTAACGATGAAGCTGCTGCGCGAACAGATGCTTCACGGTCACCCAGACCATCTTTCACGATCTGTTCGCGTTGGGAAATGGTGAGTGCTCGAGGGTGCGTCGGCCCCATGATTTTGGAGTCGTCGCCTTGTATTGAGTTAGGTTCCAGAACGGCAGAAATAACCACTTTGCGGATGGTGGTTTCGGTATCACGCATTCGAGCAAGAATATGTGGAATGGTATTCAGATTGATAGATAGATTAAGAAGGACCGCACGACGGACGTCCCTTCATAGCGTATTAGCCGTCTCTAATAATAATAGAATGGGTATCAAAACTCACGACGAGGGATCATGAGCCAAGGTGTCGAGGAGAACCTCAATCACCGACACTTCATCATTCTCGATATCTTCGTCTGTCTCAGCTGCGCAGAGTTTAGATAAAGCAACGACCGCTTGAGAGCGGACAGGCGCTTCCTTGTCCCTCACGCGACCGAGCAGTGCATTCCGGAGAGCGTTGTAAATTTCCTCGCTGAAAGATGGTTAAAGCGAGCACCTGCATCTAAAAAGACACGTACTCAATTTCTCCAAGGTGAGAGACCATTTCCACCAACAACTGGAGCACACGATAGCGCACATTCTTGTCTTTGGCTTCGATCCCTTTCAACAAGAATCTCAAAAGTCGCGCAGTGAAGCGAGTAGCGGTCGAATCCTCGTCATCCACATCGATGGTATCTTTTCCTGCCTGTTCCTTCAGCAGCTAGATATCCATACATTAGAATCAAGACATAAGGGGGAAAACTAATCTCCACCTTTCTCATTGATGAACCTCGTGTATGCGCCAATGAATTTGATCACCCGATCGACCGTAGTGATTCCCTTTTTGAGAGGGAGGACATGCACAAGCATACTGTGCACTATTTCTTCAAACATCCTCTCTCCGGTGAGCTTGATACTCCGCCCGTTATTGACTGTTTCCCAGAAAGCCGCCGCATCTGAATGGATCCTGTGAAGAGCAACGCAGTTCTTTTGGTGGTTGGCCACGGAAACCTGAACCTGCTCGAAGATTTTAGGCACTGTGGCAGAGAGGTATTCAAGGTTTGTTTGCTTGTCAGGTTGCTTGTCAGGTTGCTTGTCGGGTTGGCGAGATTTTGCCGGCATTGCGAGGTTAAGAGAGATCGGCCTGGAAACAACAGTGTTAATGAGAAAGGACGATCAGTCGCGGTTTGCCAATGGCGCGACTGGTCATGTGACCTGTTGCATTCCTTTCTATTTTAATCCTGCCCCTTGATAGGTATATATCTCCGGTCACCACTTGCTTTGTTCCAAAGCTCTGCATGTTAGTGGAAGTAATACTGGTTGGGACGGAGGGTGATATGCTTCGATAATCGCTAGCTTTTAATGACCCTGCCCGCGTCCCCTAGCTACGCAGGGAACCGTACTGTTCGATACGTACACCCATTCTTCGACCTCCTTTCCCTGGTGTGCTTCGGTGGAATCCCCCGATCCACATTACCATTCACGTCCTTAGAAACATGGAACTCCTTGGTGTTTCCTTAGGTCACACCCCTGTAGCTACATCTACAAACCGGACCGTAGGATTGCGGAAGTAGATGGAATGTGGTTGCTGCCGGGCGATGTTCGCGGAGAGAATAGGGATGGTCATGGGGGATGGTTCGCAAAGGCGTGTTCGTCACCGGCTTGAAGGACTAGCGTGGCTGAATTCGTACATGACGCACTCCACACTTCGAGTTGCTTGTTCGGGGCTTGAAGCAAAGCTGCTTTAGAGATTCCTTATGGGCCTTTTGCTGCTGCTCCGATATCCCCCTGGTTTGGGGCTGTTCAATAAGGTCGTAGTTTACACTTCCATGAACCTTGACCCTGTTCCCATTACGCTTGCGTTATCCGAAACGTTAGGCCACCGGCGCAGCTCTCGCTCCCGCAAGTCAGACGGTGATATTGACCCTCCGGTTTGTATTGTGGTATGAAGTTGATGCACCAAGATTCGCCAACCCTTACGGCATTCATTCTGTGCGTATCACACTGGTCAGACTGCCCGATATCTGTCTGGACAACTCACGCGACCCTGAGCCTCCGCTCATGGTTCGATTTATTACACCAACTTACTCTCGGACTATCTGATTGGGAGTTGAGACTTAGGAACCTAGCGTCAACCCCTTCGAAGCAGGAAGGATGGAGGTAAGTGATTGTGCTTGAGGCGGGCACACGAAGGTTTCTAGTATGTTACATTTTTTCCCGTATTGGGCATGTTGAACATTCTATATTTTGTTCAAGACTATGATACTCCATGATAAACTATTCCAAAAGTTGCTTCACGAATATCCGCGATCTTCGCTCAGTTTTAGAACGCCGCCGGACTACGACGGTCTTTTCTAGCCTCATCCCAGAAACGCCAATATCTAGTGAGTTACCAGAGGGGTTCCTGGTCTAATTAGGAGTGCTCTAGCCGCCAATTAAATTTCTCATGGTTCTACGAGAATAACCGAGTCATCCGCGCTGCTTCCTCGACCGCGACTGGCTGATCCCTCAATTGCAACTTGCGACCGCCCGCTAAAATCAAGTTATCTCCTTTTTGATAGCGTCGAGTCTCTCGGGAGTACTATCGCCGATGAGTCCGTACAATACTTCCTTACTCCTTGCTTTCAAGAATTCACCGCCCCACCCGACCACTCTAGCCTTGGACCGGCAACTAGGCTATTGATATAATCATTTTTGTGGTGTAGAATGCTCAAAATAGCCGAGGGTGTATATATGAGAGGGAAACTTTCTGCCATAGGTCGCAGACCAATTCCGAATTTCCTCAGAACGAAGAGTCCTCAGAAATGAAACTCTCAAGCTACCTCGCCTCCTCACTCGCACTTATCTCCGGTGCCCTCGCTGCCAATAATTTTGGTGGGATCACCGTCTCCAACGCTATCGGTGGTGCTGGTACTTACACTTGCCGTACTCAACAACAGGTTAGTCCAGTCTTTCACCCTATAAATGTATAAGGGGGGGAAACAAGAATATGCTGATTGATATAAACTACAAAGTGGAACGATATGGCCAATAATGCAAAGAAGTCGGGTTTCAAGTCGATTAGGATCCTTGGGTTCGATTGTGATGCACTCAATCTAGCTTCCAAAGCTGCCGCCAGTGCAGGATTACAGGTCCTTGCTGGTATATTCTTTGATGTAAATTTTGTTCCCTCGGCACTACTATTATCCGAGGATCCATGCTGACAATGTTATGACCTACCAGGGGACCGTTGCTGCATCAAATGGCGCTATCGAGTGAGTCGCCTGCTCAGACGACGACAAGTTTAAAATTTGATGGGATGAATGTAGCTCTCAAGTACAGCAATTTCGGAATGCCGTTAAGACCTTCGGTGCAAACCGCTATATGGGGTTGACGATCGGTAACGAGGTCAGCTCCTTCCCCATATTCCTACTGGCTTTCATGTTGACATTCGAACATAGAACGGGGACAACCCAAATAACATTATGAATAAAGTCAACCAAGTACGAAGTAAGTCACGGCCAGTGTTTCACGAAAGCCCAGCTTTAAAACTTCTGTGTAAACAGGCACTCTTAGAGGTGCAGGGATCAACACTCCCGTTTCAACTGTGCACGTGTGGGTTAACATTCGCGATCACACTGTGTTCTGCAATGGCGATTTCGTCGGTGCCAATGCCCAGTAATTATCCTGGTTATCAAGCCATGTTTGACCATTCTCATGAGTACACTCACAGCGCTTTCTTTGACCCCAATACCAACTCTGCTCGCGCCGGCGACTTCGTCATGCACACAGTGGTCCCTGCTCTTAAAAAAGCGTGTGCCGGCAAGAAAATTATTATCACCGAGTGCGTCCTCAGCCTACCTAAACTGAACCCACTGGTATTGAAATTAATCTAAGGTCTGGTTGGCCCTCCCGCGGAAGTTCCCATGGACCCGCAGTGGCTTCCGTAAACGATGAACGCACAGCTTTATCGAGCCTCAACTGTGCTGCTCGTGACGATCGTTCTGTCACTGTCTTTGCGTTCGAGTATGACGATCAGGTGTGGAAAGGGAATGACAACGAGCGGAGTTTCGGCATCTTTGGCAAGCTGAATGTCAACGATGTTTTATCACGATGTTGAAACCGGTGTATTGCGTATATGTTGAACTGGGTCAACCCAGACGAGATAAATGTAAATATGATGTTTACAGGAACCAAACAGAACATCAGAAGTCGGGTTCTTGAAACCTAAGCAGCCAAGTGTTGTGAAATAACATCGTTGACCCATGTCCACCTTCTCAAGAACAGCAATGAGATCGGTCTAACCCATGGATGTCAGCTTAGAACTCTTCATTACATTACTAGGCTTACCCATAGCTTTTCCTCCCTCTTCTTCCCCTTTTCGCCAAGAACAAAGTCTGATGGTTCATGAATATCCGCTGTACTGATATACGCGCCTCTGAGTTTGCTCAAGGAACTTCCCCACCCTCAGGCAGACCAACAGCGGCCCAAACAAGCTGACGGCTACCTTCCTCGGTCTCCCGCCCAACTAATTTTTGGAAAGTCCGCATAAATGGGTTGTTATTATCCCTGAGAAGTTCTGAGTGGCAGAATCCTGGGTTAACAGTGTCAATAATGACGGGTTGATTTTTTAGGTGGTTATCGAGGGCGCGAACGAAAAATACATTGAGAACTGGTGCGAAGAGTTGGCCTTAATATAGAGGGACACAGATCTGTGAAGGACGACACACGTTTAGAATCGAGGTAGCGGGATCCCAGAATCCTACCGGGTGATCAATTGTGTGACGACGAGTTCACTTGTGCTGACTCACTTGGGTGTACAATATTCCTTACTTCCCAAAAGTTTGAATGGGTTTGGACTACTGAAGACTTTATCCTCAATTTTTGTCCAATAATGGACATCGCTGGACACCACCACCAATCTCGGAGTTGTTTTGTACTGCTTAGCCGTCTCAATGAGACGGGGTAATATGAGAATCGTGAGTAGCGACAGTGAGAGATCGTTAACTTGTAGCCTAAACCCAAATTGACCACTATGATTCATGGAACACGGGAACTATGAACACATACGTTTGTTCCCACCCATCTGTTGTCGACTGGTACTGCGAGCTTGCCGAGGATATGGCAGCATTCAGTAACAGGATATCCAACCTTTCCAAATCTTTCACAGCGCGATCGACAAAAGCCTTTACGGATGCAAATTCGGCCAGATCCACCATCCAAAGCTCACCCCTGGAGTATTCGGTCGCTTCCTTCAAGCCTGTCGGTGAAGCAAAGATGTTACTAACGATCCATGATACAGACCGAAGGAACTGTCCCTACGTTGAATAGCGGCCTCCCCGTTTCTCCCGACTTCGGCATGCAAGTATCAACCTACCTAGCTTCCATTCTTGCGAAGTGTTTGATGGCTTCGAAGCCTAGGCCTGTGTTGGCACCAACAACAATGACAGTCTTGCCCTTGAGGTCAGCATTTGCGACGGGAGGAACCGTGCTAAGTTGGTCATGTATGAAGCCGAAGGGCGATTTCTTTGCCATGAATTTAAGTCTCTGGAAGGGAGATTTTGTTCAGGTTTGAGGTAGACAAGAGAAGGTTTTTAGTGTTGCTTTCGAAGTTCGAAAGCCAAACCTCTTATATGTGGAACTTCAAACGACTCCTGGCCAGCCTACAAGTGGAATTGGGTGTGCCGAAATTCGTCACACACATGGCGGGAGGTGGACTTTAGGAGAGGTTAGAGATGTAACCAATTGTCGGACACACAATGGCACGGCATGGTAACGCGTCAAGCCCACCGACGCCCAACAAGATGCGACTGTAACAGCCGATGCCCCACAAGATGCAACTGTAACCACCGACGCCCCCGATACAATACATTGGCTCAACAGCGTAACTGATTGGTATTTTTGAGATGTATAGTATTGCTGAGGGGAATGCGCGCTCTCGTACGATCCTGGATTTTGATTTATGTAGGATTTGACGAACTCAACATAGTCGGACGAGCCATGAGGTAACAGAAGATATCCAGAACCCTTCAGAGGTTGGACGTGTCCGAGCTGGGTGTTGATGCAACGAAGATATACAGATAGAAATCCATGACCACAACCGGACTCCATGAGCTGAAGAAAGGACGACGAACTACCGTATGGCATCGTTGCACGATTCTCTAGGTATGGGGTGTATCAAGGCGGGCAGTACAAGCGAAGTTCGGACAGCCTAAACGTTGCATCTTTATGTTTCGTCCCTATTATAGCGCCAGGATGTATGTGTACGTCGGGAGTAGTGGGAGTCGTTGGGAAGGGTGGTGATCAGGAGCGCCGAGGCAGTGCAATTGGACGATCATCGCATCAGAGCAGCAAAGGGTTCTGCCACGTCCGCCATGTTATTAGGGTGCAGTCTCTTGTCCAGAGACCATAACCCCAACCCCCAAAGCAGGAGAGAAGGGATTGAGCAAGATGAGAATAGATGCTGCGAAACCAGACTCGGCTTGGATGTGGCGTCCACCGGCCGCGTCTTATCAGATAATGGTCATGAGGCAACACCGCACCCCCCTCATGTAGTTCGTCCCCCCTGCCGCCCATCGTGTTCTTTGTGCGGACTGCGATGCGTAACTCCCACTTCCCTTCCATGCAACTTCAACTTTAGGGTCACCAGGCACACCAATCGTCCCGAACTCTCCGAATCTCTGTGTCGGACATTTGCGGAAAACGTGGGTCAAACCACTCCCATCACTTCCCTGAACTCGTGTCCTCAAAGTATCCTATGATAACGTTGACATCACCAAAGGCATTCTCAAGCAAGGTAAATTGCGTTACCTTCCTCAGGATCAATCCGGCACCCGACATCTCCCCCAGCGCCGGTTGCTTATTGCCGCAACTGCGAGCGTTTTCTATCTCCATCGTTGGCATGGACAATGCATCAACGATAGTAAATCAAACACATATCCTACAAGCTCTGACATCTTTGGACCCCTGGTTTAGTGAGACAGCTTGGTCACAACACTAACAACATTTTTGCGGGCGTCTGTTGTATATTGGTGAAGAACAGCGAATTGACTTTGTAGATCGTCAATCAAAAGGGATGAATGTTGAAGGTGGTTGCTTGCGGGATGAGTGAGTCTATGGGGAACTCCGACGTCGAAATCTGCGCATGAATTTCTTGTCCTCTCTTGCCCATACCCACACCCATGGGATCCATAACGATCACTAGCAAGGTTACAAAGACGTTCAATGGAGCCATCACTGCCGGCTTACACATGCCCTGCGATTTTAGCAACCGGACATCCCCAACGAATCACTGACTGCCAACAATGAGCTTTTCGCCTTTATAGACATTCCATCTATTGTCGACGATGCTTCTGGAAATGGCAATAGCAGGGAGGATGCTGGGAGGTGGTCGAAGCAAGGCTGTGGTCGTTATCTAACAGTCCCAGTGCTAGTGCCCAGAAAACGCGTTTCTTATCTGACTATTCTTGTAACCCTTGCGCGAGTACCGCTATTTCTATTGGCGTGGCCAACCAGGCTAGCCATATTACAACACGCATGACGGTGAGGAGGGAGACGCCCGGGCGACATTGTGCATGGACGAAAGAAGAGGTTGAGTGGGGCAGAATCAAGGTGCCCGTTTTCCTAGCCGACATCTACCACCAAGAATTGACTCACGATCCCCGTAGGTGAACAAGAGAACCACCACGGAGGTTTTCTACCCCGCGACGGACATCTTTGACTCCAGATTAAATCGTACGCATTTTTTCACCTACTGTATATTGAGTGGCGCTGGGAGTGCTTCACCGAATCTCGGGCACGATTTTGAACCGGGTAATTGTTAAGCTTTGTAGGGTCTGTGGGGTAGCCAGCAACTCCAGCGGTCTGCGAGCACTTAAAACAGCTGTATCGTATATAAGCCAAACTGGGTTCTATAGGTTGTATGGGAGTGAATACAGAATTTCAGAAGTTGAGTTCTTCAGGCCTAAGGCCTAAGTCGCGAAATATTGTAAAATAATATCGTTGACGCGTGCGTCCACCCTCTCAAGAACAGCGATGAGGTCGGTCTAACCCATGGATGTCAGCTAAGAACCCTAGGTCGCATTGCGATGCTTACCCAGAACTTTTCCTCTTCCGCTCTCCGCCGAGGACAAAGTCCGATGACTCATAAACGTTTCCACACCCGCTAAACTGACGCCTCTGTGTTTGCCCAAAGAATCTTCCTCGCCCTCAGGCAAACCGACAGCGCCCCAACAAGTTGACGGCTACCTTCCCCGGTCGGCCGTGCCAGAAGCTTCTCGAGGGCCCATACGGAAAAGCTGCCCATGTCCCTGTGAATCTCAGAGCGGCGGAGTCCTGGATAATGTCGACAATAACGGGTTAATGCTTTAAGTGGCTACTGTGAGCGGGAACGAAAAATACATTGAGAACTGGTGCAAAGAGTCAATTAATTAGACAGGGGGCGCCGGGTATGGACCTAGGACGGGTGACCCGTGCTTCCAGTCGGAATAACGAGAAATCAGAATCCTACAGAGTCATCAGTCACGCTACAGTTGCTTTACTTACTCACTCACTTCGGTGTGCAGTATGCTTTACTTCCCAAAACGTCAAATGCGTTGGAACTATTCAAAACTTTGTCCTCAACTTCCACCCAATAGTGGGCCTCACTGAACACCACCACCAATTTTGGAATTGTGTTATGCTGCTTCGCCGTCTCAAGCATAAGGGGTAGGCAGAGAATCACGAGCAGTGATAGTGAGAGATCGTTCACTTGAAGCCTGAACCCAAGTGAGTACTAAGGCAACACAGGACACGAAAATGTGAACTGTGAGACGTACGCTCGTTCCCACCCGTCTATTGTTGTCTTGTATTGCGGGCTTCCCGAATCGATGGCGGCATTCAGTAACAGAACACCCAACCTTTCCAAGTCTTTCAAAGCACGATCTACAAAGGCCTTCACAGATGCGAATTCGGCTAAATCCACCAACCAAAGCTCGGCCTTAGAGTGCCCAGTTGCTCCCTTTAAGTCTGTTAGGAGAGCGAAGGCGTTATCAAGGGATTCAAATTAGAGACTAAAGGAAATGTCCTCACGTTGAATGGCTGCTTCTCCTTTCTCCTGACTTCGACATGCGAGTATTGATCTATCCACATTCATTCTGGCAAAATCCTTAACTGATTCGAAGCCGAGACCTGTGTTGGCACCAACAACGATGATGTTCTTGCCCTTGAGGTTTTTCAAACGTTGTCCTGGTCAACCCAAGTTGGTGTATAGGTGGAATCAAGTGCGCCGAGATTCGTCAGGCGTCCGGCAGGGCAGGAGGTGGAATTCCAGGAAGCCAGTTTTGCGTCGCACAGTAAGGTGACATTGACTCTCGCTGACACCTTCCATCAAATGCATCAACCCCAAATGAGAACAAATTAAACCAACCCACCAGTTATGGAGGTCCAGACCATGGGATCTTGGTTCCGGTGGGCGGATATCATATACCGGTGAAAAGAAAAGTGTATTGACTTTATGGTTTTAGAAGAATATATGAATACTGAAAAACTGCTCACTAGGGTGGGTTAAAAGCTGGAGAACTCCGACGGGTCTCCGAGGTTAAAACCTGCGCATGAATCTCTAGCCCTCTCCTATCCCTTCCTACACCCATGAAACCCATCAGGGTCAAAAGCAAGATTCCCGCCCCAAAAGAAATGATAAAGTTCAAAGGAGCCAGCACTGCCAAATTACACACATGCTGTGGTTGAAGCAACCGAACAACCCGAACAAGTGGACAACTAATGTGACGATGGGTTCCTCGTCTCACTTGTAGGCGTTCCATCTGTTGTCGACAACACTTCCAGCAATGGGAATAGTAGAATAGGTGCTACTAGGGAGGTCAAAGTTGGTGTTGCAAGGGCTGGGACTGTCACGATGAGCGTCATCTGATGGTGGCAGCACGATTCACAGAATACTCGGAGAGTGTATTCTTTATGCTAAATGTCCTTTGTATCCCTCTCAGAGCGCCGCCCGTGAAGGCCTTCACAGCTGCAGATTTGGCAATATACCAACCAAAGCTCGGCCATAGCTTCTTTCAATCCGGTCGGTAAAGTCGTGGGGCGTTACTGAGGGGTTTACGACAGACCGAAGGGGATGGACCCATGTGGAATGGTCGCCTCCCCTTTCTCCTGGCTTCGACATGCAAGTAGACCCCATAAGGCACTAGGTTGGTGCTCCCCGCCAGCTGGCGTTCACCACCTTCCCTTCCTCCAATCCGCATAAAAATTGGACTCGTAGATCATTCGGATTTTGAAAACATTCTCCAGTTTTTTAAATCTATTTTTCCGTGGACCGGAACGCGGTCTGGAAATTGCTGAACTTGTCATACTTCCCTCATGGTTTGCGGGATGGGGACTCCAATTTGGCTGGGGTGATACTGATGTGACCCGCCACGCACCAACCAGGGGGGAGCGCCATCCGGGAGTGAAAGATAGTATGTTATACACCACTGGACCCCCCCATACGTCACTTCAGACATCAAAGTTAGTGTGTATATAGATCGTGCCCGGATGCCGAAGGGGCGTAGCCGCTTGGATCATTCCCACTGCGTCATGACGTGCACGCATACGAAAGGCTCCCGCCATTAACGACCGCATGTTGGAAAGCTTCAGAGGAGAGGACTCCGATGAGGACGAGAGGTAACCGACCAGCCACCATTCATACACCGCCTTTTTCCTTCCTTCATTTCTTTGTACATAGGTTATTCTTTTCTTTCTCTTCGAATACGGACATACCAACATAAGTGCACTACAGTCACATTGATACCCCCGCATTCATCATACCTCTACCAGACCTCTGCACAACACCACTCAGGACCTTTATCCTCACGTAGATACCACCCAGCCGAGGGGGCGTAGATACTTAGCTAGCCTAGACTATGCCACCGCGTCTTAGCACTAGGTTTGCTTGTTGCGGTATAGAAATGCAGAGTTCATCATCCTCATCATGAGGTGCACGTGACTCGTGACGTTGTATCATCTGGACAAATTTGCCACGCAATGGGATGACTTTCCGTAGGATTTAGAATTCTAGATCATATTTCTAAACCTTAATGGCACTTGATGCCGAAAAATTAGCCGAGCTACCCCATGAAATACAAACTGCTGAGTCCATGACAAATTTCACGCCACAAATTGATGAGCCTCTGATATCCTTCAGAAGTGGTCGCAGCCAGCAAGGAGGTACAACAATTTAACTTGATCACTATTATGCCCATATTGTTTGGAGACCTGCAGCAGTTGCATATTGTATTTTGGAGAGAGGAAGTGCATACACAACCAAAGATAAAGGACCCAAATGGAGAGTTGATGACGGAGCCTCAAAAAAGGGTTTATAACGAGCGTCTGCAACTAGGAGGGGGGGTAGGAGGCCTCCTCTAGATTAAGGTTTAGAAAAGGTCCTCTTTTGAGATCCGATACGATCCCATCACCCGGCATTCCTGGCAAGTCACGTTCCTGCCGCTTGGAGTGATTTAGAAAAATAATCTAGAATTCTAAACGCTGCAGGAAGTCATCCATGAACGTTTGAACCGTCTTTCAAAACTGCGCGTGATATCTAAATCATCGGATTCGGTCGCTCGTCGTTCCCCCTTCCTAACCAAATGGCAAGCACGCCTATATCACATCAGCGATCAGGGTTTAACGTATTTGTCGCTAAGGCAGACAAGGCATACAAGCAGTTTGCAAGGGAGACCCGTGGTCGTTGGGTTGGACCCGTTCCAATTCTCGACTTTCTGGGTCTCCTTCCACCTCTAGGATCTTACCCCGCTCCTCCAGAGAAGATTTTCGATGGCATACCCAGTGACCAACTTGAGAAGGATATGTATCCCGAATTGGTAACTCATAGGACATTCGGATATTCGCTGCGTGTTCACCGCGCTCTAGGTTGACGCCCTCAAATCCCTCAACTTCAAGAGCTTG